>JAUIMM010000182.1:6605000-7205000 GCA_031769625.1 Taudactylus pleione
ATATTTCTGTGTGCGCACGACTGCATGTGTGTTAATTTAGTAACCGCACCTTGGCTACACTATTGGTGATTGTGACACTGCTTCTAGACTGCAGAAAAAATATGGAGGGCTGTCACATGAGAGGAGATGAAGACCAAGAACCTCATGTTGTAGCTGCTGGCAGCAGTTTAAGGCCGTCAACTTCCTCGACCTCTATGAAGGCCCATGGCCCAGGACTTAAGTCACGCCATCGATATGATAGTAATAGTAAAGCAGGTTTTACTGAAATTAAGAAAAAAAAATTAAAGTATTTTTGACTTTAGATAAACAAAAAACTGGAAATATGCCATTCACTACATGAATTGTCAAGTAAAGGATAAGGTCTCGGCCTTCTTACTTTATGAAGAAGACTACTGATTCTGATAGGTCTTCTGCTTGTAGTAGTAGTGGTGGTGGTCCAATTAAAAATGTGAAAGTTGTTAAGGCTGCTCCAGAAAAACCAACTGTGTGCCCTGAGAAATCGAAATCACAAATCCCTGAGGAGAGTGCAAGCCAAGTGTGTACGTGGTTGCCATGTGTGTGCCAGACCTAAATACTAGTGTACTGGAGGATCCTCCAAGTTCCAACATTTGTGTGCCCTCTGTAAATGTGGGGAAGGGCAGGCAACATCTTGCACAGGTAGTCATTGAGGATGCTTCTGTGGAATTGCACATGGAGGAGGAGGATATTTGAAGGTGCTAAAGATGATGAGGATGTTGATGATGAAGATGTTGGTGTTGGTGATGAGGATGTTGATGCCGAGGATGTCCTTTGTGTAATTAAGGCAACAGCTGTTGTCCATGGTTTGAGAAAGCCAAAGCCCATTGTTGTCATGCTGGGACAAAAGACAAAAAAATCTACTTCTCATGTGTGGAATTACTTCCATCCCAATCCGGACAACAGTTGTCAAGCCATATGTGCCCATTGCCATGCAAGAGTGAGTAGAGGGAGGGACCTAAACAACCTAGGAACCTCCTCCTTGTTACGTCACTTGGAGCGCATTCATCAAATATCAAAGTGTACGTCGCCAAGTTCCAAAACTCAAAACGTAACAAGTCCAGTGTCACCTACCTGCTCCTGTCTGTGAGATCCAAGTGCCTTTGATCTCCAACACCAAAACCTGCATCATCAGTCGTGATCGGAAGTAACTTAAGAAAAAAATTGACTATTAAACAGTGCTTTGATAGAGGAAGTAAGTATAAAAGCTGTCACCCAGTTTCACAGCGGATCACTGACGCCATGACAGCTGTGCTAGTATTAGATGGTGAAATAATAAAAAATGAGGCTGATAGTGTGGAGAAAGTGCAGAAGGAGGATGAGGGGGAAATTTGTGTCCTATCTGACACTAATGTGGATGTTGATGATAAGGATGTGGTTTGCGTAAATCAGCCACCAGTGGCAGCAGTTCCTGCTAATGATAAAAAGAAAGCCAAAGTTAGCAGAGGAAGGGACATTAACCATCTAGGCACCTCCTCCCTGTTACGTCATTTGCAACGAGTTCATTAAATGTGTTTAACAAAATTATAATTTGTAAATTAGCAGTAAAGTATCAGCTACCAGCAGTTTGGACCAGCACATGCAATCTCCACCACCAACACCCTCATCATCAACCTCCTCCGTAATAATTGAAGATAGTCCTTCCAAAAAATATTTTGTGGAGCCCAAACAAACCAAGGAGTTCAGCCACAAAAGTGTCAGTCCTAGTGGCTAAAGTGCTTAGTTTGTTAAACTGTGCATGTCCTTTTTAATATCCCACATAAGAGTGGGTGGGAGGGACAATTCCATTTTGCACCTCTTTCCTTTACATTTGGCACAATTTGAGGCATTGCCAACTGGCATTATTATAGTTTATTAAACTGCCATCCTGTCTGCCACTGCTGTGTGGCAATGTTTCATAGATGTCTGATATTTTTTTAAACTGCCGTGCATTTGTGCTGCTGCTCTGTTGCTTACTTTAGCCCGCCAGCTCGCTGCAGCCTTTGACCTACTTTGGTTAAAAATAGTGAAATCAATATTGTGAGCTGTGAGGTGGTTAAACATGCCTAGAAATGCCTGAAAATTATTGTTACTAAGGTTAGTAATACTGTAGGAATGAAAACAGGCCCAAATTATGTGGTTTTAGCAATTTTTATGATTTTTTGCAAACAATCGAGATCCAAAACCAAAACACGAAAACAAAACACGGAGAAAAAAATCCAAAACCAGATTCAGATCCAAAATCAGGGGAGATCCAGATCTAAAACCAAAACACGGGGGTCGGTGCACATCTCTAGTCATAAGACTCCCACTTTTCCTTTTTTAACATACATCATCTCCAGGAAATGTATGAGACAATCGGTAACATCGAGTAACATCAGACCCATACGCAGCACTTGTGGCTGACCATACCCTACTGCAAGCACTGCGAGTGCTGCTGTGTGTAACTCAGCCATGTGACGTGTATGCTGATGCTGCGTCTTAATTATGCACGCCCCTAAAATGGTGTTAAGATGTGCAGACAAGCCTGCATTCGCACCACCACCCCCCGTTTCCATCGCCACCCAGTGTCACCACCAACAAACGTCTCGTCCTATCACTCATTCTATCGAGGCATCTATGTACAGGGTGGAAACGCTTTGTGATCACATGGAATAGTTCGTGCACGCACACTGCATCATATACGCATGCGCAGATTGCAAACATCAGCAGGCTACGTGCGAACACATCCTAGTGAATGGGTCTGAATCAGGCCCACAGTTCAATAGAATTCATAAGAACACAATTAGATAAAGTGCATGTAGTATAGCAGAAATGATGGCACTAAATAAAATGCATATATGAATAAAGCTGCAGAGTGCATAAGATAAATATTAAATGCAGTTGATATAATAACCATAGGACACCAGTACCATGGAATAATAAAGTGCACTAAGTTTTAGTCGTTTTTTAAGAATAAAAAGCAATAGTCAATATCATATGTAGGAGGTGAGTGTCAATTTGTATAAGGAACAGGGGTTCTGGACAGTACCCTGGTCCAGACACTCACAGACTTAAAGGTAGGTAGTGTACTGCACACCAGCGCTGATGCATTTTAAGCTGTACAGCTCCTTATCAATGCTGTGTGCAGGAAAGAATCAGTCCTTCTTTAAAAGCAGATAGCGATCGCGTCACCGTAAGTGGTCCTCCCGTCACTTCTGGTTCGGCAATTATGTCCAAAGTACATTTGGATAGTTTCCCTCATCTCTCCTGATGGTGGTTGTGCTCCCCCACTGTGTTACATATGCACAAAAGGGCTGGGGGACGTTTTAAGGTGGCCAGGCTTCATTGTTTTCAAAACTGGAAGTGCGTGACCGTCGACTTCTGATTTTGGCACTTTCGGTAATACTGGGTCCTCTAGTGCCAGGAAGTAACTCGTCAGCTATTTTTTTGTGGATGACCAATAATATTGTGGACACCTTTCTTGTGATAAAGGGTTCTCTGGAAGTGACTCATCGGTCATTCTCTTGTAGATGGTCCATCATTTTAAATAAAATAGAGGAAAGGGTGAAACGTTAATATTGGATTTAATACATGAAAATGTTTTTAGTGAGGAACTTATATTTCTTGAGGGTGGGACTGAGGATAAAAATATTTATAAAAATACATTTTCATATGGAGAAAACTTAAAATTAAGTTAAGAGAATAAGAGGATATAAAAGAGATAAAAGGAATAAAAAGGTGGTGGGCAGATGGTAATTTGTGCTAACTAAAGAAACCATTTGAGTTCAAAATCTTTGTTTAGACCATCAGGGATTAGTGGTTTTAGTCTATGGAGATACTCCATCTCTCTTTTATTTTTAAAATGATAAGATAGTGCATGAGTGTCCAGGCTTTTTTAATATTTCATACATGTTATTGAGTGTAAATGTGGATTATTTTACATAAGTCTCATAATAGGCAGGAGGTGGCCAGTCTGAGTAAGTTCAGTGGATCCAATGCTGCATCTTTGGACATAGCAATCAGATCTGCAATGCCAGCTGGAGGTGTCTTTTTCTCTCAGATGCCTACTGCAGGCATTAACATATTAGTTGTACAGTATTGCACAGCCTCTTCCCTGTGGCTGTGCAATACTGTATAGATTTAAATCAGATCCTGTATTGCTAGGCTAATTAGAG
This sequence comes from Taudactylus pleione, assembly GCA_031769625.1. NCBI lineage: Eukaryota > Metazoa > Chordata > Amphibia > Anura > Myobatrachidae > Taudactylus > Taudactylus pleione. The sequence continues at coordinate 6,609,152 of JAUIMM010000182.1, forward strand.
CTAGTTTATGTTAATATATGCTTGGTTCAGTGGTTAAAACACTATGAAGACTATCAAATAGAAGACATAAACACATGAAGAAATAAGACGTATACAGTATACTGTAGATGATAACTCAAGTTCTAAGGAGGATCAAGCCTGATTGTCAAACTCTAAGTTAAAAGTTCAGGTTGCAACTGACACTAAAATTTTTTTTAAATTCTTACACTATTAATCAATATGGTGGATTTACATGAGGTTCCAGGACCAACGTTTGATGAAGTCTCTTGTACTCCCTTTGTTGACTATCTTTATCAAAACTTGAGCTCTTCTTGTTTTCATAGCATATTTCCATTATAGTGCAGTATACAGTGGTGTTTGAAAGTTTGTGAACCCTTCAGAATTTTCTATGTTTCTGCTGAAATTTGGCCTAAAACTCTCTCATATTTTCACAATAGTCCTTAAAATAGATAGAGAAAAGCAAATCAAACAAATGAGATAAATTAGACATACCTTTTTTTTAGGAAAATTATCCAATATCACATATCTGTGAGTGGCAAAAGCAGATATTTTGAAGGTGAAATTAGAGTCAGGTATTTTCAATCTATGGGATGACAATCAAGTGTGAGTAGACAACCTGTCCTTTTAACAAGGATCTATCAAAGTCTGATGTTCACAACAAATGTTTGTGGAAGTTTGTTATGCCGCAAACAAAGGAAATTTCTGAGGACCTCAGAAGAAGACTTGTTGATGCTCATCAGGCTGGAAAAGGTTACAAAACCATCTCTAAAGAGTTTGGGCTTCACCAATCAACAGTCAGACAGATTGTGTACAAATGGAGGAAATTCCAGACCATTATTACCCTCCTCAGGAGTGGTAGACCAACAAAGATCATGCCAAGAGCAAGGCATCTATTAGTTTGCAAATCCACAAAGGAACCCAAGGTAACCTCTAATCAACTGAAGACTTTTCTCACATATTAATATTACTGTTCATGAGTCCACCATCAAGAGGACACTGAACAACAATGGTGTGCATAGCAGGATTGAAAGTAGAAAGCCACTGCTCTCCAAAAAGAACATTGCTGCCTGTCTGCAGTTAACTAAAGATCACCTAGAGAAGCCAGAAGACTATTGGATCAATGTTTTGTGGACAGATGAGTCCAAAATAAAGATTTTTGGTTAAATGAGAAGCATTATGTTTTGAGAAAGGAGAACACTGCATTCCAGAGTTAAAACCTCCTTCCATCTGTGAAACACGGTGGTGGTGATATTATAATTTGGGCCTGTTTTGCTGCATCTGGCGCAGGATGACTTGCCATCATTGATGGGACATTGAATTCTGAATTATACCAGAATATTGTAAAGGAAAATGTCAGGACATCTGTCCATGATAAAAACCACAGATAAAATTCAGGTGCTAAAACGCATATAAAAATATGCAACAATAATTTAAATATAAGGTAGTTAATTCAATTGGTTGCTGCTCCTGCTGAGTACCTGTGGAGTACTCTAGATCCAATATACAAATAAATTGTTTCAAACAACAAAGAGCGCAATGAATTCTAGAATTAATTTAGATTTTTAATTATATGCAATCTATAAATGTAGTTTAAAACACATAATACATACAAACAGAAAAAAACAATATAAAACATACTAAGTATGCATAATCGTTAATCAAACATCAAAAATATATATATAAAAAGAGAGAATCCTCCTACAGAAGATGAGTAGTCCCAATTAGGAGATATCTTTATAATGCAACATTATAAAGTCTGTTTAAAAGTTTCTTGCAGTGTTTCATATAACACTATATTCCTCCTTGCATAAACCCACTATTGGAGATACGTGCAGACGAAAATCCTTTATATAATGGCAGGTTAAATTGTTGCAGTGATATCCTTGACGTATTTCTCTGCTGTTGGGGTTTAGCAGTTTCTTCAGAAGGACCAGATCTATATATGCAAATGCATCAAGGATTGGGGACTCTGCCTGCTTGCTTTGCACTTACTTCTTTCTTTGAATGGACAATAATGGATTTTGATAACACTGCACTCCCTCACTCACTGGATTGTTTGACCAGCCCGATCAGTGGAAAACTGAGAGCAGTAAGATCCTGGGGTAAGAAACCCATTCCACTTATTAATTAATCACAATACTGCTTCACCCAGTAGGGGCTGTTAGTCAGTAATACAAAGACTTTAACAAAAGGAGGTTGGAGTGATATCGCTACAACAATTTAACCTTCCATTATATAAAGGATTTTCATCTGTCCATGAGCTGCATATCAAGAGAACATGGGTCATGCACCAATACAACAACCCAAAGCACATAAGTAACTCAACCAAACAATGGTTATAGAAGAATACATTTAAAGTTTTGGAGTGGCCAAGTCAAAGTCCTGACCTTAATCTAATTAAAATGTGTGGAAGGACTTGAAGTGAGCAGCTCATAAGAGGAAACCCACCAACATAACATAATAGAGTTGAAGCTGTTTTGTATAGAGGAAAGGGGTAAAATTCCTCCAAGACAATGTTCAGGACTAATCAACAATAACTGGAAACAATTAGAAGCAGTTATTGCTGCACAAGGGGGTCATACCAGATACTGAAAGCAAAAGTTCACATACTTCTGCCACTCACACATACAGTATGTGATATTGGATAATTTTCCTCAATAAAAGAATAAACTCTAATTTTTTTTGTCTCATTTGTTTGATTTCGTTCTCCTAATCTACTTTTAGGACTTGTGTGAAAATCTGAGGTAGTTTTAGGCCAAATTTCAGCATAAATATAGAAAATTCTTAAGGATCCACAAACTACCAAGAACCACTGTATGTAGGACATTAACTATTACCACCAAAAAACTAACTGATCCTGCTCTTGAACCATATAAGCCCCTTTTTAAATATCAATATAGGCTCACAAGTACTCAGTTGATCATAGAAAGTTTGCATAGTTTACAGTAGCTATTTACTACTCAGAGTTAGAGTACTGTATATGCGAGTGTTAGAGCAAGAAACAGTCAGATACAGCAGATATTGTAGCATCAAAAAAATGGATCAATAAGACATCAGACTAAAAGATGTCTAATACTTAACATAATAATATATCAGACTGAAATATGCCTAATACTTAACCAGAGTTACGTATCAAGGCAGATATTAGATTGCAAAATCAGTAGACAAGGCCAGGTTGGTAACAAAGAAAAAGTCAGGATTGATGGAGTTCAAACTAGGTCAAGTATTCAGGAAGGGTCAGTACAAAGAAAACAGCAATAATTTAGTACAAGCAACCGGAGCATATAATAGGCAATTAAAATTTGTGCAAGTCACTCTTAAATAAACTGCAAGTGCAAATCATTAGTCACATACAACTTTAGGTACATGCAGCTCAATTATATCTTGATGCAATCACATACTACATATATTAGTCATCATAAAATTGAGATCAGGCCCACAAAGAATATTAACCTTTCTGTGACAATCAACTTTGTGCGAATAGCTCTAGGGATCCCTAGTCCCAGAAAATCGTGGAAATTGATAACTGCTTAGGTATGCTAGCATATATAGAACTACAAGTGTCAGCATACCCATGGATGCATAGCATATTGGCACTTCTAGAACTACAAGGATCAGCATGACCTTGTAACCAAGGCTTGCTTTTACCTGTAGTGTCACATGCTGTGATAAAACTAATTTAGTATAGCTAAAAAGTCATCCATTTCCTCATTACCATCTTTTTTTCTGTACCTACTGTAAATGCTTTTAAATATTCTGATTTTATTATATTACTCTATTCTTCTTTTAATCCTGTGGTTAAAAGAAAAAACATGTAGCATGATGAGATAATTGCTCCAATAGGAATTGGGATGTTTGCTTGTAAGTATCGAATCACAGTCGCTAAGACCTGCTTGGCTAGAGAAGGCCATTCTGTTTGAATGTTGGTGTGGACTTATGATGGTGACACTTATTTGTTTTAAATGTTGTTATCCATGCTGTATATTTGTACAATTACTGGAATAGCTGCCAGATATATACCAACTAAATTCTCTTTGGGGGATGGGTGCACCCGATTTTTTTGAAACAATTTTTTATTTTTTTTTCACAGATGCACGGTTGATTCCCACTGAACCATCCCTGCATCTGTTCTTATTTTATTACAGACAAATGCATTCATCACGGATCTCCCCGTGCATTCATCAGTATTGTATTATTTTAACAAATGAAGCCGCTCGGATGCACGACAGTTAAGATGGATTGCACATCTGATCACACGATACGTTTTGACGGCTACGGGAGTGCGCATCACATCGCATCCTACCTAAAAAAAACATGATTTCAACATGTTCCATCGTACGGCACGTCAAATATCGAGTAATCAGCACAAAATGAGGTAGGTGTATGGTCAGCATTAGATTTCCATACAATCCTGAATCAGTCCCTTACTATTTATATAAATACACATATTATGAAAAATAATGTAATAAAATTTCTAAGCCAATCTTCACCCAACTTTACAGAAATTATTACATATTGTACCTCATTAAGACCCGGTCGCATGCGCTCGCAACCGGGTCAATGTTTAGGCCCTGTGCACACGCAGCGGCCACACTGCGCGTGCCCGAGCCTGAGCTCACTACAAAAGGGGCAGCTGTTGATGTTAATCGACAGCTCGACCTGTTTTGTAGGCATTGTGGGGGGTGGTTTCACAAACGGAGGCGTTCCTTATGGAACACCTGCCGTTTTGTGGGCGGCCGCACTGACAGCAGTGATGTCAGTGGGGAGCTTCCTGCTCGATCAAAGCAGGAAGCTCCCTTGGGCTTGTGGTTGCCGAGACCCAACCTTAGGGTCTCGTCACAAGCCCTGATGGTCGCGATGGTCTTGACCATCGTGACCATCAACCTGGTTAGTCGCTAAAGCTGTGGTTGGTAACCCACAGCTTAGCTAGCGACCAGGAGGCCGCACTTGAAAAATCAAGTGGCCGCCCTCTTTCATAGCGAGCGCTTGCTTCTTGCAACTGCCTCTGAATGAGGACCATAATGTGTTTATGTGCTTTGTTGAGGGCTAGCTTTAAAAATATACAGTTTATACAGTATTCTCTAATAAATGCTCCCCTAAATGATATGTCATTAAAACAGAAATAAAAAGGGACAACTGTAATGATAATTTTCTTGGAATACAAATATTTATCCACTTCTCCACGCTTAGTAGTTTCTGTGGTGCTGTGTAACCTTGACAAAGGTCCATAATGGGACCAAAATGTCGGACTGCTTTTTTAAACACTGGTGGTATGTAAATAAAACATTCTGCTTCTAGCATGAAATTGGTGATTGCCCTTATTGTTACCAAATTTATGTTTAGTAAGCATAAACAGTTGCTTTTTATTCTGCTATACCAAGATTGCTCCTCATCTACAGGTACTTATCCATCAAGCAATACCATCAGGGAGGCGTCTGATTGGCCAAAGTTATTATGCAGCAGGACAATGACACCGAACATACAGCCAATGTCATTAAGAATTATGGGCCTGATTCATTATTTGTGCTCGCTCATCCGGAAAAAGGGTCTGGCTATTTAAATTGACCGTTCGCTATTTGCGGTCTGTTGACGCCTCTATGTCTGAACGAGCGAACAAAACATGCAGACTTTTTTTTGTAAAACACGCCCCCTGGCCGCTCGCATCATACGTCGTCTCCGCTATTTATTAGATTAATCGAGTACTTCGAAAGGCATCTGAACTGCTCGCAGTGCTTGTGGTTGGATTTTCCTACCGCAATCATGCAAACAGTTCAGGCTAAGAAACAACCAAGTGACGTGGTCGATGACGCTGCTTTGTTAATTATGCACACCCTTAAAACGCCCGATTTGACCGTTTGGCATGCCTGCGTTCGGATCTCCACTCCCCGTTTTCAAGCACCTTCCCCTGTTACCACCCATAAACGCCTCATCCTGTCACTCAAATTAGCAGGCATTCGCTATTTTGCGAGCACACGATTTTTGGCCGCACTGACTGGTTCGCGCATGTGTACAAAAACCCTATGCATGCGCAGATGTGCGAACATCGCTCGGAGCGAACGAGCGGCCGCTTTCAAGCGGCTCTGAATCAGGCCCTATCTTCAGTGTAAAGAAGAACAAGGAGTCCTGGAAGTGAAGATATGGCCCCCACAGAGCCCTGTTCTCAACAACATCAAGTCTGTCTGGGATACCATGAAGAGGTAGAAGGATTTGAACAAGTCTACATCCACAGAATATCTGTGGTTAGTTCTCCAAAATGCTTGTAACAACCTCTCTGCCTAGTTCCTTTCAAAAACTGTGTGCATGTGTTCTTCTGTTCATTCACTTCAAATGTTGTTAATTGATAAAACTAATCTATTAACACTTCAATTTATGAAAGCATTCTTACTGTACTTTGCAGCATTTTTTCCACACCTGCTTAAAACATTTAAACATTTGCACAGTATTGTATATACAGTATATATATATATATATATATATATATATATATATATATATATGTATATATACACACACACACACACACACACACACACACACATGTCCAGCAAGACCTGGCACTCACCAGTCCATGAAAGTAACTCCGCTCCAGTGCCCTCCTGGAGGGTATAGCCCCCCCTCAAATAGTCCACAATCCACAGAGGCGGAACTCAGAGACTTCAATATATGGTGAACAAAAGACCCACTGCAGGGTAACTTTTAATGTGACATACAGGTCAACGTTTCGGGGACGCGTTGTCTTGAGAAAGGTGATACGGTCCCCGAAACATTGACCTGTATGTCACATTAAAAGGTACCCCACAGTGGGTCTTTTGTTCACCATATATAGAAGTCTCTGAGTGTCGCATCTGTGGATTGTGGACTAAATATATATATATACACATATATATATATATGAACAAAGACCAAACGAGGCAAGTGAAGTATATAAAAGTAATGCACTGTACTAAAAGAATTAAAAACACTCACATAGGCAATGTGTGATACATTGCAATATCACAAATCAAGCATGAGGAAGTGGGGGAAACCCTATCTCATCAGCACACTGGCATCTTTGATGTTATTCTGCAGTCCTCTCTCAACGCGTGACATCACCACGATTACGTCCTAGTCAAGCCACGCCCAGATGTGTTTCGTCCAATCGGACTTCCTCAGTGGGTTGTGGCCATCAATCAATCTCTCTGTGTTTATATACCAGCATATCTGGTCATCTGATTCCAGTAGACCAATCACTACTTCAAGTTTGAACAAACTAAACATTGGGAGACACTCATAGAATGTTTGGAAATACAAAAGTGTCCTCAATCTACGGATGCCAGTTTGTTGTGGATCCCCATACACTAATATAGCCTCCTTTTTGTTAAAGTCCATGTTGGTGCTATTATAAACTACATCCACCAGGTGACACTAAGCTCTTATCTATTCCATAAATTGGATAACCCATAAAACAAGGGTCATGTACATAAAAAAATAGGTTAAGATATAACAATACTAGATATATTTTAAGACCATTACTTAACTATGCGCACCATCCTTTATGTCTGTATAAAAGGTATTCAAACATTTTCAGAACCGCAAACTCATTATGTTTAGTGTAACTATATTCATAGAACATATCATAATAGAATTATATATATATATATATATATATATATATATATATATATAGCATAAAAATACAGTAATCACATACTGGTTAGCACTACAATATTTCATTCATCCAACAGGAATTGAAATAATATACTGTATTTAATAAATTTTTTAAAAATCTCATCATAAATATACATAATCAAAAAGGTACCATACCGTACTAATGTCCCAACAGGGATGCGTCCATCCAACAACTGTTTAGTCAACTGTTACAATGTGATTATGTGCATTATGTTGTGTGAAATTTTATTGTGCTTGCTGATATTGGTCGCAGTGTGGCGATTACAATATACATTTTTACTTTTCAAATAGTTATGATGTTGCACATTGTCACTTAATGTTACATTTATTGCAGTGCTGTGTCTCTATCAATTTGTTTTTGAGATAGTGTGCATCTATGGTCGGCGATCGCCGGGGAGGCCAACAGTTGTTGAGGCATTTTTTGCCCTGGCAACAGGGGGCCACTTCCGGTGCTCGCTGGTACAATGGACGTATATTTTCTATTTTGCGTGGTGATAACCAGTTTTTTCAACCAGCATATTGATATTTACCTAGGTATACCTACCGGATTGTTGTTCTGTTAAATGTTTACTGTGCAACCTCCAGGACTGTTTGCCTGGGATAGCTCACCATCATCTCTGGTTTTTGCTATTATTGTGACATTTTTGTTGCCATAGCAAACAATACACCACTTTCTTTTATTTGTTCAATGTATCAGGTGAATTGCTGTATATTTAGCATTGATTAGGGATTATCATTAGTACTTTTTTATTAATGTGTTTGTGACACTGGATTACTAAATGACTATTGCTTACACATGCACTCCTTTTATGCTGTTAGCCTGGAGCAGCACAATGTCATTTCTGGTGTCTGCTGGTATCTATGAGACGCCGGTACATAGTAAATATGACTGATTATACACATAATTCTTTGCAGATGAGCTGATTGTTTGTTTATGGGGATTGGTACATATAGAGGTCTGGGATGCTGGGTCAGTTGTGGTCCTGATGACGGTGAACTCACCGATTCTGTTTCTTTGAGGGGAACATGTTGCTGATAAGTATCAGTTTTCTTTGCCTTGCTTGAGCTTGCTGCTGTGTTACATTCGGCTCCCTTCATTGTTTAGCACTTTGGAATGCACTTAATGGATATAATAAATATCTTTTATATTATTCTAATCATTTTTATAGTCAAAATTCTGGAGTCAAATGTTTATGACAGTTGAGGCACTGCCTCCCCTTTCTCAACTTTTTCCGCACATCCTTGGTCAAAACACACCACATTTCCAGCACTATATACAGTACTGCAGCACCTTTGTATAATGCTCACATGAACCCTTGGGTTAATATATGTTTCTGGATTTTTGTCTCTTATACTAGCCAGTGCCTCCACAGCCATTTATCTCAACTCACATCACTGGTATGAGGGACACTCTTGTGTGGTTCAGGTTGTGTCTCTGTGTCTGTCATTCAAATAGACCCTGCATGTACAGATATGCCCAGCTATATCCTTGCTGCTGGTGCACAAATTGGCCACACATAGCGTGAGAAATATGCCCGTGAGCACATACGTGCACTGCATACACAACCGTACATCCATAGGAATGCATGGTGCTATCACAGTGCATGCCATAACATACCGTAACATATGCAGGCACGGGGAATCGCATGGTACATTGCGTGCTCATGTCTGTGGTGCGATCAGCCACAATGTAACTTAGCGAATCTGTATGTGATACCCTGTCTCTCTGTGTTAGACCCTCAGTGTTTGTGTGTAAATGTGTGTGTGTGTTAGTTAGTGTAAGTCAATAAGGACCTGGGTTAGACTAGCCCATTGCAGGACCATGTAGATTCCTCAATGGGCCTCTCTGTTTCTGATCCCTGCCCACAACAAGTGGGTACACTGTTGTATAGTGCATCAGCTATTATTGGCAGGCTTCATCACCGCAAACCCACCTGGGCCATTGCTGCGTAACACTGTCACATCTGGGAATACTGCTAGATCTGCTACTGACATCATGTGTGGATGCATGAGACTCTGAGTGAGACAAGAGAGAGACACCACAGGGTAGCACCTGCCAGTTTAAGTAGTCAGAGAAGAAGCCAGGAAGGAGCAAGCTGTGAGCAAGAGGAGCCGAGCAAGAGAAGACCTATCACCTAAGGTAACATAGTGTAGGAGCTCAAGAGGACGAGGGGGGGAGGTTGGGATCACTACACTGCACTACAAAATATGGGGCATTTTATTTAAATAAAGGCGACAATGTATAAAGCAAATATTGTATATGGTATAAATATTGTAATATAGTGCCTGCTATTGGGGTACTGCAGGGTGGCACTGAACCATATATGTCATATTTTTGTGCTTCTGAAGTGCAGTTCTTTTTCCCTCCCCTCTTATACCATCTCTATCATTTCATGCTATACCCTCATCTCTCTTTCTCCCTCTGTCTATTTCTCTTTCTTTATCTCTATATGACACTCATCTATTTTTCTCTCTTTTCTCTCCCAGTTTGTCTATTTATTTTCCCCAATTTCTTCTTCTTCTGCTATACACTATATATATATATATATATATATATATATACACATACACACACATATATACACATACAGTCAGGTCCATAGATATTGGGACATTGACAAAATTTTCAGATTTTGGCCTCTATTCACCACCACAATGGTTTTGAAATGAAACAAACAAGATGTGCTTTAACTGCAGACTTTCAGATTTAATTTGAGGGTAATTACATCCAAATCGGGTGAACAGTGTAGGAATTACAACAGTTTCAAGATGTGCCTCCCACTTTTTAAGGGGCCAAAAGTATTGGGACTATCAACTCAAAAGCTATTTCTTGGACAGGTGTGGGCTATTCCCTCGTTATTTAATTATCAATTAAGCAGGTAAAAGGTCTGGAGTTGATTCTAGGTGTGACATTTGCATTTGGAATCAGTTGCTGTCAACTCTCAATATGACATCCAAAGAGCTGTTACTATCAGTGAAGCAAGGCTGAAAAATCAAAACAAACCCATCAGAGAGATAGCAAAAACATTAGGTGTGGCCAAATCAACTGTTTGGAACATTCTTAAAAAGAAAGAACGCACTGGAGAGCTCAGCAACACCAAAAGACCCCGAAGACCACGGAAAACAATTGTGGTGGATGACAAAAGAATTATAGCAAAAACAGTTGGCCAAATCAAGAACACTCTCCAGGAGGTAGGTGTATATGTGTCAAAGTCAACAATCAAGAGAAGACTTCACAAGAGTGAATATAGAGGGTTCACCACAAGATGTAAACCATTGAAAAACAGGAAGACCAGATTAGAGTTTGCCAAACAACATCTAAAAAAGCCATTACAGTTCTGGAACAACATCCTATGGACAGATGAGACAAAGATCAACTTGTACAAGATTGATGGGAAGAGAAGAGAAGGAAAGGAACTGCTCATGATCCAAAACATACCACCTCATCAGTGAAGCATGGTGGTGGTAGTGTCATGGTGTAGGCATGTATGGCTGCCAATGGAACTGGTTCCCTTGTATTTATTGATGATGTGACTGCTGACAAAAGCAGCAGAATGAATTCTGAAGTGTTTCGGGCAATATTATATGCTCATATTCAGTCAAATGCTTCAGAACTCATTGGACGGCTCTTTACAGTGCAGCTGGACAATGACCTGAAGCATACTGCAAAGGCAACCAAAGAGTTTTTTAAGGCTAAAAAGTGGAATGTTATGCAATGGCCAAGTCAATCCCCTGACCTGAATCCGATTGATAATGCATTTCACTTGATGAAGACAAAACTGAAGGGAAAATGCCCCAAGAACAAGCAGGAACTGAAGACATTTGCAGTAGAGGCCTGGCAGAGCATCACCAGGGATGAAACCCAGCGTCTGGTGATGTCTATGCGTTCCAGACTTCAGGCTGTAATTGCCTGCAAAGGATTTACAACAAAGTATTAAAAAGTGAAAGTTAGATTTAGGATTGTTTAGTTTGTCCCATTACTTTTGGCCCCTTAAAATGTGGGAGGCACATATATAAACTGTTGTAATTCCTACACCGTTCACCTGATTTGGACGTAATTACCCTCAAATTAAATCTGAAAGTCTGCAGTTAAATCACATCTTGTTTGTTTCATTTCAAAATCATTATTATATATTAGGGATGTGTTTTGGATCTGGATCATGTTTTGCAAAACCACCCTTGCGTGTTTTGGTTTTGGTTTTTGATCTGGATGTTTTTTTTTTTAAAATGATAAAAACAGGAAAAACCACATAATCTGGGCCTGTTTTTGTTCCTACAGTATTATTAACCTTAATAACATTTATTCCCTGTCAATTGCAGTCAATTTTGACCATCTCACAGCTCACACTATTGACTTTTTCATCTAGGTTAGGCCTAGGGCCAAAATGTTGCATCCAGCTAGCTGGCTGACTAAACTAAGCGACAGCAGTGGGCAGCACTAACATGTGGCCATTTTTAAAAAATGAAAGGGGCATACAGGAGATGCGGAGTGTGGCCATTACAATATAACCGAGGCAGCAGCGAATGACAACACAGGCAGCACTAGATTGCTGCTGTCTGATAATAAGTGCGGCTAATGCACACGCACACACAGAAAAAAAAATTAACTTTTTATTATTTCTTTTTTGTCCAGAACTTGGGGCCCGGAGCCGTGACTGAGGCAGCAGTTATTGATGACACAGGCAGCACTAGGTTCCTGTCTGAATAAGTGTGGCTAACGCACAACAAAAAAAAAACACATTTTATTATCTAGATTTTTATTTTTTTTTAGCCAGAACTTGGGTCGTGGAGCACACCTGACCAAGGCAGCAGTGATTGATGACACAGGCAGCACGCTACCAGCCCAGATGGACACAGCACAGCAGCCCAGATGGACACATCAGACTGCACCAGCCCAGAAGGACACAACAGACAGCACCAGAACAGATGGACACATCAGACAGCACCAGCCCAGAAGGACACAGGAGACAGCACCAGCCCAGATGGACATAGCAGACAGCACAAGCCCAGATGGACACAGCAGACAGCACCAGCCCAGATGGACACAGCAGACAGCACCAGCCCAGATGGACACAGCAGACAGCACCAGCCCAGATGGCCACAGCAGAGAGCACCAGCCCTACACTACCCACCCTTCCTGTTCACTCTCCACAGCCGGAGTGAAATGGCGCTGACACAGGCTCCTCCTTATAAAGCAGAGACGAAAGCTTGCGTGCCTTATTTACCTCCACTCCCCTGCCTGCAGCCTGTCCCCAGTTTCTACCCTCAACCTGCACTCACCTTCTCTCCATATCTGCCCTCTCCCTGCCAGCATCTCCTCCCCATCTTTCTCCTCTCCCCACCCACACCTTCTCGCAGTGTGTCCCCCCACCACATCAGCTTCTGAGCAAAGCTCCTGGTGGTATTGGAGCAGTATCAGAGAGACCTGCTGGTAGTATTGGAGCAGTGACAGAAAGTCACCAGCGGTACTAAAGCCCACACCTACTCCCCTTCCACTCTCCCTGTCCACACTTGCTCCTCATGTCTCCCCTCTCCCCCATTTTCTCCTCTTCTTCTAGTGTCAGTACCCCTCCCCCTTCCCCCACAGCAGCTTCTGAACAGAGAGCCCTCCTGTGGTATTGGTTAGATCAGTGACAGAGAGACCTGCCGGCAGTACAGAAGCCCGCACCTCCCCCCTGTCTTACACTTTCTTCCCATACCTCACCTCTCCACCGATGTCTCCTCTCCATGCAGTGTCTCCTCCTCCCTGCACAGCTTCTTATGAGCAAATGGCAGTACAGAAAAAGAGGCAGGGAGCAGTGACAGAGCCACCGGAGGCAGGTAAGATAGCCTGCAAGTGGTGGGGAGGGGAGGAGGGAGGGAGCTTTAGTGGATAACCACCAAAATCAGCTGGGATAGAGCATGGAGGAATCTGAAAAGATCCCATTCTCCACTTGTGAATGCTTTTGGGGGCCTGTACACCATCTAAGGGTGGTGTACAGTTACACACTAAAGTTTAAAAAAAATTTTTTTATTTGGAGCTTGATGATTGCCCTAATTTTATAATCGGGGGGAGATTTGTAAACAGGAGATATCCAGCATTACATAAATGATCAATGGGTCTGTTCATTTTCACCTGCTTTTGTATAAATTAAGTGTTGATGAAAAGACCCCATATATATATATATATATATATATATATATATAGAGAGAGAGAGAGAGAGAGAGAGAGAGAGAGAGAGAGAGAGAGAGAGAGTGTAAAGGGGACATTGTATTTTTTATTATATTGACAGGGATGCACATTGGGCCTGTTTCAGAGGTGGACGCTGGTCCATTCTAGCATTTTCCTTGGAGTGAAAGCAACAGGAATAATATGCAAATGCTAGTTTCAGCCCTCCTCAAGTGTACTAGCATGAGCCAGAATGTGCTAGCCCTGACATGCCCACTTTTACTGTGACTGGATAGTGTAACTCTGCTTGTGCTTCTCAAAACTCCTACTGTATATCGGCAGACTATGCATCCATAATTGACACTTTCACCAGACCATGGCTGGTGCAGTGTCTCCTTCTGAACTTCAGCTAAATGTGGGTTATGTTGCTGTGGCTTTGCGCTTTGCCTGTCCACGCTATAACACGGCCGGTAGTTCTGGACACGCCATCATCATGTACACTATCGACACTTGCACCAGCCCTATGGCAGGCACGTATAGTTTCTCTTTGTGAACATGGCATCTCTAGAAGTGGCTGTGCATGTGATAATGCAGTTGTTTTCACTGACAAGTCTGCGACATTCCCATAACATGCCCACGAGACAATTTTTTTGGTGCTCACTTCAGGCAACTTCCCAGTCACTGCCCAGGAACCAATAAGATTCTAGCTATCATTTCTCTATTGCATTCTAGAAAATGATACATATAACCTGGTTGGTTGCTATGGGCAACATCACCACTTGGCTGTTTTAGAAGCTTTAGTAAATATACCCCTTACGGTACTGGGGTTTTCAGAATATTTTGTGCCTGCACAGTTGCAAATAATTGCTCAACTACATGAACATCAGCACTGTATGTGGTTTCTATGTACCGGCCCATTATATTTAAAAATTAAAAGCGAGCACTTATTACAGTTCTAATAAAGGTGGCAAATATTAATAGACTAAAAGGGGCCATGGCCTTTGTGGTATGGCCATGCCCCTCTAGTTGATTACATCTACCCAATAGCTGGTCACACCTGTGTGGGTCCCTGCCATTGCAATCCCTTGGTGGGCCCTTCATGCACCAATCCGACACTGAATATACAGTACATGCCTTACTAGTGTTTCTAACTAGAAGCTCTCACATTTAATGTATGATGGCAATAAATTCTTGTATATTGAAGGGTAGAGTATTAAAGGGAAAAAATCTAAAAGGAAAAAAATCTATATATAGCAGACAGGTTTATTTTGCTGGAACTCTGAACAATTACATATACCGACCTTAAAAAGGTCAATACCCCTTTAGTGGACATTTTTAAAGGAAGGGAGATTTCTCATACCCTTTATTCTGTCTGTTGGGGCATAATGTGTTTAGAGTGATTATCCAAAAGGTTTCCTTAAGTTATTAATAGTTGGTTAAATCTGTCACCAACTCATTTATCTGGTTCTATAACTTCTATTCCTTTTATTTAAATGTATAAGATCTGGATTACACTCGTGCTTGCTGTTAAAGTGGCAGGGAAGACTATGATTTCCCAAACAATGTTTAATATTCCAAGTGTGCTCTAGGATACAGACTCTCATGGTTCTTTTTGTCTTGCCAATATACTATAATCTACCATGATCTATCCCTATATTGCAAGAGATCCTCTATTTTTTTTATCTCTTGCAGGTTTGCAGGACACATTTATAAGATCATTTGAATATATTTTTATATACCTCTGACTATTCATCATATTTTTCAACTTTGGTACAGTTTCGTCTTAACCATGTGAATTGCGAGAAAGTTATATTTTTCTTCCATTGATTATGACAGCATTGTCCACATTTTAAAGTTCGTTTAAGTCTATATTTTCTCAACATTTGTGGTATCCAATACTAGATCTAGAAATATTATTTTACTATCACTAAATAATGACGTGCGTTTCAAGTTCTAATCATTTATGTTTATATACTCAATAAATATAAACTCCAACATAGATCCATTCCAGACTATTAGAATGTAATGAACCTTTTAAAAATTATCATGGGTTCACATATATTTTCAGACATTATACTGTTCTCTCATTCCTATATATAGGTGCCTGGTGCACAAATCATACCCATTGCCACCCTACATGTTTGGATGTCCATGCATACAAAAAAGTTAAATAAATATGTTATACATATTATAAATTCCACCTTTTCTTTAGTTATTTTAGGATATTTTCCATGGATATTTTTATTGCAGCCATCTGTATATGGGTTCAACGTTTCGTCATCCGCATAGTGGAAAATACATGTCCATCCATCATGTGGTCAATTGTACTACAACCCATGTGGTGTATATCATCCCGTGCCCATGTGGACTTAACTACATGGGCAAAACATCCCGTTCTTTTAAAGAACGTATGGCGGTGCACCGACAGTCATATGCGCAGCCAATCTGAAGCAGGAAAGCGATCAAAAGGATGGAAAACATTTTATAGACAGAAATCACTTGTTGTCTTGCTTGAGGTACATGATCATTGATCACGTACCAGAAAAAACAAGAAGAGGTGATAGGATTACAGCACTTCTGAAATTAGAAGTGTGGCCAGCTGTAGCCTGCAACTATGGTGATGTGCGGAAAGCAGATAGAGCAGCGGCAAGAATGCAGTTTCCAACCCGGCTGCAAAAAATTAGTCACCCACGGGCCACATGATATGGGGATTCCAGCATAGTATACTGGATTTAGTTAGAGTGAGGACAAGAAGGAGAGGGCCCCCCTCCTCCTCCAGTTTGAGACCACTTCCTTCCTCAATACCGCCCGCACACAGCTGCAGAGAAGACTCAGATTACTGCAATAATGAGTCAATGTGACTCAGTATTAGTACTGTTGGCAGCTGGCCCCTTCATTGTCGTGATACACTGGCTGCTCTGCTAATAGTTCCGAGCCACGGGTTGCCCCTAAGGCAGTGGTTCCCAAACATTTTTGAACCACGGCACCCTAGAATATCAGCACTGTTTTCATGGTACCCTTAAGCCAAAACTTTGTTATTGAGAAATTCAGATAAAATAGTTGTGAAGTAGTAAAATGAAGTATATTGTGCTGACCTGTCATCCTTAGGTTCAGTGATGTGGTGGTGGACAGGATTGCACTTCTGTTTGTCCACATATTTACATTACATTGACCATAAATAATTTGATTTGGTGCAGGATCACCAACCTGAGGCACCCCTGCAAGTGTTCCAATGCTTCCCAGGGTATCACAACACACAGTTTGGGAACCACTGCCCTACGGTATTCCAAATGCACTTGGCATTTGTCTTTAATGCCTATGCCTAGGGTTGGCTCTGCCCCTGGGGGTTCCTCAACCTAACCTCCCACCCCTGCAGCCATACCCTAACCCCCCTTTGGTGCCTAAACCTAACCCTGCCGTCCCCCGTGGTTAACATCTAACCCAAGGCGCTATACTTATGATTGAGATGCTGGCTGTCGGGATTCTGGCTTCGGAATCTCACCCAATATAGGGATCCCGGCTCTGGTGTTGTGGACGTATGTCGGGATTCCGATGCCGTGTTTTACCCCGCCAGCATGCCGTTCATTGGCAAAGTAACTACATCCCAATTTTAGACCCGAAAAAACATTGACATTACCAGCAAATTTCAAAGTGAGAGATAAAATGATGCTTAGTAAATGCTGTATTTTCATGAACAAAACCTCCAGCGATGCCCGTTGGTTTGGAATTTAAGCCAAAACTAAAACTTAGGGGTATATTTACTAAAGTGAGAGTTTTTAGAAGTGGAGATGTTGCCCATAGCATCTAATCAGATTCTAGCTATTGTCTTCCAGAAGGTGCTAGATAAATGTTAAATAAGATATCATTGGTTGCTATGGGAAACGTGCACTTTTAAAAACTCTCACTTTAGTAAATGTACCCCATAGTGAGTATACCCCTAAAAAATCCTTATCCAAATAGCATAAAAAAAAAGTTAAAAATGTTTTGTTAATTTTGCCTTTTACCTTACAAGCATTATATTCTACCTCAGAGATGTTCTGTTAATATTGTCTATATATACACACCTAAATATACAATTTTCAAAACTATGCTATATTAATAAAAGTTGCAGTGACAATACTAAACATTTATTCTTCACTGGGTTATGCATTGGACTTTGTGACTTGATGACTTTTTTTAGGGTAAGATACAAATATTCTGTAAATTGAACATGTATTTTTTTAAGCTTTTTAGTTTTTTTTATAGTTATTTATACAGTGCACACATACAGTATTATGCAATGCTTTTATAGAGAATATTTAAGTTATTCACATCAGTCCTTGCACCAGCAGAACTGACAATTTATATTCTCAATTTACATGGGCACACATATACTCTAGGGCTATTTTTAGTCAGAAGCCAATTAACCTAACAGTATGTTTTTAGAGTGAGGGTGAAACCTGTGGCACCCAGGGGAAAAACCACAAAAAAAACATTCAAACTCTGCATGGATAATGCCTTGGTCAATAATATCTCTCTCCTCTGAACCAATGACCTGGGTTATTGACAGGACATTGATGTCATCTCCAAGTGCCCTGCAGAGCTCACAGCATAGCTACCTGGACAGACGCAGAGGTGACGGAGCTGCTGGCTGTAAGGGGAGAGGAGGAAATTGGAAAACACATGGCAGGTACTGTGAAAGATGTCACTGCCTACAGACACATAGCACAGATCCTGTCATCCAGAGGCATTAAAAGATTGCAGTAGCAGCTGGTGATTAAACTCAAAGCACTGATTATTACACCCCCAACACACTATATTTTAAAAAATTACAAAAACACAATATGCCACTTAAACAATTTACATTAAACTGCAAATAACATTGGACTTCCGTTTCTGGCTGCATGGAGTGTTTCACTCTGGGAGCTCCGCAACAAACCCAGACAATTTAACTTTTAAAGGCTGTTTAAACAGCCTCCAAAGGGGATACACTTTACTATTACATTCTCCGGTGCTTTATGGAGAAATTTTTCTCTCCTGCATCCTCAGCCAAACCGCTCCAACCCAACAAGAGAAATTCCGGGCAGAAGCTTACATGGTGCCAGACCCAGACATGGAGGCACTCACTCCAGTGCATGAGAAAACTGCAGCTGCAGCTTGTGACACTCAGCAATTATGACAGATCTACCTCCCCTGTCTCCTACAGTGAGGTAGTAGAGGCAATTAAATCCACTATACTGTAGGTCACATTTTAAATAAAGCTGCTAGCGACATATCAACCAAGCTACAGCAATTGTACCACAGAATATCTGACACAGAGCATTGAATAGATGGATGTTCAATGCTCTTTTAAAAAATTGGAAAAGGAGAATTTTGAAGTTATATCTTGATGAACTTGATAATAGGCCTTGAAGAAACAACATCAGGCTGGTGCGTTGGGAGGCCAATCCAGGATGGCCAGGATTGAATCCTGGGATTGGAAGCCTCCAATCCTGATCCTGGCATTGGCCATAAATATATATTTTTTTCAAATGTCGGGCAGCGCTGAACACCTCCAGCAGAGTGCTCAGATGCTGCCCATATCGCCCTTCCCCCAGCTAACACTGCACAGAGTGATGTGAGGCCAGAGGTCATGCAGCACAGCCTGATTCCGGCTGGACTGTCCACGTGACCCACCACTCTACTGTACACAGATGCTGCTGCTGCCGCAAGTCCCACCATTAAGTTACTATGGGGACTAGGCGAGGGCTACTTTTTTTTTAACCAGGCCAATCCCGGGAATCCCAGGATTGATTTATTTTCAATCCCGAATCCCGGCATTGAAACAAAGGCCCCAGGATTGGCCACTCTACTAGTGGGGTTACCTAAACCATCTCACTTTTAGACATTGCAGAAGATTGCAAAGATCTGGTCATAGAGAGGGTACACAGAGTGGGTCCCTCTCCTAGACCCACAGATACGTGCTTAATTTATCTCCACAAATTGGTGTTTTGGAGTGCTTCACAGAACAAAAGGAATATATCCTGGGAGGGCCATAAATTATATATCTTCCAAGATTTTTCAGTGGAACTCACACGGGCCCAAAAAGCTTTCTCACCTATTTGCTCACAATTCATCCAGGAATGTAGGAAATTTGCACTGATATATCCTGCTAGACTCCACTTGTACAAAGGGGACTCCTTCAAAGACTTCACTTGCTTAGATGATGCACAAGCATACTTACATGAGGGAGCTCAAGAGCAAAGTGCAGACATCTCCGATCCAGTTTCTGCTTAACTCTAGGTGCAAAGGTGCTGATTAGTGAGGAGGGCATATCTTAATTTTTCTGGATCTAATTTTAGACATGATGTATCACTACAGAAGTTGTACGTGTACAATTTTGTCCTTCAAAAATATAATATGTCTTCTTCACTGATCAGCACCCTGTAGCTACAGTGAACACTTCTGTACCTAAAATTTGTTTATGTCTAAAGTTTTAAGTGTTAATTAGATTTAGCCTGTACACAAAATTATTATTGTTAAATACAATGAAAACAGGCAATATGTTGACAACAAATCACTCTATGTAAATTATTGGCACACATGAAGATAATGTCTGCAAAAAGTTGAACATTAAAGCTATGTTAAAAAAAAGTAAGTTTGAAACTTTTGAGTCCTCTATTGAATCATCGAGGGAAGGTTGGCTGTGATGGTGGAACAAAGCGTACAGTGCTTAAGTTATCATTGTCCCCCTCATAAACTGCTGCATCCAGTGGGGTGTTAGACACTTCAGTTTCCTGCACATTTCACTCTGGTATTTCACAGATGTTATGTAAAATACTGCAGACAGCTAATACATCAGACATAATTTTTTTTAAATGTCAGGTTCATTCCTTTTCAGTTAACAATGCCAATGTCCTTATCAAGCAGGCAAAGGCATTTTCAATGGCTATCCTGGCAGAAGGGTGTGGGTGTAGGCTATTTTTTCCAGAAATATCTGGAGACATTGGGTGTAGTCCTTCACCGGCCATCACCTCAAAGGATATGCAGCATAACTGATAAGGTGTACAGGGATCTCCACCCCATCCTCATTGCTTGCTAAAACACATGAATATAAGTTTAGGGGAGAAAACGAGAAAAAGGATAATATACGCTTAGCTCTCTAGGGAAAAGCCAATCGTGCTTATCTTCAGTAATTTGAAAGAGGTCAGTATTGACTAGAACTCTGGCATCTTGTGCACATCCAGGACAGCTGATATAGACATATGTAAGGTTTTTTATCAAAAAAAATATACATATATGCTTACCTGTAATTATAGTCCACTATAGCCTGTATAATTATTGTATGTCAACCTTTACAGTTGTAGTAATCCATGGGGTTGTCTCTGGAGGCAATTATAGGGATGTGTGTTCCATCAATGGCTCCAGCATTCTGCAGCTACAGTACCCATGCCTCAGGGAACATTGATGTTATTATCTAGGTGCTGGTCTTGAGGCATAGAGATGTAGTGGTGGCAGAGGGTTTCCAGCATTGCCTGCCTCACTTGGTTGACTATTTTGCAGACCATGGCTAACGTAACTGTGAGCAAGCAGGAAAGTGTGCTGCATTCTCATGGACGTTATAGCATACCACACAACACAATGGCTAGTCTTCTGATAGGCTCAATGGATTTCTTGAAGTTGGTGATCTGTTTAGTTAAAGCAGATAGTTTAATGTAGCATGCAACATTCAAAGTTTGCCATCCAGTGCTTATCCCGAAAAGCTTCCACAGTCATCATGAAAGCTTCTCCATGTCTTCAGTCTCTGACACACATTATTCGGTCTGTCGCTCTGCTCATTTTCAATATGGATGAAATGGTGGAGGATATCAAGGCTCTCCTCATGCACAAATATTGGTGTTGAGTAGTTGGCCTGTCTGCCAAAAATGTTAGCCTCTTCCTCCTAAAATAACTCTGCACTAGATAGCACAGTGTCAGAAGCTGGAATAACCCAGGTCCAAGATACAGTGTAGAAGGGCCTGACCTGGCTCTGACACGGGTTGGAATAGTATTCAAAAACTGGGGTTGGGCCAGGCATTTTGGTGGAAAAGAGGTATAAGTGAACTCAAGACTGTGAGACAGTAATGCTAACCACTGAGCCAACCATGCTACCCATTTATATTACTTTAAAAATAATGCAAATACATGTGTAATATTTACAATGCAAAGGTTACAATTATCTGTTCCTGCCTATGATTAAATCAACAACACATACATTTATATTACAGATTTATTTGTTAGTTTAAGTGACACTATACTCATTTTCACATGAACCATTTGCATATACCACAATTATTATTTTAAATTACCCTGGTAATGAAACATTTTTCATAAAGTAATGAAATAAACTATAGCAGTAAGAGATCTTTTTGAGATTCTCATAATATTTTGTTCCTTTACAGTAAGCAATGTTTTGTCTTGCCTGCAGACAAAAAATTTATAATGATAAAATAGTGCCTTTCATATACTTGTCACAGGCTCAATGAAAATATGTCAGCATTGGCGAATCATACAGTCTATTTGATTGAAATAAAATACAGCATGTATTGCATCTATGAAAGCATTCTTTAAAGTGCAATGCTTCTTTATACAGTACTGTATGTGCATTCATTCAGTACATCATCTTCATAGTAACAAAAAACAGATACATTATGTTTGAAATATGTTTTGCATAAAGAATAAACAAGTAGATGTTTTTCTTGATAGTTTTTATGTGTTAGAAATGTTTACAGGTTTCTTAGCGTATAAAACATTTTGTAATTGAAAAATGAAATTAGACTTTTAGGATTTAATTAATTTGAATTCTATTGTATATGGATTTAAAACAAGAAAGCTCTGCACAAGAAAGCTAAAATTTCTGATAAAAGTACTTAAGATTAATTTAACACGCTCAGGATTTCCCAATTAAAACTTTCACATTAGTGCTGAATTTTAACCAGTTAATCTTCTAATGAGACATCCCAAGCAATGAGAAGTGGTTTCTTGAATTGAATATGGCCCAAAGGCTTACAGACAGAAATTAAGTTGAAAAACAGAACACTTTGGATACATTCCAATTATAGGGTTACACTGCCACCTACTGACAGCATTTATCTTATTGCATTAATATAGAAAACAGCAATAGAATGAAAACCTGACAACCTATATAAATTTCACAAGTCTTCCTCAAGGTATAGCACATTCAAAAATAAATTGATATAGCAAATTATACATTCTCTGTGGGCTAAGAGAAGATCTTTGCTAAAGTATAAAACTGTTCAAAGACAAGCAGAAAAATAAGGGAATATATAAAAATAATGTAAAATATAAAAAAGTGTAAATTCGATATTTTATAACATAAGATGACCTGTTGCAAACACCCTTTTTACACTAACATTAAAATCACTGGTTTTTGCATGTGAAAACGCATCAACCCAGGATTTTTGTCAGTGTAAACAGATCCACCCGGGTCCAGTGACCTGGGTATCCAACACGGCTAGAATTGCTGTGTCACCCTGCAGTGTAATCGGCGCGACCCAGGTCACGATGACCCGGGCTGTGCGGCATGCTAGCTGCTTGGTTGGCTTCAGTGGTGCTTGGAGAGTACATCATCTCCAAGCCTCCACTGCAATTCCGGAAGACTTGGGTCACTACAGACCCGGGTCCGATGTGAACGGTGTCGACCCGGGCATAACCTGGGTTGGCGCCACAGTGGGAAAGGGGTCTATCCCGGATATGATCTGGGTTGGAAATGTGTTCGAAATCCCGGGTCAGACCCGGGACCTTGGTTTAAAAGGGGTGTAAGATGTAACTCAATATTAGTGGCTCCCAAACGCGGTCCCCAAGGTACTCTAAAAGTCAGGTTTTAAGGATGTCCATGCTTGAGCACAGGTGACTTAATTAGTACCTTAGTCAATTTGATGATATCTTTAAAACCGGGACTGTTAATGTGCACATCCACTAGAAGATGGAGCGATTGAACAATGTCGTTATCGTTCAATCATTTGCAAATTGTTTGCCAATCGTTTGCAAAAATGTCTAAAACGACCAGAGATGTGCCCCCTCGCTGGTTGTTTAGACATCTATCATCGGGCAAACATGCTGGACAACCTGACGATAACATCAGATTCAGCATGTTTACAGATGATTGATGTGCCTACACTGAACGACTGCTCATTCAGTGCAGGCTCATCACAGACTGACAAATGACTGCACGATTATGACATTGTAATCGTGCAGTCTTTTGCCTATCTTCTAGTGGATTGGCAGCTTTAGATTGTCTCTTGAGGATTAAGGCCCTGATTCAGAGCCAGATGCTCTGACAGAGCGCTCGCTCTGAATCAGGGCTGGCCTTCTTGTATTTTAGAGCGGCCTCCTGGCCTCTCGCATAGCTGTGGGTGACCACCCACAGCTATAGCAAGCAGCCAGGAAGATGGTCACGATGGTCAAGACCATCACGACCATCGTGCTTGCAACGAGACCCTTGTGGTAGGGTCTCGTTGCCGCAAGCCCCAGAGAGATTTTGGCTCTCAGAGCCAAAATCTCTCCCACTGACATCACTCGTGATGTCAGTGAGTGGGGCCGTCCCCAAATGGAGGCGTTCACATGGGAATGCCTCCGTTTGGGCAGCCACTCCCCCGGCACACCCACCAAAGGGGGCGTGCTGTCACTCAACATCGACAGTACGCCCCCTTTGGTACGAGACCCGTAGCGATGGTTTGCCCGTCGCTATCCGGGTCTCGCGCATGCGCACGATGGAATCGGCTCTGTCATGTGCATGGGCACTGGGCCACCATCGACCCACTTGTGAGCGCATAGCGCTCGCGAGCGGGTCTGAATCAGGCCCTAAGTTTGGGAACCACTTCTCTATATCATAATCACTAGTTCACCTAATAGAAATGTCTGTATTGTATTGAAAAATGGCTGCACTGGAGTAGTTTAATCTGCATTTATTCTCCTAACAGTTTGTGAGCACGTGTTTTTGACATACGTCCTAGCTTTAAAAATATTTGTAAGTACTGTATTCAATTACAAATGATGGACATGAGGTGATAGTATTCTGATCATTTCTCTGCCACCTCATGACCACCAACATTGTAGAGTATTCCTTACACCCGATAGAGGTACTGGGCCTAACTCATATTTGAGCAATTATTTTCAACTGTGCATGCTCCAAAATTTCTGAAAACCCACACAGCTCATGTGTTACACAGAATATACATAGAAAGGAGCTGTTGTGATAAATTTAGGCAGTATCAAACAAATGGTAAAAAAATGATGGGCATTCTTGGGCAGTGACTGGGAGGTGGCTAGTACTACAAGCAAAAATGGTCCATTATGGGCATAATTTGAGAGTGCCGCGGATGTGTCAATGCATGCAGCTGTATTCACAGATGCACAGCCGCAGGCATGGTCAGACAGAGAAACTGTACCTGTCATAGGGCTGGTTCAAGTTTCAATGTTGTGGCCAATGGTGGCATATAAGGACTTACCAATCAGTATTACAGCATTCACGGCCACTAAAAGTGGGTGTCTCAGTACTTTTATATTTGGCTGCATGAAAGTACCCAAGGGAAGGAGTTTGTAGGCCATTTGCTTAGATTCTCTGACAGGTAATCACCAATAGATGCTGCTGTGTGCGCTTTTGGGTCTTACTCAGAATCAGGCCACTTGTGCAGGGTGTTACACTCGCTAAAGTTTTTCTTATAACTTGTAAAGTAATTGACATAATTTAGTGAAATTTTTTTCACCAGATACTGAATGGTGAATTTTGCTGGTGGTTCTGACCTCCAAACTGGTCAATAAATTATCTTTGGCATACCTTTATCGTTTGCCTGGACAATAAATGTGCATTGATCAGCTGTGTACCAGTTCATATCGGTGCGTAACACACCGACACAATGAAGGTGGAGCCCACAGTACACAACACTACTGTAAGAAGCAAGAATGCCTACTGATTAGCAGTGGCAGAGGTGGGGCATTCTCACTGGTAGTTGGTGTATTTCCTTATTTGAATATTGGATTGTGCGGCTTACTAGGGTGGTGAACATCTGGCCTTCATTTTGCACATTTACAGCTGGCCTGGATGGTAACGGTGAACACTTTCAACACTTGCTATAACTTTCTCAAGGTATGTCTGAGTTAAATTTCACTAAATCACGTCAATTACTTTAAAAGTTATAAGAAAATCTTTGGGGCCAATAGCAAGTGAAACACCCTGTATCATTCTCACTAGTAATATGTGAAGCTATCAGGGCCGTAGCTAAGGTAATGAGGCCGGTGCCATCGTACAGGGCACCACAGGTCAGGGGGCGCTGTTTGGGCCTGTAAAATTTCTGTTTATTATCATTCTCACTTGTAGCTTCTTCTTATTTCATCCCCTGCATCTCCTGGCCTCCCCTATATCTTCCCTGGCCCTTCCCCATTAGGCCATTCCCCTTTTTTGGGTGCATTATGAAAAATGAGGGGGACGCCAATGCTCTTTCTGGCACAGGGCTCCAAAAAGTCTAGTTACGGCTCTGGCAGCCATACATTGCTACCACAAATTGCTGATAATAAATACACGCCCATGGAACATCTCCCCCTGGATCGCCAGAGTGAATAAAATGGAGGTTCACGCCACAAGCTCACGCCCCCCTACCCACGAGACCACGCCCCATTTTTGCTGGTGCATGGCAAAGCGGCGCGCACTACATTCCTGGCCACACTGGGTGTCACCATGGGGTGAGAGACCACTGCTATTTTATGCTAATATTAGGGTATTTTCTCCTAAACCATTCTTAATATCAAGTCATATTTTGTTGAGTATTTCTTTTTCTTTGCTTGATATTATTAGATTTTTTTTATTTTAACCCTATATAAAACTTAGGGCCTGATTCAGAGGTGCATGCTATTGCAGACGGGCCTATGTCTTTTGGCACAGTGTGGCTGCGTGTTTATGCTAATGCTGCAGCCATCTTTGTTTTATACAGAGAAGTCCCCCAGTTGCAGCGCTAATCCACTGCTGTGCTTATTAAGACATGCCATCAGCTACACCATTGGACGCATCATCGGTGATTGCACCAGTTCTATGGCTGGTGCAATTTCTCTGTCTAAACATGG
This sequence comes from Taudactylus pleione, assembly GCA_031769625.1. Classification (NCBI taxonomy): domain Eukaryota; kingdom Metazoa; phylum Chordata; class Amphibia; order Anura; family Myobatrachidae; genus Taudactylus; species Taudactylus pleione. The sequence goes on from JAUIMM010000182.1 coordinate 6,636,045, forward strand.
GCACCAGGGTCAGTAGTGCAATTGCATCTTAAGACGAAACATGCCTGCATCTGGTTTTACAGTCAGCTATGAGTAGCAAGAGTAGTACTGTCTGGCAACTGCTCCTTATATTATTCAGTAATGTATGGTTAAAGTAAACTATGATACACATCTTGCCTGTACCTCAGTATCATTACATTGCATGTTAAGGTGATAGAATGCTTCCTAGCATAACAACTAGCAATACTTCTAAATTTAAACTCTTGCTGCAGTGTTTACCATCAAAATATTTTTCATATTACATTTATAATCTGAGCTATATTTCAAAAATAATATGTATTAACAGTTTTTCTGAACAGTTTTTCTTTTTGTGAAATGTTTTATGTATATGCTTAAGATGCTGCACAATGCTCTTACTTGTTCATCCTCTCTGATTTCAGTTCAGCTTCTTAATCTCTTTGAAGATTAGAAAAAGATCTTTTCAGAATGGTAAGAAGGTAATCAGAGTCGAAACACTTAAAGGTTTCAAAATATCTAGCCGGCTAAGCAATGGAGAGATGGACGAACACAAATCATCAAAAATGGAAGAAAAATGATACAGGCCATTTAGCACATTTGCCCAGTGAAAGGACATTTACAGAAGGAATGTATAATATCTATATCAATAATGTATTCATCAAAATTCTATCCCAGAATATAAAAAAATCTGTTCTTAGCAACGATGAAAAGCCTTAGAAACATTTATTTTAAATAGGAACTAATATATTGCAGATAAAAATAATGTGTTTTTTTGGTTATAGTTTAGTGAATGCTTAGCTAACTTATGAAATTATGAAAAAATTATATTTTCTTTGTTAAGTAAACTGTGTTGTTTCATAGTATAACAGGCTGTCTGCATACAGCATGAATATTCATACACAAAAAGTTATTTTTTTGTAAAATTTATTTAAAAATGTACAGCATAAAAATATATTTAGAGATGCCAACCACTTGCATATAATTATGTTGATATAAAATAATAATCTTCACCCCTTTATTTATTTACACCATTTGGAACTGATTCTTAGGGATATATTTACCAAGAATTGTCTGTCCAAGATTTGCTAGGACAAGTGTGATTTTTCTCAATCAAATACACAAATATACTAAGAATTATGTTTGACTAAATTGTGTTTTCTGATGGTATACGAATTCATGTTTGATCGTGTGCGAGTTCCTTGTTATCGGGCTGAAATTAATAGAATTGCTTGTGAGCAGCATGCTCTGCAAGAACACTGCATTGATCAGTGTGATCTGTGCAGTGCTTCTTTGCGTTGTATGTGTATTCCCCCTATAAAGGACAATATTATTAATATTTCTTATTTTTACACCATGAACCTTGTACCCATGACCCAGGGATGCAGAGGATAGCCCTGTGCTATTAATCTGGGCCTGGGGTATACTTGGGAGGGGGGAGCACCCTATTGGATCCCCACTTTTCAAGTAATACCTAGCCTGGGCTAACTTATGTGGTGTCATGAATGCTTTAGCCGGGGGACCCCGTCAAGTGTTTCCACATGTTGTAGCCTTACAACCCTGGTAGTTAGAGGCCAGTGCTGGTTGTGGATATTATGGGGAACCTCTACTCATTTTGTCCCCCATATTTCCAAACTAGGACTGGCTCACAGAGCCTGGTGCTAGTTAATGAAAATACTGGGGACCGCTACATTTTTTTTTACTGTATTTTCACAACTAGGAAAGCCCGCTGCTGGTAATGCTTTTGGATGGGGACCTTACATAATTTCAAATAATTTTTTTCTTTTATTTTAACTCTTTAATCCTCTTTTTACAGGAAGTAGCTACACGAATCTCAGATATCTGTGAAGGCTTCTACTACACATGCTGCTGCTCAGGCTAAAATCGCTAGCCTGAATAAAATTAACTATTTTGCAATTTTTTTTAAACTAGTTTTGTGTGACTTTTAAACTTGCTTCCTACTACATTGTGTGAGTTGTATATTTTACATAAGAAACCATGTGACTTTGTGCTAGACAAGAAGGCTTGTTTGCATGTTCTCGCAGTCTGTTACATGCAACGAATGCAAACTTGGCTGCTTTTTGCCACTAACTCTCATGTTTTAAAAGTCACACACTTTTACATTTCCCCCAAAGTCTTTCCTTTGATGATAGGTAATGATCAGTGGACCATAATCTGTAATGACACTAGATTTTAAAACCACACCCACCAATTAATCTCTCAGGACACTAAAAGCCTCTACTAATCTATTTGTAAATTGAATGCAGAAGTCTCAGTTACACACAGATCTAGCATAGAATTATTAGCATTCTAGAAGTTTGAATATAAATTGGATATTATAAACAAGCTGGCAGTTTTACAAGCATACAATTTGGATCAATAAATAGTTTATTTTGAATGGGCTTAAAGGTCTGGAGTCAAAATTCAAGTCCAATGGCTGGAGAAGAAGGCACGCTAATAAAGGTTTGCAAGAGCTAAAATTACTTAGTGATGGTACATGAGTTGAGGAAGTGAGATGGCCGAATGCAGCAGGATCAATAGCTTCTAGATTATTGGCAGGGACACAGTAATAAGTAAAGGAGGAAGTTTTTATGCCTAACTAATATAGGTAGTCAGGGGGGTGAGCTAGGACATGTTAAAAAATCAGTAGAACAGTTAGATTGTAAATAAAAACAGTCTATCAAGCAGCCAAAATACACAGCTCAGTCAGCAGAGCTGCAGCCTTCAGATGCAATCCCCCTGAGTTTGAATATTGCAAGCAGATGTAACTAAATTATATATTGTTGTAAGAGGGAAAATCGTTTATGGAAAATGTTGAAAGTTTTGTGTGAGGAATTATTATTATTTACTATTAACAGTTACTTATATAGCATCAGACAATTCCATTGCTCTTTACATTTGGGAACACGCTAATAAAACAAAACTGGCTAATATTAGACAGACATAGAGGTAAGAGGCAAGATACACAATAAATTAAAAATCTGCATCTCAACTGTGGGTGCAGCTAAAAATTACCAAGGTGTTCACCTTCACCAATCAAGGGGATGTATTTGTGTAGGATATCTTAAAAAAGTTATGTGTGCAGTTCTGGAATTTGATAAGCTTTTCTGAAGTGGTGAGCTTTCAGAGAACTATTGAAGGTTTGGAGACTAGAGGAAAGTGTTATTGTGCATGGAAGAGCATTGGATGCGATCAGAAAAAGTCCTGTATCCACGAATGGGGGGAGCAGGTAATGTGTGCAGATGAGAGATGCAAATTATGTGCAGAGCGGAAAAGTCGATTTTGGGAGTTATTTTGAGATAAGCGGAGATGTATGTTGGTGCATTTGTTTAATAGCCTTACGTGTAAATATCTTATATTGAATTTGGTAAAATACAGGTAATCAGTGAAGGGAATGACAGAAGATGTTGAACATTTAGTGAAGAAGATAAGCCTCACAGCTGTAAATGGATTGTAGTGGTGAGAGTCTCTTTTGGGGAAGGCCAGTATGGGGACTATTGCAAAAATCAATGCAGGAGATGAGTGCATGAATTAGAGTTTTAGCAGTGTCTTGGTCATATTCTAGACATGGTTTCTAGATGTATGTAACATTATTTTAAAACAGATTGAATGTGGAGAATACAGGACAGTTTGTATTTAAGGATGACACCTAAGCAGCAAGCTTTGGGGAAGGGTTGATTGTCAGTTTCAACAGTGATAGAGATATCAGGTTAGTAACTACTGTTGTTTGGTGGAAATGTTAATTCTGTTTTGAAAAGATTCAGGGGTTTATTTACTAAGCAGTGTTAGGAAACAGCGTGAAAAGTGATAAGGTGCCAGCCAATCAGCTTCCAACTGTCATTTTTCAAACACAGCCCGTGAGATGGCAGTTAGGAGCTGATTGGCTGGCTCATTGTCACTTTTCACTCCTAACACTGCTTAGTAAATAGACCCCAAAGTTTGAAGTGGTGAAATTAAATCCAAGATGAAATGGCAGAAAGACATTCCATAATACAGACTAATACAGATGGAGACAAAGAGAGGTAGTGAAGAGGAGGTGGTTGCAGAGAAATGAACAGTGAAAGAGCAAATTGATAAGTTGGATGAGAACTGGGATACAGCTGTATTCTGGAGACCTAGAGATTGCAGTGTTTGTATGAGAAGTGAGTGGTCAACAGTGACAAAGGCAGCAGAGATATCTAGAAGTATAAGAAGTGAGTAATGGCTTTTAAATATAGCATTAATCAGATCATTCACGACCTTAGTCAGTGCTGTCTCTGTGGAAAGTTGGGAATGAAAGGCTGACTTAAGTGGATCCAATAAGTTGTGCAATTGAAGAAAGTGTGTGGGTTGTTGTAGGCAAGTCTCTCAAGTATCTTGGAGGGGCATGGGAGCTGCGAGATGGGACGGTAATTTGAGAGAGAGATAGGGGTAAATTTACTAAAGAGAAAGTTTTTTTTAGAAGTGGAGATGTTGCCCACAGCAACCAATCAGATTCTAGCTATTATCGTCTAGACGGTGCTAGTTAAATGTTAAGTAGAATCTGATTGGATGCTATGGGCAACATCTCTACTTCTAAAAACTCTCACTTTAGTAAATAAACCCCTTAGAGTCTTTATTTTGTTTTTTAGAATAGGAGTATTCACTGCATGCTTCATTACTGATAGAAATATACCAGCAGAGAGACTTAGAGTTCAGATTTATTTAAAGTGGAGCACAGGATACAGAGCTCTACTGATTTATGATGTTATTGGATAAAGAGGAGAGATAAAAGAGTAGTAAAATGAGGAGGGTGTACATACTGGGAAGGAATTGAGCAGATCACTGGCTGAGGAAGAGCATATCATTTCATTTTGGATCTTGTGAAATGCAAGATCTTGTGCACTGATAGGAGCTGGTGAGGTGGGTGTGTGGGTTAAGAAGGGATTTAAATGTACAGTATTAAAAAGTCTCTTGGGGTAAGAAGCTTGATTAGAGATTGGAAATATATTTGTTTGGCAGCATCCAAATCCTTACGATAAGAGTGGTAGAAAGTCACTGGGAGTATGAGATTTATGCCAATGACATTCTACTTTATGTTAGAGTTTTTGTAGGTGTCCCGTTAATTTAGAATGCCACTGCTGACATCTATATCTATGTGGAGAGCAATGGTTAGCTGGAGACACTTCATCAAGGGATATTTCTAGAGTTTGGTTTAGGTGTGATACAGCAATCTCAGGAGAAGTGAATGTAGAAATTGGTGAAAGTAGTTATTGCAGAGAGATGGAAAGTTGTTGAAAATTAATAGTGTAAATATTTCTGCTGGTTAGAGTAGGCTGGTAGACATGAAATACAGTAATGAATGAGAGTGTACAGGTTATAAGGAATGAGTTCATTACATTTTCACATGTTATTAGTTTTCTACCATAGTATCCTATGAAAAACCAAAAGGTGAGATGAAAAACAAGTGCCACAAAAAAGCAGTAATTTGACAATTTTAAAACATCTGACTATTTAAACTCATCTGACTGTATTAATCATTGAATTTCATTTGTGTTGTACTATATCATTCATTAATGTAAGAGTTGTTTAAACAGAGAACAATAGGTTCACTTGATATGCCTTAGCCAATTACTTTTTGTGTTAATATGCCTTAGCAAATACATAGATACACACCCATGTTACAGCTTTGGGATTAGCCCTATGAAAATCATGATGCAGAGCTACACTTGTGCCCATTTGCAGAACATTGTTTGCACATTTTGGCATTGTACTTGCTTAGATTATTAATGTTTATAAATGCAAAAATATTGAGTTATATTTATCTTCCTCATATGACCAGAAGAGTTCTACTGGCATTCTCACATGGACAATTTAAAGTAAAGGCATGTACTGTAACTGCAAATGTCATTAGATGCAGACCTGCAGAAACCAACTTATATTCCTTTAAACAAGAACAACTGTTGTGAGGGGATGTAGTTATGAGACCGGCGGCCTCATGGCCACCATTCTCAATTCTGACACTTTAATCCCGGCAAGAGATTTAACATAGGTGTCAAAATACCGATACCTATGTTAATCCTGATGCCGGAATGCCGAGAGGATGCCGGACCGATCATCCATTGCCGGGGGTGAGTATACACTTAGCTGGGGATGGGGGGTTTAGGTTTAGGGATCCAGGGGGGACTTAGGGTTATTCTCTCCCCCTGGGGAAGGTTAAGCTAGTTGAAGGGGGTAAGGTCTAGGCAATAGGGGAGGAGGTTAGGCAGCTGGCCGGGAGGGTTAGGTTTAGGGTGCAGGGAAGGAGGGTTAGGTTTAGGCACTAACGGTGGGAGGTTAGGGTTAGGCACTAGGAGGAGGTTAGAGTTTGGAACCCCTAAAGGAGGGTTAGGGTTAGGAGGGGGGAGAGGGGTAGGGATAGTATACTTACCTGCGCTGTCGGGGCTGCCGGCATAGGGATTTGGACCACCAGGTTGACGTCTGGCAGTCATTCATACTGATTCCATTGTGAGTGTCTGAGGCTAGCAGACATATGCATATTTATGATGATTATTTGCACAGATATCTGGCTAGACTATTAATATATAAAAATAATATAATTTAAAACACAGATTTAGTCTGCCCCCTAAACATGTAATGAGCCTTAGTGCACACAGCCTAAACTGGTTGTGGCAAACTCATGGGAACAGCATGAAGTGCATTGCACCCAACAAAGCCAACATCTGCACTAGGCTGTAAGAGCCTTGGCTGAATACACTATAGCAAGGAAACAAGAAGTGAGGGGTTTCATTGCCTTAATGTTCACAAGCTAAATCCTGCTCAGGACTGGCTTGAATCCCTTAGAGGAATTACGCCCGCAAAAAAAAAAATCTCCTATGAAAAACCATACTCGCACTGACAACACTAAGGGGCCCATGTATCAAAGCTTGATGAGAGATAAAATTGTCAGATATAAATCACCAACCAATTAGCTTCTAATTTACATTTTATAGGCTGTGTTTGAAAAATGACAGTTGTGAGCTGATTGGTTAATACTTTTTCTCTCACAATTTTATCTCTCATCAAGCTTTGATACATAGGGGGTCATTCAGACCAGCTCGCGAGTGCAGGATGCTCGCAAGCGGGTCGATGGTGCCGAATTGTGCATGCGCACGATGGAGGGAGCTCCATCGTGCGCATGCGCGAGACCCGAATGGGTCTCACACCAAAGGGGGCATGCTGTCAATGGTGAGTGACAGCACGCCCCCTTTGGTGGGCGTGCCAGGGGCATGGCTGCCAGACGGAGGCGTTCCCATGGGAACGCCTACCGTCTGAGTCCAGCCCCACTGACATCATAAGTGATGTCAGTGGGAGTCATTTTGGCTCTGATAGAGCCAAAATCACTCCAGGGCTTGCGGTCACCGAGACCCTACCGCAGGGTCTCGTCACAAGCCCGATGGTCACGACGGTCTTGACCATCACGACCATCATCATGGACGCTCGCTATAGCTGTGGGTGGTAACCCACAGCTATGCGAGCGTCCATGAGGCCGCTCCAAGTTGAGGGAGGAGGGCCCTGATTCAGAGCGAGTGTTCTGGTCAGAGCGTCCGGCTGTGAATCAGGCCCATAGGCCCCTTAGGCTCTTTCCACATCTATATTCTGGTGGATGTGGGGCAAAAAAAATGTAAAAGATAAAACAAATAAATTATTTAACAATAAAAAAACTCTTTCATGCTAAAGCGTTTGGTATGTTAAAGTTTGAGGAAGCATCAGTATACCCAAGACTGCCAGTTCATGATGGTGCTTGTAGAACCATAAGTACCAGCATGATCTAGCATCCAGGCCTCACTGAGACATGTAGTTCACCTGTAAAAAGACATTCTTAAAAAATTCCCTATTTAATACTTCTTTTTCTATGATTTTGTTCAAACAAAACAAAAGAAAAAAAAAACATCGGCATAGCAGCAGAGCCCTAGCATGGAATGTCCACTTCAAAGCCTGTCCTAATCAAACAGTGGCCGTGGTGATAGCCTAGCATAAACCACATTCAATAATTCAAAAGAACCCACTAAGCCACATTAAAGTGCTTTGAACAAAGGAGCTCATTCAGACCCTCTCCCTAGATGCAAACGCTCGCTTGATGCGTATGCAAATCCAGTACACGCCCATCAAGGCAGGCGATCGCACGGCAAGGCATTAGCACGTCCACTATGTCCTGGTGTGTGATCACTATGTGTATGCAGACGCCCACCAGCCTTTCAGAAGATGCCCACTTGAGCACGTCATCTCCTGGAAGTGCATGAAACCATTGGTACATGGAGCACCATCGGATGCGATCGCAGTGCTTAAGGTTGACCTTACCCTGCCGCCAGCACTACGATCACTTCAGTGTATATTTCAACCAGGTGACATGTACAATGATGCTGCCTGTTAATTATGCAGGCCTATTTAACGGCGTTGGGACACTAAGGCATGCCTGCGTTCATATCTCCACTCCCCCGTTTCTAGCGGCCTGCCCCTCTCACCACCCACAAATGGCCTCTTCTGTCACTCATTCAGCTGGCCTGTCTATGCTGGGCGAGCAAACGCTTCATGAGCTTTCGATGTGCCTCGCATACTCATGCGCAGATTGCAACTATCAGTCAGCTACGAGTGTTCGCATCATAACAAGAGGGTCTGAATGAGCTCCAAAGTACATAATTTACTTCACCATTCTTTATGGGCGCTGCATACCATCTGATCCCACTTATTTACTTATGTAACATTTTTTAAGGCATTTTTTAAATTCTGAACTTCTTGCTTCCCCTGCTTTTCTAAACAGTTCAATATCACACAAAGGGTGCACATACTTAAATTCTTTGAAAGCTACAGTAGGATAGATGTTTAAACCTTTATTATTATGATTATGTTTTCAGTTGGTTGTAAATTAAAATGGAATTGAAAATGGAAGCATTTTAAACTGAATGTACCTAAATGTGAGAACATAGAAACTCCACACCGATAGGGCCCTGGTCAGGATTCAAATTGGTTGTGCCAATATGCTGCCCATTATTTTATATAGGTCTGTTTCTATATAATGCTATGTAGTGATTTAGTGCTTTGTATTTAGGGCCCGATTCAGACCCGCTCGCTAGAAAGCGTTCACATGCAGCCAGCCGATTGTTTGCATTCTGCGTATGTGTATGCATCGCAATGCACGTTCACGTACTAGTGCGTGTGATCAGGAAGCATTTGCTCGCTGCACATAGACAGCCCGGCTGAATGAGTGACAGGAGAAGCCGTTTGTGGGTGGGGACAGGGGCTGGCCACTAGAAACGGGGGAGTGGAGGTGCGAATGCAGGCGTGCCTGAGCATCTTAACGCCGTTAAGAGGCAGCATCATAGTACATGTCGCTTGGCAGAATTTTACACTGAAGCGCTCGCTGTGCTTGCGGTAGGGTATGGTCAACCACAAGTACTGCAAACGCTTCCGATGATACTCAATGTTACCGATGGTTGCATACACTTCCTGGAGATAACATGCACTAGTGGGTGTCTTAAGACAGGCTGGTGGGCATCTGCATACACAATGCTATCGCATGCTAAGACATAGTGGACGTGCTAATGCCTTGCTGTGAGATCGCCTGCCTTGCTGAATTTGCATACGCATCTAGCAAGCGAATGCATCTAGCAAGCGGGTCTGAATCGAGCCCTTAATTGAAGGTACAGTACAGTTTTGTGAATTTAAAGAAACCCTTGAAAATGAATGCCAGTGTTCAGTACTTGTAATTTGTCACTATTTTTTAATGTACTGTACTACTAAAATATTTTCAAAATATATTGCTTATACATTTAACTTTACAATTTCTATAAACTGTTATACAAATGCATTATTAGCCAGGATACAGCTTAAAAAAGCAAAACTTATAAAGGAAAATAATGCAAAACTTAACTTCTTCTTGAGGAACTTTTTATGTGGAAGATGAACTGCGTTAGTAATAGTAACAGACAACGATCTACTGGGAAAAGAAATTAAACATGTATGGGTTATTTAAATTCAGAATACTTTATAAGAGGATAATGTTTGAAGTAGGTCCTCACGAAAATATTCTTCATGTGTTCTATATTTTAGTGACAGTAGCATGACATGTTTGAATGATCAAACCAATTAAATACAAAAAAGTACAACCCTAAAAAAACATTGTTTCATTTTAAAAGTAAATCTGAAAAATAACAAAAATAAAGGCGGACTTTAAACCAAGTTTGGTTTGACAAGTACAATGAATTACATATCTAAAAGAGTTATACTGCACTTAATTTCAGTTAGAAAATCGTTCTTACTCTTTTGCTCTTCTATTACTCTATTAGTCAAAAGCTACTTTTCTTTATTTTTGGTAGAAGTGTTAACAATAAAACAAGCAGGTGATAAATGATTAGGGTCAATGTTACCTCTAAGCTGAAGGAGCTTGAATGAGAATAACTATAAAGAAAAAGTTATAAATATATCATCATTGCAATCCCAATATTTGTGCAGGAGGAGAGCACTGATAACAACCAGTGTCACATCCATTCTCAAACTGAGCACTGTGATTGAATGGAGAATGTGGGACAGAGACCGCCAAAATGTAGAAGTTTCCAAGCAGACCTTGATGAGCAGTGGATGGTCCACTTCCGTATGTCACGTCTTACCTTCTATTACATATTAGATCTACTGGCACCAGCACTGATGAAGCAGACCAAAAACTTCCGCAAGCCCGTCTCCATCATTAGGAGATTAGCGATTGCCCTTTGGTGGTATGCTTTCCCCAGAGTGTACCGGACTCTCCTGTTTGTTTATAGTTGGGATTGGCACAGTCTCATGATCTATCAGGTCACATGGGCATTTGTGGATCACCTGTATCAGAGATTCATAGCCTTTCCAGAAGGACAGTGCCTAGATGACACCTTCCAAGGCTTTCTGAGGCATGGCTATCCACAGTCTGCTGGTGCCATAGATGGGACCCACATCCTTATCATCATCCCCCATGACAACCCTGCAGACTACTACAATCACAAAGGATGGCATTAGATTGTCCTACAGGCCCTAGTGGACCACAAATACTGGTATGTACATTTTTACTTATGAGTGTTTCATATTCACTTTTATTTTATTTTGTTTGTTTCAAAGGGCAGATGTATGAAGCAGTGAAAGGAGTGGGGAAGTGAGCCAGATGAGAAGTGGCCCATGACAACCAATCTACTAAGTATAATTTTATAGAATGTTCTTTGTATCTCAGCCAAATCCCATCCTGTATTGTTAAAATCAAAACTGTAATCATGTACAGAAAAATGACATGTGTGTCACAAATGTGTAGCACTCCTGTTTGTAAAACTTATTGCTAAAGGTGCATACGCATACAACGATTTAGTTAATGAATGATTTTAGTAAACGATTTTCTCCCTTGAAAAAATGAACTAAAATCGTTTACTAAAGTTGTTCATTTACTATGTTCATTTAAATGTAATGAACGATTTTTTAGAACTACGAACGATTTTTGCATATTCCCTGACTGAAAAATCGTTGAGTTGACAAGTCTCACTGAACTACAAACTACAAACTACAAACGTGAACGCGCATGAATGAAAATCGTTCATCGTTTGACTCAGAAAGTGAACGATTTTTACAAATGATTATCATGAAATAGTTGTGTGTGTATGCAGCTTAAGTAACACATTATTACACTCTGTGTACAGTGACAAAAATGATCATAGTATTCATAAATAAAGATATAATGGGGCTTGGTAAGTACAATTACATTTTAAACAATATCAAATTACATCTTCATTAACACATCAAGGGGTATTTCTTTGACACTTTACATATAATTTTAATCTTACTTTATAGTTGACCTTACTGTACATCCAAATGTATTCCTTTACACAATTAAAGGTTCCAAAAAAAATAGTAAATGTCAAGGGTTTACCTAAATATCTTGAAAATTCTTGAGAGCAGTTCATAAAAATTGAGTCAAAGCTGGATTTGCTACATAAGACTACATTTATAAGCTTATTTACTTTAGGATTCTGCACACCAGCAAATCCCTTCACATAATCCCATTACATTTCTTTATTACAAGTATTCAATGTTAGTTTGGTGTAGAAAATAAGGTAGATGAAATAAAATAAGTAAACATGTCTACTACATTAAAAAAATAATAAATGAATAAAAAACAGTTTGTGAACCTCTCATGAACTAAGACAATGTCCTGGAACAAAATGTATTTGCCAAAATGTATTTTCATTAAATTAAGTTTTATTTTAAAGTCTCTTTTGAGAGTCTTCTTTGATAAATTATATACAGTCAGGTGCATAAATATTGGGACATTGACAGAATGTTTATATTTTGGCCTCTATTCACCACCACAATGGCTTTGAAATTAAACAAACAAAATGTGCTTTAACTGCAGACTTTCAGTTTTAATTTGAGAGTAATTACATCCAAATCAGGTGAACGGTGTAGGAATTACAATGGTTTCTATATGTGCCTCCCACTTTTTAAGGGGCCAAAAGTAATGGGACAAACTAAACAATCCTAAATCTAACTTTTACTTTTTAATACTTTGTTGCAAATCCTTTGAAGGCAATTACAGCCTGAAGTCTGGAACGCATAGACATCACCAGACGCTGGGTTTCATCCCTGGTGATGCTCTGTCAGGCCTCTACTGCAAATGTCTGCAGTTCCTGCTTGGTCTTGGGGCATTTTCCCTTCAGTTTTGTCTTCATCAAGTGAAATGCATGCTCATTTGGATTCAGGTCAAGGGACTGACTTGGCCATTGCACAACATTCCACTTTTTAGCCTTAAAAAACTCTTTGGTTGCTTTTGCAGTATGCTTCGGGTCATTGTCCATCTGCACTGTGAAGCACCATCCAATGAGTTCTGAAGCATTTGACTGAATATGAGCATATAAAATTGCCCGAAACATTTCAGAATTCATTCTGCTGCTTTTGTCAGCAGACACATCATCAATAAATACAAGGGAACCAGTTCCATTGGCAGCAATACATGCCCACACCATGACACTACCACCACCATTCTTCACTGATGAGGTGGTATGTCTTGTATCATGAGCAATTCCTTTCCTTCTCCATACTCTTCTCTTCCCATCACTCAAGTTGATCTTTGTCTCATCTGTCCATAGGATGTTCCAGAACTGTAATGGCTTATTTAGATGTTGTTTGGCAAACTCTAATCTGGTCTTCCTGTTTTTGAGGCTCACCAATGGTTTACATCTTGTGGTGAACCCTCTATATTCACTCTTGTGAAGTCTTCTCTTGATTGTTGACTTTGACACATATACACCTACCTCCTGGAGAGTGTTCTTGATTTGGCCAACTGTTGTGAAGGGGTCTTTCTTCACCAGGGAAATAATTGTTCTGCCATCCACCACAGTTGTTTTCCGTGGTCTTTCAGGTCTTTTGGTGTTGCTGAGCTCTCCGTTGAATTCTTTCTTTTTAAGAATGTTCCAAACAGTTGATTTGGCCACACCTAATGTTTTTGCTATCTCTCTGATGGGTTTGTTTTGATTTTTCAGCCTAATGATGGCTTGCTTCAATGATAGTGACAGCTCTTTGGATCTCATATTGAGAGTCGACAGCAACTGATTCCAAATGCAAATGTCACACCTAGAATCAACTCCAGACCTTTTACCTGCTTAATTGATAATGAAATAACGAGGGAATAGCCCACACCTGTCCATGAAATAGCTTTTGAGTTGATAGTCCCATTACTTTTGGCCCCTTAAAAAGTGTGAGGCACATATAGAAACCGTTGTATTTCCTACACCGTTCACCTGATTTGGATATAATTACCCTCAAATTAAATCTGAAAGTCTGCAGTTAAAGCACATCTTGTATGTTTAATTTCAAAGCCATTGTGGTGGTGAATAGAGGCCAAAATATGAAAATTCTGTCAATGTCCCAATATTTATGCACCTGGCTGCATATACAGTATATATGTACAAAGTCAGAAATCCACTGCACTCACCACTCCCAGATTCGGGGTGCAGACCTGCACTTGCCATTCCCAGGCATGGGTGCAAGTGACTTGTGACTACATTGCTTACATAAATAAAAACAGAAAACTCAGCACTCACCATTGTTAAATCACTCACAATAATATATAAATAATTAATGGGGTTTTGGTTCATGGATTGATCAATGCATTTAAGCCTCATATATTATTATGATTGGTTTAACAATGTTGAGTGCTGAGTTTTATATATATATATATATATATATATATATATATATATATATATACATACACACACACACACACACACACACAATCCACGAAAGGAGACACTCACAAGTCTTTCCTTAGATAGTGAAACAGTCCTTTATTCCTACGCATGTTTCAGGAGTTACCCCGTCATCAGGGACAATCAATGTACAAAAATAACACAAATAAACACTTATATACCCATATCCCCCCACATAATTAGCACTGATAATACAACTCATTTTCTTAGTCAGAAACAAGGGTGCTATCGTTGTCTTGGATGTGTCACATGCAGATCCTTGATGGTAGGTGATTCTTTTTCACATCCCCATACGGGGAGGAGATATGATATTCAGTATGCATTGACCTGTACTACCACGCATGTTATTTATCTTCTGTCTTGCCCATGTTGTCTTAACTACATGGGCAAGACAGAAAGAAAGTTTAGGGAAATGATGGCACTACATAGGAGTGCCATTCGACAAGCAATTGATTCTAGTCATAGCGATCAACCAGTGGCCAGACACTTCATGCAGGTGAAACATGGAGTGGCTAATCTGAGGGCTAAGTTGATAGACCACGTACCACCTTCCAATAGAGGAGGCAATAGGGGTAAATTGTTGCTCCAGAAAGAGTCTAGGTGGATCTTCACATTAGGCATGATGACCCATAGAGACCTAAATGAATCTCTGGGCTTACAATGTTTTTTGTAACCTAGTATGTTTCTTTGGAATATTATGATTGATCACTTTCTGTAATTGATGGATGATAGCATCATTTGCCAATATGGGTGTTAGATTGTGATTTACTGCATTGTGACATATTATCTTATGTGCATATTTATTCTATATCTATTATTGATAATCATTGTATAGTGATGGTTGGATACACATTTTTCGATAGGGCCAAATTAGTGTTGTCTGATTGATAACATATTGATATATGTCAGCTAGGGTTTAAGTGCATTTAGCATATTGCTTATGATCATTTATCATTGCAGGTTGTACTGGGATGTGTTATTATCATTGTACTCTACAGCCATGGGAATCCTCAGGCTCACAGTATGTTTTTATTTTAGTTGTTGTAGGGTTGCTTGGCAACCATGTGTAGCGCTCACGTGGCGAGCCGGGGCCGGTGACGTCATCCATTAGCAACACGCCGTTTGGGTGCGCTGTTGATGGATGCCACTCTTGGGCTGATGCTCTGCAGGTGAGTTGCATTATCAGTATATATATATATATATATATATATATAATTCATTAAATTCAGCACTCCTGCTGTGTTTAAGAAGGAGTGCTGAATTTAATGAATCTATATATAGGGATTATGTGACCACATTCTCAGTATCAGTATTAAGGCACCCATCACTCCAATTTACTAACAAGCTCAGATTTCCCATTTGGATCAGCTACATTTACAGGAAACAGCATGGAACCTAGCTAAGGAACCACCACACAGAGTGGAATTACTGGATTTGGGGGAATGACATAACCTGTAGGAGAAACATTAGGCTTCATTGATGTAGAGCAGTGATTCCCAACCTCAGTCATCAAGGCACACCAACAGTCTTAGTATTAGTGATAGCCATGCTTAAGCACAGATGTTTCAATCAAAGTAACTGAAGTAATAATTGAGACACCTGTGCTCAAGTATGGTTATCCTTAAAACCTGGACTGTTAGTGTGCATTGAGGACCGTGGTTGTGAACCCCTGATGTAGAGGCTAACAAAAATTTGTTTGAAAATGATGCCACTATGGAAACACCTGAAAATAAAATTCAAGGATGTGTATCACCAATTGTTAAAAATGAAGAAGTGTGAAGTGGATTATTTATTACACGGATCATCCCTATCTGACTACTTTAGACAGAAACGAATCCCCCAAGGTTTTAGGGTTTGAAATATGCCTACAATTGGCCATAATAATGTTGAGTTTTGCAGGCGATGGTGTATCTAAACTACAGACTGTGCAATGAGACTATGAGGACCAACAAGTATATCGCTGGTTAACAGGCACCAAACTGGACTGCAGCACAAGGTTCATAACAAGACCCAATTGGAGACAAAGAAGAGATAGATCGAATATAAATTATGCCACCTCCAATAGTGATTATGACTTCGCAATAATAGACTCAGATGACCCACAAGTAGTAGCTAAAGCCCCTTTAGGGGTGAAAACCCACGGATGCGGAGAAAAAATAAACCACCCAGATGTGGAGGCCAAACAAAAAGGCTCTATAAAGCAGGCTGTGAAAAAGAAAAATTAATATACAACCTGTCTTCCAGATCTATAACAACTGAAGAGCAAGACATGCTCAACAAAAGGATTATCCTCTGTCCCCACACAAAGGCATGATGAATTTGAGTGGCAACTAAACATACACAAGTTAGGCAGAAAACTTAGACTAAGGGAACATTTTAAAAAAAAATCTGAGAACAAAGAAACAACTATATTGGAGGAATTTCAAAGAACACGTAGTAGTTCTACATTTGATGTACAAACAAATAATTCCTCAATAAAAACATACACTAGGTTCCTTGATGATCCTATAAAAAGAGATACAATAACACTCCTAATAAAATACATGTCAATCTGTCTAGAACACAGTTTAAAGCATTAACTAATTTGAGCCAAGATAAAAGCATAGTCATCCGCCCTGCTGACATGGGCGGAGGCATTGTAATACCGGAAATCACACAATATAAGGAAGAAATAAATAGACAATTGTCTTGTGTAGATATATATACCAAACTAACATGGGACCCAATTACAGAATACCAGCAATAACTAAATGAAGTTCTAAAAACAGTAGTCAGTGAGGGCAAATTATTGCCAACAGTTAGCAAAGCAGTGACTCAAGAATATCCAGTGACTCCAGTATTATACACTGTTCTGAAGGTCCATAAGGATAGAATAAAAAAACCTGGTAGACCAATCATATCTGCCAGGGGGTCTCTATATCAACCAGTGTCAGAACTATTGGACAGACTCATTCAACCACATGTAACAGTTCAACGAACATACCTTAAAGATACAATGCAATTTCTGAATGGACTGGCACAGTTTCAAAACCTTAATCAGGAGGTAATTATATGCACTATGGACATGTGTAGCCTCTACACCTCTATTCCACATGTAAAGGGACTACAAGCTATGAATACCTTCATTACTGGGGTGCGCTATGGGGTCGAATGTAGCCCCTGCATATGTGAATGTGTACATGTTTAATTTACAATGAGAATTCTACTTTACTGATCCACTGGTACACAAACATATCATTTGGTATGTACGATACATTGACGACTGCTTTATGCTATGGGATGGAGGAACCGCATTTTTTGACAGCATGATGGAAAAGATCAATGCATTACCCACACCCATTAAGTTTACATATCAAAGTGGGAGGGAAGGGTTTAATTTCTTGGATGTCTTAATTTCAATTAAACATGTAAATTTGAGTACTTCCATATACTATAAAGAAACTGATAGGAATACTCTCTTGGAAGCAAGTAGCCACCACCCCAAATTGTTAAACAAAGTTCTCCCATATTCCAAGATGCTGTGGGTAGCGAGGATTACAAGTAATTTAGAGGACTTACCAGAAGATTTAGATAAAGTAATTCAGAAGTTCCAACAAAGAGGTTATGAAAAGAAATAACTGAATAATCAAAAGGAAAAAGTACTGGCACTGAACAGAACAAACTTGCTACAACCATCCAAGCAGGATAAAGATAAAGAAAAAACCAATACATTAATTTGGACTACCAGATATACCACTGCAAGCCCGGTCATATCCCATGCTACAAAGGCACTTTTGCCAATTGTGGCCACGGATGATTTTACTAAGATAAAGTTTTTCTTATAAAAATAATGGAGTGCCAAGTATGGTTAGTACATTTGCAGTACTGCCTACAGACATATTTATATATATATATATATATATATATATATATAACTATTTATATATATATATACACATACATACACACTGAAAAATAAGAGACATGTGCCTAATAGTGTAGTATTTAAAGTAAAGCAATATGTGCTCAAAGTAAATATGGTCAGAAAGCACGTGATGCCAATATGTTCTGGATATTAATCCAAAGCATGACAACCACTTGACTAAACCTTAAAAAGAGAGGGCTTAAAACAAGCCCATGAACGCAATATGGTGTAGTAATTTCTTATGCAAACATGATGGACAGTAGACGTAAATAGATCTGCATACCAGATAATGCAATGTATAGTGCATATAAGAGTATCACTCCTTCCTATATCCAGTGTTTCAAAGACCAACTTCCAGCTTCTTAAACCAGGTATATCAGGCCAGCACAATAGGTATATCAAACAACAAGTAGGCAGCACTCTGCAGACTTGTTCAAATAAAGAATTAAAAGTCCTTTATTACCGACATTTCTGGGATTTGACCCCCATCTTCAGGGACATACAGACAATAGATAACATAAAATTGAACCTTAAATACCCCCCCAATAGACTTAATAACACATATGGGACTCACCTGGCCAATCCATGCAATCTCCCACATCCCACGGCACACTGACCACGCAGATGCAATGACATCACTAATCAGCGCATGCCAGGCTACCTTGAAAGCATACCAATAACTAAACAACCTATATTAAGTGACAAAACTAAGCATTCCACAATGGTATCTGCTGAGCAATATTGTATGGCTATATATGTATAACGTTGAATTAATCATAATTTAGATATTTTTGTCCATAGGCCTACAGTAATGTGTTTAATATTGAAATAACCCACCATATTTGCTCAATGATCACCTTATAAATCACCTGGTTCATGCCGATCAGCGCAGTCACCTACAGCTCATGGCACTCTAGCCACGCAGTTGCGGTGACATCACCAGTCGGTGTCCACCAGGTTCAATAGACACTAAGGGGTAAATTTACTAAAGTGAGAGTTTTTTAAGTGAGTTTTAAAAGTGATGTTGCCCATAGCAACCAATCAGATTCTAGCTATTATCTTCTAGAAGGTGCTAGTTACATGTTAAGTAGAATCTGATTGGTTGCTATGGGCAATATCACTTTTAAAACTCACTTCTAAAAATCTCACTTTAGTAAAGCTACCCCTAAGTTAGTAACTAAACAACTTGCATTCCAATACATAGTCATACAAATCAGACTGATATGTCAATCATGTGAATACCCAAGCCTATACAGCTGTATTAAAGCATATAACATGACCTAAACACTAAACTAAAAAAAAAACTGTACCAAAAATAATAACAAAAACATAAGAATAGAAAAATTAAAAATTAAAAGTTAGTACTGCGGATCTGTCCAATACATGGAAAAAAGAATAATAAAAAGCACTGCATAGGTATAAATACTTCTGGAATATCAGGTTAATATCTGAGCATGTGGTTATATAAAGCAGCCGAGATAATAGCAAGCTGCCGACATCTCCACATATGTTGCTATGATGTGGAAGTAAACATATAAATACAATATAATAAATGAAACAGCTCCACGCTTCACTAGACATTTCTCTGGATTATATCCCAAAATGACACTTCAAGATTCCAAGTGTATTTTAATCCATACCATTTGATTAGGTCAAGGACCAATTGCATAACAGTACTTTTTGTTCCTTGATGGTTGGAGAGGACTTGATTATAAATATATGTGAGTACACGATCTCAAGTTTTAATGTCCATTTAATAGTTGGGAAATTCCTCACAGAGAGATAAAGATCCTCCCATTTCCCTTAATGGGATATATATATTCAGCCAGGTACAAATAGTCTCTGCTATCCTTCACCCATTTGTAAACATATATTGGCAAGAACCTTATTAATGCCCAGGTGATGGTGTTGACAGAGTTATCTTGATGTGGTGAAGTTGATCCAACAGAGTGCTCTATTTTGGTGGATGATAGTGTGGAGCTGGAGCCTGTTGGAGCTTGTTCTGTCCAATACATAACTATGACTGTGATGCAATATGAATATAAATAGACAATATTAAAATTGTATGATATATTATAATGTATTACCTCATAGTTCAATCAAACTGGAATCATGCATTCAATGATTGCTCCTGGATCCTGTAATAGAGTACTTATCATAGTGGTAGGAAAGGCACCTTTATGAACACTAGCCTACCCCTTGAAAGTGAACATTTTTAGTAACAAAAAACAAGGCAGTTATAAGGCAGTTATAAGAAACATTGTAGACCCAAAGTATTTTCACTCTGTTACCTCCTCTCATACTTATGGGTACTTGATCTATTATAATCGAATGTATAGCAGCCACACTGTGTTTGGCTTGTACACAATGTCTGGCCACTGGTTGATCACTGGTTCTGGATTCCAAGGCTTAAAGTATAGCGCTATGATGCAGCACCATGTATTCCATGAACTGCCTTTAGGTCCTGCCTATATAAACTAATGCACACGGGCATGTGAGCATTTATATAACATGTGTGGTCATACAGGTGACTGCAAACTTGATGTTATATCTTTTACCCATGTGGGGGTGACAACATTTTCTACCTACTGATAATGAACGGCATGTTAGACAGCCTAAGCATCTATAACTACCATTTGTTTTGCTTAAAAAGTGTGTATGTTGTTTTTTATCCAGGCCAGTGATATCTAGTTTAACTAAATGATCTCTTAGGTTTTTACCTCTAGTATAAATAGGTAGTAATCTAGTGTAGGATAATGATAGCAAATCACAATCTGATATCATTATTGGCCACCACTGTTTGCCCATATTTGTTATTTCTTCACTCCTTGGAGTGAACCTGTTAACCCATGGTAAACAATGTGTGAGTGATGTATCTTGACTGAGTGTACCAGACTGTAAGGTAATAGCCCAGTGAATTTTTAAAACCTTCTTTTTTAAAATTTCCAATTCTTTCCTTTGATAGTCCCTCTACAAATTTTTCAAGCATGTCATTTATCGTACTCTCTATCTGAATAGGGTCTGAGGTTATTTGTCGTACCCTCAGAAACTGAGAGTAGGGTACTCCCTTACAAAGTGGAAGGGGATAAAAGCTGTCATGTTGGAGTAAGGTATTTCTATCGGTGGGCTTGGAAAATAAAGTGGTGGCAAATTTTCCATCAATTAATGGATCGGTGTCAGTGCTACAGTGTTTAAGTGCAGAATGAAAGTCCACACATGGCTTTCCAGTAAATGATAAATGATAATGGTGCTTCACTTCCAGCATGAGATCAGGAAACAAAATGAACAGAAAATAATGAACAACCTACACTAGCCCTCACTCAGGGCACTAGCTTACTTCTTGAGCCCTCTCTATAAAAGCACTTAATCTGCATGAAAGTTTCACATCTTGGAGATTGGTGGTCCTCCCTGCTACATACAGGACTGGGCACTGGCCTCCAGGCCTGGTATAGCTTTCTCAGCTTCATGGCTGCTAAAGTTTCACAAGGACAGTGTCAGAGGTATAGGTATTATCTCCCTGCAGGTATGAATCCTGACCACTAGGCATGCTTCACTATGACTGCAGTCCCGCTTGGACTGTCTGACTGTCAACCAGCAGCCTCACTTGGGCTGAGGGCATAGGGCAGCAATTACTTTTGATCACACACCCTTTTTGTTCTGTTTATGGGCAGATCTCTCCAGCCCCATGCTGACTCAGCTGCTCGCCAGCCCCATCTCTGGTGATACTGCCACACATCCCCCTCCCAGCTCGAAACCCCTGGGTTAGGCAACATGGTATGAGGCATTCTTACGGAGAAGTCCTTCTTCACTCGTCTCATGAGGGTCATCCACTGCATTCAAATTCAACCAGATTTTTGTAATCTCTGAATGTCTCATCCTCCAATTTCCAGAGTTTATTTTCCTCACATTATGATAGCACTGGTATTTTTTGCTTTCTCTATGAAGCACTTGAGATTCATTCTTGAATATGTCATGCTTTAAGGATTGCAGGTACTTTTTCCCGAAGTGTCCTACCTCATCAACTTCATCAAAATCCAGCAATTGCTTTTCCTCAGAATCTTCTGGTTCAGACAAAGAATGGCATATCCATTTTTTCTTTTAACCAAATAAAGGTTTCTCTTGCTGACACATCTTAAATGCACACCATTTGGATCACTTCTGCTTATCACATCTTTAACTTTCAGCCTTGAGGTATTGACTATTTGCATACTTCACTGACAACTCAACTTCTTTCAAAGAGTGATTATTATCCTGAGTGCCTCCAGCATCATAGTCTTCCAACCTGGGCTTTATGTCAGAGGATGTACTGATACTACCATTCACAGATTATGGATTATCTTACCATCATAACATTCTTGAATGTTTATTCCACTGATCTTTAAACTTCACTTCAGGATTTTGATGGCTATCTGCCATTTCCATTAAGCTTATATTTCTTGGATCTTCTTGAGCATCTGCTTTTTGGGCCTTGAACATATGATGAACAATTTCAACATGTTCCACCTGCACAGGTTGAAGTTCACTCTCCACAGCAGTCTTTATTTTCCAATTACTTACTGGACTTTTTGCTGCAAGCTTTCTAATGTGAGACCACTTCACTTCCTCAAAGTAAAATTCAGCTGTGGGAGGAAACCAGAGCATCCAGAGGAATCCCACGCAAACACAGGGAGAATATACAAACTCCACACAGTTAGGGCCATGGTGGGAATTGAACCCACAACCTCAGTGCTGTGAGGCAGTAATGCTAAGCATTACTCCATCTGTGCTGTCCCACTTCTGTCACATTAAGTGCAGTGGAGACATCAGATGCCATTTTTGGGTCCAGAATTCTATCTTAGGGTGGGATGTAATAGAGATTGAGTCTGCCAGAGGTGCGGGAAGCAGACCGATCTTGATCATTTTTTTAAAGATGCAGTCATTTACAAGGCAAAGCTGAACTGACTTTTCTTTGTAAATGACTGCAACTTTAAAAAATAATCGAGATCAGTCTGCATTCTGCACCTCCGGCAGACTCAATCTCTATTACATCCCACCCTTAGAATGCCATCCAACCTCCTTTCCTCTTCTGATTTTCCCACTACCATGTGTAACTATTTATGAGTTGCAGACAGCTGCTATTCCAGCTGGGCAATTTTTGCCATGGTGCCATCCAACTTGCTATCCGACTGCAGAACATTGCTCTCCATAACTTTAAATTAGGCAAGTCAAAACTTTTGTCTGACTACTTCAGACTCTGCTTCTTTTAATTTACATTGCAGCTCCAGTTCTCTTGTATTACTTTCAATTTGGAAGTTTTGCAACTGATCATGTGTAGTTAGCAGACATTTCTAAAGGTTCTCACTCTGGCCCTGATTCAGAGCCAGTCGCTTTGACAAAGCGCTCACTCTGAATCAGGGCCGGTCTTTTTTTTTTTTTAGAATGGCCTCCTGGCCGCTCGCATAGCTGTGGATGACCACCCACAGCTATAGCGAGCATCCAGGAAGATGGTTGCGATGGTCAAGACCATCACGACCATCGGGCTTGCGACGAGACCCTTGTGGTAGGGTCTCATTGCCGCAAGCCCCAGAGAGATTTTGGCTCTAACAGAGCCGGAATCTCTCCACAGACATCACTTGTGATGTCAGTGGGGCCGGCCCCAAACGGTAGGCGTTCACATGGGAATGCCTCCGTTTGGGCAGCCACCCCCCTGGCCCACCCACCAAAGGGGACGTGCTGTCACTCAACATCGACAGCACGCCCCCTTTGGTGCGAGACCCGGAGCGACAGTTTGCCCATCGCTAACCGGGTCTCGCGCATGCACACGACGGAGTTGGCTCCGTCGTGCGCATGCGCTCTGGGCCACCATTGACCTGGTTGCGAGCGCTCAGCGCTTGTGACCAGGTCTGAATCAGGCCCTCTGTTCTTGCAATTTCCTAGCAACACCATGTGCATGGTTACATTTTTCTTTCAGAGATTCACTTTGCTTTGCTGCTTATGCAGACTTTCCTCCAGAAATAAATTCCTGTCAGACATTCTGAAACTGCTTTGGCTGCATCCAAGATGGATTAGAGTGTCTGTACTTGTTCCTTAAAGCTTGCCTCAAGATGGACAACCTCCATGTCCTTTGCACCATTATCTTTCTGCAGTATCTGGAGATATTTCTCCCATTCTTCAAAACATTCACAGAGCTTCTCAGACAGAGAAAATCTTTCTATCTCACACTCTGCAAGTCTTGGTTTTGTGGAAACCACTAGAAAGTCTTTTCCTTCTAACATCAAAGTTAGAACTGCCACTTTTCCTTGTGTGCGAGCTGCGTCACTCTGGTGTCCCTTGACATATTCTTTTAATTCATCCACTTTCTGCTGAAGTACCACACACTTTTGATGCAATTCAACCATATCTTGCTCTAATACTTCATTCTTTGCAAGCAGCACATCATTCTTATACTGTACTTTATCATAGACTTTAATGCTTCAGCCTCCTCAAAGCGTTCAGACATAACCAGTAATTTGAGGTCTGTCTCTTTAAGAGCTTTAAGTCTTTTTATTTCCTCATGCTCAAATACTATATTCAAAGAGGGCAACTCACTCTGTAACATCTTTTCAATTTGAGTATGCAATAGCTTCTCTTTCATAGACTTTTTCTCTAAGGGCTCTATTTACTACAATCCGCATTTGTAATGCATATTGTAGTGTGATATTAATGACTGAATTCGCATTGTGAATTCAGGCAATATCACAAATCCCTTGCAGGGACAGAGCTTGCGAGAAAGCTCTGTCCCTGTGAATCCCCTCCGCACTCTAGTCACGATATTTTAGCAAAAAAATACAGTGACTAGTGCCCTGCACATGCGCCGACCGGCGACTGCTGCTACCCCTCCCGGTGCTAAGCCTGCCCCATCACTAAGCCCCACCCCTCATGATCGCAGACCCCCCGCAACTCCCCTCCCTTAATAGCACTTACTTGCAGTCATCGGTGCTCTGGTGATGTCTTCCATGCCTCCAGTCAACTGATCTCCCATACTGCACTGGGACCCAATCTCCTGATGACCGGGCCACAGTGCAACATGGGAGACCAGCTGACTGGATTGGAGTCATCACCGGAGCCCCGACCACCGGTCCCTGGAGTCAGGTAAGTGAATTTTTTTTTACTTTTTTTTTTTGCAGTGTATCAGCTTGCAGTTTCTTTAGACCATACGGTTGATCACTGGGGCTGGCTTCTGGCTCTGCTCCCACTGTTAGAGCAGAGTAGGAGCCCGGTAACTGTGGGAGACCCTGGCTTTCCCCTGTATTTTTTTACAATTTATTTTTAGTAACTGTGGTTGGATCACATTTCCCATTACAATTATGGGAAATGCGATCTGCTTACTAAAAATAAGTGATACTTAGGGGTTGGAGTAGAATTTTATGAATTCTACTCCAATTGCCCTGTAATAACTATAGGTGATACTAAAATAATGTGAAAAGGGTGTGAAAACACCGTTTTTCACTTTATTTCAGCAAAACTAATGTTAATAAATAGAGCCCTAAGTCACTTATCAGGTCACAATAGCATAAAAGAGTTTCATGATAAACTTCACACAGAGAGTCAAACTATGCTGATATAGGCCCTCATTCAGAGCCACTCGCTAGCGGCAGTACGCTCGTTCCGAGTGATGTTCGCACATCTGCGCATGCGTACGGATCGTTATACGCATGCGCGAACCAGTCAGTGCGGCCGAAATTCATGTGCTCGCAATATAGCGAATGCCTGCTATTTTGAGTGACAGAATGAGGCGTATGTGGGTGGTAACAGGGGAAGGTGCTTGAAAATGGGGAGTGGAGATCAGAACGCAGGCGTGCTTAAAGGTCAAAACGGGCGTTTTATGGGTGTGCATAATTAATACAGCAGCGTCATTGACCACGTCACTGGGTTATTTTATAGCCAGAACTGCTCGCAAGATTGCGGTAGCAAAAACCAACCACAAGAATAGTGAGCAGTTCATACGCTGGTCGATGTACTCGATTAATCTAATAAATAGCGGACATGACGTATGGTGCGAGCGGCCAGAGTGCGTTTTTAACAAATAAACGAGCGTATGTTTTGCTCGCTCGTTCAGACTTAGAGGTGTGAACAGACTGCAATTTGCGAACGGATCATTTGAATAGCCACCCCTTGTTTTTGAACGAACGACCGCAAATAGCGAACGGCTCTGAATCAGGCCCATAGTCCTTGTTTGATGGGCCTTGCACCATACACTGACAACACACACTGAAATGTTTACTCTGCTTTGGCAATTTAAATGTCTCTTTCTCTGGAATCTTAATTGGAACTCCAGAATTTTTAAAAGAGTTACCACAGTGGATTTTAAACAAATTTAAATCACTTACTTGTAACACAGTAGCTTTACTTTCAGCCACAGGCACCCACTGGGGAGGGTTAGGGTTTGGCTAGGGGAAGGAGGGGTTAGGGTTAGGCACCTTCAGGGGTGGTTAGGGTTAGGCACCCCCCAAGGAGGGTTAGGTTTAGGGAGCGGAGAGGGGAGCTTAGTTTTAGGCACTAACGGGGGGAGGTTAGTGTTAGGCACTAGAGGGGAGGGGAGGGATAAACATCCTTAAAGGTGGGTTTGGTGTAGGGGAGGGTAAGACTACTTACCTCAGCCTGTCAGGATTTCAGCCTCTCAGTCTCTCCTTGTTGGGATTTTAACCCAATCCCTTTCTGTCTCTTTAACAGCCCTCTGCAGAGGCATCTCCACACCACACATGATTAGCCACACCTTAACTTGATGAGACAGAAAAAAACAACACTTTTGGTGCTTTCAGCAAGATAAACACAGTTTTTCCTTTAAACACTTTCACTGCTGTAACAAATGTTATAACCTCTTGCATTTCTTTGAAATAACACTTTAGCAGCTTTACAAAATATTTTCTTCCTCTCCAAAGAAAAAGTGCACACTTGCAGAGTATTTATGTTCAAACTACACTTGACAACAGACTTTTATCATCACTTACCAGTCTGTCCAGTCCACTATGCAACTGCAGTAAGCATCCACTTTCTGCGTTGATCAAATTGCCTGCATTCTCCAATATATTGTAATGACTTGGAGTAATTAGCTCGATAGATGGGTGTCAGTGGCGCAGTGTTTAATTAGAGTCCACACATAGCATTTCAGTACATAATAAATGATGCTTTATTTCCAGGATGACATCAGGAAACAAAAAGAACAGAAAAGATACAATCTAGACCTCAGTCAGGGCACTATCTCACTTCTTGAGCTCTCTTTATAAAAGCAGTTGATCTGCATGAAAATCTCTCACAGTCTAGGAGATTGGTGGTCCTCCCTACTACATGCAGGATTGAACACTGGTCTCCTGGACTGGTATAGCTTTCTCAGCTATTTGGCAGCCCCAGTTTCACATGGACAGTGTCAGAGGTATATGTATTTCCCTGTCATTTTGCAGGTATGTGTCCTGACCACCAGGCCTGCATCATTCTGACTGCAGCCCCACCTGGACTGTCAGACTTAGTCAACCAGCAGCCTCACTTGGGCTCTGGGCATAAGGCAGCAATTAGTTTTGATCACACTCCCTCTTTGTTCTATGTGTGGGCAGATCCCTCCAGCCTCCAACGTTTCAGAGGACTTTAACTCTTTTATCAAGACATCATCAAAAGAAATGAACAAAGATAAATAAATATACACTAACTCACCTGGGCAGCACCTACACGCTCCCACCATCCGGTATCCATGACGTCATCGCCTGCGCCCAGGCTCCAGTACCATGTCACCAGGCTGGGGGCGTGTCCTTGAACAGTGACACATCACCATGGCTACACATATACAAAATGCCAGTTAATGGATAGCCCTAATATATAAAAACATCACAATGTAACGAGAGACATAGACATATACACATACATATAAAAATCGTACAATTAATATAATGCTACTGAAATATCTACTTATATGTACCCATAAGACGAGTCAACATAATTAAATATTGTATCTAATACATAATTACTGGTATTGTATAATCAATATTGCAAAATTTACATCAGAACAGCCGGTGGCTAGGCACTTTAGGGACCATAAACATGGCATCAGTACAATCCGATATATAAAATGATCGATTGTGTCCCCCCCATGTAAGAGGTGGGGATAGGGGACGTCTTTTGTTACAAAAGGAATGTAGATGGATACATGGGTTAAATATCATGTATCCTCATGGTTTAAATGAGATGATGTCCTTTACTTGTTTTTTATTGAATGGTCCACTTCTTGTTTTCTTTTCCCCACTGTGTTTGTTTCCGCATAGCTTTTTGACAGATGTTAGGGTCTACAGTTCCTATATGCAATATTGATTATACAATACCATTAATTATGTATTAGATACAATATTTAATTATGTTGACTCGTCTTATGGGTACATATAAGTAGATATTTCGGTAGCATTATATTAATTGTACTATTTTTATATGTATGTGTATATGTCTATGTCTCTCGTTACATTGTGATGTTTTTATATATTAGGGCTATCCATTAACTGGCATTTTGTATATGCATAGCCATGGTGATGGGTCACTGTTTAAGGACACGCCCCCTGCCTGGTGACGTGGCGCTGGAGCCTGGGCGCAGGTGATGACGTCATGGATACCAGACGGTGGGAGCGTGTAGGTGCTGCATGGGTGAGTTAGTATATATTTGTTTATCTTTATTCATTTTTTTGATGATGTCCTTGATAAAAGAGGTTAAAGTCCTCTGAAACGTTGACTATAGACGCCGGGTGGTGTGGATTTATTTCTTTACTGTTGGAGTGCCTTTCAAACATTACACGTGATATGTATACAGTCCTATGGCCGTCAGAATGTGCACCCTTGATCTACTTTATTAATAGGAGTGCCGGACAAAAGACTGTATGTATATATATATATATATATATATTCCATAGACTAAAAAATTTTACGGTTTCATATGTCCCATTAAGGCTGCTTAGGCATGATCTGAAAATTCACAAAACCTATTGATTTTCTGCCACTCAAACTCCAAAAAGCAATGAAATTATGATCATTATTATTATTATTATTATTATTATTATTATTATTATTATTATTATTATTATTATTATTATTATCCTTTATTTATATGGTGCCACAAGTGTTCCACAGTGCCTTACATAGTACATAGAACTAATAGGTGAACAAGAAACAAGTAACTTACAGTACATTACAGTGCAGGTCAAGGACACAACTTATATACATTGCTGAAATAGTGATTAAAGCACTCACAATAAGCTGCCGGGAGTTGGCAGTCCCGTGTTAGGTGCCCTAATGGGGAGTAGAGAGTAGAAGAAAATGTAAAGAGAAGCACAAGAGGGAAGAGGTCCCTGCTCATGAGAGCTTACATTCTAAGGGGAGGGGCAGACAGACAGGTGTGACACAGAAGGGGAAGATAGGAAGGAAAGAGCATGAGGTGGGTTAGAATGAGTGCTGAAAGGCCTTGATGAAGTAGTGGGTCTTGAGAGCCCGTTTGAAGATTTGTAGAGATGTGGAGCATCTGATAGGGAGAGGGACAGCATTCCAAAGGTAGGGAGTAGCACGGGTAAAATCTCGGATGCGGGAGTGGGAGGAAGTAAAGGAAGTAATCATTTGGCAAGAGAGGCGACATGCATTAGTTGAGCGAACTGGATGGGCAGGAGTGTGAAGGGAGAGAAGGTCAGAAATGTATGCTGGAGAGGATTTGGTGAGGGCTTTGTAGGCGAATGTAAGAACCTTGAATTGGCATCTGAAGGGGAAGGGGAGCCAGTGTAGGGCTTGAAGGAGAGGGGAAGCAGATGTAGAACATCTGGAGAGGAAGATGAGCCGAGCAGCAGCATTGAGAACCAATTGTAGTGGAGAGAGGTGAGAAACTGGGAGGACAGCTAGGAGAAGGTTACAGTAGTCCAATCTGGATATGACCAGTGAGTGGATGAGGGTTTTAGTGGCATCCTGGGTGAGGAAGGGTCTAATCCTGGAGATATTTTTTAGGTGAAAATGGCAGGACTGCGAGAGGTGCTGAATGTGTGGTTTAAAGGAGAGGGAGGAGTCTAA
Organism: Taudactylus pleione; assembly: GCA_031769625.1. NCBI lineage: Eukaryota > Metazoa > Chordata > Amphibia > Anura > Myobatrachidae > Taudactylus > Taudactylus pleione. Next base: position 6,666,201 of record JAUIMM010000182.1, read on the forward strand.
GATAACTCCAAGACAGCGCACTTTGGGGCTAGAGGAGATAGTTGTGCCATCAATAGATAATGAAATTGTGGGAAGTGATGTAGTGGAAGAGGGTGGGAAGATGATCAGCTCAGTCTTAGACATGTTAAGTTTAAGAAAGCACTGGGACATCCACGAAGGGACAGCAGAGAGACAGTTGGAGAATGGGTAAGGAGCGAGGGGGAGAGTTCAGTGCTGGAAAGGTAAATTTGAGTATCATCTGCATAGAGATGATACTGGAGGTCAAAGGAGTTAATGAGTTCACCTAAAAAGGATGTATATAGGGAGAAAAGGAGAGGTCCAAGAACAGAACCTTGTGGAACTCCTACTGTTAGTGGAAGTGGAGGGGAAGAGGAGTCATGAGAGGACACAGCGAAGGAACGATCAGATAGGTAGGAGGAAAGCCAGGAGAGGGCAGTGCCACGTAAACCGAGAGAGTAAAGGATTTGCAGAAGGAGAGGGTGGTCTACAGTGTCAAATGCAGCAGAGAGGTCAAGGAGAATGAGCAGAGAGTAGTGGCCCTTGGATTTGACGGCAAGGAGGTCGTTGCTGACTTTTGTGAGGGCAGTTTCAGTGGAGTGGAGAGATCAGAAGCCAGATTGAAATGAGTCAAGGACGGAGTGGGAGGAAAGAAAGGTGGTAAGGTGGTTGCAGACAGTACGCTCAAGGAGTTTGGAAGCAAAAGGGAGAAGAGAGATGGGTCAATAGTTGGAAAGTATGTTAGGATCAAGGGTAGGTTTTTTAAGAATGGGGGAGACAAGAGCATGTTTGAATGCAGAAGGGACAGTGCCAGATGATAGGAAGAGATTAAGGAGGTGAGCCAGATGGGAACAGGCAGAAGGAGACAGGTGGGAGAGGAGATGGGAAGTGATAGGGTCAAGAGGGGAGGTGGAAGGAGGGGAGGACCAGATGAGGGCCAAGACTTCCTCTCCAGAAGCAGGGGAGAAGGTTTCTCAGAGTTGGTGAGACAGAAGGGGAGGGGTGGTAAGGGCAAGGAGGGGGAGGAGTGCTGAGGGTCTGATGGGATATGATGTCCTCACGTATGGAGTCAATTTTAGATTTAAAGTAGGTGGCAAAGTCGAGGGCAGAGAGTGAGGAGGGAAGGTGAGGAGGGGAAGGGCAGAGTGGGGAGTTGAAAGTGGCAAAGATACGCTGGAGGTTTGAGGACTGGGAGATGAGGTTCTTGAAATATGTTTGTTTGGAGAGAGACAGGGCAGCACTGTAGGAAGAGAGAATAAATTTGAAATGGAGGAAGTCAGCCTTAGAGCGTGACTTTCTCCACTGACACTCTGCAATTCTTGAACACTGTTGTAGGTATCTGGTGCATTTGGAATGCCAGGGTTGTGGTGTGGATCTGCGAGGGTGAGTAGTTATTGCCGGAGCAACAAAATCAAGAGCAGATGTAAGGGAGGAATTGTACAGGGAAGTAGCTTGTTCAGGACAGGAGAGAGAAATGAAAGGGGAGAGAAGAGAGTCCAGAAGGGAGGAAAAAGTAACAGTGTCAATAGCCTCAATATTACACTTAGTAATGGTAGCCTTAGGAGTTAAAGGAGGGGAAAGAGAGAGGGATAGGTTAAAAGAGAGTAGGTGATGGTCAGAGAGGGGGAATTGGCAATTGGAGTAATCAGATATATCACAATGGTGAGTAAAGACCAGGTCAAGTGAGTGCCCACTCACATGGGAGGGTGATGAGGTCCATTGGGTGAGACCAAATGAAGAGGTGAGGGTAAGGAGTTTAGCTGCAGATTATTCTGTGGAAATGTCAATAGGAATATTAAAATCACCTAGGATAATGGAGGGAAGATCTGAGGAGAGAAAGTGAGGGAGCCAGGAAGCAAAGTTTTCAAGGAATTTGGACTGAGAGCCAGGGGGATTGTAAATGACAGCTACTCTGAGGTGTACTGGTTGAAAGAGGCGTATAGCATGAACCTCAAATGTGGGGAATGTAAGGGATAGTTCAGAGGGTATTAGCTGGTAGGAATAACTGGTGGATAGAAGGACACCAACACCACCACCATGGCAACCCCCAGGCCTGGGGGTGTGGGAGAAGGCAAGGCCCCTAGAGTATAGAGCAGCAGGAGAAGTGGTGTCAGAAGGTGAGATCTAAGTTTCAGTGATGGCTAGGAGATGTAGGGAGTTGGAGATGAAAAGGTCATGGGTGGGGACCAGTTTATTACAGACTGACCTGGCATTCCAGAGGGCACAGGATAGAGAGATAGTATTTGTGGGGGAGATGTGAATAAGATTAACCGGGTTGCTGTAACGTGGAGGTAAGATTAATTTGGGGGACCGATATGAATAGAGTTTAGTGATGGTGTGGGCACCTGAGCTAGAAAGGGAACCTATAGGAGGTGGGCAGGGAGGGAGATGTGGATGGCAGTGGGGTGAAGTGACAGGGAGAGGAGTGTAGGAGGAGGGTTTGGTGGTAGGGTAGTGGGACAGAGGGCGGGTAGAATAGGAAGAAAGTGAAGTAATGGGTGAGGAGGGAAGAGTAGGCAGACAGAGGAGGGGGGAGAAGGGGAGGAGGAGGTGGAAGAGATAAGGGGGAAAGGATAAAGGTGGAAGCAGTGGGCAGAATAGAGGATTAGGTAGAGACTGAGTGAAGGAGGGAGTTGACAAAAACATTGTCATGGTGTTTATAAGTAGACAAGAGGAATGAAATTCGGAAAGGTTAATCAGATATGACTGCAAGAAATTTGTAGGAATGTAAGTGATGTATCAAAAAACAGTGTATCAATATGTATGCAGATTAACAAGATTGTTATAGGGAGGATTAAAAGTGGGGTTCTAATGTGTGCAGAATTTGAAAAATAATGCAGATTGTAAGCAGAGGATGTGAGAGGCTAGGCAAGAGAGCTGAGATAAAGGACAGTGGGCCTGATTCAGAGACGCCCATAAGCGGCCGCTTGTTCGTTCCGACCGATGTTCGTACAACTGTGCATGCATAAGGATTTTAATACCCATGCGTGAACCAATCAGTGCGGCCAAAAATCGTTTGTTCGCTAAATAGCGAATGCCTGCTAATATGAGTGCAAGGAGGAGGCATATGTGGGTGGTAACAGGGAAAGGTGCTTGAAAATGGGGTGTGGAGATCAGAACGCAGGTGTGCTTAAAGGTCAAAACGGGCGTTTTAAGGGTGTGCATAATTAATACAGGAGCTTCATTAACCACGTCACTTGGTTGATTTATAGTCAGAACTGCTCGCAAGATTGTGGTAGAAAAAAACAACCACAAGGATAGCGAGCAGTTCATACGATGTTCGATGTACTCGATTAATCTATTAAATAGCGGACATGACGTATGGTGCGAGCGGCCAGGGGGCACTTTTTTCAAAATTACGACCGCAGGTTTTGTTTGCTCGTTCAGACATAGAGGCGTGAACAGACCGCAAAGTGCGAACGGTTCATTTGAATAGCCACTTATTTTTAATGAACGAGCGAGCGCAAATAGCGTCCGGCTCTGAATCAGGCCCAGTGTTTCAAAGTTGATGGATGTAAACTGACATGGGAAAAAGTACAATAAGCATTGAATTGTATGCGAGAATCAGAATGCTAGCATTATTAATATCAATAGAAGTGTTCTTGCCGTGATTGTACAGGGAGTCCAGTTGTAGTCTGAGTGTTTAGATTGTTGAGGTTTGCTGCTTGATGGACCTTTTCTCCTTCTGTTTCTCCTCGGTTTAACGCAGGTCTAACGCTAGTTTTGCTCTTAGAAACACTTCACTTTGAAAAGCTGCACCAGCCAAACTACTGATACTTAAACAGGGATGCAGGCAAGTGTGGACACTAATTAATGAAAACCCCCAATTGGCCAGCCAGAGAAAGCTAGCAATAAAAATGGCTTAAGTCAACACTGAACACATACCATACATCTAAGGCTACAAATAAATCAAGCATTCACTTCAGTCAATAGACTGAGAGAATCCTTAAAACAATTTAACTATTACAAATCATAATGAATTAGAAACAATAGCATAAGGATTCAGTAAAGAATAAGCTAGTTGCCTATGATTATAATTAATAAAGGAGGCACAGGAGGTGAAATACATTGCAGTCACAGTCAACTTCAGTTACCTATGATTATAATTAATAAAGGAGGCACAGGAGGTGAAATACTTTGCAGTCACAGTCAACTTCAGTTACCTGTAGATAGGGAGAGAGGCAGTGTCAATTCATTCAAAATCAGCAGAAGAATTAACTAATAAAAACAGCGCAGGTCTAACGCTAGTTTTACACTTAGAAACACTGCACTTTGAAAAGCTGCACCCAGCCAAGGCTTTTCCAGCCAAACTACAAACTGATGCCTTAATGGACGTGTTCCTTGCGCAATACAGATATGGTATGCCATCACACCCTGTGGTTAACGGCAGATCCAGCACTCTCACATAATGAGATTGCTGTCACTCACAAAATGGTAGAGCTGCTAATTCACAGAATTGTGTGCTCATTGGAATACACACATGCAGTCTATGCAACTGAGGTCAAAGCAGTTATGTGGCTCCCACATCCCACTCAGTGCCCACAATCTTCTTATTTGATCACCAAAACAATCTCACTGGCTTCCCACATCCTTCTTACTGCATACATTTATCTCATTTAGAATACATGTTCAGCTCCCTTATTTTTAAAAATATCATACTCTGTCTATGCATGTACACTATCATCCCCTATATGCCTCCATGCTGCTATATAGTCCCCAATCCCTACTGCTGTGTGGTCTCCCAACTGTGATAGTCTGTGTTCCCTCATCCGCACCAATGTTTTTCCCCATCAGCACCGCCCTGCATCCGTGCCTTCTCCAAAGCCAAGCTGCTGTCTTTCTCTCATCTGTGGCACTCTTTCTTCCTCCATCTGCACTACTCTGGTCCCTCAACTTTGCAACTCTGTCTCCACAAAGCACCCACACCACTCTGTCTTCCTCCCCATCCACACGAACCTGTCTTCCCCAATCCCTACTGCTGTGTGGTCTCCAAACTATGGTAGTCTGTGTTCTCTCATCCATACCAATCTGTCTTTCTCCATCTGCACCACCTTGCATCCATGCCACTCTGTTTCCTTCTGCACCACTGCCTTCCCCTAAGCCATGCCACTGTCTTCCTTTCCTCTGTGGCACTCTTTCTTCCTCCATGTGTACCACTCTGTCCCCCCCAACTGTGCAACTCTGTCTCCTCCCCCCACCTGCACTACTCTGTCTTCCCCAATCCCTACTGTTGTGTGTTCTCCTATTTGTGCTAGTCTGTATTCCCTTATCTGCACCATCTGTCTTTACCTATCCTCCTATCTCCATGCCACTTGCTTCCACAATCCACGTTGCTGTCCACCCAAACCATGCCACTCTGTTTCCTCCCATTTGCAACACTGTTTTCCACCCATCTGCATTACTTTGGCAACCCCCCCTCTGTACTGCTTAACCTTCTATCCTCTACACGCCTTTGTGTCTCACCTATCCACGCTGCTGTGTCTCCTCCCCCCCATCCACACCACTTTTATCCCATCTGCACAGCTCTATTCTCTGCTTTGACTTCAGTTGCATAGACTGCATGTGTGTATTTCAATGAGCACACAATTCTGTGAATTAGCAGCCCCACCATTTTGTGAGTGACAGCAATCTCATTCTGTGACAGTGCTGAATCTGCCGTTAACCACAGGGTGTGATGGCATACCATATCTGTATTGCACAAGGAACATGTCCATTAAGGCGTCAGCCTTAATGATCATAATTTCAATGCTTTTTGGAGTTTGAGTGGCAGAAAATCAATAGGTTTTGTGAATTTTCAGATCATGTCTAATCAGCCTTAATGGGACATATGAAACCCTAATGTTTTTTGTCTATGGAATTTCATAGATTTTTAAAATGTATTAACTATCAGGGTTTGGATGAGCAAACTGGGCTACCTGCAGGGGAGAAGGGTATCAAAATGGTACTCTAATACAGGTGGAAGAGGGTACAGCACACAGGAGGTTTGTTTGGGAGGTGCAGAATGTGAGACGGCTGTAGGAGTGTGGGGTAGCAGCAGCATCAGTGGTGCAGAGCATGTGGCAGCAGTGCAGTGCAAAGAGGGCATCAGTGGGCGAAAAGTACCAGAAGGCGGGGTATTAAGGGCCTCCTGGCAACTATAGTACCCCTGCAAAAGAAATATAAAAAAAACAAACAAACACCGCTTTGAAAAGTATTTTATTATGCTGCACCTTCACCTGGAGGGCGACGGCCTTTAAGCTCTTTTACATGGTCATCACCCATCCTGGACTTCTACGATGTCCTCACCTGGAGCAAGGTGGCCAGTAAGATCTTTTGCGTGGCCGCCGCACATCCAGGACTTCCCGTCGTCTTCATTCTTCAGCTGGTCTCTCCAGGTCCCCGGCAGGCAACTGAATGGACAGGGCTCATGGTGGCCATTATTGAATTTCAAAAATGGCGCTGCGGCGCCATTTGTGAAAAGGGCACGCTCGGTTCTCACCATTGAATCCAATGGTGAGAAATGCTCATTGACTGAGAGGCGGAAGGATCGCCTCTCTCAGCCAATGAGTGCTCCGCATCGGGATTGCTGTACTGATATCCCAGGCGGAACCGTCAATCGGGCAGCTCCAGTTATCTCTGTTTTTTTTGCCTAGACACTGGATTGTGTGAAGAGGACCTGATCCACGTATAGGAGGAGGTGGATTGTCTACTGGAGAAGAGGACAGATTGGCTTCAGGGATACATAGGTGAGTATGTGAGATAGTGTGTATGAATGTGTGAGCACATGTGTATGTGCATGTATGTTTTAAAAAAATTATACTTTTCTATGGTGTGTGTGTGTGTTTTTTTCAATATTGCTTTTGCTGTGGAACTAAAGGTACCGGCAAGCCCGTAATGCCCCACATGCTGATACTTGAGGTTCTCCAAGTACCAGCATGCAGGGGAGGCTTGCTGGGAACTGTAGTTCCACAGCAAAAGCCAATATTTATATTTTCAAATGCACCACACTTTACCGGGAGCTGGAGAGACCAGCTGAAGAATGAAGATGACGGGAAGCCCTGGATGTGCGGCGGCCATGCAAAAGAGCTTACTGGCCACCGCGCTCCAGGTGAAGACACCGTAGAAGCCCTGGATAAGCAGTGGCCATGCAAAAGAGCTTACTGGCTGCCACGCTCCAGGTGAAGGTCCCGGTAAACAAAAGATTTATAAGACTGTGTCTGTGTATTTTCTTTGAATATTTCTTTTGCAGGGGTGCTATAGGTGCCAGCAGGCCCTTAATACCCCACCTGCTGGTACTTGTGGATCTCCAAGTACCAGCATGCGGGGGATACTTTCTGAGACCTGTAGGTCTATTGCAAAAGACAATATTTTATATTTTCTTATGCACCACACTATATATAATCAACCCGGCACCCTGAGGAGGGGTACCCTTTATTAGGGGGTCCCCAACTCCCCAGGGATCCCCGGCCAGGGCTGACTAGCCATCAGGGGTGATGCTGCAGCTGGGGTTCCCGATGAAAGGGCCCCCCTGGCTTTGGCATCACCCCTCCGGCTAGACAGAGTCCGCTAAACAGAGGCAGCCAGTCATGGATGTGCTTAAATGCAGGGAACAAATGACATAGGGTTCCTCCATATTTAGGCACAACCAGCACTGGGCTAGTCAGAACCAGCCCTAGTTGCCAAAATATGGGGGACAACTGATGTAAGGGTCCCACGTAAGTTATGCAACCAGCACTGGGCTCTGATCCAGTCCTGGTTCTGGAAATAAAGGGGGGGGAAAATTAGTAGGGTGCCCCTGTATTCTCCAGGACCAGCCCTTTCACCAGGCCCCCAAGCCGCAGCATCAACCCTGACCTCTAGTCAGTCCAGGCAGAGGATCCCTGAGGAGCTGGGGACTTCAGGCCCAGGCTGATAGCCCTGGGCTATCCCCAACACCTCTGGGCGGTGGGTGCTAGGTTGATTGTGTTGTGTGGTGCATTTTAAAGAATATTTTCATTTGCAGGTGAACTATAGGTCCCAGCACATCTCCCTGCATACTGGTACTAGGAAGACCACAACTGCTGGGCATTAGGGCCCACTTGCACCTGTAGTCGACCTGTAAAAAAAAAATATTAAAATAACACAACACACTTTAATATTGTAATATTTTATTTTACAGGTCTTTACCTGCTGGACGGCGACCTTTATGCTCTTTTGCTTGGCCGCCGCAACACCCCAGGACTTAGGCATCTTTGCCTGGCAGGCTCCAACCCACCAGGGATTCAGCGTTTTTGCCTGGCAGGCGCCGACCCGCCAGTTCTTCGGCATATTCGCCTGGCGGGCACCAACCCTCCAGGGCTTCGGCGATTTCGCCTGGCAGGCGCCAACCCGCCAGGGCTTTGGCATATTTGCCTGGTGGGCACCAACCCAACATGTCTTCGATGACTTCACCTAGTGGGCGGCAGCCTGTGATAGCTCTTTTTCATGGCTGCCGCCCACTAGGACTTCAGGCGTCTTCACCTCATGGGTGCCAACCCACCAGGGCTTCGGTGTCTTTGCCTAGTGGGTGGCAGCCTGTGATAGCTCTTTTTCATGGCTGCCTCCCACTAGGACTTCTGGTGTCTTCGCCTGGCGGGCGCCAACCCGCCAGAGCTTCAGCGTCTTCACCTGGAGGGCACCAACCTGCCAGGTCTTCCACGTCTTCACCTAGAAGGCAACAGCCTGTGTCAGCTCTTTTGCATGGCCACCGCCCAATAGGACTTCTGGTGTCTTCTCCCGGCAGGCGGCAACCTGCCAGGGCTTCGGCATTTTGCGCCTGGCAGGTGCCAACCCACCAGGGCTTTGGCCTCATCACCTAGTGGCACCAGCCTGTGTAAGAACTTTTGCATGGCCACCGCCCACTAGGACTTATGGTGTCTTCACCCGGCAGGTGCCAACCCACCAGGGCTTCGGTGTTTTTGCCTCAGGTGCCAACCCTCCAGGGCTTTGGCCTCTTCACCTAGTGGGTAGCAGCCTGTGTCAGCACTTTTGCATGGCCGCCACCCACTAGGACTTCTGGAGTCTTCACCCGGTGGATGACAACCCTCCAGAATGAAGGAACTATTACAGTGAGTAGAATTGTCATGTAAACATACCCTCACACCAAAAATTCACCCAAAAAATGGACAAATGGCCTGATATTAGTAACTGACACAATAATTTATCATTTGTTTTTTTTTATAACATAATTTAAACAAAGTTAAAAGCTTCTTACATCAAATAACATGGTGTCAAAATAGCCAACGTCTAGTTAGGTAGATGTTAACCACCCCGAAGGGTGTGAGCTCATAGGTGGAAACCTGACATGGAACAGAAAGATTGTGGCACCAAAACCCTACGTGTTTTTTACCCTAAATGGGACTTCCTCAGGGGTGCAATCAGAATACAGTATTTGCAATTTTTAGAAAGAAAACTTTAAACTTTTCTCCGCTGAATGATCCTTTTGGGACCTGGTATCATAAGCAGTGTGCAACCAATGAGTATTACCCCAAAAGGCTTGTAAACATCTAGGAACATGATCCAGAAAGCAGTTACTGTTTGTGATCTTACTATTTAGAATGATGTGTTCAGAGAAGGAGCAATCAACTTGAAAAGGTCACAGGTGTGAACAAAACATGTAGTTGCTCCAGACGACCAAAGATACCTCCAATGCAAAGAGACCCAGATTCTCCAGGAATAAGCAGTGGCAGCAGTGACACTGCATATAAATATCTGCCCGCTAAAGATTGCTTTTACAGACAGCCAAGGACTTCCCCGGTCTGTCTATATTCCGAGGACGGAGAGCAGCAGTGTTGGCAGTGCACAGGACAAGAGAACCCATCTGCTAAAGGATATCTGCCCACAAAGGTTGTCTGTCTCAGACAGCTGAGGACTCCCCTGGTCTGCATATACTCAAAGGTTCTAGGATTAGCAGTGATGGCAGCAATACTATATAACAGCACCCACCCACTAAAGATATAAATTGGCTTTGCAGGGAGATACGCTATGACTTTAAACATGTTAAGATCCCCAATGAAGGTTTCGTAAGTGTGGATTTTTATAATATTTCTTCTGGAGTTTGTACATTATGCTAATGAACATCTCTACAATGGAGGTAACCATTACAATATATTGCGTGGTGAATGTAACTAAATAACTGTACAAGTGAGGACTTTATACCTCTAAGCACATTTAGTGCATTTGACTTTACACCTGTTTCTGCTAAACTGACTTGTATATAAACCAGTCTATGTTTGGCTAAATTAAAAGTTATATACTGGAGAGAATTCCACTGCCCGGCTAATACAATCAAATACTCCTCAAGCCAAAAATAAAAAGGCTTTAAATCTTAAAGTACAATTAGTACATTGGAGTTTTCATCTGATCCTGCTATTTACTTTACAATCAAACCTGCATTAACAGGAAAGCTGCTACACTAGTGATATGTGGATATAGGAGTATGGTTAACTTTTATGTTGCAATTTGTTGCATTTTTTATCAATGCTTAAATTGCTTGTATGATACTGAATTATGACTTATTTTACAAAGTTGTTTTTTTATATATATTTTTAATTTTTGTTTATGGGATATGTATGATTAAAAAAATATTTGACATTTTTTTGTACTCCAGCACAGAATTGTGTGATTTTATGCTAGTTTTTGTGAGGTAGGCAATATCTCTCTTTTATCTACAGCAGGTGTATAAGCGATTATTCCAGCCAGTGTGCTGAACAGGCGCTGAGAATTTATTGATTCCAACTTCTCTATGGGGACACTAATACCAAATGGTATGAATGAAAATATTGAAAGAAACAATATTGGGTGTTGATTCATTAGGGCAATGTTGTTCATATTTTATTTATCCTAATGAAAGTGTTCTGCCCTCTACTGCCAATATTCTTTTATGTTGTGTTTTCTTTAGTAACAATAACTACACATAGTTTGAAGTTTATGTACTAGAGGGTTTATAACTAACATTCATTAGTGAGATTAGCCATTACAGTTATTAAATGTAGTGAACATTCAGTTTGACTGGACTTTATGTAACTAATTATTTTTATGGTTGAAAAAGATCTCTATATTGTGAGACTCAAGTATAGTTTATTCTATTTGATTTCTCATATGTATAATTACACAATCTCTAACTATTTTAACAACAACAATATATGATATTGGTTAAATAAGGGATTTGAACTTTGTACCATTAGACATACTGAGGCTCTGCCTTAGGGCCTGATTCAGAGATGTATGCAATGCCGATTTTTATGCAGATGAAGTGATTGTTTGCCATTGCACATGCATGTAATCCGCACAGCTCAACAGGCAGCAATTGATTTGTGATTATGCCAACACAAAGGATCCATTCACAAATTGACTGTCTGGTAGCCAGCATTTGGGTAAGGTAATGGGGGGTGACTAGACAAACACAGGCGGGTCTGACCATTTAGATGCATTTCATGGGCATGCATAAATTAGCAATTGCGATCTTCTTTAAAACATGAGAGCTCTCTGCGTGTCTTTTATATTGCTTTCACTAACTAGTAATTCATATATTTAATATTTTGTTTTTTATGGTAGTTTTTACTCCATAAATATATTATATACACTTTTTAAAACTATTTGGAGAAACAGGGGATTTGAACCCAGTATATTTTGTATACAAGCACTACATCCCAGTGCCTTGAGCCACAGAAGACTAGCTAAAGGGAATCCTATTCTCAGTTGAATTTAAGGCTGTTAAACTAAAATCCTTGTCTTTTTGAGTGATGACTTTTAACTCTGTGTTTACTATATAACTATATGTACCTAATAGCTATATTTGCTTTTTTAATTTAGTAAAAAAACATTATATATAAAGATTTGGGAGAATAAGGGATTTGAACCTGGTTCGTTATATACAGTATGTAGACACTGAGTTTTAGTTTACTGAACTGTAGAATGCTAGTAATTCTGAATAGTGTATTCATTTGGTCATAAAGCTGCTATACTAACTTCTCAAATTGATGAACTTTGTGTCTACTATGCCAACATAAATGTATGATATTTATTTGTATCTCTTTAATGATTATTATCACTTTAGGCTGCAGACCTTTGCATGCTGGTGCATAACATTTATAAGTGCATAATTTTAAAAGTGCACTTTACATTTCTAATCAAATTTGGCATTATACCTGCGTAAAATACTAGAAGAACCATTCTAAAACCAGAACATTTGGAAAAAGTATAATCAAGAAATGTAAGTTCACAATCTCTTCACTACAAGAAAATGCTGTCTGCATAACCTGGACATTCACCATTGGACTCTGTGCTCACTATAGGAACTTAACATTTTACTTGCTAATATTTGGGCTGGCTCTGTGGTTTCACAAAAAACATACTGTATTTTGTGCCGATTTTAGTTTATCTCTTAGAAATAATGTATTCCTACTTTATTTCTTTGCCAAGCCTGTCATCTGTCTTGTTCTTATACAGTTTACTTTAATATTCAATTTCTTCTCCATTAAATTTCCACTTTTCCTGCGCTCAATAGGAAACTTTGGAAATTGTGCAGACACCTTTTACTCCACTGTACTAACTTGCTTCTCTGCAAATCTCCTGTACATTCTCTCACATTCATACTCTATTCCTACATCTAGTTTTCCTCCCCCTATTAAGCTCATCCACACCATAACCATGTGTTCTTCCACTTCCCCCTCCACTCAGTGTCTACCTAATCCTCTGCTCTGCCCCTTCATCCACCTTTATAATTTCCCCCTTGTTTCCTCCACCTCCTCATTCCTTTATCTCCCCTCCTCTGTCAACCTTCCTCCCTCTCATCTCATATTACTCTATTTTCATTCTCTTCTACCCCTCCTGGGTCCTACTACCCCACCACTAATCCATCCTCCAAACCTCCTCTCCATGTCACCCCACCTCTATCCACATCTCATTAAACTCCCTCCCTGCCCACCACTAACATGTTCCCTTTCCAGCACTGGTGACCGCACAATCTCTCCACTACATTCATCTCGGTCACCCAAATTAATATCACCTTCTCATTACAGCAACCCTGATAATGTCTTTCACATCTCTCCCACAAACACTGTCCCTCTATCCTGTGCCCTCTGGAATGCCAGATCAGTCTGTAATAAACTCATTCCCACCCATGATCTATTCATATCCAAAAGCCTGCATCTTCTAACCATTACCAAAATTTGGATTTCAACCTCTGACACCACTTCCCCTGCAGCTCTCTCCTCAAGGGGCCTCACCTACTCTCATGACCCTCGGCCCGGGGGATGCCATGGTGGTGGTGTGGGGGTCCTTCTATCTCAAGGTTACTCCTATGAACTCCTGCCCTCTGAACCATCTCTTATTTTCTCTATATTAGAGGTTAAAGTCATACTCCTCTTCCAACTGGTACACCTGAGAGTAGCTGACATTAACTTCCCCCTGGCCATCCCTCCAAGTTCCTTGACAACTGTGCTTCCTGGCTCGCTCACTTTCACTCCTCTGACCTTCCCTCCATTATTCTAGGTGACTTCAATATTCCAGTTGATATCCCCACAGAATCCTCTCCATCCGAACTCCTTACCCTCACATCTTTATTTGGTCTCTCCCAATGGACCTCCACACCCTCCAATGTGAGAGGGCATTTGCTTGACCTGGTCTTTACTCACTCTTGTAATATTTCTGATTACTTAAATTCCCTATTCCCCCTGTCTGACCATCACCTTCTCTCTTTTAGCTATCCCTCTCTCCTTCCCCTCCTCTACCTCCTAACGGTCACAATAACTATGCATAACATTGAGGCTATTTACACAGTTTCTTTCTATACCCTGCTTGACTCACTTCTCTCCCCTATCCTTTCTCTCTCCTGCCCAGATCAAGCTGCTTCCCTATACAATGCCTCCCTTACTTCTGCTCTGGACTTTGTGCTCCAGCAGATCTTCACCTCAACCCTGGCATTCCAAATGCACCAGATACCTTCAAAAGTGTTCACAAACTGCCACCCAACAGTAGAGAAGGTCGCGGTCTAAGGCAAATTTTCTCCATTTCAAATTTATTCTCTCATCCTACAGTGCAGTCATTTCCCTCTCTAAACAGTCATATTTAAAGAACCTCATCTCCTCCCAGTCCTCTAATCCCCAGCATCTCTTCAACACTTTCATCTCTCTCCTCCACCCACCTCCTCCTCATCTCACCCTCCACCCTCTGCCCTTGACTTTGCTACCTACTTTACACCTAAAATTAATTCCATACATCTGGACATCATATCCCACCAGTCCCCCAGCTCTCCACCTCCTCCTTTCCCGGATCACCACTCCCCATCAATTTTACCAACTCTGACATCCTTCTCCCCCTGTATCTGGAAAGGAAGTCATGTCCCTCATCTGGTCCTACCCCCCTTCCACCTACCCCTTCACCCTATCCCTTCACATCTCCTCCGATACCTCTCACCTTCTGCCTGCTCCCATCTTGCACACCTCCTTAATCTCTACCTCTCATCAGGCCCTGTCGCTTCTGCATTAAAACATGCCCTTGTCTCCCCATTCTTAAAAAACCTTCCCATGACCATAACACTCTTTTCAACTACCATCCCATCTCTCTCCTCCCTTTTGCCTCCAAACTCCTTGAGTTTGTTATTTATATCTGCCTTATCACCTTTCTTTCCTCCCACTCCATCCTTGACTCTTTTCAATCTGGGTTCCTTTCTCTCCACTCCACTGAAACTGCCCTCTCAAAGGTCAGCAATGACCATCTTGATGCTAAATCCAAGGGCCACTACTCTCTGCTCATTCTGCTTGACCTCTCTGCTGCTTTTGACACTGTGGACCACTCTCTCCTGCTGCAAATCCTTCACTCCCTTGGTCTATGTGACACTGCCCTCTCCTGGCTATCCTCCTACCTCTCTGACCAACCCTTTTCTGTCTCCTCTCATGACTCTTTTTCCCCTTCACAGCCTTTTACAGTAGGTGTTCCCAAGGTTTTGTTCCTAGACCTCTCCTATTCTCACTCTATATGTCCTCACTAGGTGAACTCATCAGTTATTTTACCTCCATTATCATCTCTATGCTGATGATACTCAGATCTTCGTTTCCTCACCTAACCTCTGCCCCTCTCTCCTCATTCATATCTCCAACTGTCTCTCTGCTATCTCTTCCTGGATGTCCCAGCAATTTCTTAAACTTAATATGTCTAAGACTGAGTTGATGATTTTCCCACCCTCCAACATAACCGCACTTCCAATCATTTTTTTATCAAGTGATGGCACAACTATCTCCTCTAGCCCCAAAGTGCACTGTCTTGGACTTATTCTGGACTCCTGCCTCTCCTTTAAACTACACATACAGAATCTCTCACAGTCCTTTTGTTTCCATCTTAAAAATATTTACAAGATTAAACCCTTTCTCATCCAGGATGCCACTTAAACTGTAATACACTCACTGGTCATGTCCAGATTTGATTACTGTAACCTCCTTCTATTTGGCCTCCCCAACTCCCTTCTCTCTCCTCTCCTGTCTGTCCTCATTGTTGCTGCTTGGCTCATCTTCCTTTCCAAACACTGCTTCCTCTCTCCTAAAATGCCCTCCCCTGGCTCCCCTTCCCTTTCAGATCCCAATTCAAGGTTCAAACACTCAATTATAAGCCCTCACCTATTCCTCTCCCATTTACATCTCTGACCTCATCTCCGTTCACTCTCCTGTCCGCCCTCTGTATTCAACAAATGCACGCCTGCCTGTCATGCCAATTGATTACTTTTCCCCACTCCCGCCTCCAAGACTTTGCCTGCACTGCTCCTCACCTTTGGAACTCTCTCCCTCTTCCCATCAAACTCTCCACCTCTCTACAATCCTTCAAATGGGCTTTCAAGACCCACTACTTCATCAAAGCCTTCCAGCTCTCATCTTAACTTGCTGCTACATGCTCCTTCCTCCCTGTCTACCCCATATGTGTCACACATGTTTGTCTGCCCCTACCCTTTAGAATGTAAGCTCTAACAAGCAAGGCCCTCTACCATTGTGTTCTTCTCCTTACTGTACTTTTATCTACTTATTACTCCCCACTAGGCACCTAACACTTGGTTGCTTTGCTCTGTTGCTTATCTGGGTCTTTTGGTTACTAACGTAGCAATGTATATTGTCCTTATCATCATCCTGTATTGTTTTGTACTGTAAGTCATTGGTTAACCTATTTGTTTATGTACTTTGTAAGGTGCTGCGGAACACTTGTCATTCCAATTAAATAAATTATAATAATAATTATTAATATTGAGAGAACATCTTTCAAAGAGTATTTTTGATATATGGATTGTGTTTGTTTTTAATCATATGTGGACCAAAGACTATTAAGAGACAAAACCTGTGTATCTTAATCAATTTCTTCATTGCATTACTGAGCACACCCAGATTGGATATCAATAGTATATTAAGGAGATTCATAACTAGGTGCTTTTATTACCCTCTGATGAAACAATTACATATACAGAGATGAAGAAACTGGAAAGGGCAACAAAAGGACTTTGACATTACACTGTCACCACATTTACCAGCTTTACTAAAGCATTTATAAGTGATGCAACCTGCTTAGGTCCACTCAGCTTGTCCTAGTGGTAATGGAGACCTGACTGTGGTTATTTACAGCCAAACCTTCCCTGACTAGAGCCAATGACTGGAAACAATACTCTGGCAATTACCACACTATCTGTCACCTCTTCTGGAAGCACTAAAAGCTGCCAGCATGGATAGACTGCTGTGATACAGCTCATCATTCTTCCACAACTGAGTGCAGCACTGGTGGGACTCCATTCCTTTACACCTACTGCTGTATGTTGAAATCATTTATTAAGAAAATCTTATGGTATTTTGTGAGGAGCACCTCTACTGGTATAAAGACCCCTCTCAAGGTTTGCCACATAAAATTTACTAAAGTTTTTTATTTGTGAATGTCATCATATATGAGAGTGAACCTGATTCTGGTGTTTATTATCTTAGCTCATGCAAAGGACACATTTATATAAAGTTTTGTTGATGTGGTCTTCCAAGGATAAACCAAATAGACACAACTTGGGCTTCATAGATGGGACCCTAGGAGCAAAAGCTCTGACATATGCCCAAACCCAAGTCCAAAAGTTACAAGTGCTGGGACAGTCCCACAGCATGTGCCAGAAATCACTGCCAGGATCACCACATTTAGGAAGATTAGCATCTTGTGAGAACCCATTCACATAAGGCACTAAGAAGTATGGTAAACTGTATGTAGCACAAGCACAAGGGGTGGTACCTTTAAAAGAACCTAAAATCTGTCCATGCTTCTCATCAGTCATGGTCCACAAATCAGTTTCCCAGATTAGCCTCAAAAACAAGTTCATGTCTGCTGCAAGACACAAGTTAAAATCACCATGTACAATAAAAATTATAGAAATTTTCTAGACCAAGCCTGAAAAGCAGGGTCTTGGGTTGAGAAATTAACAAGGGAGTCCCCAAAAATTGAGCATGCATAGTGTCACATAGCTACAGATATCTAAAAAAAACCTTAGCAAGACAAAGAAAGTTACTCCTGCAGCTGCTCAAAAGATGTCAGGTGTCCATTGCCAAAGATCTGTCCTATAGAAAATATCTCATACACCAGCCAAAAAGTATCAGAGCTCAGAAGATCTGGATCAAACCCAGTCCTACCACATAAATCATATGCAAAATGCCACAGAATAGACACTTGCTGCAGCTGCTAGAGACCACAAATTCTAGGATCTGCACATAATAGCCATGCCAGAGTTATAAAGGATAGTTCAAATAGTGCAGGATAGAGTGGACATTCCTGTAGAGTACCCCTACCAAGACCAGAGTTGCTGTATGGTATGGCCATTAACACACACTCTATCAGCCGATGATGAAGAAAATAATAATTTAATCCAACTGATTGATCTAGACCACAAGACAAAATTTCTCTAATACTGCCAAAAGATAACCCTTGAAAGAGTTGAAGGCTTTGACAGTAACCAGGGACAGTGTTTTTCTACAACCCATTTTGTAAAACATTTGGAATTTAAAAAATTAGGGACAGAGATTATGGCTAGTAGATTTACCATGCAGATTCCGGTCTGCTCTGGATGTATAATTTAAGCTATAAGTGCATTCAACCTAGTAGTAAGCATTTTAGCAGTAACTTTAACAACAGTGGAAGGAAGAGAAGTAATCCTAAATTACTCTGTAAGAATGGGTCCTTACCTGGCTTAAAGGGGTACAACTATAAGGGCCTCAGACATGGGGCAGAATTCAATTCAATGTAAATTGAATAGCGCCGGGAAGGAACTCCTGGAGCTATTCAATTCAGTGTGCTATTATGTTTGAGAATGCCGTTCTCATGACTAATCCTGGGTGTTTAGGTGTGAGAACCAGCATTCTCTGACTAAAGTGCCGGGTGCGTGGCTGTTAACACTGCACTAAGCAGAAAAACAGCTGCGCACCCGGCACTTTTGTCAAATTTCTCCCCGCATCCCCAGGGGGATGCAAGAAGAAATCCTTTAGCCTGCCCAAACACAGCATTGAATTGAATAGCAGCAGGAGCTCCCTCCCGCGGCTATTCAACTTTGATTTGAATTGAATTCTCCCCATGTAGGCAGGAATAACTCCAGTCTCTTAAAAATTTGCACACATAATGAGAAAATGGAGATTATATTTTTTTGCATCTACCCCATCCAACCTAAGGGCTTATAGTTGGGAAATGAAGTGAGAGCTAGAAATGAGAGGTTTGGTTTTGACTTTTTCTTTTTGCCAAATCAGTGCAAGTTCGGATTTGTTTGGATCTATCTTATTGGCTATCCAAAAGAAGTGAGAGCCGGATATTTTTTTTATTTTGTATTATTTATTTCATTTATTAATAGTTTCTTATATAACGCAGCATATTATTTTGCATTTTACAATTGGTAACAACATTAATTGAACAAAATTGGGTAATAACAAACAGACAGAGTTTATAGGGATAGCCGATATTATGTCCTTTTTTAAATCTGAACATAACTGATTAAAACTGAACCACTCATTTCTAGTGAGAACCAAGTAAAGTTCCTCCTCCATAAAGTGAGCATAAAGGAAATCAACAGCCTGCTAGGACAGCTGTTGTAGTGTAACAGGGGTCATATACTCCTGAAGCCGAAACTGGAAAAGGAAGCTTGTGAGGCATAAAGAGACTAATAATAATAATAATAATAATAATAATAATAATAATAAAATGTACAATATAAGCAATCATATCCAATAAAGTGACCTGCACTAATATAGTTTTACCAGTTTGCTCCTACCTAGCCAAATTTCAAATCTCTAAATCACAACAGTTTTTCAAGCTTAATTTCCCACTGCCTGTTAAATATTTTTAATTCAGCAACATATTTAATAAAAGAGCCTCTCCATAAATATTTAAAGGAATTAAAGAGAAGAGCCTTATTAGCACAAGAGGCATTACCAGAAAAGTAGTCATCCCATGTGAAAGTGAGATCAGAACCAGCTTCCATCAACTCTAGCCAAAAGGGATAACCTCAAAAAACCAAACCCCTCCAGGTAAGGTGGCACTAAGAGTCAAACCACCAGAAAATCATTGTATACAACCCTCATCAAATACATCACGGTCAGCACCTTTGTAGATAAGGTAAGGGACACCAAAGCCAAGTCAATATCGGAAAAGGTATGATAGGAGGTGGATTTGCAATACAATTGACAGGTGGATGTATTAAGAGCCTGCCAACATCAGTTATACCTAACTCAGGAATAAATTTCGAAAACGTTGTTGGATCAGAGGGGAAGGGGGGAAGAGGATTCCTGCCAAAAATCAAGGTATCTATCCCTGGCATTATTAAAAGTCCCATAGCAAGCTACAGGAATATAGGATCTCATTACTTGAGGGAGGAGGTACTGTATGTACATTAGAGATGAGCAGATTGGTTTTGGCTTGGATATTCCCGCTAATTTTAAATTTCAGAGCAAGTCAAAATATAATCTTTCACAGACATCTGTGCTGAGATGTATGTCAATGAAAGATGATGTTTTGCAATGTTCTGAGATATGAACTTGGGAAGATCCAAGTGAAAACTAAACTGCTCATGTAAATAGCCAGTAGTGTGAGAAGAACTGAGTTAATATTTTTATTGAGAAACACATATCTCCCATACAGATCAAGTTGTAGGTGTTACAGTCTAAAGTTAAGATGTTTTCTTATCAATACCGAAACCCCATGAAAGTAATGGGTGTACTTGGAGTGATATATCTAGACAATGCAGGGCTTCTTTAAGCCTAGCACCTTATCCCTGGAAAAATGGGTCTTCACCAAGCAAATCATATCTGAATTATATTTTTTAACTTCAGATAAAACAAGAGAATGTTTTATCTTATCACTAAGGCCTCAGACATTCCATGTGAGCAGATGGAGAATCCCACCAGTTGTAACTAGCTTTATTCTAGAAGATTAACAATGGGAAACTGAAGACAGAAATAAACACTCTTCATCAGCTCTGCATATCAGGCATAATGAAAAAAACAGTAACTGAGCTCAGAGTAAAAATAATGGACCAGTAGCAATGTACAACAATAAGCCTGATTCAGAGATATATGCTATGACCATATTTACTCAGTTGAGCGATTATCAGTAAACTGCATACTGTATGCATGTCACACTATGCATGCATCAAGGTACATTAGTAGTCACTCAAAGTAACTTTTACTTGCAATGTGATTGGAGGTATCAGGGAATGGTGGTAAAAACACAAGCATGGCACAACCATTTTCAAGATGTGCCAAAGCCTGCATCTGCGATGCCAAATGCAGTGAAAGTGGCTCTGGCATCTCAGTTCCTACAGCCATTCTGAGTAGCCATAGGGTTACTCAGAACTGTGAAAATCGAATGGTCTGCAATTGATACTACAACTTTGTATGAAGATGCTTGGATTTGCAAAGCCACAATACAATCCTTGGCATCTGCGACATTTACATATTTTCACACAGCAGCTGCATACGGGATGACAGGTGGGATAGCATTAGCTTACATCTCTGAATCAGTCCCAATATATATAACAGTAGAACAAAATGGCAATGAAAATAATAAACTGTCCAAACCCAAACTTACCCTGTATATTCACCCAGAAATTATATGGAATACCTCCACCCTAAAGAACACTAGCTAAAAAAGCAATAAAACCCCAAAATCACTCTACCAAAGCTCCTGAGCAATACCTGAGCAATACCTCGATTGCTGGCAACTACCAACAAGGATAAAAAGGATAAAAAGTCAACACCGAAACCCCAATAGTGAGGGAACAAGACTAAGAAAGTTATCTCTAGCATGAACTCACTTAACTAAGCAACATTCTCTGTGCATCCCACCAACCACAGCAGACAGGAAGGCAAATGAACAGCATCAGCATCAAACAGGGTACAGACCATAATCAAAATACAAAAAAACAGTGTCGACACTCAATCATCTGCCACCACTGGGCGATGTCCAAGATCCAATATAACAGAAAATAAATCTCAGAGACAAACATGTAGGTCACCAGCTACAGCAGGTCTAATGAGGTTTGGAAAATTGTATCAAGTAAAAAATCAATTATGAGGCCACATTCCAGATAGTCAATGACATTCTGTGGAGAAATGAAGAAATGTGGGTACAATCCACCAGAACACAGAGCTGTGCAGTGAACAGCATAGAATAGAAAAGTAATAAATGTTGGATCTTCCACTTGAGAACCTCACACTGAGAATGGGTCTTTTGAGTGTCATGGGCAAAATCAGGATATAAAGAAACAGTAATTCTCACATTTAAGTGGACACTGCAGTTGAACCAGGTGATGGACAGCATAATGATCTCTGAAATAGAATATTTTAGCTAGGGAAATATTTGAAGGTGCACCAGGTTGTAGTGGTTGAAAGGGTGAGCACATTGCACAGTGAAATGAGAGGAGAAAGTGTCCCAGCCAAAAAGCAACAAGGAATTTTTTAAAGGGCAATACCCTCAGCTCTCTTTGAAAGACCGACAAGATCCAATATCTTTTGCTTGATTCATCTGAGAATCAAGGTTTGAAATTTTCCCTCAGATAGGAGCCATGATATCCTCTAAAGGTGGAAATGCAATGCTCAGCCTCCCCTACACTTTCACTATTTTTTTGTAATTCATGATACTGTACATATACACATGTACAACACAAATCTTGTCAGTGCCCCTCTATTCAGTAGCATAAATGGCCTGTAGCACTTGCTAGAGCATAGGAGCAGGTTATTCTCTGAGGTGACAGTCACAGGTGGGGAAGCAGACTCCAGCCTAGTACAGGTGTCTCAGGAGGATTAGAGGTGAATTGCCTGGCATACTTTTAAGCCTTGAGGCAGCAGGAGCTGCATGGTCAGATATCACATGTAGAGATGGCAGGTGACAGAGTTTCACACCAATTAGTCCAAAAAGTCTGTCAGGGAAGAATTGTCCACCATACAGTAGATGAGAGAGCTGGTAAAGCAGCATCATAGAGGGCACCAACCCCTCCTAAGCAGCCAGAGACAGATCAGTGAAAATGCATGAAAGCCACTCTGTCTGTTTTTAGCTTACAGTGGATAATGATCATGAAAGTTGCAAGCATCAGCAAACAGCTTGTGATTGGTTGTTTCTATACACTGATTGGTGTTTTCAACTGCTAGTGAACAGTACACATCTGCATATGGACGTGCTAATAAAAATTGTAAATGCATCTTTTTTTTAAAGCAGTATATGCTAATTATGCAAAATAAACTCAGTCACACTAAAACAAACTTGGCATGTGTGCTGAACAGTTTTTGTTACTGTACAGTACACCTCTTGTGCTGGAGGTACTGAACAAACTAACTGTTTGTCAAAAAAAACAATCACATGAAAAAAAATAAAGCATTGAACTTGTTAAAATAGAAGTGACTGAAAACTCAGTATGGCAAACACAAAAACAGCCACAAAAATAAAATGTATAATGATAATGTACTGTAGAATATGTTGTTTTATAAATTAAAGAAGAAATTTAAAAAAAATAGATAGTGCTCATAAATGATTTAGGGGGAGATGTACTAAGCCTTGGAGAGAGATAAAGTACCAACCAATTAGCTCCTAACTGCCATTTTCAACCACAGTCTGTAAAGTGACAGGAGATGATTGGTTGGTTCTTTATCTTTCTCCACTTTATCTCTCACCATGGCTTAGTGCATCTACCCCTTAAAAATATGTTGGTCTATAACAGGAGTTAGTGCAGTTGCAACTAGGCAAGGTTAAAACAGATAAAGCATATGGCCCATCTTTTGATGCAGTTGATTCCTCGACTTAATGCTAATGCCAACAAAGCCCTTCCCTGGTGTACATCCATGCATCTGAATGTGCAAGGACAAAGACACCCACTGTCAGTGTGCACAGATGCTGCAATCATGCTTTGTGCAGCTTCAGACGCCAACGACAGTCGCACCATTGAAACTTGCACCAGCTCTATGCTAGGGGCAGATATTCCAAAAAAGTATGGCATCCAATGTGAGCGATTCAGCATCTCTGTACACAACCACTTTCCACAATACTCCTGTGTCACTCCAATAACACGCCCATCGTTACATCTGCGTCTGATTAGCCAATCCTGTGTAACCAAACAGGAACAGCCAACACATTTCTGATGCACTTATTTGTGTGTGTCCAAATCTGTACTGCATATCTGTACAAACACCTTCAGTATGTATGTGTGGTGTAACTCAGACAACAAACACCACTCCACTGCGTCCAACATTGCTGCTGCGTCAGACTCAGAATAAGGCCCAAAATTCTGTATACTATGACATACTGGTGCTTGCTATATAATATAACTACAAAAGGGACATTCATATTTACTAATACTCACTAACATGGTTGGACACCATAGATCATAGTGGCCCTGATTCAGAGCCGGACACTCTGAAAAAGCGCTTGCTCTGAATCAGGGCATTTTTTTTCGTGCGGCCTCCTGGACGCTCGCATAGCTGTGGGTGACCACCCACAGCTATTGCGAGCGGCCAGATGATGGTCGCGATGGTCTCGACCATCGTGGCTTGCGACGAGACCCTTGCGGTCGGGTCTCGTTCCTGCAAGCCCCAGTGAGCTTCTGGCTCTTAATAGAGCCGGAAGCTCACCACTGACATCACTCGTGATGTCAGTGGGGATGCCCCCAAACATCAGGCGTTCCATCGGGAACTCCTCCATTTGGCCAGCCACCCACCCTGCCTGCCTCCAAAACAGTGCGAGCTGTCGATCAAAATTGACAGCCGTCCCCTTTTGGTGCGAGACCTGGAGCGACAGATGGCCCGTCGCTAGCCAGGGCTCGTGCATGTACACGCCAGAGCCAGCTCCGGCATGCGCAGTGGCCAAACATCGACCCACTTGCGAGCACATAACGCTTGCGAGCTGGTCTGAATCGTGCCCTGTGTTCACTCTAAGGGCCTGATTCAGACTCGCTCTCTGCTGCTGCCCGCATACTGGGATTGTGGGCGTGTTTTTTTTTTTTTTGTTCTCCAGGCGCTCGCAATGCTGTGGGAGACCACCCACAGCGGTATACAATCGGGAAGCCGACTGCCTTAATACCGGCAGCTGGCTTCCCTACTATAATATTCAATCGGGATGGCGGGGGGGAGGGTTAGGTTTAGGGCACCCGGGGGAGACTTAGGGTTAGGCACCCCCCCGGGAGGGTTAAGGTCAGGCTAGGGGGAGGGAGGGTTAGGGTTAGGCACCCCCGGGGGGAGGTTAGGGTTAGGCACCCCGCCAGAGGACTTAGGTTTAGGCAGCGGGGAAGGGGGGGGTTAGGGTTAGGCACTTAGAGGGGGGATTAGGGTTAGGCACAGGGGGAGGTTAGGGTTAGGCACCCCTAAGGAAGGTTAGGGTTAGGGGGGTTAGGTTAGTAGATACCTACCTTAGGACAATCGGGATTTGCTGTCGAGCTTCCTCTGCCGGGCTCTGCTGGTTTGTCGGGCTGTTGCTGCTGGGATTCGAGCTCCCGGCCAAGCGGCAGCCAGGATATCATACCGATTCCTACACAGCTTGTGCGAGCAGCCAGGAGGCAATCGCAATAATTGTGACCATCGACTTTGCGACAAGACCCTACGGTAGGGTCTAGGCTGCCGCAAGGCCGAGTGGACTTCCTGCTCTAATAGAACAGGAGGTCCACTATTGACATCAGTAGTGATGTCAGAAAGGCCTCCCTACAAATGCCAGGCATTCCTAAGGGAATGCCTTCATTTGTCCAGCCACCCCCCTAACCACCCACAAAATGGGGCGAGCTGTCACTCACCATCGACAGCCGCCCCGTGGTGTTGCGAGCCCCATAGCGACTGAACTTCAGTTGCTCGACGGGGCTCATGCTCGCTGGACGCGGCACATGTGCAGTGCCTAAACATTGGCCCACTTGCAAGCACACAGCGCTTGCAACCGGGTCTGAATCAGGCCCTAGATCCGGTGCCGGACCTAGAGAAAGGGCACTTCTGCGCGTGCCTAAGGCGCGCATCCGAAAAGAGCCATGGTCAAGGAAATTGGGCGTGTCTTTATGACACATTCCCTTTATGTCAGTCTTTGGGGTGTGCCCCCAAGCGCTGCGGTCACTGTGAATGGATGCCGGGAGCATGCGCCCAGCATCCACTCACTGACGCCAACCGCTGCACCACCATTTACCCCACCCACGGGACACTGCGGCCCGTGGGTGGGGACAGAACCCCCAGGCTTGTTTCAAAAGGGCGCTGCACCAGAGGGCAGGGTGCTTTCTGCCCTTTAGAAATAGGGCAGAGCACAGAGCACCGCTGAAATAGTCTAGTAGGAATGCTAGATCACATGACTGCACATTATTCCCCGACCACAGTTTCCAGCATAACCTGTAAACAGATCCACCTGTATACACTAGCACAGGGGGCGATTCAATTCAGTGCAATGTTGAATAGCCCCAGGAAGGAGTTACTGGAGCTATTCAATTGACCGCACTGTTAAGTCTGACTAAAACCACTTAAGTCTGGAATGCCAGTGACCGTGCCTTAAGCTGGGTATTTCGTCGCGCTGACCAGCATCCTCCAACCAAAGTAAAGGCCACAATGCTGTAGGATTTCTGCTCTCACCTCAGGAGGGTGCAAGCAGAAATCCTCTCAGTCGGACTTAACAGAATGGTCAATTGAATAGCTCCTTTCTGGGCTATGCAACATCACACTGAATTGAATCGCCCCCAGAGAGACACTACTGACAAAATAACAGCACATCACCACCTCACTGACGGACATACTGTACACATTTCAGAAAAAGTAAATCTTTTTAAGGGCCTCATTTATTAATGAGTTCTATAATTCACAACAAGTGATACAACTCATTGCGTATGATAATGGTGCTCCGGCCAATCAGCTCCCAACTGTCATTTTTCAAACAGATGACAGTTGGGAGGGTGATTGGCTGGAGAACTATTATCATACGTAATGAGTTTCATCACTCATTAATAAATGAGGAACCTAGTCACTTACACTATTCTACCAGTTAAGGGGACCTGTGTGGGGGAGGGGGATGGGGGGTGCCGAGGATGAGTGTGGGTGAAGTGTTTGGAGCTGTGAGGAGAGAGCAGGAAAGGGGACATGTGTGGGTGAGGAGGGTTGTCGGGGGTACCACAGATGGGAGTGGGGAAAGTGTTTGGATCTGTGAGGCTAGGGGACCTGTGTGTGTGTAGGGGGGTGCCATGATTGGGGGTGGGGAATATTTGCAGCTATGAGCAGCAAAGGGGACCTGTGTATGGGGGAAGCGGGGCTGTGGATTGGGGTAGGGGAAGCATTTGGAGCTATGAAGAGAGAGCAGGAAAGGGGACCTGTGTGTGGGGGAAGCGGGGCTGCGGATTGAGGTGGGGGAAGCATTTGGAGTTATGAAGAGAGAGCAGGAAAGGGGACCTGTGTGGGGAGTCGGGGGTGCAGTGGATGGGGCAGGGGAGTGTTTGGAGCTATAAGGAGAGAACAGGAAAGGGGTCCTGTGTGAGTGTGTGTGTGTGGAGGGGAGGCTGCAGATGGGGGTGGGGGAAATGTTTGGAGCTACGAGGGGAGGAGCAGGAAAGGGGGACCTGTTTATGTGTGTGTGGGGGGGGATGCCAGGAGCTATGAGATGAGGAGCAGGAAAGAGTACCTGTGTGTGTGGGGGAGGGGGAGTGGGACAAGGATGCCGCAATTGGGGGGGGAGTGTCTGGAGCTAGGACCTGTGTGTGTGGGAGGGGTGGAGGGGATGCCACGATTGTGGGGGGGAGTGTCTGGAGCTAGGACCTGTGTGTGTGGGGGAGGGGGGAGGGGATGCCGCGATTGGGGGGGAGTGTCTGGAGCTATGAGGTGAGGAGCAGGTAAGAGGTCCTGTGTGTGGGGGAGGGGGGGAGGGGGTGCTGCGATTGGGGGGAAAAGTGTCTGGAGCTATGAAGTGAGGAGCAGTTAAGGGGTCCTGTGTGTGGAGTCGGGGGGGTTATGGGTGCCACGATTGGGGGGGAAGTGTCTGGAGCAATGAGGTGAGGAGCAGGTAAGAGGTCCTGGTGTGGGGGAGGGGGGGTCGGGGGTGCCGCGATTGGGGGGGAAGTGTCTGGAGCTATGAGGTGAGGAGCAGGTAAGAGGTCCTGTGTGTGGGGGAGGGGGGGGTCACGGGTGCCGTGATTGGGGGGGGAAGTGTCTGGAGCAATGAGGTGTAAGGAGCAGGTAAAAGATCCTGTGTGTGTGGGGGGAGGGGGGGAGGGGGTGCCACTATTGGGGGTAGGAGAAGTGTCTGGAGCTATGAGGAACAGGAAAGAAGACCTGTGTGTGGGGGGGCAGGGGGTGCTGCGATTGGGGGGAGTTGTTTTTGGAGCTGTGTGGGATAAGGGGAGAGAGCTGGGTATTATTTCAACATATACAGTATATTTTGACTACCTACCTTCTGTCTAGGCTACGATGCTGGGATGGCTGCTTGAAGATCAGTCACACTACACTGCAGTGCAAATGGAGATGTCCTGGAGGCGGGCCTTCAGTCGGGCTGGAGGCGAAGCCATCAGTGGTGACTGACTGGCTCTGCAAAGGCTTATGGGAGGAGCTGTTGTGGCTGGGCATGCGCAGTAGCTCCCCCGATGGACATTTTCTGCCCGATTGGAGCTGAGCTGAGCTCCGATCATGGCAGCTGGCAGGAGGGGTGAGTAAAGGAGAGCCACCAGCCACTACAGGGAACAAAGGGACTGGCCCAGCTGGAAATGGCCCAGTGTCCCGGCAGCCCAATCCGCCCCTGCCATTCTCAGAGTACTGATCTGCTGCATAACATCATATATATCCTACATCTATGATAAAGAGCTACTGTATACAGTATATGCCCTTCACTACTCCAAACCTCCCAAGCTTTCAGCAAGCATATATCTTGGTCTCTCCTGGGAAGTCAAGAAGCCCACATTCCTCACAAAAACTCTGTATACAGGTTACTATATGCTTTTAGTTATATGTTCCTGAAGAGGGACAAATAAAGTAGACTTGGCAAAATGTAGTTATACTGTAATTATAATTGCTTTTTATTACTAAAGGTGTGTGAAAATTACAATTTTAAGCCTCATATCATTGAAAATAATTATCTCCAGGACTTATTAAAGGTATATTTGAGGAGATTTTACAAAAATCTCCTCTAAACTGCAAAATGTGGGAAATGCAGTGAGTCCAAATGCAGTCGGTCCAAATTTTCTAACTCTAAAATGTGAAAAAAATTGGCATAGCCCTACAAAGCTAAACCTACATATTTTCTAATGGTGTTAGGGTTTCTTCCAATTTAGAAGTGAGAAAGGGATCTTTTACAATATCTCCCTGTGTGCTCCTCCTCTGCCCTACCTTCTCCTAGCATTGCCGGCAACATGGATCTGCACCAAATTATAATTCAACAATTCAATAATGAAAAATATATATGGGTATATACAATTGGGTGTGAGGTTTAGCGAGGTAAAAACCTTGTGCCCCTCGTGCCCAATTTAGAACTACCGTGGGTATGCATGTTCCCGATAGCCATGGTATTCAATTCCAAAAATACTGGTCACGGGGTTTTCAGTTCTGAAACCCCCTGTCACAAAATTTTAAAAAGAAAACTCCACTTACCTTGCCTGGGGTCTCCAGTGGTCTCCATGGCTCCTGGTGGCCTCCCTCTCTCTTCTTACTGGAGAGGGGGCTGCTGGGAGGCTCCAGGAGTGGTAGGGAGGGCCAAGGGCTGCTGGGAGATGTAGTTCTCCCAGCATCCATTCCGGGGGGTGACACAAACACTGTGGGGGCACACTGACAGTGGGACTCACACACTCATATACACACACACCAATACACACTTACAAACACCACACACACTGACATACCACTGCTGCAGAAGAGCCAGCTCCTGACTCAGGATGAAGAAGACAGCGCTGCAGGAGGTAAGCAATTAAGGTCTAATTAAGCTAATTGGATACTTCCAATTGCTTAATTAATCCTCAGGGGGTGCCACAGGGGTGTCAGAACAAGTCCCAGTGATTTTACCTAAAATCATCGATTTTAGGTAAAATCATGCTTGCTCAGGAGGTGCGTGTTTTAAAAAAAACCTCCCAGTGTATGTTTTAAAAAAAACATGCACCTAATAGAATAGCAAAAAACCTGCAACTGCAGATGTGGGATATTTGCCCCATTGTAAGAGAAGAATACTGGGATACTTCATTTTTGTAACATTTTTATTTAAAGTTTTTCAATACATAAAGTTGCACACACAAAATTATGTGCAGAGGCATAGGTCACATAAATAGCAGAATTGTAATATCACAAAACAGTTACACAGAAATATGAAGTAACATTTATAACACAATAGTGGAGAGGAGTGAAATGCTCTGCAAATAAAACAGTGGTAGAGACAAATCCTAGGATTTCTGAAGCAAGAGGTCTGAAAATCCTGAAGGAAGGGTTCCACAGAGCATTAACTTATTATATACAAACTAATCACTCAAAACCTGCAGAATTTTAAGAGAGACATTATGCAAATAAGCAGAGATTTTCTCCATGGATGCTAGGTGCCATATTATATTCAGGAGCTCCTGACAAGAAGGAGGATCTGGGAATTTCCAGTGTACAACAATCACACACCTAGCCACATTCAGGATTTTCATAGAGAGCTTTTCAAAAAATGTATCCAATCCTTCCAGTGGGAAGCCACGGAAAAAAGACCAAGATGTTTTAACGATTGGTACATTAAGAAAAGAGATGAGCAGCCCCATCCCAAATTTGGTCTATCTTCGAGCACCTTATATTCAAAGAAGAAACAATACTGCCATATTCCCTCCAATACTGGTCTGAGTCAGAACCATACATTTTCTATAACTACATATTATGGACCCCCAAAGTCTCTCTCCCACTGAAGCTCATGGTTTGATGTGGTGGGCTGTTTAGCTTGAAGTAAAAGGTTATAGAGAACAAAGTCCATTCAGGAGAGTCAAAGATCTATTAATGGATCAAGAAATGAGAGAGTCAATAAAGTGAAATACTTGAAAGTAAGCAAAAGGGCTAATAGTTGGTATCCAAATTTTGCTCTGTAAAGAACCCAGAGAAGCTTAGTGGCAAGAGTTGAGGTGATCTAAGATCACCAATAACACTTTCTTCAATCCATAGGTAAAAGTGAACTTGACAGAAACCTAGGGGAAAACCTGGATTTTGCAAGAGGAGAGTGATGGGAGACAAATGAGAGATGGTTTTATAGTGTGTTTTGAATAGTTCCAAATAGAACATGAAAAGCAATGACAGGATGGGACCACACAAAGTCATGCCTAGCAGGGGCTGATATGCCAACAATGGATGTCATAGATGATATATTACAGGATATAGCTCCACACAGGGGACCTGTGACATTACAACCCAAGTTACAGCTTTACTTAAATGATTAGCAAAATAGTAAAAATGACTGTCAGGGAATCTATTCTCACTATTAGTAGTGAGACA
The DNA here is from genome assembly GCA_031769625.1 of Taudactylus pleione. Taxonomy (NCBI): domain Eukaryota; kingdom Metazoa; phylum Chordata; class Amphibia; order Anura; family Myobatrachidae; genus Taudactylus; species Taudactylus pleione. Next base: position 6,697,103 of record JAUIMM010000182.1, read on the forward strand.
ATGAAGAGCTAAAAATCTAATGTGTGGTGCTTTAAGTCACCATACAATGAACATACTATCAATGCAGTTGTAATAGTGTTGAGCTCATAACTTTAAAAGGGAGGTTCTGAAAGAAGTATATTAGTCTGGGCATTAAACTCATCTTAATTACTAATATCCTTTCCTGCCAAGAAATAATGAGGTATCATTGCCGAAGAAGGTCCAGTTTGATAGTTTTAAGAAGGGTTGTGGGGAATTTCCAAACTAGGGATTTGTAATGGTTATTTATTATATGTACACTCCCACATATTTTTAGAGGCATGCCATGTAAAGTTATAATTGTGGTGCAGAAGATCCAGGAATTCAGGTGGTAAGTAAATTGGGAGGGATTTAGTCTTTGTTTTTTATTTTTATTTAAGAGCTTGGAGATATAAATATATATGGGGAAGCTACAGTCAGGATTATATTATCAGCAAAGAGGGATGCTTTGTATTCCCTATTGCCAAGTAGTATCCCTTTGATATCCAGGTCAATATGGATCTGAGCTGGCAGTTGTGAAATGACCAGGGCAAAAACCAGTGGTGATAAAGGTCACCCCTCTCTGGTGCCATTTGTTATAGGAAATGGTAACAATAAAAACAAGAAAAAATGGGCACTGATCTCACCAGTGACAGAGAATAGCTGTACTGCTGCTAAAACGAATTGTCAATCTTCAATAAAAAAAACTAAAATTTTGAAGTTTTCACCATTCAAAAATAAAGAGACACTGTGCAGCTAGCAGGAATGACAATTAATTGATTTAATAAAATAGATTATTTCATAATATCCAATGTATTAAATACCAGTTCAATATAAATAACAATCAAGTTTTTATCTGATGGTTATACTGATATAACTCAGAAAATCTGATTATTTACTAACAATCACATACACATATACTAGATGGTAAATATAAAACAATCAATAATTAATAGTCTAGCTTTTGTAAAAAATACTAATAAAACATATTCCCAAAGAGCTTCAGAAAATTGTAGGTATATAATAACATTTGCACATCACAAAGTGATCATTAGTCCTTATATCCCCTTCAGATTTAGTATAAACAATGTTAGTAGGACAAGAAATTTTTTTAGGACACTCCTTTTATCCAGTTTGGTTATATAAGAAATGTTATATGAGCAATGTTTGTAAAGTTGTATTGTATAGAGCACATGTAGATGGTCACTTACATCACCTGGATATTTAGCAATGGGTATTCCCTTTGATGCAGCCAATATTCCTTCAAGTGAACGGTTTCTATAGCAAATCCTATTTCTATTTATTTACAGATATGCTATGGCACAAATAATCCAGCAACTGTCTTTAACTGAAACTCTGGCTGAAGGAACTGAGTAAAAGGCTTGAATACCATGGAGACACTCATCATCAAAATCAGTTGTTCACAAAGTTTGTAACATAAAAAGGCCTACTAATCCTATCAAAGGACTTCTCCACATCAAGGGAAGCACTATGGCCATGGTTTGAAATAATAATTCAGTAAATAAGGCTGATCACCTGTCTGGTATTTATCCTGGGCCTGTTTACCAGGAATTCAAACCTTCTGATCATTATGAACCAAGCAGGACAGGACAGTTTTCAGCAGTTTGTAAGGATATTTGTGTAATCTTGATATCAGAATTCAACAGCAAGATGGTACTTTATTTTTAATATAAACAATAATGTATACTTACCTTGGGAGCAGTTGATGGAGCCTGGCATCATCGCAAGTCCTATTCCAGGATGATGGTGACGATGCAGATTCATTTGTCACCATCATGGAAACAAACACTGCCACAGATGGGGCAGAGTCCCAACCACAGACCCAGGGGGAAAATCCAACCCTATGCACCAACAGTAAGTACCCCTGAATTAATGTTACCAAAAACCCTATCTGTTGCAGCATTCAGCTGTGTGATTGCAATTTATAAAATATTTGTCTAGAAAATGGTACTTTAACACAGTAAAATAGTGCACCTATTCTTAATGGAGCCACACATAAATGACATAGTGAAGGACATTACTGTTTATTGGCACATTGCTCATATTAAACTAGTGTTCATTCTAGCACCCTGCACCTAATCACCGATGAGAACCTAAAAAATTGAATTATGTCCTTGCCACTGGTTAGGTGCAGGGTACAAAAATGAACACTATTAAACTGTATTTGTTGCAGCTTGTAATATGGATGGGTTTGAGATATGGCGCTCCTAATGGAAAAGGGATATATATATATATATATATATATATATATATACATACATATATACTGTATATATATATATATATATATATATATACATATACAGTATATATGTATCTAGCAGCCTAAAACCACTCAGTTCCTTTCACCAAGAAGGGCCAAGAAACATGTAGAATGAAGGTATAAGAGTGAGTTGTTTTTTGACACTACCCCTAATGGTGATGAGTAGTTATGTATTAAAATATAGTATAATATAAAAACATAGAGGGCAAGTATAATTCAATATAAAAGTGAATTTATTTGTATAAAAATACCTCCAAGAAACACTATAAATCTTAAAAACATATACAATTACCCTTGTGAAAGGGAATAAAATATACAGCAAAGAAAATGAATGACAATGTTATCCTATTAAAAGGGAGTAAAAAATATGATCAATACCGCGATCAATGAGGGGAGTTCACTGCTGGATGGAACAAACTCCATCCACATAGTATCTGCGGGGACCACTGGAAATATTATGTCCCATGATCCCATCAGGAACCTGGGATATGTAGTAGGGCCCTATTCCTACGGCAACGATGAATAAACCGGAAATTAGGTCACTTCTGGTCCGATGATTCACTATGTTTACCTTATTCTCTTCATAAATATGAACTGCTAGGGGTAATTTACTAAAGTGTGAGTTTTTAGAAGGGAGATTTAAAAGTGAATTTGCCCATAGCAACCAAACAGATTCTACTTAACATTTAACTAGCACCTTCGAGAAGATAATAGCTAGAATATGATTGGTTGCTATGGGCAACATCACTTTTAAAACTCACTTCTAAAAACTCTCGCTTTAGTAAATGTACCCCCTGGAATCTAGTTGTTTTTATGATGAACTTGTTTTACACTTTTAGTTTATTATTTCCATGGTAGAAGTGTCTATATTCAGAATATCACCATTAATCACCCACTTCCTGTTGAGAAGCCCCAAACAGAAAATGAGTCACCACTAGGGTATGTAAGCCCCATCCTGTCATATCATACATAAGTCTTTATAAAGACCCTGAGGTTGAAACACGTTGGCAGCTGGGACTGTGTGACCATTGGGCTACTAAATTTATGGACTGGGGCCCACATCTCTATCCCCTTGCATTTCCGTTCAGATGTCCTAGGTCCAGATGATCAAGGGGCCCCATGCTTTAACCTATGGTATGAACCATTTCTGCTATTTGCACTAACTTATTTATACTCAGTGCTACTGTATGATATGTTAAACTCCATTTTAATAGGATAACTTTGTAATTTTCTTTGCTGCATATTTTATTCCCTTTTATAAGAGCAATTGTTTATGTTTTATTTGTTTTTAAGATTTAAAGTGTTTCTTGGAGGTATTTTAATACCAATTAATTGACTTTTATATTGAATTATACTTGTTCTATATGTTTTTATGTTATACTATATTTTAGTACATAACTACTCATCAGCATTAGGTGTAGTGCTGAAAAACCACTCATTCTTATACCTTCGTTCAACATATATATGTTGCAGCGTTCAACTACTGTGCTAGAAGATAGTGAGCACAACAACAGATTAGATCATAGCGCTGGCCTTTTAATGTGTAATACTTTTTACAGTCATGTGTTGCATACATTATAACCTTTGTAATGCTTATTTTTTTCCAGTTTTCACAGTACCAATTCCCGAAAAAGAAGAGGAACAAGATAGAGGTTACCAAAAGAGCTGTAATCAATATTCTTTACGGGCAACTCAGAAAGTTGAATTCCAAATATCAGGCTCAAGAGGATGGCAGACTGCAGTGGTCCCTGGTCAATGAATGCGAATTGCAGAACAATTTGCTCACACAAATGGTAGCAATGCAGGAAGGGGTCAGTCTCAAATCAAACACAGTCTCCCCAACCTCTTTTGCATATAACTCAGTATGCACAACAAGTTCAGTCTCCCTCATAATATGTATCTACAACCCAGTATACACAACAAACACAGAGCATGATTCAGTAAGGATAGCTAATGCATTTGCAGTTCTGAATTTGCATGGAACGCAGCAGCGAAAATATGCTAATGCTTGCCAAAGCACAACCGACATAAAGACCCCACTGCTGCTTTCTCCCATCCAACCACTGTCGCTCCTCTGTGTAAACATCTGTACCATTGATGCATTGTTGATCACTCATGCAGCATTTTTACCAGGTCTGACCTGCCACAGACACTGCAAATCTCTGCACACACAATGGGCTCTCAAGCTGCGCATGCAATCACAGAGTATAATTTATGCACACCCAGGCAATGGCATACAAATTCATCAGCACGTCTGTGTTTTTCCTACCACTCCCCCGTCACCACCCCCAAACGCTCACAGTCTGTCACTCATTATGCGATGGATTCCTCTGTGTGTCCGTAATATGCATGTGCATTGGCTAACAATCGCTCAATCTGGCAAAACTTGTACTAAGAACCTCACTTATACTCCATTTTAATTGTAGAGTTTATCAAGATTATTTTGACTATTAATTTTCTTAGTATTCAGAGTGTGCACCTGTATTCTTTGTCCACTGTATTTTACAGCAAGGCTCAGCCCGGTAGCACCTCTTATTATGTTTAAAATGGTGGTGTGCAGTCCAAGGCCCCTCCCCTTCTCACTATATTTGTGTATTTTGTAAACTTGTAGGCTTCTGTTTAGTATTTGCACCCCAGCCATCTGCCCTTAGGTGCTTTTAATCATCTGCAAAGGTTCCTACATTACTGTCTACATATTGGAATGGGCACTATGAGAGGTCAATCCTGGATACATTTACATAATGTGTTAGTATTAAGGATGTTAGGGACCCATCTTATGGGGTTCAATTTGACGTGGTGGATGGGTAAACAATTTTGGCCAAACTTGTACTAAAAACCTCACTTCATTTTAATTGTAGATTGTATTAGTATTATTTTGACTATCAATGTTCTTAGTACTCAGAGTGTGCACCTGTGTTCTTTGCCCCTTGCAGTGTACTACAAGTCTCATCATGGTAGTACATTTTATTATGTTTAAAATTAGGGTGTGCAGTCCAAGCCCCCTCCCCTGTTCCACAAATCAGGGCTATGTTTGAACCTTAATATACTGTTTTTTTCCTGATGATATACTGTTGTTTGTGATGTGTTATACTGTTATATATAAGAGCTGCTAAAACCCTACTCCATGCAGAAGTATGAAGTAGATTGTGTATAGTACACTAATATATGTGCACTTTGTAATAAAATTTAATTGTTTGTGTTCTGTATGCCTTTTTAAAACAAGAACTGGTAATAAAAATCATAGCCAATTTTTAGTCTTAAACTATAGTTATTTATATAATATAATGCTTTATTTTCTGATGTGTTATGCTTTTTCCTTTCATATGAAATAAATATGGAAGTCAGGCTTTAACACATATTTTGTATCGAAAAAATATATTATTTTAATAAAATTTGTTTTATAATGAGAAAATTAGCATTTTCTTACAACATCAAATTTATATTGGTAGCAATGGTTGCTTATTAATTCTGCAGCATTCATAATACTTTGTCCCTCAGCAGTTGGTGATAGAAGAACAACATCAGACCCTGCAGGCTCCTCTAGGACATCCCAGTCTGATAGATACAGGTCTTTTTGTATCTTGCAGATGTTATGCAAGATACAGCACGCTGCCAGAAAGCCAGGAATGAGTCTAATGTAAATGTCATTGCACTTAAGCAAACAGCACCAAGCAGAGCCGTAACTAGACTTTTTGGTGCCCTGTGCCAGAGAGAGCATGGGTGCCCCTCCCAATTTTCTAAATAGGGACTTATGATAGCACACCTGAAAAAGAGCCATGGCCTAATGGGGAAGGACCAGGGAAGAGATAGGGGAGGCCATGAGATGCTGGGGATAAAAGAAGAGGAAGCTATAAGTGAAATGATAATAAACAAGAAAAGCATCAGGCATGAACAGTGCCCCCTGCCCTGCAAAATTGCACTGGTTGCACCACCCAAGTTACGGCCCTTGCACCAAGTACAGCCCTGGAACTTTCATACTGTAGAAATACTGAACATTAACATGGCAATTCTGCAATACCCTGTCATAGGCAATTTAAAGGGATCCATGGAGATAATCGTCACACTGCCAAATGTATATTGTACACACATCAATAGTGTTTATACTGTTGATTGCTTCAAGATGAAGTAATTGTTTTATTTTAATTTAAAACACAGTAAGCGTACAGTCTATTCACCTAAAAACATTTTCTGCATTATTTGTGGGTGTAGACATTGGTAACTACTGGTCAGCAGGTGTTTGTCAGGCATACTAAGCATTATAATAAAAGGGTATCTGAGGCAATAGTTATAGGCACAACAAAAAAATGTACCTAATAAACCACATAGCTAGGACTCGGCCCAAATAGAAATATAGTAATATAATATGTTAGCTCATATAAGCATGACAAATGTATATGTTTACCTCTCAAGGGAAGAGCCAGCCATATTACCCCTTCTCCATGATCTTATTGAAAACAGAATTGGACAGCACATGGGCATCATGAGCAAAACTAAGCCAACCTATGAAGACATCGGTGAAGCTTGGAAATGAAGATATTATTTCATTAAAACTATACATATACAGACCATTTTAGTGTGTGCAACTCATAGTGTAAATTTAAATAAAAACCATAAAAGTGGCTTGCCAATTTTTATGGTCAATGACTGCTTGTAAAATGATGGACTTCCAGCCCTTTCTGTTGTAGTAGTTGTCTTGGAGAAATTATGGGGATGTGGGTGCCATTAATCGGAATGGGTATGATAGCGGTTCGATTCCCATCAGCGGCAGCCCGACAGGAGCAGAGTTAGAAGCAGCGGAAGCCCGACAGCGCTGGAAATCCCGATCGTGGATAGGTAAGTATACACTAACCTAACCTAACCCCCCTAACCCTAACCCTCCTTAGGGGTGCCTAACCCTAACTTCCCCCCAAGTGCCTAACCCTAATCCCCTCTCTAGGTGCCTAACCCTAACCACCCCCTTCGCCGCTGCCTAAACCTAAGTCCCCCGGGGAGTGCCTAACCCTATGTCCTCCCCGGTGGTGCCTAACCCTAACCCTCCCTCCCCCTAGCCTAGCCCTAACCCTCCTGGGGGGGTGCCTAACCCTAAGTCCCCCCCGGGAGCCCTAAACCTAACCCTCCCCCCCCACAGCTGTCCACTTGCAGCGCCCGGCATCACTACCATCGTGATGCCAGGCGCCGGTCTCCCGGCATCAGGGAAATGTGGGCATCTACATCTAGACACCCAGCATTTCACCCTTGCCGGGATATGACAGTCGGGAAGCTGGCTGCCGGTATTTAGGCAGTCGGCTTCACGGTTGCTTCCCCCATTAATCACCCTAGCACACAGCGGTTTACCGCCATGCAGGAAACCAGACACTGTCTCATCCAGTCACTGCCCTTGGGGTTGGGCGATAAACTGATAGTACTAGGTATCCCGTATTGCCTTTGTCACTTCATGCACCAAAACACAAACCGTGGAGATACCAACACCAAACAAACAGGAGAATGTTCGGTCCTCGCCAGGGTTGCTATACCACCATGAGATGATCGCTAGTCTCCTGCTCAGGGCAATGGGCTGTCTCCAGTGGTTGTTGTGTCTGGTCAGTGGCGGAGTGAGAAGTTCTGGGGTGCAATTAAAGGTGCCATGCAACATCCTTCAATGTGTTAATTAATTCTCCTCAAATTCCTTCACCATTGACCAGAAATTTGCTCCATGCTGGCGATCTTGAGCCCAGATTGTGTGAGATGAACCACCAGTTATTCCCAAAATGGACAAGATGCTTGACATGTCCATGGCTCTCCTACAGCATAAATAATGTCAGCAGTTGCTCTCCCTCTCCACCATAAAATGCTCCCTTCTCCTCTGGATCTCACACTGAACAATGAAGAACAGTCTCAGCAGCTTCATCCATGCATCATTCTCTATGTACTAGAGCAAATGAACAAGAGCAATAGAGGTTCTCAGGCTACACATGAGCAACTCGGCCATGATTACAGTAATGCAGTATGGGAACCCCACCCAGTCCCTTTATAGCCAGCCCCATCTTTGAATGACTTCATTATTGTGATCTTTCAAATCATCATCATTAAATGTAATAACTGTGAAAAAAAGTGTAAAACCTAATTTATGTCTGAAAGTGGTCGACACAGGAATTTCCTTGGTCTGAGATGTAGTGTGAAAGGGGCCTTCAACCAAATACCCAGGTTGTACCTGGGTTAGAAATCCCTGATCCCTGGTATTTGCTGAGGCATATATCTGAAAGTGGGTATAAGACTGGAGATTGATGTTGGAAGTTGTAACCAGTGGCTCCTAATTTATTTAATCTAAATGAGATGTCCTAATGCCTGTTTATCATTACTGTGTTACATACATACTTCTAAAGCTCTAGGCATTTACTTTCCTGTTTCTAAATCTGCCTGTGCAGTGACACTTGATTTCTTACACCATCACACCAAGGCATCCAGCTATTATTTAAAAGTTAAAAGAAAAAATTGTAAAAAGCAAAATAGAATGGAAAAATGTAAGTACAAATAAAAAAAATGAAATAAATAAATAAATAACCCACTGTACAAGAAACCAGTATGACTGTGCTTCTGTAGAGATAGGGGAATAAGCTGGAAGGTAAGTTTTCCTAATTTTGCACTACCTGAGCTAGAAGTGTATTAACCATGTATTTATTGTTATAACATTATGAACATTATCACAGCATTGTGAGAAAGGATTTGATTTATTCACAAATAATCAGTATGTTTTATTTTTCTGTAAATATGATCAGACCATTCTACTGCTGCACAAAAAAGAAAAATATTGTGAACATAATGTTCTCACTTTATTTAATAGAAAAAAAAATCCCATTGGTTGTAATAACTGATAGCCATTATAAACAATACACATTTCTCAGACTATTTTATTAGGTTAGAGAAACGAGGTAAAACAATATATATTATGTATTGTTGAATATTGAGATTGAGATAGTCTACTGTATTTTTGTCTTTTCAGCTATTGCTATTTCCTCAGCTGGTTTATTTTATATATCAGAGATGGTTGTATTATATAGATTAATCTTCTGCAATATTATTTGGGATCTGTTTCTATTTGGAAGCAGATCATTCTAAAGTTTAGATAATAGCCATGACTGATTTATTGTTACAATTTAAATCATTCAATATACCCATGGTTCTAAAACTCTATGTCATGCCTTCATTTTAGACAAACCAACTTGCCTAAATGCTGTAAATGCAAATCTAAAAGGATAAGAAAATGGAATAGGCACATTGATCTGTATGAGGAAAGCTATAGAATTAACATTTAAAATAGTAATGTTTTAAGCTTAAATAAATATATTAGTGAATCAATACTAATGATTTAGCTATTGTGTGTTCAACAAGAATAATGCTAATAAAAATTACACAAAATACAATAAAAACAAATCTATGAACACATATTGGTGATTTATTTTGTAAGTTGAATAATTGTTTAACCACTTCAATGGCTATTATGTTTCCAATAATGCTGCCACAATTGTCTATTTTTTTAAAAATAATCAAATTCTGTAAATAGCAGCAATTTAAACCTGATTACATGATTTTCTGCAGGTTTGTCAATAAAATTATACTTAATCAAGGGTACATAGCTATTAATTACATTTATTTGATAATTTAACAAAGTGAGGAAGAGTGAGACATCTTGTTCACAAGTATGTAAACCAACATTGTAATGCTCTATTTTGGCATTTTCTTCAGGGTGCACCCTCATGAAAATACCAAAATAGAGCATTGAAATGTTGGTTTACATACTTAGGTATGTCTCATTCTTCCTTAGTGCCACTGGTGTTGAAGTTTATATTCGTGGCTACACGATCTCCATGCATGTCTTTGAGGGCACTGGATAGTAATTATTACTGTCTCTTTGACCATCTTGAGGAGTGCAGCTTTTGATAATATATATATATATATATATATATATATATATATATAAGAGAACAAGCCTGGCACTCCTGTTACAATGAAGGAGATAACTGGCTGTGGTGCCCTCCTTGGGTGATGGCCCATCCAAATATATGGAGAAGAATAAGGCTGCACTCAGCAGACTTTTCAAGGTATGTAAAAATCCTTTAATCCAACATTTTGGGATTAAACCCCGTCTTCAGGGATACTTATATAACATACAGTAATAAAAAGCATCTATATATACCTATAGACCTATTACACATTAGACATACATTGCACTCACCTGTCCATCCCCGTCGAGCACTGCGACACACTGCTGGCTCCAACACAGCTCTCACAGCATGATGACATCATCCGACAGGGAAATCCAGAGTGAGGCACCATGGGATACCTGACGAAGTTGCTTTGCAACTCAGCATCTGTAAACAAACAATTATAAAAAAGACAAAACATTAATAAAACCAAAATAGTAAACAATAATTGGTATTATAGAATCTGGAATATACAAGAGAAGATGACTCTATATGTCATCACAACTTTATTACTAAAACTAGCTAGTTATCTAGACCAATCTAGTATATGCAATCTCACTGATTAGAACAACTTAAAACACACAATTATATAAGGGAGTAGGCTAAAGAGACCAAATGATATTTATAGAAAGCACCGCAAACCCAGCGTTTCATTTAACCCTTTAGGGTTTAAGGTGTTAAGAGTGTAGATCCACCTGCTCTCTTTCTGCAACAAGATTTTGTCCCTATTTCCACCCCTTTTACTGAATGGGACATGATCAATACAAATTGCATGTATGGAAGCCACTCCATGTTTGGCCTGAATGCAGTATCTGGCAACTGGTTGGTCACTATGGCCCGATTCCAGGGCCATCCTTTCTTTGAACTGCCTCTGGGTTTTACTCACATAGGCCAAACCACAGGGGCAGCTCAACATATATACCACATGTGCGGTAGTACAAGTGACCACATGCTGGATTTTATAGAGTTTACCAGTGTGAGGATGACTGAAGGAGTCCCCCACCAGTAAAAGGGGTGTCCCATTCAGTAAAATACTAACAATGTTTTAGATATAATTGCCATTTTCCATACATTAGTTGTGTTGGTGATGCACCAGAGAGTCAGTGAAATCAAGTATATAACATTCAAAAGAAAGATAGAAAAAATAAAGAAAACTCTTTTGTGGTGCACTCTTAAAATGTAACTTTTAAATGATAACATTAAAATCGTGCATTTTTACACATATACCTTATAGTAAAAAATAGACACAAAGTTTCCGACAAAATGTAACTGGAAAAGAGATAATCGACTGCTATAAAAATAATTATTATAGTCATATAAATATGGGGTCAATTAGGTGCGAATTGTGATGTGCGAGTTGCTATTTTTTCTTCAAATTCACATAGGGAATTCATTTTGAATCCTATTAGCAATTCGCACTGAACCAGTCAGACTGAATTCGTATTTTTCCAAGGGGTTCAGCATGGTGTCCTGACATTTTAACCTTAAAATAAGGATTTTAAGGTTAAAATGTCGGGACAACATGCTGAACCCCTTGGACACCCCCCTAATGAGGAATTAGGCAATTGAAAGTTTCCAATTAACTTAATTAGTCCAATAATGAATTTTTTGTAGTTAAAAAAATTTCCTCAAATTACCCCAAAATCAACTTTTTCATTAGTTTAGGCACTACAAATTGTATTACAATATTTTTTTAATTGAAAGATAATTGTTTTTTTTTTAATTTTTCAAAGTGCCCTCAAAGTACCCCAAAATCACCTATTTTGGCATTTTTCATTCATTCATTTCAGATTAAATGAAAAATGTGTGCTTTTTACAATTTTTTGTATTTTTAAAAAAAGCACGATTTGTCAACATTAATAAACTTTCACTACTTTCCTAATGCCCACAAACAGCCTTCTATATGGTCCTTCTAACAAAATTATAAATTTTTGGGGGTCCAGGATAGTCTCCCCACTTTTTCATGCACTTCTCTCACATCGCATTTAGAAGTCAAATTGCAAACCTCTGCCTTATCGCAAATAGGCATTTTTAATTGGATTGGAAAATTCTCAGGTGTGCGCATTCGTGCGAAGTCTGCGAGTTTCATAAAACAAAATCAATTTGCACCTAATTGGATTGACCCCTATGGATTTATACTCATGCAGTTAGCCCTTATTGTGGTCAGGGAATTGAGCTCCACATATTAACTTTTTGCATTTGTAATACTAGTCCAATGATCACTTAAAGGATCACTTAAGTTCATTAATGGACTAATGTGAAAATATTATAAGTAGACATTGTCAAAATTTGAAGCCTATGTAAAGGGTTTGTATTTACAGTAGCTTAACTACAGTGAGTCAAAGGGAGAGCAATGGCAGCAAAATTGGGTATAAACATTTTGTGTTACCCTGTGATTCCCAAGAAAACTCTCACTTGTTTCTTATTTAGTGGTCACTGTAATTGTGTATTAAGTTGGGGCTTTATCAAAACCTCTGCCTATGGTGTATCCAAGTTACTTAATCTCTCCCATCCCTTAGCAACACTTTTTTGGGTTGACTGTTATTCCTCCCTCACGGATGGAGTCCAGCACTACTTGTACCCTGAGTAAGTTAGATTGCCAATCAGGAATATAAATGACTACATCATTGAGATAAGCTGCAGCATACTGTCTATTGTCATACATAAAAAAGGGAACACTTCCAATCCACTGTATTAGTAACATTATTAAACTGGTCTGGGTTATTTAATTCTGTAACATATTGGGTTTCCCACTGCTTTCAGATGCTGGGAAAACTCTCTCCTCAATATAGCATCAAACATCAAATAAGGAACTAATACCACAGTGACTACCATGGGACTACACTGTATTTCTATGTTCACTTCAGCAGTTATAAAATACAGAGTATCTCTATGTATACAGGTTACACCAACAGTTTTCCTCTGATGTTTTGTGGAGTTCACCAACTCAGTATTTACAAAGTAACCTGGCTACAAAAATCTAACAGAGACTCTATGCTCAGTCTATTAGTGTGTAATGCAGGCTAGCCAAGGAAATAAAGATACTCTGTGATTTACATAAGCAGTATTACATTGCACAAGTTCAGAGGTAAGTGGACAAGTGGCAGTAACATGGCACAAGCCACAACATCCTATTGGCTAGTTTTGGCCAATGGGAGCTAGCTGAGACAGGAGTCTGTAGATGGACTAATCCGGTGTGACTGTCATACACACACAGACTCAGGTGATCCTTCCACAGTGAGTTTAATTATCGATTCCCAGCAGCATCAATTAAAGAAGACATAATTTTATTGTTTAAAAGGCACCTCCTCTAGCAGTTTTCGACTATGCTGCAACTGCCACTGGATGGGAACCTTCTTGGCATAGCTAAGCAATCTCCAGGTTCCAATCCTACAGTCTCTGGATGTTTAAGTTCATTCCACTGATAAGCACCATTTGGCCCTGGTTAAAGTGTAAGTAGAAGTATTTTATTTTGAATTTGAAAAATACAGACAACCAATGTAAGGATATTTTATGAGGAAGATACAGTAGGTGTAGTTTCTGCATTTAAAATAGATTGTAGGGGTGAAATTATGTTTAGGGGAACACCATGACTATTACAATATTAAGTGTAGGAGACAATGAGTACATTAAAAGAGAGTATTGTGTGAGATATGTATTCTGGTTATATTTCTTAGATTATGTAACAGGATTTGGATTCACATTGAATAAGGGGCAAAAGGACAGGTCAGTGTGAAGGTTTACACTTAGCGGTTAAGTTTATTATTGTGTTGTCAACTGAAATAGAGATGGCAGTTCAGTAACTACTACTGGCCAGAGGAAATATTGTTAACTCTGCTTTTGAAAGATTGTTTGAAGTGGTAAGATGACATGTAAGATAAAATGGCAGAAATACATTCAGTAATATGACCCAACAAGGATGGTAGAGAGTCCCATCGAAAGGATCATATTTGTGTGCATTACTAGCTACCTCACAGTAACTGCCCAGGTACATCCATCATTTTTCCACCATCTTTCTGATACTGTATGTCCGGTAGCAACAGCTCATTAGTGCATACACTCTGTGTAACGAGTACACCGTAGGTGTTTTCATGAATTTTGTGGCATGTGCAGTTGTAAAAAATCACCCAACTATGTGAACTTTGGCATTGTGTGTGTCTACTCTGAATCAAGGCCCAGGTGTTTTGCAGTGACTTGGTGTGTTTTTTAGAAAGGGAAGCCACATTCTCACTCAACAGCAACCTAAGATCATATGTTAAAATTAGAGATGAGTAGTTCAGTTTTGGCTCAGATCTTTCCGCTAAGTACAGATCTAAGAATGATGCAAAACATCATCTTTCACTGACATCTTAGCACTGAAGTCCACAAAAGATGATGTTTTGCCTCATTCTGAAATCAGAACTCGGCGGGAAGATCTAAGCCAAAATCGAATTGCTCACATCTAGTTAAAATATAAATGCCAATCATATCCTATTTTAACATTTATTCCAACACATCAGTCATTAATCTGCTTATCTTTGTATGTTCCTAAATTATATATTGCTTGTTTAGGTCTTATTTATCTACTAACCCTGTTTTAATTTGAAGCCAGAAGTATTTTACTCTATAGTGCTTTGAAAGAAATATACTGCTCTTCATACCCATATTAATGCACATTTTATCTCTTCTAAAGTACTTATAGTTGGCATAAAGACACCTGCTACAAATATTAAAAGGAGACTGACCGGATTCTGTACTTGACAAGGTATGCTATATTATGGTGTTCTTAACTATTGCAAATCGTCTCTACACTGCTTTCACAGTGGTGAGAGTTACATACCATACCATAAGCAGGTGTGCATGAACAATTGCATTATATACAGTAGCACTGTGGAGTTTAGAACCAAAGAAGCATGTGAGAATAACTTACTCTGGGTGTCACTAACATTTGCTATTGCATTAGGCAGAATATTTCTACAATACATCATTTGTGGATTTTCGCAGCTGCAGACACTTAATTTGTGAGACTACCTCAAATGCTGGTGTATACACTGTGCTATGAGGAACTTTTATTGTTCCACAAAGTAGATTTATTATATAGCATTTGCATGCTCTCATTCAAGTTAACTAGAAATAAATACACAGACAACTGTATTACCAATTAAAGAGGCCACAGCCAACTTTATTGAATTATACTTATAATATATTTGACAAGAAAAGCAGTGTGAACCTTGGCCACAGCCATATAAAGATATTAAAATAAATGGGGTGGTACTCAAAATCCACTGCACCCATACAAATACTGTATATTTAAATAAATGGGATGGGGTGGGACTCACCCCAGCACAAACAGGATTGGGTAGTACCACTCCCCCTTAAATGGCATAGCACTAGCCCCATCTAAAATGGTGAAGTAGTGGGGACCACCTGGGGATACCTGCTTGACTTACATCTTCCCCCTAAGACAGTATTGTAATGGACCTAGAAGAGCCGAAGATGCCAGCATACTCAGGAGTGATGAGCAGTGAAGCCATGGCACATATTGGGGATGGACTCATGTCTAAACTTCTAACAGCCCAGATCTCATTACTGAGTAGCCGGGTTGATTACATAAGGCAGCAGGGTGGGGTGTAGCTCTGTGGTGGGGATGGCGCTTTACTACTGACTGGGTGAGTGGAAGTGGGGGTTGTAATAATGCTCCTTAGGGGAAAAAAGGAGAAGGGGGAGCTGAGATAGAAAGGACAATGCTGGGAATATTACAGGGAATACAAGGGTGTAAGAGATAACGGGTCAGAAAGGAGAGAGTAAAGTGGGGAAGACACAGGAATACAGGAAAGTGGAGAAGAGGATAAGAAAGGCAGGGATTAAAAATTAATTGAGAGCTCTGAAACACTTACCTGACAGGAGTCTGAAAAGGAAAGAAAGCATGAGGCTGTCAGGAGGTTACAGGGAAAAACATTAGAGGGTGACAGGAGGAACTTGGGAAGAAGAAATTGAAGTAGAAAAGAGACAACATAGTGAGAAAAGTGTATAAAATTTATGAAATAAAGGCAACAATTGCTGAGGTAAAGGAAAACTCAGCAGTTCCCATCCAGGCTGGATCCAAACTGGAAAACATATTTTGCCTCAAACTTAATTAAGTATTCGGCTTCTTTATATCTTTCAGATCAACTAAACTACAGCATTGCTGAAATTCTGAACAACAGGGCTACCTTCAAATACTGTATATACAATATCTACTATTTCTAGTTATTTAAATTTTTTGTTAACATAATCTACCACATCATTGCTCTTGTTCTGTACCTTTAAAGAATGTCCAAATCTCGAATTTTGCTGTACAAATGTATTTGTATTTCCTTAAACTGAGGTGCAGAGTCCTCAAATATAATTTTGTGACATGATAAAGGATCTTGCACATTTGCAAATAGTGACATGAGGTTGCATATTAAAATTAAATACAAGACGTCTGCCTTGCATAAAAGGAATAGAACAACAATTGTCTCAATCTTCATTTTTGACAAATCAGTGTAGAGGAATGTTGTTTATATAGTGATGTAGTCAGCATCCCAGCAGTCAGGATGGTGATGATCACAATACTGACAAAGGCATCCCGATTATCAGAATACTGACAGAATGTAGAGGTAAGTACTAGGGTTAAGGTGAGGGTTAGGGATAGGGGGGTGTTAGAGCTAGGCACACTGGGAAAGGTTTGGGTTTAGGCTGCAGGATATGAGGGTTAGGGTCAGGCTGCAGGGGGGATGGTTAAGGTTAGGCTGTGGGATGGAAGCTTTAGAGTTAGGCTGCGGTTTAGGAGGGTTAGGGTTAGACTGCTGGAGGGGTGGGTTAGAGTTAGTAGGAAAGGTTAGGGTATGGGTTATAATATTATCAGAAATCTGTTAGGATTCTGACTGTCAGCATGCCGCTGTCGCTATTCTAACCTTACGCATCCTGGCCATACCCAACCCATTTTTACACAGTTGAGTCACATTATTATGACCACCAGATAATAGCCAGAGTAACCACCATGTAGTATCAATGGAGTGAACATAATGATCAAGGTGGTCCCACAGATGCTCAATTGAATTCAAGTCCAGGGAATTAGGGGGCCAAGGAGGTACTTGGAAGTCTTAGTGGTGCTCGTCCAACCACTGTGACATGTCGCATTGTCTTGCTGGAAGATCCTATCAGCATGTATGGGTGTACATGCTCTGCAAGGATGGATTCATAACCAAATTGGTTGGGGTTGCCTTCCACATGGAAGAGTGAGCCCAGAGAATGTCATGAAAACATTCCCCAGACTATAACACTGCCACCACCAGCTTTTGTTCTTCCAGCAATGGTTGCAAGGTGTTTGTTCTTCGATGTTTCTCACCTGACACGCCAACATCCATCCATTTGATGAAGCAGAAAACTTGACTCATTGGAGAAGGCAACTCTTCACCAATCAGCGGAGGTCTAACTCTGATAAAGGCGTGAAAATTTAAGACTATTCCATCAAATGCAGCAGGGTTTGCTGAACTGTCATTTTAGACACACGACTGCTTGGCCATAAGGTTAATTTTGATGGTGATCTGCTGCAAAGTAGTATGTCGGTCGGCCCTCATGCACCTTCAAAGCCAGCATTCACCTCTCACATCAATGGCACGTGGCACTATGCAATTTCCACATTGGTTATTAGCAATGGTGCAATTTGTCCAGTCACGATGCACCTTCACCACAGAAGCATTCAAACAGTTCACAAACTGCGCTATTTCACAAATACTACCACCCTTGTCCCAAAAGCCAATAATCATTCCATTTTACAACTCAGATAAATCGCCCCTTTTACCCATGACAGCAACGAGTGATATGTGTTCAGAAGGCCTATTGCACACCTGATATACCTCCCAAGTCAGCACATGGCACAAGATGGACTTCATGGGCTATGCGCTGCCATCATCAAATGTAGGAGGTGGACATAATAATGTGACTCAACTGTATATACATAAGAATATTATTAACACATACTGTATTTTATTTAAAGCTTATCTTATTTTATGTGGATTGGGAAGTTTATTTCTTTTTGGCATTAACGTGTCAACTTGTAAATAAATATTATAAACAATAATATAACATTATAGCAGTTCCAAAATATACCTGCTTTACCTGGATGTTACAGTGAATTTACTGTTTTATGCTTTCTGTAAGGGCCTGGGTACAAATTCTTTGCTTGACAATTTGACCATCATAGAACTGCACAAGTTGTCCTGTAGTTAAATCAAAGTTTACTACATTCATTGAATTTTTTTAATTATTTCTCTTGAAATAAAGCTCATTAGAGCTTCATTTATGTATTATATATTATGAAAGTAAAGAGACATCTGGGCTGTCAATAATTCATGTGTCAGGTTTGTGCATGGTAATACTTTATTTGCATTTGAGCACATACAAAACCACTTTTGCCATATAAAGTGCACCTGAATATTGCAGAAGACTCGTCACTGAAAATAATGCAAAACTCCTAGGGGCTGATTTACTAAATGTTGCATTTTCAAAGCTGCAAATGATCAGTGGCTTTGGCCAATATTTTTCAAACAGCAATAGTAATTAATGCTAAATATGGCTTTTTTACCATTAACTACAACTGCTGTTTGAAAAACCTTGGTCAAAGCCACCGATTTGCGGCTTTTGAAATTCAACATTTAGTAAATCTACAATATTATCTTGTCACCTAAAGGAAATTTTAATATCATAGCTAATTTGCAGAGGTAAAATAATGTCCTGTGGTTATCTGATAAATCATAATGCTCAAACAGAAAATTAGTTTATACATTTACTGTATATTACATTTTATCATATGCATTATTTTAACAAGCCTGAATTCAGTAAGAAATCTGACCACAGTCATCAATATCTTGGTGTACTAAATAATACAAGGGCAGACTTAAGAGATGCACAGGGGTTGTGGCCCTTCCAGGACCCCCACTCTTACCAACACACTGACTGTGAACACAAAAAATGAGAGCAGAGAATCAGTGGATTTGCAGTTGGTAAATATGCTACTCTGTGCATACTCAGAAGAGACCCATTCTTTGCAATTTGGAGAGCAAAGTGGGGAACTTGGGAGGCTTAAACATTGTCCCTATTCAAGTTGTGCTCTGGAACACAGAGATGAACTGTTGGTCTTCTGCACTTACAAGTACAATTTGGTTCAACTGATTGAAAGTACAGTAGGTACATAATATCACCAAAGAAAAAAATGGCATATTTATGTTTGGCCCGTATTGTGTTGTGGTAGCTATGTTGTGATTTCCGCTCTGCTAAATTAATAATCATCTGCCCATGATCACCATACAATAGCATCCTGCACCACAGAAAAACTTAAGCTTTCAATAAATAGACAAGTGAAGACCCCTATTTACCCCATACTGGCATCTGATTTCACAGAGGGGAGCTCCTTCTTTCTTTCAAAATGGTACTGTATGCCTTTTTTTGCTACCACATTATTCATACACATTGCAAATGTTTAATTCAATATGGCAAAAACTAGTAAACAAATATATATTTGTATCATCAAATTCACATTTTTTGTTAAAAAATATTTTTATTTATTACAGCAGAAGAACAATACAGGTCAGTACATTAGATATAAAAGTTAGAAGGGAAGGGCAAGTACCAAAGAGCATACAAATAGTAAACAGAGGTGAATATGGTAATAAAATCACATTTGGATTTTGATGTGAAAACCTATGTGTATAATCAAGATAAACAATACATTTGAAAAGTGCTAAAATAAAAGTAAATACACATATTTACTCAAAGCAATACCCTATGATATGATATTTCCCTGGCAAGTTTTAAAACTACTTAAAAGTGATAGAATGTCACAGCAACTCATGTATCAAACAATATATATATGGCATTATAGTTAAAAATATATATTTGTTATACTATATCATCCCCCTACAGAGAAAAAAAAAATCAGTGAAGAGAAAATATGTGTTACCCTGCTCTTTATTGTTCAGAGTTTGCTTTGGCTTGAGAACTTTCTGCAGCAAGTAAAGGAGACTGATTGCACCAACATCCTTGGAATCAGGTCAGTAACACCCAAGATCCCATGAGAGGGTAGGAATGGAGTGATTTGAACATCAGCACACTGAATTCAATGGAAACACAATGTTCTGAATGTAAAAGTTCAAAGCAATTGAGAGCACTTCAATCATTAAGTAAACTGATGCTGCTATGTGACTTATGGGAGATTTGATGCCACTACATATTACTTTAAAACTAATAATTTGTACCTTTATGCAATGTTAGTATAAAAGGAAGGGGAAAAATCTAGAACTAATATAAAGTACAAACCTGAGCCCTATTAGAGTGTGAAACCTTACATAAAGTATTCATAATTCATATCTATTTACCTAAGAAAAACTAGGTTATCACATTTTAAGGAAACTGTCTGGGATATTTGTAAATAATATAGAGGTTTGTGGAAAGCCTCATATATTCTGTAAAGCACTATAAAATTAATTTGTGTAGATTTAGAAATAAGCAAAAAGTTGTAGTCATTTGATTCTACATATTACACAAGGTGATATTTTTTGCTAGTCATGATAGTAAAATTACAGCGGAGTCTTATAGTGTTTTTAAAAAAGTTTCCTTACACTTGGCAACAATGCCTCTAGACTTATCTAATGGCCAGCAACAATCCCAAAACCTGACAGTGAGTGATGCAATGGTGACATCAGCAAGTAAGCTGTTATTTGGCTTATTGTAAAAGTTGCATTTGTCAGGTAAAGCTTTTGCCTTGTATTTGAAGGTTCTAGCTGACACTACATTTGTAGAAATGTTTCTGCTCCAAGGAAAATATATAGATGTTCCAGGATATAAATGACTGCTTAAAATGCTACACGTTCTGAGCCAGTAAGAATATTATGCATTGTCTGTATATAAGAGATGCTAGTAAAAGGCTAATTTCACAGCTTTGATTAAACATAGATGAGATATGCAGTTAAATCTTTCTATTGTTATACGAACATTCTAATGAGTATCCAAATCTCATAGTCATTCTAGATATTTGCAATGATTAAATTTTCCACTATTAATTATTAGTTAGGCATTAAGTGGATATTTATACAGAAAAATGCCTTTAAAGATTTTAAATGGTATAATGATATCCACTTTACAGCATAAGATTAGATACATGGAAAAATCCTATGCCTAATGAAATAAGTAGATCCTGCCAGACAATGTCACTTTGGTGTTGTCCACTCCATATTTTTAACATGTAATGTGTTATTGTTTAATTTAAGCAGTGGAATACAGTAGGCACAGTCTGAATAGTTCAATTAGTATAACTTAAAACTGTTCCATGTGTGCATTATCATATTTAGTGGAATTTTATTTTTTGGTTGGAATTTTGTTGAGATGACTATTTATTTACAATAAAATTAAATAAAGCTGAGAACTATTTCTAAATAAAGTAATATGTGCCCTCAGAGGTCACATGTAAGATTCCATTAGTTTGTATAATTTACTGTATCATGATGTGTTTTAGATCATTAACTACAGTAGGAAAACACTGCTATGTATGAGGTCCATAACCTAAATTTAGTTATAAATGTATTATTGTATGATGAGATAGGTAATCATACTTTTCATGTTTCTTGCTGTTACCACCCACTGAATTACTGGTGATGCTGATTGATGTTTTTTGCCGAGAAATGTAGGACAAAAAACATGCTTTCATATGCAATGAGGAAATAACATGTAGCAACTAAAGAATGCTAAAGGAAAAAAGTACTTTGTTATCTTTATGGCACAGAGTGAAAGACAAATTAGAAGAAGAATGCAGTGCAAGCATTTCATTGCCTCTGTGATAATAGGGAGATAGGTCTTATTTGTTGTGACTGGATAATGTAAATGCATTTCACCTGCCACAATTTATTGATATTGTTAAAAATAAGCAGTTGCCTAATTTCACAATTGCAGGTGTTTTCTTGTGATAGTTACTTTTTGTAATTTAAATGATCTCAACGTCTGCAAACTGCTTGATGCATACAAATTTTAGAGACACTAAATCAATGATAAAAATAAAGAAATCTCAGCCATTTTACATTTTTGTTAATTGTATAATTAGAAATAGGATATAGCAGGAGAACATAAGTTAAACTGGGAAAACTAGCTAAATGGCAACTGGAACATTAAACGTACTGTATTGATTTTGTAACAATATAATGTTGCATTGGTAGCATCATATATAAAACATATCAAAACTAACATAATTAAACTGCTAAACTACTAAAGCACATTTTTCATAAATATTAATTTCAAATTCCATACAGTAGTTTAGCAATTTAAGCAAATTTCAAATTATCCAATATATTAAAGGGTTATCACCATGAAAGGTTTTCAAACAGCAATAAGTAAAAATAAAATTGATAGACATTGTAAAATAATTGAAAACACTGTTGTCATTTTTAGTATTGAAAAGTAGTATTCTTTGGCAGATATATATACTCAATAAACAAAAATTAGTGCTAGAATTGTTAGAACATAAAAATTCTGAAAACAAGGTATAACAATTGTCTAGATATCAAAAATATACAATTTATTCATATACATAAATGATTGTGCCAAAGAATTAAAAATACAGAAAATTGATTTCTGTTCAGTAGAAAGGACACTGATCTCACCCACAACTTTTAGTCCATACTTTGCTTGAGTATGCACAGCTCCTGAAGAAAAACACTTGGGAGGCCAAAATAAACAGCATAGGACAGTCCACTATATATAGATGGTAATACTCACCGATAGAGGGATGTCCCTTTTAGATGTTGTTCATTCGGTAATAGTCTGGGTCCTCAAAAGATACAATGTTCATATGTGGTGATGTCCCAAATTGTAGTATGCAGGCTTACTCCCAGTGTACTGGTCCTTTAAGGCTCCATATGATTTAGGATTGTGCAATAGTCCTTAAAGGTTCCTCCAATATATAGTATAGAAAAGTTGGGGTGATGATTCTTGGTGGCCGTAATGCATTTCCCTGCCCCAAAGTGCAGCTTATTCAAAGGTAAGCCCCATATGTCCTCTGAAAGGGTTTTTATACCCATCTTAAAATGGCTACTAATTAGCACCTGATGGCAATTGTGTATCCAAATTTGCTTTACCAAGGCAATATAATACAATAAACCTACTCACATTTATTACTAAAACATTATATAAATCATTATTTAAAATAATAGCTGGCAGACCTATTCAGAAATTATCTACTTCTTATTTAAACATAGAAACTTCCAATAATTCAGTGTTTGGTCACATGACATATATAAAACCAAAAAATTAATAAATTACATAACCTATCTGCATTTGCAACATGGGAATCAAACCTGTAATATGAAGACTTGGCAACTGTTATGTCTGGGCATTAGCCTATTAGGCTACAGACTCCTCTGCATTTCATTAGCAATAATTTTAGTATATATTTCCTACATTATCAGAAACCATCTATATGTATATATATATATATATATATATATATATATATATATATATATATATATACCAAGTGTTTATTTAGTTATTAGAATTGTTCACTAAGTTCTTAGTATCTACAAGATCTACAATTTTCAGTTTACCCACTGTTATGATATTAATCAGATTTCCTTCCTGGATGTTGCTCTAGAAATCTGGGATGGTAGTGTCTGCACTTCCAATTATTCCAAGGAGATAGGAAGCAATGCCTATTTGCATTATGGTAGTGCCCACTACCTACCTTGGGAAAAGAACATCCCCAAAGGGCAGCTGCTCTGATTAAGGAGAAATTGCTCAAATATTGAGTCTTTTGCGAAACAAGCAGGGAAGATGGTAAAGTCATTTAGACAATGTGGTTACCTAGAGTTTGTTACAAATAAAGCTCTTAATGAGTTGAGATCCACCAATAGGAATGATCTACTTATCCAGAGGAAGGATGTAAAATCAAACGTGAAGAATAATGGTTTGGGTGGGGAAGTAATGTATATATATATCGACCTATAACAGCAAACATCATGAAATTAAAAGTATAATACAAAAGAATTATAATATACTAAGACAGGATCGTTTACTTTGCGACAATATCCCTCCTAAGCAAATCTTCATCTTTCGGAAAAACAGATCTCTCAAAATTATGTTAGCACCCAGCTACCTTAAACCATAGAATAACCTACTAATTAAACCACAAACCATTACTTGGCGTCAACCGAAGCCCAAAGGTTGTTTTAAATGTGGAGGAAATAGGTGCATTACATGTAATTACATCGCCAATAAAATGACATTGTTTGAAACTAAAGTTGGAGATATGTATATCATCAAAAGTTTTGTAATAGTACTTATATAAGGTATACAGTTTGTTGGAGTGCGAGTGTGAACTCAGATATATCGGTAGGACAACAAGAAGCCTTAGATCCCGGTTCCTTGAACACCAAAGAAATATATTAAACAGGATTCAAATTCTTAGCGTATCTAAGCATTTTTTGGATCACCATAATGGTGATCCAAAAGGCCTAAAATTGGTTGGCCTAGAACACATCACGAGAACAAAAAGGGGTGGAGACCATTTTAAAAGACTATGTCAAAAAGAAGTGTTCTGGATGTTCAAAATAGATTCAATCTATCCAGGGGGTTTAAATGAGGTGGCTGAATTGAATGCAGTAATTTAATCATTAGATTCCCTCTAATGTGGTTTTTGAAGAGAATAAGAATTTAGTTAACACTTCTAGTTAATAAATAAAATCATTGGCATGTATACATGTACTGAAGGTTTCTGATAATGTAGAAAAAAATATATACTAGAAATATTGCCAACCAGATATAGAGAAGACTTTGGTAAAAATGGGCTAATGCCCAGGCTTGACTATCGCTATGGTCTTAGGTCACAGGTCCAATTCCCACTTTGCAGATATAGATAGGATATGTATTTTATTTTACTTCTATATACCCCACTTTGTATAGTGAGGCAGCTGTACGGAAAGTAGTATTCTAACCATCAGATAGATTTCCTAAATAATGAAGTTGTGAGTTTCCCTTCAGACAGGCAAATGGAGACATCCAAAAAATGTATAGATCTACTATCAATCTCATACATGAACCGTATTGGTGTATTGAGTGTGTTCAAATTGATGACCATTGGTTTGAAACCTTCAATAGTGCCCTGCCAGATCAGAAAAATATTGTCTATGAATCGAATATAGAATTAGATGCTATCACCATATTTAGAGGTGATGTGCTCTCTCTTGTAGCCTGCCATGAACAGATTGACATAGGATGGTGCCAGGTTGGAACCCATGGCCGTGCTGGATGTTTGAAGAAAAAACTTATCTTTATATTGAAAGTGATTCCTTCAGAGTACTAGTGTCAATAGTTAAATCAGGAACTCTGTATTGATTTGCTTCGATGTCCTAGTCATTAGAGCTGTTCTCAGAGATTCCAGGCCTTCCTGGTGCAGGATGACAGTGTAAAGTGACTTCACATCTAGAGTTGCTAGAAGGATATCATTTAAATATCCAATTTCATTCAATAATTGTAACAAATGGCCAGTGTCCCTTATATAGGTATCTTGTTGACACACCAATGGTTGTAGCTCATGATCAATGAATATCACCAATGGTTGCAGAACCAATCCTTGCGCGGAAATAATTGGTCTGCCTGGTGGTTTTACTGTAGTTTTGCATATTTTCAGTAGTGTATACAAAATTGGGCATTGTGGGTTATCCACCATCAGAAATTGAAATTCATCTTGATCGATCCATCCCTGAGTTAAGGCATTATTGAGCACAACATCAATGAGAGCTTTAATCCCATCTACTGGTCTCTGAGTTTCATTAATATAGGTGTTATTATCAGCCAGCTGCGACATGATCTCTGTGTCGTAATTGGCCCAATCCTGCACAACCACTGCCCCTCCCTTGTCAGCAGATCTAATAACCAAATGAGGATTCTTTATTAAAGACTGTAGTGCCTTTTCTTAAAGGGTGTTAAGATTGTTATCTATTTTTGGGTGCAACATTGGACCTGTTGTCGTTATTGACCAGCCTACAGAAGGTTTAAGGCTGGCATTGTCAGTACTGTAGATGGGTCAAAAGTAGATGGTCTTTTGAATTTTTTATTGCTGATAAACAAGTGTGGATCTATTTTATAGATTATTAAGGCTGCATAGGAGAGAAGTTGATCTCCAATTGCATGGTCAATTTCTGTTGGAATATCATCGCCGTAAACAGATCCCCAGAGGATTCAGTATACATAATGTTCCCACTTTAGGGAGAAATAACCCTGTGTTCTGCAGTAGATGGTGTGCATTTTGAATAAAAGCTCATTGGATCTTTTGGTGCTTGTAATTGAAGAGGTCGGTTGTGAATTCCAGAAAGTTGAGATAGAGCAAGTAAAAATTGTTACAGTACCAACATTACGTGATGACAAGGGTACCAACTGGCTAGAGAGATTACAGACGTAGGTAGAGACATACAAAAGGGATTTAACCTCATTTAAGCGGAAGAAACTCAATGTTGTTACATCTGATTATCAGAAGCAAACAGTTTATCGCTGGCTGTTAGGTAACAACTCACAGTCTAGATCTAGACAGTTGAGCAATATTCCTAGATGAAGACGACCCCTGCAGATCCCATTGGAATCAGAATAATCTTTAACTACCTCAGATACTGAAGCTAACTATGAGTTGCAGAGATCTAGCAGTCATTTTTTAGAGGTAGGACCAAACCAAGAACATATTCCACCCAATTTCAGTGAAGAAAGAGCCACAGACCACACCTGAGGCGGGGTGGACACAAGGAGATGACGTCAGGGAAGGCGGATTTGAATGCTGTATTTAATCTTTCAAGCATCACCCTTGATGAAATTCAGTTGAAGGTACAAATTTGGCAGATCACTAAGATTAAAAGAATTTTTTCCAATAAAAGTGATACAATCAGCAATAAAAAATTCAAAAGACCATCTACTTTTGACTCATCTACTAACAATGCCAGCCTTAAAACTTTCAGTAGGTTGGTCAATAACGACATCAGGTTCTATGTTGCACCCAAAATATATAACAATCTTACCACCCTTTTAGAAAAGGCACTACAGTCTTTAATAAAGAATCCTCATTTGGTTATTAGATCTGCTGACAAGGGAGGGGTAGTGGTTGTGCAGGATTGGGCCGATTATGATGAAGAGATCAGGTCGCAGATGGCTGATAAAACACCTATATTAATGTAACCCAGAGACTAGTAGATGGGATTAAAGCTCTCATCGATGTTGTGCTCAATAATGCCTTAACTCAAGGATGGATCAATCAAGTTGAATTTCATTTTTTGACGGTGGATAACCCACAATGCCCAATTTCGTATACACTACTGAAAATACACAAAACAACAGTAAAACCGCCAGGCAGACCAAACATTTCCGTGAAAGGATCGGTTCTGCAACCATTGGCGATATATTCATAGAACAAGAACTACAACCATTAGTGTGTCAACAAGTTACCTATCTAAGGGACACTGGCCATTTGTTACAATTATTGAATGAAATTGGAGATTTAAATGATGTCCTTCAAGCAACTCTAGATGTGAAGTCACTTTGCGCTGTCATCCTGCACCAGGAAGGCCTGGAATCCCTGAGAACAGCTCTAATGACTAGGACATCGAAGCAAATCCCTACTGAGTTCCTGATTGAACTAGCGACACTGGTATTCTTTAAGAATCACTTTCAATATTAAGATAAGTTTCTTCTCAAACATCCGGCACGGCCATGGGTTCCAACCTGGCACCATCCTATGCCAATCTGTTCATGGCAGGTTACGAGAGAGAGCACATCACCTCTAAATATGGTGATAGCATCAAATTCTATATTCGATTCATAAACAATATTTTCCTGATCTGACAGGGCACTATTGAAGGTTTCAAACCAATGGTCATCAATTTGAACACACTCAATACACCAATACGGTTCATGTATGAGATTGATAGTAGATCTATACATTTTTTGGATGTTTCCATTTGCCTGTCTGAGGGGAAACTCTCAACTTCATTATTTAGGAAATCTACGGATTAGAATCTGGCATTGCTACCAACTAGCCACCATCCAGTGGCCTTAAAAAAAAATCTACCAGTATCACAGTACCTAAGAGTTATGAGAATCAATACCACAACTGAAATGAGAGAGCTCCAGTTGAAGGAGATGACGATGAGATTCAATGATAGGGGTTATCAACAAGCCACCTTACATAGATGTCTCCAGAAATCTAAACAAATTTTTACAACTCCTCTAGAGAAAGAAACCACCAACAGAAGGAATGACTCGCTTTTGATCTACACCACTACTTATTATGGAAAAGCAAATTATACCCAGAAATCCATTAAGAAGTTCTGGCCCATCTTGCAAAGTGATAGAACACTCTCCTTTTAACATATGGCACCACCTATGATGGCATATCGAAGAGGACCGAACTTAAGGCAAATGCTAGTGAGGCCCACCCTGTACCCTGACAAAATGTGTGACATTTCAGATTTGTTTTTAGTAAGACCAGGAAGTTACTCGTGTGGAAATTGCATTTACCTGCACTTTCATTATAGTTGGTCCACATCCACAATCATGCAGTAAGATAGCCATCAAATATAGCTTTCGACCATCTAATCTATATCCTCATTTGTCCATGTGGTCTGTATTATGTAGGCCTTACAACACGCAGCTTCAGAGATAGGATGGCTAATCACTGAGCCTCAATTAGGGCAGCCCTGCAGACTGGCTAGAGCGATAAACCTTGTCGCCAGGCACCTCTTTGAAAAATCACATCAGGCTGCATCCTTGAGATGCAATTTAACTGATTGGATTCATCCAAAGCCAGGTTGCGACAGGCTGCTAAGTTTAAAAAGATGTCAGAGTTTCTGGATCCATAAATTGGACACTGTTATACCAAGAGTACATTATATCCCAGTATGTATTATTTTTGAATATATTCGTTTGCTTTCCTTTTTTATTATTAACATATTAGTATTTGTTTCATATAGTTTACACTATGATGCAGTTTTCTAATTTTCACTTTTGTCTGTGATAATTATTCATTATTATGATAATATGCATGGGTGTTTGCAATATTTCTAAATATAAAATGTCAGCTATTTATACCAACTTTATATGATATATTTGCTACACTGTTTTCAGTCACATCAGGTTCCCATGATGTCATCAACACACACAAAAAATGTTTTTGCCTAGTGCAGTTTTTTGTCTTATCACAAGCACTGCTCAGACCCCACACGCTGATATACAGCCCCTATTTGTTGCCTAGTTACCATCTTTTGCATGCGTGTCATTGACACACACAGAAGCAGATCTTGTCATGATCAAGTGCTTCGGTCCAGTGGCTTTTAGCCACAACTTGACTCTGTGTCTCATAGGCAGTGAGAGCCAGCGTGCATCTCAGTATGCCAGAGGCTGCGGGAGTTAAGAGTCCCTTCATGCAAAACCACACCAGGTAAGCTAGCGTACAATGTGCATGCTGTGATAGCCTTCTATCTACCTAGCCTTCCTACTGATTGCATTGTGGTGGTATAATTACAGGTTCTGATGCCCCTAATGAACTCAGTTAATTTGGCTGTACTTCTCCAAATATGCATTAAGGTATCTGTGCTTGTATCTTGTTGTATTAGTAGATACCCTGATTGTGCCATTAAGCATGGCAGTTTTTTTAGTAAAGTCAACACCATTAGCTCACATTATCCCTGCAACTAGTAATAAACCTATTTTATTTATGTTTAGATTTTCCTTGGTTTTCATGCCGCATTTCCAGTGAAATTCAGGTTAGCATCTGGTACCATCCCATTGGCTTTCTAAATGGTGTGATTTTGCATGCTGTGGGTGCACTTACTTATGAAAGCATATACACATTGGTGGTTTAACATTACAGTTGTGGATATTAGTGAATGATGATTGCTCAATCACGTCTGACATATGGGAGCCTGATAGACAGATCATTGTTTGTTTTTTCATGTTTCACAGATATGGTTACATCAGTTTTCCAGTATTCTTCATTCATGACTTTGTTGTACTGAGTTCTTGAGAAAGGTTCAGAATTGTACCGAAATGTCGACCATGATCACAGATTTTATCTGTTCCACTGAGATGTCCAAAAGATGAATAAACTCTAAATGTTGTTTTAAGCAGTGAGTGCATCCTTCCTTTCAGGAAATCCTACTTTATTTTGGGACCCACATGTCCTTGAAAGCACCCTGATATTGTCACGTTTAAGTCAAGAGTGCAGGACTGTCTTTGGTATATATATATATATATATATATATATACATATAGATGGTTTGTGATAATGTAGGAAATCTATACTGAAATTATTGCTAATGAAATTCAGAGGAGTCTGTAGCCTAATGGGCTAATGCCCAGACATAACAGTTGCCAAGTCTTCATATCGCAGGTTCAATTCCCATATTGCAGATGCAGATAGATTATGTAATTTCTTATTTTTTGGTTTTGTGACCAAAAAATATTTTGGGTCATGTGTATTTTTTAGGTCATGTGACCAAACACTGAATTATTGGAATTTTCTATGTTTAAATAAGAAGTAGATAATTTCTGAATAGGTCTGCCTCCTATTATTTTAAATAATGTTTTAAATAATATTTTAGTAATAAATGTGAGAAGGTTTATTGTATTATATTGCCTTGGTATAGCAAATCTGGATACACAATTGCCATCAGGTGCCATTTTAAGATGGATATAAAAACCCTTTCAGAGGACATATGGGGCATACCATTGAAAAAGCTGCACTTTGGGGCAGGGAAACGCGTTAGAGCCACCAAGGATCATCACCCCAACTTTTCTATACTATATATTGGAGGAATCTTAAAGGACTATTGCACAATCCTAAATCATATGGAGCATTAAAGGATCAGTACACTGCGATTATGCCTGCATACTACTATTTGGGACATCACCACATATTAACAACATATCTTTTGAGGACCCAGACTATTACCGCATGATCAACATCTAAAAGAGACATCCCTCTATCATGAATATTACCATCTATATACAGTGGACTGTCCTATGCTGTTTATTTAGGTCTCCCAAGTGTTTTTCTTCAGGAGCTGTGCATACTCAAGCAAAGTATGGACTAAAAGTGGGTGTGATCAGTATTATTTCTACTGAACAGAAATCAATTTTCTGTATCTTTAATTCTTTGGCACAATCATTTATGTATATGAATAAATTGTATATTTTTGATATCTAGATGATTGCTATACCTTGTTTTCATAATTTTTATGTTCTAACAATTCTAGCACTACTTTTTGTTTATTGTGTATATGTATTGGTAGGGAGTGACTATCCTGCTTTTAGTAGCTGCTTGGACAACATACTGTACTCATATCAGCGCCTGTGTAGCATCAGTTGGTGTTTTTTTCTGTTTTTCTATGGCAGATATAAATGGCAATTTGCCAATGATAATGCAAAAAATATAATGTCATTGATATCAGACATCAATTTTCCCTCTGTGAGGAATGGGTAAGGCCATGAAAAGCTATTATTCAAGTATGGAAGTTTTCACATTATTTTCAATGGACCATTCATTTTAATGTGGTATCTACATGTAGCACATGAACTAAAAACTCTAGGGAAATGAATGGGAAAAGATTTGCTAATAACCTCAACAAGTCTGAGTGGCAGACATCCTGGGCTAATTTCCACTAAAATAGGGACTGTGTGTTCCCTGTGTCATATTGAAAGTTTGACCATGATGGAGGGTATCTATTGAATCATTATTATGCAAATATTTTTTGATGCAATGTTAGCTATGTTATTGCATTTTTTACAATGATATAGTAATGTTTTCTGTATTGTGCTATAATTAGATTACACCTAAATGTTGAGAAAATTGTATATAAAAGTGTTTTGTGAATACAGGGACCTACTGTATATGGAAGTAATACAATCAACAAAGGTATGTTACTTTGGAAATCGGATAGAACAATAATGTAGATATGTCCTCACTAATCTATTCTCAAATCACAATAAGTAAAGGATGCTTGTGCTCATGATGCAGGCGGTCATAATCCCAGCCCCGGCATACCGACAAATCTTGAGGCCAGCTTCCTCACATGGTTAGGATACCAATGCCTATTGTTTGGTATCTTAAACCTTCCCTTCCACCCACCCTAAACCTAACCCTCTCCTATTAGCAGTGACATGCAGTGATGTAAAGGGCTGGGGAGGCACTGGCTAATATCAGAGACAGATTTACAGATATGTATATGAATCTTATGCTCATATGGGCATTATACAAAGGTGCAGCAGTATATAGTGTGTTCTTATCAGGGATGTGTGGAAAACATAGACAGCTGAGGAAGTGCCTCACCTGCCATACACTTTTTACCTCAGAGTTTTGACTATAAAAATTATTAGAATAATACAAAGAGATATTTATAATATTTTCTTATAATTTTTATAGTCAAAACTCTGGAGTATATCTAAGTATGACATGGAAGGCTCTGTCTCATCTGCCTTACATGACAGCACATCACTGCCCTTTAGTGCCTAACCCTAATGCTCCCCCTAACCCTGCTACTTACCTTTGGGATTCTGACAGTTGGGATATTGACCAAAGCCCCCTCAAATCATGGCAGATGGCCCAATTTTTCACTCCATGAAAGTGTAACTAAGGCATGCCATGTGTTCTGTTGCTTAGTACTTTATTAAATGTGCATTTGTTTCATACTACCAATGCAATAAAAGCACAACATAAGTACCATGACCATAACTAGCAACTTTGCATTCAGCTGTTGTGTGCAGCACAGATATTAATCTAAAAAAAAGGCAAGAGACCAGGGGAGAATATGACTGAGCTGTGCCATGCATCCGTCCATGCAGCCTTGTGCTCAGTGTGCAGCTTTACACTACCTACGATTATGATAAAAGCACAAATCCTTAGCACCAGGTATACTAAAATTGTGGATCCTGTCACAATATCACAATACCAACAGTCGGGATGCCGGCACTTAGAATCCTAGCCAGAGGCTTAGAGAGCCCTGCTGGGCCCAGGTGAAGAGGGGGACATGGCCTAATCGTGGGAGGCATGGTCACGCCCCCTTGAGCAAAAACAAAACACTTTTGCAGGTGCTGCGTGCTGGGGAGAGGGGCACTGTGAGCCCCTCAGCCCAGCGTAAAGCCAGGGGGGACATGATCAGTTTGATTGCTCCCCCCACAGGCATAGGAGACTGCTGTTGCTGCTGCTCAGCAGCCAAGAGCAGTCTCCCACTGCAGCTCAGCTCATGCTGTGTGCTGGGCTGCTGTGAGGGAGGTGAAGGGAGGGGGGACTGTGCTGGGCCCCTCAGGAAGTTTGGGCCCAGTTAAATAGTACCTGCTCCCCCACCTCTTGGCGCCCATGATCCTAGCAACGGAATCCCAACACATGTCAGAAAACCAGATATAGCACCCTGACCGCTGGCATTCCCATAGTAAATACTGATGTTAGGGGGAGGGTTAGGTGTAGGCACTAGAGGGAGGGTTAGGTTTATGGTGCAGGGAGGGGAGGTTAGGTTTAGGCACCCCCGGGGGGAGGTTAGGGTTAGGCAGTGTTGAGGGAGGGTTAAGGATAGGGGTAGGGAGATGGGGAGGGTCAGGATCAAGTGCCAGCATCCTGTACCCAACAACTACAATTGTGTTTGCATGCATCTGTGGTATAATAGACACAGTAAATTTATGAAAAAGTATGAAAGTCCAAAAGTTGCTACCCATGGCTCAGTGTCTTAAGTCACACAATGCATCTTGTGCCATATGGTGCAGAATAGATGGGTAAATAAGGACACATCTACTGTATGAACAACCAGTAAGGGAATTAGATTTTATAAAACATGGATGTATATTAGTTGTGTTACTTTGGAAATGTAATAGGTCATGTGCAATAATAAACGACCAAAGGGGAATGAGCTTTTCTAAAACCTGGATGTATTTTTTTACAATATCCTGTTTATTTTACTTCAACTGTTAAATATACATGCAAAGTATTTAAAGCAGCAATCCCATATACTATAGGGTTTTTATTTTTAAAATGCAATTTAAGTACCTTTTAAGCATGCATTTATGTCATTGTTGTTACTATCCTCCAACACATTATTACCTTATCTCATTTTCAATGCCTCCCTGGAAACAGGAATGATTGCCACAGAGTCACAGCTTTCAGCAAGTAATGTCATAGGGTAGAAGAGCGAAGGAGGAGGAATATGTCACAATGCACAAAAAGACACAAACACTGTCTGGCTGTCACATAGAGTCTGTTATATTGGCTCACAGATACAGAATGTCACCATGTCAATATCACAAGTTTCAGAATATCTAGGAAAAATGTGTCTAGATAAAATAATAACTCTTAGAAAGCATAAGTAAATTATATTATCTATGAAGCCTGGTATCAAAAATTTGAGTGCTGAGCCATATGATAAGATGATGGCTGAAGCCATCCCCAATTCAAATTTGTAGGCCAAAAAAGTTAGGCATAGTTGGACAATTGAGACACAATGAGAACCAGAGATCTGAGACCACCAAGATATAAACTAATTAATTATTGCAGTGTATCAAGTCTTCATCCTTACGGGTAAATTTACTAAAGTGAGAATTTTTAATAGTGAGTTTTAGAAGAGATGTTGCCCATAGAAACCAATCATATTCTAGCTATCATCTTCTAGTAGGTGCTATTTAAATGTTAAGTAGAATCTGATTAGTTGCTATGGGCAACATTTCTTCTAAAACTGACTTCTAAAAACTCTCACTTTAGTAAATGTACCCCTTAGTCTTAATGAAGCATTAATGAGAGCTGTTGTGGATGTAGCTAGGGGTAAGTCTGTCAACAGCCTAGCAATGTTGTCATCCATATGGAGCAAGGAAGATTCTGTAGGATATATGCAATGTCTAGGAAGCAATCTATGGAATTCCCCAGCAAAACTTTGGAGCCTATTCTAAGGTGTGCATTGAGGTGAAACCAAACTGGGTAAACAAAGATGATTCCAGAAACCTGGTGCATCCTGTTTTTGTGAAGTATTCTTAGCAGAAGTGCTGGTGGGGGAAATAGTTAAGGAAAAGGAAAGTTCATTCACTGGAAATAGTGAACATCCATCTTCCAAGCACACTTTATCCACACTCTGGAAGTTAATAGAGAAGTTTGGTCATACAGAGGAAAGATAAAGTGATCTACCACTACTGGGGCACAGATAGCTAAGACTTTTATCTGAAAGATGTTTTATTTTAGAGACACTTTGTCTAAAAATATACTCTTTCTCGACATTGAATCTGCCAGTTAGCTTGTCTCTCTAGAAATGTGGATGACTGAAAGAATAATGTCTCAATGCATACTGTAGCCCAATTCCACATTTTTATCATATACTTGCACAGTGACATAAAATGGGTATAACCCATCCTGTTGATAAAGGACACTGTGTCCAGAAAAAGAAGAACTAGAGCACTGTTAATTGATGGTGGATAACAAGGACTTCAAAGCTCTAGGATGTTGACTCAGGGCCAAAAACATTTTCATCTAAAAAATGTAGAAAATCAATATCTTTAGGAGCAAGAACTGAGAGACCAGCCCTAGAAAACCAACAATCCCTACATAAATGAGTAATGTAGTTAAAAGTCTGCCCTCTGATTAGGGTTACTCTACTAACTGCCTTGAGCAAAGAAATTTAAGCTTCCAGGGGTATGAGATGGACTCTGCTTCTCTTTCAGCCTTGTCAAGGACATATAATAAATGACCAGAGGCTTCTGCAATTATATTGTATCTTACTGTACATCTTATCATTAGTGTCAGGTGTGATCTTATCAATCAGGATACTTTGCAACAAAAAGAAAATGCAGATGCACATTCTGGGGCTGATTCAGACCCGCTCACGAGCGATGAGCGCTTGCAAGTGGGTCGATGGTGGCCCAGTGTGCATGCACACGATGGAGTCGGCTCCATTGTGCGCATGCGTGAAACCTGGATAGCGAAGGGCAAACCACTGCTCCGGGTCTCATACCAAAGGTGGCATGCTGTCGATGTTGAGTGACAGCACGCCCCCTTTGGTGGACATGCTGGGGCATGGCTGCCCAGATGGAGGCATTCCCATGGGAACGCCTACCATCTGGGGCTGGCCCCACTGACATCACAAGTGATGTCAGTTGGAGTGCTTTCGGCTCTGTTAGAGCCGAAAGCACTCCAAGGCTTGTGGCAATGAGACCCTACCACATGGGTCTCGTCGGAAGCACGATGGTCATGATGGTCTTGACCATCGCAACCATCATCATGGCTGCTCGCTATAGCTGTGGGTGGTCACCCACAGCTATGCGAGCAGCCAGGAGGCCACTCAAAAAAATCAGAGGGCCGGCCCTGATTCACAGCGTGTGCTCTATCAGAGTATCCGGCTCTGAATCAGGCCCTCTATGCACTAAAAACAGTGATAATCAAAACATTCATAACAAACTCTAATAATTAAAATGGAATATTAATATTATGGTTCTTAGCACATTTTGGTCAAAAATGTATAGCCACCTACCAAGTCAAGGTGCATTCATTAGGTGGGTCATTAAAATTCTTAATATTGACAGATTATATAAATGTATCCTGGTCTTATGTATAATAGTGCCCATTCCAATGTGTAGACTGCATTTAAGGACCTTTACTAATAAAAAATACCTAAAGGCAGTTGGGAATGGTGAAATACGATGCAGAAGGAGTGGTGTGGCTGCACATAGCCCACTTGTCCTTATTTAGAGCAAAATAAAAGGCAAGATCAGTAAATCTTAGCTGCTGGTGTTTTTTTCTGCTAGGGCTACTCTAGCCATTTGAATGTTGCTCCATTTTCCCCTTTTGGAAGAGAAAGCTGAACAGACTTACTCCTCTGACTCCCAGTCCAACACCTCTGGGTGTCTGTCAGGAGTAGCCATCCTCATATGGCTTGGAACCTGTAATCATGTTTGTAGGACCTTTAATACTAGGAAAAGGCCTCTGAAAAATGACAGCTATGGCCCATAAAGTTATTCTCTGATATGGGCATTAGAGTATGGTCTGATAAAGAACTTAAAAGTCTGTATACTTTGGGAAATACCAGTGAAATTTGATGGTCTATATGACCAGGCTTTGGTGATAGGCAGCATGATTTAGAAAGGATTTTTTACTTTTGGATTTAATTTCATTAAAAGAAATCCCAAAACATAACCTTTCTACCTGAGACACTGAGTGTTATATTTACTAAAGTATGGGTTTTTAAAAGTGGAGTTATTGCCCATAGCAACCAATCAGATTCTATTTAACTTTTATCTAGCACTTTCTAGAAGATAATAGCTAGAATCTGATTGGTTGCTATGTAGCAACAACTTCAATTCTAAAAACCCACAAATATACCCATGTGTCAAAATTATCTGAGTCATACAAACAAAAAATGGCAGCTGCTCAATCAATCTAGCAGCACTAATCAGGTGCATGAAAGGGAGGGGTCATACTAAGTTGAAAAAGGAGGGGGGTTAACCCCCTATTGTTCCTCAGCACACTGAATAGTACCTGCAACAATATATGAAAACTATATGGTCATAGAAATCAGAGCTATTAGTTGCATGCATTTGTGTTAGGGACTGCTAGTGACAGAGAAGCTGTGATGTGGCCTAGCAGCTTCCCATGTATTTGCAAATGCATGCAACTAATATCTCTGATTTCTATGACCATATAGTTTTCATATATTTCAAGCCTTCCAAAAATCAAATAACTTTTTCTGCAAGGGTTAATGATTGACTTAAGGCAGCTAACAGTGCTCTTAATGATCTCTTTTCTATAGCGGCAAGATGTTGTCATTGTCATCATCCTGGGTTCACCAGTGTTAATATCATCATAATGCAATATAGACTCATCCCCAATGGAATCCACCAAGAAGTCTCTCTACTTTGATGTAATTGGCGGTAAAGGTCTTCCTTGTGGAATTAATATTTTATTATAGTTTATTTGATGAACATCTTGACTTAAACCTAGGATCAAGCTTGATTGACAAAATAAAGTTATCCAATTTCAATATATTAAGAATCCTTGAATCCTAGCAAAGCAAATAAAGGACATGATCTACAAGTCTGACATAATTTTCAGAATTGCTTCATTTTATATCCTCCTTCAGTTTCTTGAGCTGCTTTTCCAAAATAAAAAATGTTTGCTATCGGTGCTAACAATAATATACTGCAAATCTATGTGTGTGCAGCAAATAAAATCAAGGGGATTTTGTCATGAATTGATCAAAGCATATAAGCCTGCAGTGCAGTGTCAAGGGACCCCTGCTTTTTCTGAAGGTCCCTACACTAGCATATATGCCCAGCACACCAAAACATTGCAGTTAAATGTACTCACCTCCTAGATACAGAGGGAAACATATATACAGGGGCTGGCTGTGAGTCACACCCAACTAGGCATTTTATAACCTTAATTGAAAGCTGCCATGATAGCACAAGGCAAAATTTTAAAACAAAACAGAAAAGAAATAAGCCCGCACCTGGTTTTATCCAAATCATACATGGTACCAGTAGCGTGGCAATAATAATGCCATAAATATATACAAAACAGAAAAACTTTGGCTATCAGCACTAACAATAATATACTGCAAATATATGTGTGTGCAGCTAATAAAACCATGGAGATTTTGTCATGATTTGATCAAAGCATATAAGCCTGCAGTCCAGCGTCATGGACTTTTCCAAAAGTCTACTTAGGGGAATCACTTGACTCAAGCTGGCAGTGTCAGAACTCTCATCTGCGGCAGCCGGCTATGTGACCTCATGGGTCACCATAGCCGGCTGATGTTCCGCAGACTATCCGATGCTGCATTGGACAATGCAGCTCGGAAAAGTAATGCAGCAGGAGGCATGATGCCTCCTGTGCATTACCATATCTGCACAGGCAGTATTGCAAAGCTGCTTGAAAGCAGCTTTGCATTTCTGTCCAAAGCTGAATTAGGCCCTAAGTTACCTAAGGTACCCTTCTCACCCTATGTCATTGCTTCTCATGTACGTTTGGATGGCTTGTTGCTTTTCCTCCATGCACTAATGCATATAAAGAGTGGAATTCCACCTTGTTACTACCTCTTGCTTTAGTTGGTGGCATGGCAAATTTAACTTTTCTTGCAGGGGCTGCAATCTTCTACATGCAGCTGCTGAATGGCAAAAATGTCCCAACATTTTTTGGAACACAGGGCCTGATTCAGCAAGGAACGCACTCAAGAGAATGCACCAATTTGGCCGATGTTTGTGCACTGCGCATTTGTATGCATCGCACCATGCATGCATGAACTAGTCAGTGCGATCAGCTTAGGGTACACAGACTACATGCAGTGTGTACACAGACCCCTCAGATATTGACCCACAGGTAGTGCCATTTGTGGGTGGTGATGGGGTGGTCAAGCAAATGCAGGCGTTATAATGCTGTTATAGGGGCATGCATAATTAAGGCATTGCAGAGGGATTCGCAGCCATACTGTAAGCTGTACACAGGAAGCGGCAAAATCCTGCAGCAGGTCAGGTCAACCACTTTTATGCTAATGGGTACGATGGTTCTTGATGTTACTGATGTTTATGATATCTTGTGTGCTGATCAGGCTGTGAGTAAGGGGAGATGGGCGGCATAGTATGGAGCTGGGCATCTGCATCTTGTGCTACAGTCTCCATGCATATGCATTGATCAGCATATTCTCACAGTGGACGTGTGCATGCATCTGCATCCATGCGTTCCTTGCTGAATAAGACCCACAGACAACATCTCCTGCATGCAGCTGTCATTGTTTTTTTTAAAAATTACATTTTAAAGTTGATTATGTGAGCAAAACATTGAACATGTTGGAATTCACCTTGGTCTAATGCTCTCTCAATATGTTTTTCATTATCAGAAATAACAAATCTTAAGGAGAGGTCCAAGTGGGGTGTAAGATATTTTGCTATTACATCCCTTCATTTTTCTAACAGGATGACACTGGTATGCCTCTTTGTAGAGCTGGTGATATAGAGAGTAGCCTGCCTCTGAATGTGCTGGCATTTTTGTTACCTACTTCTGCTGCTGCTAAAGGTTATACACCCACCCAGTGGGCTGTCACAGTCATGTAATCTTTAGTTTTCCCAGTACTGCTTGTCCACATATCTGTGGTTAAGTGGACAGTGGTTACCAGGACCATAACTAGAGTAGTGTGACCAGTGCCACGGCACAGGGCACCGCAGGTGCTGTTAGGGCCTGTCAATTTTCCATTTTATTATCATTCTTACTTGTAGCTTCCTCTTCTTTTATACACAGCATCTCCTGGCTGCCCCAGGAGTACCCTTATCTCTTCCATGGCCCTTCCCCATGAAGCCATGGCCGTTTCAGGTGCATTATCTTATGTCCCTACTTAAAAAATGGAGAGGGGGGCACCAATGCTTTCTCTGGCACAGGGCACAAAAAAGTCTAGTTACGGATCTGGTGGTTACAATGGCATTTTGTAAGCCAATAATTAGGGTTTTTGTTATAGTCCTGGTACAGGCGAGAACTTGTTTTTCTGGTAAATTAGAACCAAGATGGAATTTGGACACATGGCTAAAATTAACTATCTAAAACCAAATGCATTAATGGCAGATATTGGATGCAGATCTAATACTAGAACAGCTGCCACAGCTTCAGTGATCTGCTCTGCAGCTTGGTGACAGATGTAATACTTGCTTCCTCTTGCAAATGATTGTTTATTAGTCAATTGTTTTTGAAACTACTACTAGTAGTGTTCTTGGTCCCCTTCTGGGATGAAGATCCACCTACACAAGCAGCAGCAACAGGCCTAGTATTAAGGATTCTTCTGAACTATCTTGGATTGATGAGGACTCAGTTCATCCTAGCAAATTGGATGCAGGAGTACCTCTGATCATTATTGAGGAGATTGATAATGACTGTGTTGGCAGTGGATATTGCAGGTGCTGGAATCTAGATGAGAGAAGGGAGCAAACTGACACTGGACTGCTTGTTGTTATTATTTTAGCATCATTTTTAGATTTTTCCAAAATCTTTTCATGAACCTGCAGCAAATTACATAACAGTGAGGAGGTTCCTAGATGGCTAAGGTCCCTACCTCTACTTACTGTGGCTTTACAAACTCTACAGATGTCAAGACAGTTGTTTTCAGCATTTGGGTAAAAATAATTTCACACATACAGTAGGAACTGGATTTATTCATCTTATGCCCAGGTGTGACAATGTCCTTCTTCTTATCATGAGCAAGAACTGCATACACTTGTGTCTGACTTACACAAACAACATCTTCATCATCAACATCCTCATTAACGGCATCAGCTACACAAATATCCCCCTCATCCTGCTGCACTTCTATAGGAGCATCCTCAATTTCTATGTCAGCAACTTTACTTTTGGTGCTCATCCCCACAATGGCAGATGATCAAGAAATTGTGAAAGGAGGCTTCTTTATGAGTACAGTATCAGAAATATTAGGCTCACACATAACACTCATGCACACCCTTAAATTCTCCTCAGGGATTTGTGACATTTCTGAACACACAGTTTGTTATTCTTCCTTAGTGCAAGATGCCGTATAACACAGTGACATCAGCCGCTGGGGGTTATGGTCCCATTAGTTACCATGGCAGCTGGGACATGTGTTACCGGTGCTCTTTCCTCAGCAGCTGCTGCATGTCTTTTTAAGCAAAAAAATACTCCAGCAGACTCAATACCTGGTTTCTGAGTCACTGGGGACACCTTCCAATACCTTGTATACTTTGAATGGAGGTCAATGTAACAACGTAAGAAGGCACATCTGTATACCCTGACTTATGTTTATGGTTTACAAATCTATGAAAGGAGAACCACATAATAAGAAGGGATATTGAAAGAAACCTTTATGTGAGGATCCCAACACTGTATAAATATGAGTTTGGTATGACGATTGTATTTCATTTGTCTATTTAAAGAATCTTTAATGGTATACTTATTTATCTCTCACATGTAAGTGAGGTACACATGATTATATAATTTGGGTGTCCTGCTTGCAGCACTGTTAAAAAGAGGGTGACATCCCAAAGAAACCTTTATGAGCAACACTCATTTCCAAATGAAGTAAGAAGGTACACAATTGATTTTGATTGCAATCACCCTATCATTGGGCCTATTAACAACTTTTGGTTATTTGGTCTTCTCCACTCTGTGGATCTAATCATGCTCTCTGTTGGTGCTCTATTGATTATTGAGACAATACTACAAATATTTAGCTTTTTCTTGTTTTGCATTTTTATATACCACCAAGAGGATATCCTATGAAAGATTTGCAAAACATATCCATTGCA
The DNA here is from genome assembly GCA_031769625.1 of Taudactylus pleione. Classification (NCBI taxonomy): domain Eukaryota; kingdom Metazoa; phylum Chordata; class Amphibia; order Anura; family Myobatrachidae; genus Taudactylus; species Taudactylus pleione. The sequence continues at coordinate 6,739,652 of JAUIMM010000182.1, forward strand.
TACAGTATATCATCTGGACCCCTATTTACATATCTCTATTATAAGTGACTATCACCTGCAATAACATTATCTCCTTATAAATTATTAATTGTGTTGCATCTTGCTCTGAGAAACATACATTATAGACTCACTGTAAATGCTTAAACCTAAAATTATGTATCCTGTGTTCCTTGGAAATGTAATCATTGGTTACAGTTACAGCTTTTCTTGGGTCTAGGAATTATGCAACTACAGTATTTTAGTAAATGGGTTATATACCTCTAGTTCAGTTTGGGGTATTTCTGGTGACACTATATTACCATTACCAGATCCGTAAGCATCTCCCTGCCAGGCATGATCATAGTGTGCAGTGGATTAAAAGAAGTCTGCAAATTTGCAGCACCTTCACTTGGTAAAGCCATGGTATATTTGGCCCTTTAATTGCCATCCCTATACCTATTGATTATCTTTTCATCATCATGGGAATAAACTGTTTTTCCTGTGATTTTATAATCAACTCTAGGTAACTGTAACATTTCCTTATGGAATGCATTTGGAGTAGGTTTGAGTGTAATATCATGATGTAATGCCATTCACATCGATATTTCACTCTTTTCATTCCATACTGTATTTATCGATTATACAGCTACTGTAGCTGCAGATCCCACAGGGCACTTTAAAATGTCAGCTACCATACAGTATGTCTCTACTTTACAAGATGAAAAACCAATGTCCTACAGTATATCTACACCAAATGTCTGACTGCCTCAGTCGGCATTCTACTAGGTTCTATATATCCCATGTATAGGCTAGCACATAATCTGAGCAATACATGATGCTCACTTCTATATCACAATTTAGATATCAATATTATACTGAAACACTGTAATCAGACTTGTCTTTTCATTCAGAGAGACAAAACTTTTAGACTACGTACTTACACACAATAAAAGCATAAACTCCTGTAAGCAATCAATAAATCCAGCAATCAGCAACTACTGTAGCATACAAGGCACTTCATTGTAGGGATTTCACTGATATTGTTGTAAAAGTAACAAATAGAAGTGGTTTTGAAAAAGATAGTGTATATAGAGTATAAAACAAAAGGTATCAAAAAATGAGCTATATTTCTTGCATCCGGACAGTCTCCACCCCTCTTTGGAATGTTGAGAGTCTGGGATTGTGTTTCTGAAACAGTACTACAGTCAGATGCCTGAATTGTTAAGTTAATTCTCTGTTAAGTTAGATATCTTTTCAGTAAGTTTATGGAAATATCATTTATAGGGCCTGATTCAGAGCTATTTGCGAGTGCTCGCTCTGAATCAGGGTGGATTTTTTGTTTTAGTGACCACCTACAGCTTTTGCGAGCGGCCTGGCAATAGTCACGATTATCACGACCATCGGGCTTGCGACGAGACCCTTGTGGTAGGGTCTCAGTTCCCGCAATGCCGAGTGAACTTCCTGCTCTAACAGAGCCGGATGTTCACTACTGACATCACGAATGACGTCAGTAGGGCCACCCACAAACGGTAGGCGTTCCATTCGTGAATGCCTCTGTTTGTCCAGCCTACAAAGTGGGGCAAGTTGTCGATCAACATCGTCAGCCACCCCGTTTTGTAGCAAGCCCCGGAGCAAGTGGTTCTCACTTGCTCATGAGCTCATGCATGCACATTGCGCATGCCACACATGCACACTGGCCGAACATCGACCCGCTTGCGAGCACTATGCACTCACGAGCGGGTCTGAATCAGGCCCATAGATTTATATAAAGGGATCCTACTATAATTTCTTTGTGCACGTTGACATGGACCCTATACAATAAGAAATAATACAATTCAATTTATACTCAGCATTATCAGATAATTAACAAAAGGGTGTCCATTATTACATCATAAATACAGAGCATTGATTTGCTAAAGCATAATGACTGGGAGTGACAGGGGCTGCTGGTTGGTCTAGGGGTGTATGAGTAGTGAACAAGTCAATAAAGTCCATTGGATAGTACAGGCAAAAGTGTGGACTTAGCACTTTGAGTAGCAAACAAGAGTTCATTATAGCGCTTATAGTGTTAGTCAAGGGATCCATGGTCCATCTTGATAAAAATGGGATGACACTGGTATCATCAATACTGTGAAGGTCTAATGATAGCAAGCTGTTTCTCTTCCTTCTCCATTACATATAGAAAGCTGCCAATGTTTCCATGGCTGAACATAGTCCAAAATAAAACAACTGTATCTGTCCTTCTACAATTTACCCTTCTAAAGTATTTTGGTCATTGCAAAGAGTAAGCTTGAGAAAGGTTAATTTGAATATAGAAAAGTACAATTAGTGAGACAATACAGAAATATTTTGATTTAACTCTAACAATGCATATAGAAGAACTAAATGAGAATTACAAATGCCACTGTTAATGTGGTATTATCATGTAATAATGCTAAGTAGTATAAAGGACTGAACCAGATCAGATAATTAAAAAGTGAAGGAAAGTGGAGAATGCCATTTTTCCTTACACAACTAAATATTGTAAAATTAGCTTGTAGGGTTTTCAAACTACTATAGAGCCCACACTAGAATATTGAAATGTATTACAAAATCAAAAGGATTGATAGCATCATAGAAATATATTATTATAACAATGATAACTCATAGATCTCTCTAAGTCTTTGAGGGCCTAGACTAAGGTAGGAGTATGGCATGTGGGCCAGCTGGTGTGCAAAGGGGACAAGCACTCCTTTTATGAGATCCAAGATTCCTTTTCTCTTTCTTGCTTGTCTCAAAATCATATACTTCCTGCTAGGACCTAGGCAAATTATAAAATGCAGGACATGGCTATCACTAATATATACAATATACACCTCCTTATCAACCTCTAAACATTTGACAATATTGTACATTTTTTGAAGACTTCTTACATAAGGAACATAAATATTCATAAAGTCAGAAAGGATAACTAGTGACATAAACTTTTTCAAATAACCCATCTCTTGGGCTCTAGGTGTATCAGTAGTGAAAACTCATTTTAAAATTTTTAACAAGTGGTACAAGATTATGAGTATGCTAAACAAATTCTCCCCTAGCATAGCTGCATTGCAATCGAGATATAGTGAACCAATTAACTTATTCATATTTGGTGGGTATGTACTAAGGTAAAACCAAACTCTTAAAATTAACTAAAAAAAAATTGGAAGAGAGGTGCTGGCAGGCTCTAGTTTCTGACTATTAGCATACAATAACATACCTGGTTCCAAATACATTAAATCTCTCCTGAAACATCTAAATAATGCTGTCAAAGTACTTGTTCCAATGCACTTGAGGTCCTTCTCTATCATCTATTAAGTAATGATTTGGGCATATATATTTTAATATGACAAAGGATGAAAAATAACTGGTGGCATCAGGTAGTTATCCCAAATTTACTGCAACATGCATTTGGTGGGCAAAGTTCAAATAGTCCTCCACAGGCTCAACTAAATTTAAGGCATACTATATGTCTCTTACCACAGCACCTTAACCAATGACCTTCTCAAATGTGAGAAGCACTGCATCACCCTGGGTGTTTGTAAGCTACTGTGTCGTCATTTCCACCCACCCTTCTCTAACTGATCCTTATTCCCAGCTTTCCAAATCCTCTTGAGGTTATTCTGTTTGGTAAGTTTTTTGTATTGCTTGTGAAAATAGAAAATAAAAATCTACTTGCTTATCAAGATGTCAACATTTGCTTATTGTATAATTCAAATACAAAAATAATTTCTATAACTGATATGAAAAAATATATTATATTAATATTTGCAATTTTAAAAGATTGTTATCTAGGGATCCATTGTTTCCTATAAAGAAGAAATCCAGAGAAATAATTGAAGACCTGCTGTTGATGTGGATATAACAGGCGGCTCTGCATAGATCTCAGGCCAGCAGTATATTTCTATGGGGCTTTCACGTGTCATTTTTTAGGAACTCTGTGTAATTTCTTTATTCAGAAGTATCCTGGACCTGGATAATTAACAAAATGATTAATCAATTAAAAAAACTTGTGTCCATTGTTAGATGCATATACTGCATTTAGCTTTGTGAAATCTACATACTTTTGAATTAATATAATATATTTAGAGGTGTTGGTCTTAGAAATAATATATCTTACATTATGTTAGCTTTGGAATAGCTGCTAAATATAAAACAAAAATTTAATATTTGTAGTAGTAAAGATTGGATGAATATATTTTCCCCTGTTAATTGCATCAAAGCCATACAAAGCATGCAACTTGAGTATTCCATGTTCAGGAATGAGTATGAAAGAATGGTGGCTGTTCAGCAAATCCCAACTACAGAAGCCCAACAGGATGAGAACCTGACTAGGGCTGGTGAGTACCCTAACCCTCCCCTCTCCCCCCAACCCTCCTTTAGTGGTGCCTAACATTAAGACTCCCGGGGGGGTGCCTAACCCTAACCCTCCCTTCCAGCACCCTAAACCTAACCCTCCCGGAGGATGCCTAACTCTAACCTCCCCTCAGTGGCACCTAACACTAACCCCCCTAGCCTAACCCTAACCCTCCCCAGGACACATAACCCTAAGTCCCCCCGGGAGCCCCTAAACCTAACCCCCCTTCCCCTATGGCTGTGTTAAGATGCCTGAACTTACCTCGATTGGTCTGGCATCCTTCTGTAATTCGGCATCAGGATTAAGATAGGCATCAGTATTTTGACAGGCTTTAGTTGTCGGGATGTAGACCGGCGGCATGTAGTCTGCCAGTCTATTAACTACATCCCCATGTAAAGTGTGCCCAAATTACAGTTACTGTATTACATTTTTTTATTATAAAGTATATTTTTGTTCTTACTCTTGCTTAAACTTAAGTCTAAATTTTTCCACTTACTTAAACTTTCCTACTTGACTAATCTTACCTACTTTACTCTCCGAATATAACACAGAACAAACATCTTTTTTTTTAAAAAGCTATCCGGGCAGCATGGATGTTGTAATGATTGTCATGACTGCCACACAGCACAGAGGTCCATGTTTCAGGTTCCACCACAGCCCTAACTGTGTGGAGTTAGTACATTCTCCCCATGCTTGCATGGGTTTTCTCCAGGTACCCTGGTTTCCTCCCACAATACAAATTATACTGGTAGATTAATTGGCTCCTAACCCAAGTGTGTTTGGGTGTGTGCATGTGATAGGGAATATAGATTGTAATCTCCACTGATGTCAATGGGCAAATATTCTCTATAAAGCACTGTCAAATATGTATATAAATTACTGGTAATAAATAAATAAATGTCCCACCAGTTACTCAAAGAGAGGTAGGTGGTGAGTTGGAAATCTACCAGTTTTTATAGTGTAACATACACAAATAAGCCCATAAAACAAGCCGCACACATATGCGCATATGCAGTTTTTCATGCATCTGAGACTTGCACGCTACACTTTGAAAGATTAACAACATTGCTGCTTTAATAACTTACATGCTAAGAACTGCAATTATATATGTATTTGTTGCTCTTTAAATAATTGTATATCCGCCAGTCTAATATTGTGATTGTTGTAGTCCTGTGCTGAATTATCTCTTATGATGTCGAATGTTATGTTTTAAATGTATTTACAGTTCAGTATTTGTATGAATGTAATATATATTTTAATTTAATAAACAAGTCATGTTTTTCTGACAAGCAGTGCTTCTATCTGTAGTTTCTTGTTGATAATTGCAGTTTGTCAGTATAATTAGCACCAATAGTTCAACGCCAGCTGCTTTTTATGTTTCTTGTAACTGAAGAGGCAGGATGGAGGACTGGCACATGAAGGGCCCACTGGAGATAGGCAGGGGTAGGGTCCATGCTTAAGGGGTGTAGCCAGCCACCACAGATGCTTGCCCAACCATTATATAGGATATAGCCTGCAGGCAACATTAATACTACATTGCATGGTTAGTCCATGTTTCTACTCTACCAGGTAACTAACTCTGTAATAGAGTAACAGTGTATAATTTGAGCACATAGTCTGAAACCTGACATTAGGAGGAGGAGGTAGTGTGGCCCACCAGGGATTTCCCCAGTTCCCCTGTGGTCCAGTCTGACCCTGCAGCAAAGGCATTTCCAGGGCCGTAGAGAGCTTGTCCGGTCCCCAGTAGTGCAAGGAGCATGGTCTAATCACAGAGATATGACCCTTATAAAAAAACATTAATTAATTACTGTTTTATGCTACCGGCACTGATCAGTTAGTACTTTTTGAAATTACAAAATAAAGCCATTGTCATGCATTTGTTTGCCTCTAACTAATACATAACCAACATCATTGTACTGGTTGTAATGTCCTAATAATTATGGATAAAACATGTGTTGCAATATCAAGTGGCATAAGTATTCACTGGGGATTCAAGTGCATGCTGACACTTGTAGTTCTTTAAGTACCAGAATGCAAGTAAAATCATGACCTGTAAGTGCATGCTCTTATTTGTAGTGCCACAAATGCTTGCACTATTATTTCTACATTATAACTATAGTACACAATCAAAAATGGATACCAAGACTTGCCCAGGACTATTCAGCATTCAGCTTAACCATTTGCAGGGCCACATTATTGATATGTGGTCCCCTAGAGAATTGAGCTTAATGCTTTCATAACATTCATAGTTACAAAGTGTAATGTGTAAAACAAGATGTCTACATATTATTTTATCATGCAGTTTGGCCTAAATAGTATGCAATTTAGGATTTATTTGCAGTTTTAGATATCAGATTCCAAGCAAAAGCATAGTAAATCCATAAATTAGTTAATCTCCACCTTCATCGTTAAAGTAAAAAGCATATTGTTCTAAGAGAGGAATTATTTTGTTCTAGAAATATGACAGGGAATAATTAGCAAATACATTTATTTGCTAACTAATACTTACAAACATAAATTAAATGATCAAAAGAAATACAAATAAAGAAAAAATAATGACTAGAGAAAAAAAATATTCTTCGATTTTTTTCCCTGATGATACAACTATAATTCAGATAATATGTTTCCCACTCAATTATTGTGAAACTTCAAATTATATTTCAAATAATTTATCAGTTATTCTTTGTGGCTATTTCCTCTAATCAGATCTGACGTTAATCCACTGGGATGAATTGATTTTGCAGTTTAAGACTGGAAAATAATATAAAAAAAATTAAATGGCCTCAGAACTATTTATTTATAATATGGAACATTTACAGTATTTTCAATAAACTATATTTATCATAGTTTAAAACAAATTGATAAAAAAAACTTATAAGTTAAGGATCCTGCTTTATTCCCTTGCCAGTGTATATAAATGAAAAATTAAGCATAAGCTGCACATACCTATAAATAGAATCAGATGGACAAGCTAAAGTATGATCACTGCTCATTGAAATATCTCTCAAAATGCCAATGTTTTTTATTCTTTAATTTTTTAAATAAAATCTGTTTAAAAAAGCACAAAGAATGTTATTTTCTTAAAAGAGTAACAACATTAATATGTTCTAAATTTACAAATCTACTATAAATTTAGTTATACTAAATATAGTTTTGAAAGGATTGTTGAATTCAGAGAGTGTATTTGAAATTTACTGTACATATTCCTTGGATCAGCCATTACTCACCATGGTGCTAACTTCCCCTGACGAGCCACGTGGTCAGACGGCAGGAGCAGCAGCGAGTGACATGCTGATTATTAAAACCAGGGCCCTGTTGACTTCCCCGCAATCCTCCATAACAGAGTTCCCGAGGCGGCGGTCATGGGCATTGCCACATTTTCTGTCCCACCTGACCGGACCCTCCACCAATGGTAAAAAAAGTGTTGAAATAAAAAAGGCTCCATATGTAAGATGAGGTGCTGCTGGAATTTGCACTATGGGGTATCCCCGTCCCCCAAAAACAAATTAGGAAACCAGTGAAAAGATGCTGTGCAAACTCAGCTCTCCTCACCTGAACCAAAATTGGGATAATCACAAAGGACTAAAATATGTATTGTTTCCTATATAGACTCAATATGGACAATATAAAACCATAAAATAAAGAGGAATAATACATTCCTGAGTAATTAAAATGTCCCTTCCAGTGTATAAAATATTCTTGTATTTTCCCGTCGTCAGACATATGAGTGTGATGATGTCATAAAATAATAAACAATTGGTATTAGCATTCAGTCTACATGTGTAATAATACAATTTTTAAAAGAAGAATGAAGCAGTGATGAATTACATAATGAGCTAACAGAGCATACAGTATCACATATAACACTGCAACCATTCACCCCAAGTTAGAGACAAACTAGTAACTAAAACACATACATAGAAACAAACAAAAAGGTGTACCATAAATGGGATACCATATCCAATCCATCACCAAATGCCAACTCTACAAGAGGCCCCCTATATGAACAACAATGAGGTACAATGAATATAAATATAACAACAACCGAACAAAAAAAGCATTAAAAAAACGCTATCTGTATCTCACGATATGAACACATCTCTAAGATTTCCTCTCATTTACTAATGGATGTAAACATCAAGAAACTCTAACCAATTAAATATCCTATTCAGGAAAAACAAAAATATATACTTCAAACACACATACAAAATATAAAGATACAAATTTATAAACAACCCCAGATTCATTACAATAGGCTTTCCAGCCAGAAACAAATTTTAGATCAGTATATATCACTACTGTTATCCCATTTGTACTCTGCAAATGGAAGGAAAGAGCATTATTAGCCAAATTGGTTCTAGATCAGAACCTTGTTTCACTAACATCACTTTTATTTATCCTTCCCTTTGATCTTTTTCTCTCTTTTTCCTTTCTCTTCTCACAATACCAGTATCTTACTCTCCTCCATATTTTTCCCCTCATCTAACACCAAATAAATGGATCACTAGATAATATAACATCTTGACACATCAGGGACCCTGACAAAAAGAGGTTATATGATAATATAACCCCTAATTAGATTTAATTCAGAATGCTACTTAAGACAACCCCATACTACAGATGCAACCACTATGGTCCCTGACAAAGCCCAACTGGGAGCAACTCATAGGCAAAACCCACTGCATCTTGCACCCATCACAGTAACCAGAAGAAACAGCATACACTGGGTGACCGTGGAAACACAGCTCTGTAGGCATGAGCTCTGCCAACAGGGCTGACTAATGTATGTATGCAGCCTGGAATGCCTGATCCAAATACCATCTACAGACAGAGCTCCTGAGAATATACAGGACTTACCGCCTGACAGCGTACACAGCTGAGATCCCATGTATCCATTGGCATTCAGAGATGGAGTCCCGGCCAGTGCACAGGATCGAGTACTAACCAGAACAAAAGCAGCAGTAGCAGCAAGACCAGGGCTTTGACCCCCACTAGCCTGTGACTTACTGCAAATTCCTATACACACCAGAATGCAGGAAGAGGTAAGACGTGCAAGCACCTCCACAACTTAACTTTTTTTCTGATATTTCATAACTTTTTTTTGCAATATTGCTACATATGAAAGAGAAAAAATAATTAAGAAGATTCAACATAGACAGTCTGATAAGGAAAAACAATGTCACCAAGACATATTGTATACACATAATGCAAGCTGGACTGAAACATTGTTGCTATAAATATCCAATGTGCTGTATGCAGCCCACTCTATGCACAAACATTATCTTTCATCCTCTATTCTAATTTTATATTACCAATCTATTGCAAGTCTTTTTATCAAACTTCTTAATTTTCTATATTGTTTTACTATTTTTAGTGTATATTTTCCAAATATGAAGTATATACTTTCAGGGGTGTATCTAGGGGTCTAAGCACCCCTGGCAAAGTGATGGACTGGCAACCCCTCCCTCAATATTTTCTGAATAATTACATTGTGTCTCCATAGCCATCTCCCAGAGGGGCAAGAGAGAAAAAGACTAAGGGACAGGAGAGTGAGCCTCTAAGGGGCAGGAGAGAGAGACTGATGGGCAGGAGAGTAAGGTGCTGATTGGCAGCAGAGTAAGATGCTGAAGGTCAGAAGAGAGACAGACTGAGGGGCAGGAGAGGGAAGGACTGAGGGGCAGGAGAGGGAGGGACTTAGGGGCAGGAGAGAGAGGGACAGAGGGGCAGGAGAGAGAGAGAGACTGAGGGGCAGGAGATAGAGAGGCTGAGGAACAGGAAAGAGAGAGGCTGAGGGGCAGGAGAGAGATAGACTGAGGGGCAGGAGAGTAAAAGACTGAGGGACAAGAGAGAAAGAGATTGGAAGGCAGGAGAGTAAGACGCTGAGGGGCAGGAGAGTAAGATACTCAGGGGCAGGAGAGAAAGATGCTGAGGGGCAGGAGAGTAAGATGCTCAGGGGCAGGAGAGTAAGACACTGAGGGGCAGGAGAGAGAGAGAGACTGAGTGGCAAGAAAGAGAGACTGAGGGTCAGGAGAGTAACACTGAGGGTCAGGAGAGTAACACTGAGGGACAGGAGAGTGAGACTGAATGGCAGAAGAAAGAGACTGAGGGGCAGGAGAGATACTGAGGGGACAGACACAGGAAAACACAAAGGATAGACAGTGGGAAACAACATCCATTCAATGCCAGTCCTAAATGTAATAAATAAGCTTTCAATATTCTGAAAGTAATGGATGTGTGTTCCCACCAGGAAGAGGTTCTGCAGCAGCTGAGCCCCACCCACCGGAAGAGGTTCTGCAGCAGCTGAGAGTCTTCTTCCCCTGGGTTATACCTTTCAGCCATATGAGGTCAGTTGCTCAGCACCGACGATGGATGCAGGGACCCGGGGAAGCATCCTTGCTACTGCCAAGTCGAGCTGTGCAGCAGCCGGGCTGCCATGCTGCGGGTGTGCGGCATGATGAGGAGCCCCATGGAGATCGAAGCCTGCCATGCAGCAGCCTGGGTGCCATACTGCGGGTGTGCACCATGATATGAAGCTCATGGAGGCCGCAGCCTGCCGTGCAGCAACCAGCGTGGTATACTGTAGGTGTGCAGCGTAATGTGGAGCCCGCAGAGGTCGCAGCATGTCACCTGCAGGAGGGCGTGACCATGGAGACTAGCAGTAGCGAATGGCCCAGCCAATACCACCACGTCTGCATGATCCCCACCAGGCAGCAGCCAATGGCAGCATGGCACAGAGGGGGAGGAGGAGACAACACCAATGAAGGTAGCTCAGGCCAGGTCAACAAACACTAATCTATCCCTTGGCCATGTGTGGCACTGCTGGACAGCGCTCAGACTTGGCTGGCGCCCCTGGCAAGTGCCATCCTGGCCAATGGGTAGATACGTCCCTGCATACTGTGATAGATTGTACTATGAATGGTTCCACCATACTGTTTTTAATGTATATACTGTAAATACATTGATTTGGCTATAATAAAACCATCTATTAATTTAACATATTCAGATTTTATTTTTTGAATTCTACTCACCATTCGCTCACCATATTCTCTAAATAGACTATACATCCACAATCCAATTTCCCCTCCTTTCTTCCTTGTGTGTGCCCAACGAGACCTACCCATTTTCCTTTGTGCATATTACCAAGTGATCAAGAAAAGGATCACACTGGTCTTTGGCAGCCACGAAACCAGCCCTCCCCTCTCAATCCCTCTTTTTCCCCTCCCCCCCATAAAATAGCGCAGATATCACCTCACATTATATGCGATCATCAGATGCTTGTTTTGCCTATCAACATACCACTGATATGATTATTCACTAAAAATACTTATACAATTTTGTCTCACTCTGGTAGTGTAATGCAGTTGATGTTAGTTTAGTCTTCATTATTATATTAACTGAATAATCAAAGAACAGAGGAGACATTTTTATTATACGAATAAGAATGACAAGACTGTAAATTTTATGTTATCTAATAAAGTACTAATGCAGCTCATCAGTTTGCTTTTATAATCTGTACTTCACTTTTTGTAACAAAACTATGCTGTCTAAACATAATTTTCTTAACAGATAAAAAACACACTTGCTGACATAAAAACTCTAAACAATAAAAGTAAAATTGAGATGATACATTATTTATGTAAAAATGTCAAGAACATGAAAGCACTGGCAACAGTTTTAACCTTATGGGGATTTTTATTGTCTGCTTGGGTAAATAAGGGAAATGCATTTTTGTCTACAGTTAGAGTTCAATTTAAATCCTGCCTGGTTCAAAGATGCCATAGCTGATAATTGGAAAAAATATATATTGTTTTGATTCAAAAGTAAATACACTTGCAATAATTGAATTGAATTTCATTCCAATCTTATGGCATGGAGTTTCTGCAAAATGTACAAAACTGTGAAATGACTTTACATTTTTTAGGAAAGATTGGTAATTATTAGTTCATTTCACAGTATCACCCTTTCACTGCCCAACTCTTAATGGATCTGATCCATCAATGTAATTTACTGTTGTGCAATTCATGGATAGCTAAAGTAGTTACAATTGAACAGAAGAAATGCATTGGGTGTAATTAACACCACAAAAGCAACACATTCACTGGTGTTAATCTAGATTCAATTTGAGCATACTATACAGTATCTTGCACTCAAGTTAAGTTTTCCATCTTTTTTCTTTTCTTTTTTTCACTTAACAATATAGATTTGTTAGACTAAGAATGGAAAATAGAGAGAGATTTAAAATGGAGTAACAGTATCATATGACCACATTCTGCAAGTAAAGAAATGGTTTTTAAGAGCAAATAAAGTAAAAAATAACTATATATGTTGTAATGTATTATATTATTTATTAGATTTTTTAATAACATCAGATATAGAAGCATTAGAAGCTTTTGTTACATAATCACTGACCACTAGATATGTGCGCCGGACCATTTTTGCTGGTTTTGGTTATGGTTTTAATTCATAGCCGGGTTTTGGTTTTGCTATAATGCTGTAACTGGTTTTGTTTTTTTTCCAAAAATTTACAAAAAAGCTAAAATCACATAATTTAGGCTTTTTTGTTCCTAGAGTATTACTAACCTCAATAACACTAATTTCCATTCATGTCCACCCAATTTTGACCACCCCACAGCTCACATTATTGTTCACCTATATAAGCCAAATGCTTGCTAGCTTAACAAAGAAACAGAGCAGTGGCACAAATACACGGCAGTTATGTCTGTTAAAAAATGTTTTGCAAATTAGTAATGTGATCAATAAGCCTTTTTCTTGAGCAGTTCCCCAAAATCTCCCCAACCATAACAACAGTGTTCTGTATCTGTGGGTTGGATACAGTGTAGGTTAAAGTGCAGGTCGCATACAGTGTGGGATACAATGTGGGTTGGAAACAGTGTGGGTGGGATACAATGTGGGTCGGATAGCGTGTGGGTCACATACAGTGTGGGATACAGTGTGGGTTGGACACAGTGCGGGTTACATACAGTCCTGGTCACATACAGTGCGGGTAACAGTGCAGGTCGGTTACAGTGTGGGTCGGATACACTGGGCCACCATCAGGGGGGATTGCTCGGTCCGTAGTCCCAGGCCTGGAGAAAGTGGGGGCCTAGGGGGCAGCAGTGCTGTTGAGCATCGGCAGCCAGGGAGAAACCATCACTTTAGATATATGGTGCCAGTCATGAGCAATCACAGTTTACTGCATATCTGCCCTACCAGTCCAGCCAAGTTGCCCTTATTGCAGTGTCCACTATCATCATGGAGTATCGGGAGAGCCCCCTGAGCAGCCGGCCCGGTACTATGAGCAGACTCTGGAGCAGTGGTGGCTGTAGGAGCAGAGACTGATGCTCAGGGCCTCGACCAAGAGGGTGTTCCAGATCAATGAACCCTAGAGGGTGGGACAGAAGGTGAGGAGGGGGCCACACTGGGATGGTATCACTGAGGGGAAGGAAAGGATCACACACATACTGATTGGAAGAAGTAGGGGTCACACTGAGAGGGAGAGGAGGGGACATCACAGTTAGGGAGGTGGAGAGTAGAAGGGGAGGGAAGATAGTAATGTGATGCGAGGGCCGGGGGTTAGCCTTCTCTGCCGATTTTGTCAGAACTGGGCCCCACAATTTCTGGTGTTAGCCCTGCAGATAAAGTGTAGGTAGGATACAGCGTGGGTCTGATACAGTGCAGGTTACAATACAGGTCAAACACAGTGTGGGTTGGATACAGTGAAGGTTGGATTCAATGAATGTGCACTTACTATAACAGAGTGTGCTGGCATTGTCCTCAGTGCAGGGGTGATGGCCATTAGGGGGTGGCAGCAGTGTCCTCAATGCAGAAGTACTGGCGGTGTTGGTAGTTTGGGGGTACTGGTGGTGTTGGCAGTTTGGGGGCAGTGGCAGTGTTTTCAGTGCAGGAATGCTGGTAGAGTCAGCAGTGCAAGAGTGCTGGCAGTGTTCTGATTGCAGGGGTACCAGCAGTGTTGGCATTGCAGGAGTGCATCCAGTGTTCTGAGTGCAGAAGTGCTGGCTATGTCTGCAGTGCCAGGTGCCAATTGTGTACTCAGTGCAAGGTTGCTGGCAGTGTTGGCAGTTCAGGGGTGCCGGCAGTGTCAGCAGTGCAGGGGTGGCTGTGGTGTCCTCAGTGCAGGAGTGCTGGCCTGTTGGCAGTGCAGGAGTGCTTGCAGTGTTCTGAGTGCCGGTGGTATCAGCAGTACGGGGGTACTGGTGGTATCCTCAGTGCTGGGTTGCTGGCAGTGTTGGCAGTGCTAGGGTACAGCAGTGTCAGCACTGAGGAAGATGCCAGCGGTGTCAGCACTGTGGGTTGCAGTGTCCTCGGTGTGGTGGGGGTTGCCATCTTGCATCTGGAATCTGGAGATTTTAGCTCGGTTAGGGATCCGAGGCAGACAGGGAGATCCAAACTGTGGCTCAGATCATCTTGGATCTCAGATGTTCGGGAGTGTTCGGTTTGCAAGGAATCTGGACCCCTCATCTCTACTGACCACAGTGTATCCTACTACTAAAGTTTGGTTAGAAAAAGAAATCTAAAATACTGCTGTTCACCGCTCATTCCTTTGGAAGCTTACAGTAGAAACAATGGGCCTGATACAAAGATGGATTGCATACATCTCTGATGGTTACTGATCTGCACATTCACAGGATCTTTACAGCATATGTACAGATCTTGTATTGGGAGGGGGCAGCAACCATTTTACAGAACAGGGGAGTGTCATCCCCATTTTGTTGGTGTGCTGAGGCCAGGGTCTTCAACATCTGATGCAGATTCCCTGGCCCCAGAAGAGAAGATCCGGTGGCCATGCTGAGTAATTTTAGGCTTACTCAGATGAGCGATGGCTGTCTGATGGTTATCCAATGCAACAGATCACAAAAACTGCCAGGAGGCGTCTATTTACACAAGATTCCTTCTGCAGCATTACCATATCTTAGCACAGCAGCTGTGTCCAAAGTTTCAGCTGCTGTGCTTTTACCTTACAACTCTGAATCAGGCCCAGTGATGGGTATTATATTAGTGACAGTTTGCAGTGAGTTCCTGTTTTTTATTGCAGTAATTGATTTAATATATGACATTGCACTTTTGCTTGTGTTGCTTTCTAATACTTAACTGCACACTAAACTGCTAAAGCTGAACATGATAACAAACTGAAACATAAATAAACAATAATATTAACCTAGACCCCAATGAAGTACTGTATTTATGTACTACATGTTTAATACACAGGGACCTTACTCAGTTACAGATGCATCCTAGCTACAGTCATGCCATACAGCCCCTCTTGGTGTGCCAGGTCTACTCTGCTAGTGTCAAACATCTTTTTTGCATTTTTTTTGCTGAAAATGCATCTTAGCCATAATGTGAAGCACTAGGATGTACCAGGAGACTGTTCTGATTAATTTGATATGTGACATTTGTAAATCTGAGTCTGAATTTGTCTTAGAAGTGCTACAGTACATGGCAATGGCTTTTTTCCATGCAAAGTACCATTGTGCTTTGTATACAGACTCAGTCGTACAGACTCAGTCACACATGTGCTTCATACCACCCTCAATCATATGAGTGAACAGGTCACTTCCTCCCATCACTGCCTCCCATTTAATTAGCATACTCACCTCCAAATATAAGCTGTGTGTCTACCATTCACATTACCTTATCTGGCTACAGCTTCCTCTATTTCTGTTTTAACCCACTTTAAATCTTTGTACATAAGCAGGATGGAAATTGATGATAACAAGATGGTGTACTAAATATTTTTGATACTAGTTAAGCTACCATAACAATGTAAGGTAATGTGTGGTAAAATATGCTATTTAGTTATTGGAGATATGGGGTCCACAGAAGCACACACCAAACCAGGATTAAAAGAGTGATGTGTGCTCTGATACCTTCATTTATCCACTGGTATTTTGAGAGTTCATGTAAGGCATTAAAAATTGAGAGAATAATAATGGTTACTATACATGTCCTGATGCCAATTTGGCTAACCTCAACATTATGTATATTCCTAATTTCTTGACAAAATGGCTTAATGCAAATCATCCCGACTATGCAAATTGTAGAGAAGATGGTAAAAATGCCCCAAAAACCCCCAAACATAAATGTATGCACAGACTAGGTCTGAATCTGAGTCAAAAGTAGGTGTGGCGTGGCTGCATCTTTTACTATAGCCGCATCTGCATCTTTCTGTTAATGCCTTTGGTGATTTTGAGAATACTACGCTGCCCACTACAGTATTCTGGCATTGCAAATTCATCTCAGTGTGTCTTCAAATGCACCAACAGTGCACCATTGGCCGCAGCATTGAAAACTTGCAACGGCAATATGGCAGTTGCAGTTTCTATATCTGAGTATGGCATCCTGTGTGAGTGGTTGTTTGTCTTTGGATGCAGCGCTTACAGCAGCATGCCTATGTTTTGCCACCCCAAAATGACCTCCCAAGAAAGCCCACTTTCACAGACTGTGTGTCTGATTCTGTTCTGTGTCACTGAGCTCTAACAATTGGGATCCATGCACAATATGACTCAGACATATGCACAGACTTAAAACATTGGCCAACTGCGTGTGTCTCAAAATCAGGCACTTAAAAAAGCTGTAGCCATTTGTAGAGAACAAAAGCTGAAACCTCATCATATGTATCAGTCTTGATTTTTTTTTTTACATATTTAAACCCAATTCATTTAACTATTTTCAAACTGCCAGATTTACTATTGAAAATGTGAGGCATTTTTCAAAGTCCCTTTAGAGCAAATGTCATTCTACTAGGAGCAAAACACTGGTTTTCACAAGAACCTCACTGCACAAAGTCAGTCTATAGTGACAAAAGAATGGATAGATGGGGTGCAGTAATGTTTATAATTTTGAACTTCATGAAGTTTTAATTAAATTTTGTTACCACAGAACAAGCATGTGCTTAGGCTTTGATGACAATTAAAAGTTGTGATTTGGTCACACTTATCAGAACCATACAGTATTTAAAATGTCTGCCTTTCTCTGGCAGTTTGATGTGTCATTCTGTGATCTAAAGTTTGATACAATGCATGAATTGTATTATTTTTATGGGCCTATTTAACAATTTAGATTTCCTAAAAAAAACAGCAATTTTCATGTTTTATTTATTTATTTTATTTTATTTAATATTGTGAAGATTTATTAAATGGTTATCTCCTTCTTTACTATATTTATTTTATTGGGACCGCTTTGTGAGGACACTGACATTCCCATGACCTCTATGGGAACAGTGCTGTCACCAAATTTATCAAGCTCTGTAAAAGTTTATTTTTGGAGCTTGAAGTCCATTTTCAGACAGCTTGGTTTTTTGATATATAACAGAATTTTAATCCATTGTTACGCATATGGATTTTTCTGTTTGTAATGCAGAAATAAGCTACTAGTTTATACTGTATTTAACTACAGTACACAATTCATAGTAAAATTGAAATGTGAATTTTAACTTTGTTATATGAAATTATATTTTTTGATGTTTAGTCATCCTTTGAAAAGTATTCCTAGCACTAAATTGAGAAATTGGAAATTCCATTACCTGTTTATATGATCAAACAAAAATGGTGATATGAACACATTGTGCATTATAGAAATAGAAGTTTGGAATAAACTGTCCACCTGTGAATGCTTGCTATTGCATATGTTACTTTACATAATATATTGTAGAAGACATCATATATAAAATTCAATAATTTTGAAAAGAATAGTAAGTTGAATTTTCATTTTTACTTAAATTCCCCTTACTCTTTCTTGTTTAGAGAATAGTGTATGTATACAAACAAACTCCGGTTTTCATTTTCCTTTCCAATTTTAAATGGCATTTTCATTCTTTTTTAAAGATAGTTCTTCACAGAATTTGAGCAAATATAAATATGTATTTCTGCAACAGGCAAGAAAAATTGCTGATATTTTCATGTTTATTGTGCTTTTAGATATTTCTGTTACCTTTTCATGATTTGAGTGGCAACTGTTATAAAAGCTTTCTTGTATTTTATTTCACATATTACTAGACTTAACATGAATCTCACATAATATAAGCTAAAGATCATTGCAGTATCAAGAAGGAGAATCAACTTTAGCTGGCTGATCAATTCAGAAAGATAAACTGTGTATAAAAACTCATACCATTTTAGAGAGAAAGGTTAAATTAAATGTCACTCAATTCTTATGAAATTTCAGTCTATGCTTACTTTGAATGCATTGTGACAGTACATAACAGTATAGTTGAACTTTCAGAATGCCAAGGCTTTTCAGCAAGATTTGTTTTTAATGATTCTGCAAAGTTCAAGAGTAATAAGGCTTTATGGTCCTTGAATATTCACATACTAAGGCAATTGGTCTCTCCAATAAAACTTTTTTAATACAAATGCCCACATTTAGAATATAACTGTAATTGTATCTTCTTAATTATATTTTCATTGCTGTGATTTGTTGAGACATGAAAGAATGGTGACAATACAAAAGAAAACTTTAATGAATAATGCTATCAAATGCAATAATATATATTTATATATCCAAGAGTAGTGCTGATTCAGAGTTGTATGATAGTTGGCATCAATTAAACAGCCTGCTTGGAATTAAACGTTGATACTTTAAGCATCTATGCAACCATACCGTCCCTATCCATACATGTGTTCAAATAGTAATCATCTTTATCCATGGACACTTGCACTAGCCTTAAGCCTGGTGCAACAGATTTTGGTATATACACAACTCAGGATAGCAACCACTGAATCTACCTGCCCATGATACATTCTCATTCAATTTAGTCTTTGTGTAAATTCCCCATTGCCACCCAATTGTGCCCATTTAACTGCAATTGAAATACATATGACTCAATGACTGAATAGCTGTTCAACTGAATCACCTGTAGATGCATGTGCTTGGCTATGGAGCAAGTATTGTTACAAAAAAACAAAGCAGACTTGTGTTCAACTGTGAATTGCCCTAGTGTGTTGCCTCTATTTTATAATAAAAACTTAATTGGGACCCCCACTTAATAGCAATGCTAATGAGTTAAGAAAGTATGCAGGCTAGATGAAATTGCTTTACAATGCATTTAAGTCAATACAAAAAGATAACATCCCATTCTGTGTATTTGATGTTTCTATTGATGATGATGATGATGATGATGATGATGATGATGATGATGATGATGTGTTTTACAAGGAAATTGCAGCTAAAGCTGAAGCTAAATTAATATCTTTAAGAAAACGGAATATTTGTCATATTTTGTTCAATTCACAATAGCATATGATATCATATAATTTAGTGCCTGATTCACATACTGTGCATTCGAGTACTATAACTGTTTTAGTTTATGTAGCACCAAAAAAGTCACAGCAGTGTCCCAGGTTTCATTCCAAAATGTTAGGATTCTTAATTGTGATCCATTGTACCGATCTCCAATTCAAATAATGAAATTAGTCAACAAAGTGATCATGAGATTGTTGTAGCTAGTATGGGAATATTTGTCATATTTTGTTCAATTCACAATAGCATATGATATCATATAATTTAGTGCCTGATTCACATACTGTGCATTCGAGTACTATAACTGTTTTAGTTTATGTAGCACCAAAAAAGTCACAGCAGTGTCCCAGGTTTCATTCCAAAATGTTAGGATTCTTAATTGTGATCCATTGTACCGATCTCCAATTCAAATAATGAAATTAGTCAACAAAGTGATCCTGAGATTGTTGTAGCTAGTATAAACTGAAGCACATCAGATTTTGACATTATGGAATCATTAAGAGTCATAACCAGATGTGGCTGTGTCTTTTATTGCAGTTGCATCTGCATCTTTATGCTAATGCCACTACAAAGCTCCTCCTTGGTGTACATCCGTGCATTTGAATGTGCAAGGACTAAGATGCCCACTCTCAGCTTCTATAAATGTTGCATTACAGTCTGGTGCATTTTTAGATTCCACTATCAGTCACATCTTCAAAACTTTTACCAGCCCTATGGCAAGTGCCGCTTCTCCATCTGAGTATGGCCTTTTATTTGAGTAGTTGAATGTTTTATTGATTACTACCCTAGTTAGCCACCAATAGTATCAGATGCAATACCCAATCCATACAGTACACAACACGGACACAGTCCATTAATCAACTTCCTTATCCATGACCCAACATATTTCCCCTCTACACATACATTAACTAATTTCCTTGCTTTGAGTCATGACACCCATGAATCGGGGATCACCATTAATCATTCATGACATTATTAATGTACTACCCTAGTTATCCACCAATAGCATCAGACACAATACCCGATTCAGATCCATACATTACACAACATGGACACAGCCCATTTATTCAACTTCCTTACTTTCCTCCCCTGCTTCTTCTTCCCCCATTCTTTCCAGTCTCATAGAGAGCATCAAACATATAGGGCAACCAGACTAGACTATTCCATCTCGGCACCTGCCACCCTCAGCAGCATTTTTCCTGTTCATTTCTACTGTATTTACTTTTAATTAATGTCATTAGCAGTACACACCTTTCCCACCTACAGCTTTCATTGGTTGTTAGGCTTCCCAGAACATGCCACCCAGAGCATCCGGCCCTTACACACTGATGTAATCTCATACCAGCCTGATTGGCTACACTGTGATCACATGATCTGCTAAATCCCCTTCATTAAGGGATGGCTCTTTACATATCAGTAACTTCTTGATAAAGGCCATAGGCTGAAATGTGTCAGAGATCACAGATATTTGGATATACAGTAGGCTCATGCTACAGCTCACTGCAGGCCTGCAGGTAGAGCAACAGACTGACCCTTACATCAGGTCACAGCGAATATTCACAGAACCTGCACTGCTGGCAGCACCACATGACTGGTCTTCACTCACTCCATGGGCTCGTGGAGACACCGCAACCACCAGGGCACTCAAGTGCCACAACACTGCCACATACCCACACAAGAGGCAGCAGCTGTATTAAGGCAGCCAAAACCTGTTAAGCGCCACGTGATATACATAACAGTGAGCTGCAGCACAAGAACTATCACAGGCACCAGCAGCTTTAAGTGACTGGGTCTGCTAGACTTCAAGGGATCGCAAAGTACCATAACAGTGGGGGCATCCAAGTATCGGGACACCGCTGTATCCTTCACATGCGGTTACAACCACTTCCAAGAATGCGCCATTGTTTGGGACTGTAGGGGCCTGTGTGGTCAACCGAACAGGCATACAACAAGCTGCATGGAAGAAAAACCAGCGGTCTGCATCTAAGAGTCTCTGCACCTGTATCATCCAGAACGCGCCTACTGGTAAGTAAATATCTCCTTCAAAGTGCGGGACGTAGCTCAATATATAAAAGGGGTGTCCCAGCACTTTTTCAGCCCCCTTACACTTGGCTAGGAAGTTTGTAGATCATAGCTCCAACAAGGGATACGTATTGGTCAAGAACCATAGAGTTAGGAGCCCCCTGAAATGGTCTACCATCCTCCCCACTGATTCATCTACATATAGACACCATTCAGTTACCCTACATAAATCTCACCCATCCTATCAATTCCAGTACCTGACTGCAACACGTTTATTACCCCGCACCAACACTAGACCAGAGCGCATGTGTTACCCAATATATGTATTTACTTACAGTAACCAGACACCCCTGCTTCACAGTGCTGCACTGGTTGACCACCCAGCCCCTCCCACCACCAATCCCCCATCATATACCACAGGCCCCCCTACCCCCCCTTTTCTCTATCCCTCACCCCCATCATATCCCAATGTCCCCCCTACCCACCATCCTTTTCTCTATCCCCCCTCCCTCCACCTTCACATACTAAACCATTACATACATCACCACATGTATGAAGCGCTGCTCAACCCAAATATCTCCATTAGTACTGTCCAGGAGCACCGCTTACATTTCTGATGCTTGAAGTCTAAATCTAGAGATGTACTGCATCTCTGTACTTTCAAAATCAGGACATATGTGCAGTCTGATTCAGATGCATGCTCATATGAATAGACATCGCCCATTTGAGTAAATATATAGGCATGGCATGCAGCTCTGAATCACACCCTATGGACATTATGTACTCAATTACTAAAGTAAATAAATAGAGTTTGTTATTTGCTGTATCATATGTTAGCAAAAGTGCACAATAATGTCTTGCTTGTAGTATTTATTTAAGTTTTCTAACATATGGAGATATAGTTATTACATTTCATATTATTTATTTTCTTGATTTTGTTACTTTTAATCAACATGTATTATTTAAATTATAAATATAATTTGCACTTAGAATTTCCTCTTGTAGCTCCTATATTTATTTAAACTGTCATCAGTAACACCATCCTATAGTCCTATAGAACTATTAAATAAATAAGGACATTTTTGGAGAAAATTGTTTACTACTGTAGATATTAGCAGTGTTTTTGTCTATGAAGAAAATACAACAGTACGCAGAAAAACAAAACCAGTAGTCACCTAAAGTCATAAGTTTATATAAGTTATAGAGTAGCTTCTATATTCTAGAAAAGTCTTCAGTTGCTTATTTTATTAATATCTGAAATTATTTCACTGATTTACTCATGCTCACACTATGTTTTGCAGTTCAGATACATGTGCAGTAGGCCTAAACAGGAGATGCGTCCATTTTCACAGATACATCTGACTCAGAATCGCCCCCTATATATCCAACAGGCAAGTCTGCTCATCGCAGAACATAATTTACTGTAGTTCTTTCTAAAAGCTTACTAGATTCTGTCACTTGAATAGCCATTGTGCTCTGTAGACACCTCACATGCCATGTTACTTAACTTTCTCTTGTAACCCCATTGTCTTATTTGTGAAGGTTCATGGCCCTACTGCCAAGTTTTTCACCTATGTACTTTTTGTTACAACTGTTGGTTTGTTTATGATTTATGTTAGTCACACTCTCACAATGTGCCAATGTACTGTACATCTTGGTGCAATATTTTAGTATGTTTGGTTGGAAAAATAGAAAAGGTAAAATTCTGAAACAAGCTATTTGAATCTAACTTTGATTACATTTCTAGAACAATGAGTTTCTTAATGTCTGTTTTGTGACACTGTTACCATGTTTCTGTGTTTTGTCTTCAGCGTCTATTACTCTTAATTTTAGAATCATTGTTCACTAAGAAAAATTTAGCAATGTGTTGTGTGCTGTATGTTTCAAAATTATTAAAAACATTTTGAAAAGAAAAAAAATCAAATACAAGTGGGGCTTTACCTCCTCCTAACAAGTCTGTACAGATGATAATATGCTACTGGCTAAAACCCTTCTTGAGGCTCTTTATGTGCTATGCTACTATAGTAAATCTCTCTGATTCTCCCATGTATCTGAAAGATTATTTGAACATCAGAAGTAGTGACCCCTTGTCTCAAAGGATTTCAGAGGGGAATGACACATCCCCATTGAGACACAGATCAACTCAAACTACAATATCACTTGATATCACATTTGGCCTTCTCTTTGACATTCATTATTTTTTTTCTAGCTCCCTGTTAGATAGATCACTGTCTATATCCCCCTATTTGACTTGTTATTAAAGGCTCAATGTTTCTTTATTAAATATTAAGGGATATCTTCACAGCAGGTACAAATTGGCAAGTCTACATCACATAATCTACCATGGTGTCTGAATTTGAAACCGGCTTAGTCAACTTGTAGAATTTAGTACATTTATTTCTATTTTATTAATCTTAAAATAAGGACCTAGCAGTTTGGCAGTTTTATTTAGATTAAACTATTTGTTTGATAGTTCCTATTCTCAGTATTTTTGAAGTGAAAATATTTTAGTGAGTAAGTTATTCTTGTACACATTGCTGTTAAATTGTATTTATTATAAAGTAGTATTTTTGTATCTTTATTTATTTATATAGGTTATCCAGCACTGTAACTGTGTGTCCCAGTGCCATGTGTCAGTCATGACCCCTGAGTGGATAACATTACGATGTCATGTGGAGATGGTGGAGCTCCATCACAGAGCATGACAGCAATCCCTGGAGCATCCTGAGGATGTTCCAGGGGGCTGTAAGTGCTAAACTCATCTGAAGCATCCCAAGGATGCTCTGTGCTGCACTGCAGCAGAGATTGTGGCTGGAGGATGCCATTCCAGACACCTGCTAATCATATGCAGGGACCATGGGGCAGCAGAGGTGCCATCCAGAGATCTCTGGGCTTGCTCGCACACCCCTAGTTCCAGCACTGGGGTTATCCAAGAATTCACTTATTTTTTGTCACGCAACACTAGATGACTTAGAACTTTCATTGGTAACTTTGGGCATAAATTCCTAACAATACTATATGGGTCAAATCAAGAATTTTTTTTTTTAGTAGAAGTACCATACATACAGTAGAATTCTTTATGCTTTGGTATTTGAATGTTTAGTACAGTACAACAAAGGAGTGCTGGAGTTAATCTGCAGACACTTTTAACACAATCATTGACAGCCACTTGGATAGGTGCAAACCTATCAGAAGATCACTCCAATAACTGGTTCTAAAATCTCTAAAACTTTTTATCTCCTAATCACCTAACAAATACCACAGGTTTTTCCTGCATGATGTTCATATCAGATGATCATCTTTATGAGGCTGGAGCATGCTCTAAATAATATTGATGCAAAGCTATTCCCTTGTATATTTTTATATTGCAGTCCAGTGTCTGTGGACACAGTGAGCCTTAGGATGGAGATCATTACCTCAAGATAATATCGTGAAAACAATTCCTACATAAATGGCGCTATGTTGGTATGGAAAATAATAAATAATAAATCTAAAATCTTAACTGGATAATGTTCTTCTGTTGTTCTTCTTATATTTGATGATAACTCACTCCAATCCAATGCAGATAATATGGAAGAGAAGAATAACAAGTCCTATCTGTTTGTAGTTTCTTCAGACCAAAATCTCAGTGGTATATTAATAAATTAATATTAATCGATTTATATCTTTCAAATATAGGTGTACCCACTCACAGTGAAACACCTTTAAATGTGAATATTAAGGTTTCTTTAAAGTCACCCGATTCAGTCTCACACTTGTGCAATCGCCATATTTTTCAGAGTAGGATCAGGCATACCTCACTCACATAAAAGCAGAAATGCACCAGTGTATAATGGTTTCTTCAGTGTTGGTAAAAATTCACTCTCAGCGTGATATGCGTACCCCACTTACAGTGTTCTAGATGTTCTCTTTCATATAAAGGTATCTTTGTTCATATACACGTAGATGTACCCATGTGTTCATATATTCAATATATTATACCGAAAAAATTAATAAAAGGTATGTCTCAGTATGCTTCTTCTCCTGTTTTGTTATCAATCCAAACCACACAGTGATCGATGTACAGAGAACAGATGGTGCCGCGGATGGCTGTCTCATCACTGTTCTCCTTATTCTGTGTGTTTTTGTATATGTTATGCCCAGTCTCAGTGCTGCTGCTTCAGTACACCAGAGATAAGCTTAAGGGCTGAAAGATCTCACCCTTATAATGCCGTTCCTAGCCCAGCCAAAGGTTGTGGAGGTGATGGCCAGGAGTGCAGCTGCTCTTTGCGGGTCCAGTGATGTGGAGGATTTCCAGTGGCTACCTGAAGGATTGGGTGTGTAGAAGTTGTTGGAGGTGGAGAAGCTCTCTGTGGGACTGCCAGAGGATACATGAATGGACTCTATGATGTTTGGAGATCTTGTGTTGCCTGGGGCTGGAGGTGTTCAGGGGGATGTGTTGACTGTTCTCCGCATGTTGGTGGGGCTGGGACATGTGGTGATTCCTGGCAGGGCCAGAAGGAAGCACTGGCGGTGAAAGCAATCTGGTACCCTAGTGAGGTGGAGTTGGTGAGGACATTGCTCTGTGTTCCCCACAGTGGTACTGGCTAATGTCTGCTCATTGAGCACTAAAATGGATGAATTGCTGCTGCTACTGGACAGGGGAAGGGCATTTCAGGCAGCATGTTTCTGAAAATGTGCTGGAGTTGCCAGGCTTTGGGCTATACAGAGGGGACGGGGTTAGTGCTGACTACCTCATCTGCCTTTACAGATGTATGCAGAGCTGTGGGCTGAGATGAGGAAGAGATAAACAATTAAATCCAATAAAACTCCAATCCAAAAAGATTTTACAGCAACATACTACAAAACTTTTAGCAGTGAACTTAACCCATACCTGACAACTCTTTTCAACACTATTATAAAAGGTAAGAGTTATTTGAGCTAGCCCTTGAGACCAGGTTCATATTGATAACAAAAGCGGGGAAATGCTGTAAAAAAGACACATTTCACTTTGACTGTAGATAAGATTTATGCAATAATTTTAGATACACACCTACATACAATCTTACCCCAAATAGTCAATAATGGCCATGTTGCTCGGTCTCCAGACTTCAGATGTGCTGTAATACCAGATGCGTGATTAACCTAATTAATTTCACAAATATTCCAAAGACAAAAGCCCAAATGTAATAGGGTGAGAGTTTAGAAAATGTGAGAAGTTAGAAGTAAACTCTCACACTTTTTAAACTCGGATAATGTAATAGAGTCTGAGAACTTGCAAACTTGCATGTTTTTAGACTCAAAAAACTGTCATGATTTAAACTCTTATCCAGATGTTTTCCCATTTTGAAGATAAAACTAGACCAATGTGGAAATTTACTACTAAACTCTCAAATTTTTTAAACTCTCACCCTATTACATTTGGCAAAAAGACTTCTTCCATTTTGCCCTGCATAGATGCAGAGAAAGCATTTGGTAGGGTCAGTTGGCTACTTATGCTATGATCTTTCTATCAGTTTGGTTTAGCTGTAATTTTCTCAGGGTCATAATCATGTGTCATAATTCAATATATCTGCCTGAATATTTATAAACATTATCTCTTTAGATACATTATCTTTATATAACAAATGATACTAGACAGTGATGTCCTTTTTTAGTTCTGAGCTCTTAAACTCCCTCACAGCCCAGATATGGCTATCTTCGGACAGCAAAGGCAAACATGTTGGAGAAGAGGATAACAAAATATTATTGCACACTCTTTCATCTTCCACATACTTGAAGGCCAGACCCGTATAAAATGTTCAGACATATGGGTCAATATTGATATGCGGGGCTGGTGCAATGCGGTAAGCAGGTTCTGGGCAGTAAGTAGGCTCAAGGATGGAGAAGTGCTGCCACCTTCTCCATTTGCAGGGCATCCACATAGATTTTGCTACCAGTGGGCACCTGCAGCTCATTCCCTGCAGCAGGAGTGGTGCTTTGGGTAACTACATTGCTGTGTGTTTGTGTGGCATAATGTATAAGGGGTACTATTACTGTGGGAATTATGTGTAATGCACACTACTACTGTGAGCAATATGTGTAAGGGGCACTACTACTGTGGGCATTATGTGTACGGGGCACTACTACTGTGGCATTATGTGTATAAGGGGCACTACTACTGAAGGCATTATGTGTATACAGTATGTGTATATGGGGCATTACTGTGGGGATTGTGTATAAGGGGCACTACTGTGAGATTTGTGTATAAGGGACACTTCAATGTGACAACTTGTGTATAAGGGGCATTGCCACTGTGGAATTATGTATATATGGAGCACTACTACTGTGGCATTATGTATAATGGCCACTACTACTATGTGACATTACGTGAATAAGGGGAACAACTGTATGTTGTAATATGAATAAGGGACAATACTGTGTGGTGTAATATGAATAAGGGACAATACTGTGTTGTGTAATATGAATCAGGGGCACTACGTGCAGTGTAATGTGAATATGATTGTGGTACTGTGTTTCATAATTTGATTTCGGGGTACTTTTGTGTGGCCACGCCCCTTCCTTGTGAGAAAACACTTTTTTATGCAGCACATGCCTCTGTCATTTGCTGTCCTTTTATAAAAAATGGGAGAGAGAGAGCAATTTTATAGTTTGCAGGGAAGCACCGAATATCCTAGCATCGGCCCTGTTGATATGTAAGGTAAATGACTACAAAATGCAAGCTCTTCCAATCCATGTGTGTTCCTGCATCCTAATAATTCTACAAGCCAACTACAACTTTTCAAAAAAAATGCAATAAAATATCTAGGATTTTTTTTTAATTACATTTATAATACTTTGTGTAAAGGAAATTATCTCTAGCTATTAACATCCATCAAAGTTGACATCATGAAGTGGCAAAAATGTTTTATATCATGTTGTAGCTTAGTATTCTCTGTATTTTAGTACCAAGTTGTAACTTAGTATTCTCTTATGCCCACCTTAACGTGGATTGATTTAGTATAGACCTTTAGTTAGGTGCTCTCCTTATATTCCTTCTAGGAATTGTTTAAAAAAATAGGTACAGTAGAAATTTGCAGACAATACTACCATTGTAGGTTTTAATAGCGATGTTGATGAGTCTGCTTATAGGAGAGTGGTTGAACGGTTGGCCATTTGGTGTGGTGAGAATAATCTGGAGCTAAACCCACAGAAAACAGTGGAAATGATAGTGGACTTTAGAAGACAGCCGCTTGCAATGTCTTCTGTTGTTATTAGTGACACCGTGGTGTCTGGGGTGGATTCATTTAGGTTTTTGGGGTCAGTGCTTTCACGGGATCTAAAATGGGGAACTAATGTGGACTCCATTGTGAAGAAGGCTCAGCAAAGGCTGTATTTCTTGCGGCAGTTTAGGAAGTTTAATCTGCCACAAGAACTGTTAGTCCTCTTTTATTCAACAATAATTCAGTCTTTTCTTTGTACATAAATTATTGTTTGGTGTAGCTCTATTACAGAACGGGAAAAGAACCGACTACAGAGAGGGGTTAGGGCTGCAGATAAAATCATTGTTATTGACCTCCCCCCCTTCAAGATCTATATTTAGCCAGGATTAGCAGGCGAGCTGGTAACATTGTAGCAGATCATGTACATCCAGGATGTCAACTGTTTCCAATGGTACATTCTGGTAGGCGGTATAGGTCACAACGGGTGAGAACTTCCAGAAATCTGAATAGTTTTTTTTCCACAGGCTATTATGGTGTTAAATAGCTGAATTTAATAGCTGATAGCTGAGAGGGCAGGGTGGGCAGTGTGGGCTGTTACTGTGGTATGGTTGATTGGCATTTTGTTGTGAGTTTTATGGGAGTATGTTAAACCAGAACAAATTCTTGTATATTTATGTATACTTGGCCAAATAAAGGTGAATTGAATTGAATAGTTGTAAAGTGGATTACAACCAAATTATATTTAATTTTAGGAATTTAATAATAATTCAGTAAAAACATATTATATAATGCATTTTATCATGTTAATTGTATTGTATTACTTAAATGTATCAATCACTTGTTATTTTAATTTTTATTATATATTTTCTATCTAAGAAATAGTCTGAAAATATTTACTTCACTGAAAAAATACTTGTGCTGACCATGTGAAATTTTGTTGGATATTATTTAATATACTGATTATACAATATTTTTTGATCAGCAGTGCGATTTGTAACATTCATTGTGCATTTAACAGTTCTAAATAATTTTGTTGCAATTCTGGTTCTTGTTCAAAAAGGAGAAAACTGCACCAGTTTATGACCTTCTCCTTAAGATATCATCCAACTCGATATCAATTTCCCCCCAAGGAGGTGCTACCAACTATATAGTACAAGTATTTAGCAACAACAAAAGATGAAGTATGATTGTGGACTAGGTCACAACAAATTAAAATATAACTTTTATTATCTTGTTTAAAAATTAATATAAGTTATAAAATCATAACACCAGTATAACCCTACATATATTGTATAATGTTCAAGCAAGTAGGGTGAGAAAATGTTTTTAAAATGCATGGCAGGATTATTGCAACAATACACTGATAATGAGTTTTATTCACTGTGATAAATAGTCCTATTACAAATAAATTGGTCTCAAATAGACTCTATATCCTTCTGTTACAAGTGACTTGCTATTATTACAAAAAATGTTGCAACTAACCACAAGAAAAAATAATATGTGTATGTTGTTTAGTAACCTGGGATTGTAGCACTTTATTTCCTGAGCCGTATTATTATATCTCAAATTAATAATAAATCAGATATAGTAAACTCTGATCCTATAACAATGCATGTCTAATTTTATTGACCCCTTCAGAACAGAACAGGTAGAAAAACATTTATTGATAATTGTTTTTAATCTGATATAATTCACGAGTCTTGCACCAGCAGATTTTAAGGATTTTTTTCTTTAAAAAAAGGTTTTTTTTAAATTATATGTGCTTACATAAACTACTAGGAATTCAGAATGTTCTCATAATACATGAAATGTCCTACAAACCTTTTAAATACTGAACATGAATGGTCTGTCATTGCAATATGATTCAAAAAGATCACTGACATGTTAAGCTTTAACTGATGTAATTACTGTTCAATAGTTGCACTGTATTTTACAATCATGCCCTATGATTTGTTGATGTATTTTGCTTGCAGACAGGTTACTTGTCTTAGATATCCATTAAATGGAGTGAAACATTCATTATCCATATGAAATTGTTATTCATTTGACCACCAAGGAATGATTGATGTTGATGCAGTCAATCAACCAACAGTGTTGCTTTATTGTGATTGCCAACATGTAAATGTGCAATTAATTATACTGGCAAAATAATTATTTAACAAACTGGTTTGCTGATATTCTTTTATGAAATCACATTTCGTTATAACTTTGAGTTGTGTCCATAAATAAGTTTTAGATATCAATGCCTATAAATGCATAATTAAAAAAATATTAATTGATTTTCATGAACTCATATTCTTAATTTTATTCTCTATTGTATTATACAATAGTTTGAAGAATATATATTTCTATGTCTAGTAAATATTACAAAAAAATATTTCAATATGAAAATAGCTTTAATTACAACTTACACTTTAATACACTTTAAATGTCATTAATTAATTCCTAAGTGTATAGGTATATATATATATATATATATATATATATATTATATATATATATATATATATATATATATATATATAGTATAACCAGGTCGGCGCTCCAGATAATAAATGAAATCCGGCAGGGGTACCCTCACAAAGGGGTAGATAAGGAGCTGAAAGTATGGCACTCCCCTCAAAATAAACCACACGGAGTCCAAAAGATCAATGGAATGTTTCAGTACTTTAAGAACTATCTTCAACCATACAAATATACAAACCAACAACTCACCTTAAATAACACCCTCTGCCCAATATGCTTGAAGTGCGCCAGCCGTATCACATGACTTGGCTGACAGCACCTCCTGATTACATCAGCAGATAAGCACGTCATCTCTACAAGACCAAACTACATCACCATAGTAACAAACAAACAGAAACAGAGCAGGAACATATGTCAAAACAGCGCTGCACTCAGTTGCATAGCAACCTCAATAATGCTAATAGCACAGACAAATCAGAAAAACAGTCACAAGTGCATAATACAGACATCAAAAGAATTGCGCATATAAGCAGACAAAATGACATGATCACAGACATTATAGCAATAATAACACATATATATATATATATATATATATATAACAAATATGCATAGAAAGTACTATTGTACTGAATATAGAATAAACATCATCAATTAACAACATGATAATTCTAGACCCTCATTTAAACCATGCGGTGCAACTACATCTAACCGGTGGATCCATCTCGCCTCACATTGTAATAATAAGCGATTTCTATCACCACTTCTCTTCGATTGTGGGATATGATCTATCATCCTATACCGGAGGCATGCCAAATTATGATTACAAGCCTAAAATTGGCTCTAGGATTATCATGGGCAGAGGGTGTTATTTAAGGTGAGTTGCTTGTTTGTATATTTGTATGGTTGAGGATAGCACTTAAAGTACTCAAATGTTCCATTGATCTTTTGGACTCAGTATGGTTTATTTTGAGGGGAGTGCAGCACTTTCAGCCTATATATATATATATATATATATATATATATATATATATATGTATATATATATATATATATATATATATATATATATATATATTGTGATAGTATCACTGGTAAAGTGGTCTGTGACAGGGACATTTATCCCAGATTCCTGTCTTATGTGTTTTAAATCCCCAGGAGAAAGTCTGCAGTGTAGCAGGCTTGAGTCTCGGCTTTTTGAAAAGCCGGTTTGGGACCTGGGGGTTGTGGGTGATAGGAGAGGGAGGGCTCCACCCACGGCCACTCCAGGTTTTGGTTCTCGCAGCCTGGTAACAGGCTTGATTGGGTTCCCACCTGAGGGTGGCCAATATAAGCCTAGTGTGTTGAGGGCTGATTGTCTCACCTGGGAAAGCAGGCAGGGAGTTTGCTCAGAGACACTTGAAAACCTATCTGTAAGTGTTGTGCTGTGCCTTGGTTGCTGGCATTAGGCCCTGCCAGGTTCTGGTAGTGAGGGAACTACCTGTGAAGCTAGTACCCCGACAGGGCTAGGATTTATGTTTATGTTTTCTTTATGTTGTTTCTGACATTGTACAATAAAGACTGGCGCCGACCAGCTTGTACTTGCATCCAGACTGGTGTGCTGCTTCCCTGCTGCTGTGGGTGTGTGTAAGAAAGGAGTCCTTCTACCCAGGAGAGGGAACCCCTAATCTGACTGTGTCACAATATATATATATATATATATATATATATAGTGGCAATGTGGAGAGAGAGGGCTATGACAAAGAAGCAGTCAATACAGTTTTTATTCTTGTATCTAAAACTGAACTATGTCTGTGATCTGTGCCTGCAGAACACCCTGTAGTGACTAACATTTTTCCTGTACTCACTTTGTACTACAAAGTAATATTAATGAAGCAAAAGTGTCGATTGTGAGGAAGACAAAAGGACATTTGTTGAATTTTGTTGAGGAGATTAACTGAACTGATAATATTATGATTTTATATTTTTATACATATTTTAATTTTCTGGATGTAAACTTTGCTAAAATACATGTACCTTTTATGTAGACTTTAAATAAAAAAGTTGGGTCTTAATACTCTCCTCAAAAAGACAGTCATAATGTACAGTACAGTACATTTATTATCCCATTTCACAGATTAAGCATGTTGAGTATTATAGTACAGATGACACACATCATAAACAGCAAATGAAACCATACTAGATACTGTTATATAAAATATATTTGAATAAATAAATTAATAATAATAATGATTATAATAATAATAATAATAATAATAATAATAATAATAATAATAATAATATTGAAATAACACATATAAACTAGAGAGGTGCATGGATCCCCATGTTTTGGCACTATAAAAGGATTTGGTTTTGGATCTGTTTTAAAAATTGATTAAAAAAAGCGAAAAACTTGTATTCATGAAATTTAGTTTGTTTTGTTCCTACAGTAATATTAAAATCAATAACATTAATTTCCCATAATTTTCAGTCAATTTTGACCACCCATTAGCTCACAATATTGTTTTTACCAATATTGGCCAATGGATGGAGTGAGCTGATTGGCTAAGCTTAGTGATAGAGCAGTGGCACACACACATGGCAGTTTCAAAAATAATGTAGCATATTAGGAAACATAGTGACACTGCAGGGGCAGATACGATGGCAGTTTAATATAAACTACATGATGCCACAGAATATTTTCAAGAACTAGATCAGAGGCCTCCAGCCAGCATAGGTAAATAAAGGTGGTGTATTTAGTGGAAGTCAGGTAAAGCATTGATTGATTGATTGATTACAGTGTTTATATAACTATAAAAAACAAATCTTGGAGATGGAATAAACTATTAAAAAACAAACATCCCAAATCACAATGATATTGATTTAAATAATTGATTGTTTGATTAATTACAGTATTATACGTGTCTATGTATACACACACATAATTGATGGACAAATACTGGAACTGAAATGGAGTTTTAAGACTACCTAATATGTGAAGGTCTAATATACCTCTGTGGCGGTACACTCAAAGACAACATAAGTTATACTTATGCATCAGCAAATAACATTCCAGAATAAAATGCTGTCCAGAACAATAAAATGCATATATTCTACTTTCACTTATATATAAAATGAATATAATAAACTACTCCTAACCTTCAATATATTTGTTATAGTGAGATGCTCATAAACTAAGGACAGTATGTTTGTAATGAAATAAGAATACCATATACAGGCAGATAGTGTTTTTTATTACACATTTCTTACTTATTGCACTTTCTACTTTACTACTATATTTTATATTTTGCTCTTTTTAGTCTTGAATATATTTTATATTTGATTTAATATGTTATATTGTATGCACCATATACAGATCTTTTCTTCTCTTCTACCAGTTAGTATTCAAATTATCTTTGGCAGCACCCCCATATCCCATACATGAATAGGTGAATTAAATATTGGGGACGTTTAGGGGGCTCTGGTGTGTGATTTATAGTTCTTGATAATTTCCAGTGCAATAGATATTTTCCTGTCTCCCTAGACATACACATTGCACTCATGGACACCATTAGGAGTATATTTACTAAAAGTTAATTTTAATCAATTTAAAAATGATGAATACTGATTAAAATCAATCAATATTGATTATGTGTTTCTGGGGCTAAATCATACATTTATTAACAGACAATTTTTTATTTTATTTTTTAAGTATTATTGGATGTGTGATTTAACCCCATAAACACAACACCAATGTTGATCAATTTTCATTGATTTAAAATCAATAAAAATCTATTAAAATCGACCTTTAGTAAATATACCCCATAGCCTCTTGTCAGGAATATTATAAGATTTTGAACACAAAGTTTATTCTTCAATGTTCTTTTTTGTTCCCTATTTTACCTTGTTTAAAGGTGACACCTATAGACTCGAGAAGGAGTAGGTTTTGCATGATCCAGTAGGTTCCAAAAGATGCTTGTCTGTGTCTGACACTGGGTTCCATAATAAGCATTCTAGAGCATGAAATAGCAGTAGCAGTACCAACACCTGCAAAGGAAGACCATGTTTTGAGCCTTTCCTTGCCACTGGGTATGCCATGATTCCAATCTTAGAAGTTTTAGCAAAACATTTTTCTTTTATTGTTAAAGGTGATGTTTTTTTTCTTACCATTGTGAATATTCTTTAGTTTTCAGGTGCCCTTTCATAAACATTTTTCCCCTTCACCACCTTTTTTTTCAAAATATTTTGTTGAATTTATTGTCAATAAAGAGGTTACAGAACTTTTACAATAATTCAGATAAGAGTAAAGTTTCACAACTTCAGTTGTTTCACATATAGAATTCAAACAGAAATGTAAACAAATATATAACGTTGAATTACAAGTGAATTATATTTAATGGGGAGGGGGTGGGGATAGGGGTAGACAAAGGGAAACACAAGAGGATAGAGAAAGGAAAGGAGTTTATATGGAGCTTGAGAAAACCTTCTTCGTATTAGCTGGGTATATTATCAGTATGAAAATATATGTAGATTATGAGGGTATAATTAAGCTTAGGTCAGTTGGCGTAGGTGATACCAATCAGTGGAATCAAAGATTTGTGCTATATGGTCTTGAGTATGTTTGTCCAAAGAATATATGTACAAACCCCATTTTGTGTAGAACTTTTCTACATCATTATTTAAGTCTGGTAGTGTTGAATGTCTAGCAAAATACAAGAGTTGCATCATCGAGAGACGGAGCTGACTTAGATGTAAAATGAATAAGAATGATTTTTTTGCCATAGTAACTAGAATAGCGATGATAGGGTATAGAATTTGTTTTTCCTTACCTAAGTCCCAGTTGGAGAAGTAAGCACAAAGGCAAGCAAGAGGGTCAGCTTTAAGTTTCAGAGTAAACAAAAAAAATATATAATTGATGTTGAACCTTGTTCCAAAATGTCCTAACTTTACCACATTCCAGAAGCAATGAAAGAATTTTGCAGAATCATAGTTATATTTTAGACATTTTCCCGACTCATTAAGGACCATATGTTTCCACTGTGCTGGGGATATGTATGATCTGTGAATAGTTTGGAAGTGAACCTCTTCAAGATATGCAGATTGAAGCCATTTCAACGTATCATCATAGTGATAAGCCAGGGCTGATGGTGATAGCATTTCTGGAATATCTGATTCCCATGCATAGTAAAGATTATTACTATGTGAGTCAGAAACATTATTCACTAATAAAGAATATAAATATTCAGTGTAATATGGGATTTGAGAATTCATTCATAATAGGGAAGTTAATGAGTCAGTAGATAGTGGGCTATATGTAGTTTTCTCCAAGGACAGAATGTAATGCCTAACTTGTAGGAACATATAGAAATGACAGTTATAGATATGTTGTAGATCTTGAAAGGAGTATAATTTGCCCCCAGGGTCGAACACTTGAGACGTAGATGAGTGGCCCTTTTTCCTCCACAGTGCAAAATTCGAGATAGACAAAGACGGTGGGAAAGCTGGGTTACTCCAGATAGGTATAAATGAGGTGCTAGAGAAGTTAGTACATAGCTTTTTGTGTCGCTTTCCCCATGCTAGGTAAGTATCTCTAAATATTATGTTAGATGCTATGGTGTGTTGGATATCCGTCAATTTAGAATGTAAGAGAGCTGCTGGTGCAAATGGTTCAAAAATATCTAATTCAAGGTCTCTATCCATGTAAGTAGATTTATTTAGTAACCAATCACTTATATATCTGAAGAAGACTGACAAGGAGTACAGATGGAGGTCAGGAGCCCCAAGACCACCATCGCTTCTTAAAGTCTTCAAATTTGATAATGAAATTCTGGATCATTTGTTTTGCCAAAGAAAATGAGACACTGCTTTGTTAAACTTAGAATATCCAGAGCAGAAAGAGCTATAGGAATCATCTGCATGATGTAGAAAAGTTTTGGAAATATAATGCTTCTAATCACAGCCATAAGACCAAGCAAGAAAAGGGGTAAAGAATTCCAATTATATGTGAGAGATATTATTTTGGATAATTTTACTGAGAAATTTTCTTTATACATGGTATTTAAATTTGATGGGATTTGTATGCCTAAGTATTTTATTTTCTCAGAGGTTATATGAAAATAAGTTAGCTTGGGGGATTGATAGAGAGTTTGGGAGGGATCGTTTATGGGAAGAATCTCGGATTTGGATATATTTATCTTATATCCTGAAAATGTACTAAAGGAGTTAATAATCTATATAGCTGCTGAAATAGATGTAACAGGGTCGGTAAGAGTTAGGATTAGGTCTTCCGTGAATAAGGCTAATTTAAGAATTGATGAACCTATCATGATGTTATGTGAAATAAGGATATAGTCAATTCTTGAAAGTGTCTGATGAGCTGCAGAGAGGCAGGTATACTCCTTGTCAGTAGGGTGGAGTTGTATCCACATGTCAACCAATTGTAATTTACTAGTGAAAGACAGAATCCCTAATTTTGGAAGTTTTAAGCAGTCATTTGGGGGATTGGAGCGATCTAGGTAGGGTGAGGAAATTAGATTAAGATCTCCACACACTATCATTGATTCGTGGCTAAAGCTACTCAATTTAGCTAGGAGGTTTTGGAAAAAGGACTTTTTGTTTATGTTGGGAGCATAAATATTACATAAATATATATGATGTATTGAGGCAAGTACATAGCAGCCTTTTGGGTCTGGTAATACCTGCTGGACTTGTACATTTAGATTTTTCCTAGCAAGGATAACAACACCCCTTGCTTTAGAATTATAAGTTGCTGCAGCTAATAAGGACCAATTAAGAATTTTTAATTTTTTGACCTCATCTCCAGTAAGGTGTGTATCTTGCAAAATGGCAATATCGATCTTCTGACGGTAAATCAGAATTTTTCACCTCTTTGCAGGAGAGTTTATACTGCCCACATTTAAAGAACCTATACAGAATTTATCCATTTCATAATTGCAGCAAAAAGTGGTAGTCATCAACCGTACCAATAATACCTTTAGCATATGAGAGGGAGGGGGGTGGAAGGGAAACACAATAGGAAAGGGGGGTAACCAGACATTATCAACAAAACATAGATTTGAGCAGAGTGCACAAATGATTAGTGCATAAAAATTGTATGCTAGTGACTTCAGGAGAAGAAAGTGGAAGATCATTAGAAATAACATTTCACACCGGCTATGATCTCCACTCCATTGAGGAGAGTATCAAAGGAGATATTATAATGCCCTGGTAGTTTAACATTACTAAAAGCTAGTAGTCTAAGATCTTAGGGCCTGATTAAGAGCTGCTCATAAGCGGCCGCTCGATCGCTGTGAGCGATGTTCGCACAACCGCGCATGCGTATGGGTCGTAATGCGCATACGTAAACTAGTCATTGTGGTCGGAAATCGAGCGCTCGCAAAACAGCGAGGGGCTGCTAATTTAATTGACAGAATGTACCATTTGTGGGTGGTAACAGGGGAAGGTGCTTGAAAACAGGAGAGTGGAGATCCGAACGCAGGCGTGCCTAATGGTAAAAAGGGCATTTAATGGGAGTGCATAATTAGTAAAGGAGCATCATCGACCACATCACTTGGTTGTCTTTAAGCCTGAACTGCTCACTGTGATTGCGGTCAGAAAAACAAACCACAAGCACTTCGAGCAGTTCAGATGCCTTTCGATGTACCCGATTAATCAAATAAATACTGGAGATGACGTGTGATGCGAACGGCAAAGGGGCATCTTTACAAAATAGCAAGCACATTTTTCATTCGCTCGCTCAGACATAGAGGCGTCAACAAACCGCAATGTGCGAGAGCTCAATTTAAATAGCTGGCCCCTTTTTAGGAACGACCATCCGCAAATAGCATCCGGCTCTGAATCAGGCCCTTAGTACAGTTAGTAAGTATAGATTAGTATAACCAATAACAGTACTGAAAAGTAAGGTATACAATACTAGCAAGGAAATTCAGTTATGAACATTTGCAAGGAATAAGCGTGCATAAGACCCAACTTAAATACCAATGTATATAAGCACTGAATAGGGTAATGTAAACATAAATATTTTACGAGTAGAATTTAATGGCATTTCCCACTAAAGTAAGTGTTTCTGGTCATATTCCAGACCATGACCTGGGAAAGTCTAAGGTGAAGATTTTTGAATCATTTTAGAATGGGTCGGAAGGATAGTCTGATGTAACTTGATTAGCAGCCTCCCTTTCCTCTCGGATATATCCAGCAGCATCATACTGGTTGAGAAAGTCTTTGTAAGAAGACCCCTCAAACAGACGGAGTCTTGCAGGGTAAATCAAGGCGAATTTGCATTTAGCTTGGATGAGCTGAGAGCATAAAGGGGCAAATGCCTTTCGAGCCCTAGTAAGTTCAACCGAGTAGTCTTGGAAAAATATATAATCTGGAGCCTTCCCAAGTAATTGAAGGAATCTTGCATGATGCATTCCAAATAAGCATTTTGTGAAGGTAGTTTAGACAGCGTAGTAAGGTTACTCGTGGTCTGGCATTGGTGTTGGAGGGAGCTTTGCCCACTCTATGTACTCGTTCCACTACTAAATCGCGGCATTCGGATTTTATGCCCAGTATTTCTGGAAGGGTTTCATGCACAAAAATGGATAGTGCTGGGCCTTTAATAGACTCTGGGAGACCGACCAATCTGATATTGTTTCTACGCGAGCGGTTCTCCAGGTCATTGATTTTGTTCCAGAGGTGATAATTCTCTTTTTCTAGTTTAGTGTTAGAGTGCTTAAAGTGAGATACATCAGTAAAGGCTTCACCTACTATAATATGTGCTCTATTTCAGAGACACAAGGTGTTAACTTCTGCAGATGCTGTGTAATGTCAGTAACTGATTGCATGAGAAGAGATGCCATAGTGTTTTTTATTGCTTCTACCATGTCCCCATATGTGATAGGTGAGTCAGAAGATTTCTGTACCTGATTGGGGTCAGTGGAGTAGGTTGCAGCTGCTGCCTTTTTAGCCGCTGGGGAAGCTGAGAGCGAGTCGATGTCCAGCATGTTGGGATCAGCCTGTCTCTTCTCCTGTCTTTGCCGCAGGTATGTCTGAGGAAAGTGGACAGATATTTGTTCATCAGCAGTCAGGCAGGTGAGCGTAAGGTTGGCGCTAGGCTGGAGTCTGGAATTAGCCTTGAAAAGGTTTTGTACCATTTGTGCAGCGGAGTGCAGTTATGGAAATGCTCACTCCATGAAAGCAAGGAACCGGAAGTCTGCCCTTTCACCACTTTTAGTAGATGTTGAAGTACTATGATTGGAAGCAGCCGCAGCATTAGTATTGGGTCACTGCTCCTGTTCTTCTATTAACTGATCCATGATTGGTTTTATTTTTGACACCAGGACAGCTACTGTTGTTTAACTTAACTGCCTCCACACTAAGTGAACGCACAACAATGAGATAGGGAAAGGAGAGACCTTTACAATGCAGTTTTAATAAAATAATGGAGTTTTTTTTTCACACCAGTCAAGAAATGATTTTTTTGGTGCAGTTGATGGAATGGTTACCACTGCACACACCATCATTTACACTGCAAATAAAACACAATGCAATTTCTTTGAAAATGTTTATTTTTTTGTACACAAACACTGGCAATTGTTTTCATGCATTAGAAGGAACAGGTCTCCTTTGTGATAATTGTTTTGGGGTGTTGATGATGTGGTGGAATTCCACTGCACACCCCATTGCTTATACTGGTAGGAAAACACACAGCATTTTTTTCATAATTAATTTTTGTTTTTGCAAACAATGGCAATTGTTTTCATACACTTGGAGGAACAGGTTTCCTTTGTGAGAATTGTTATGGAGTGCATTCAATGGGGGATACCACTGCTCACATAATGGTAATAGAGAATGCATCACTTGTCTCAACACACACTTGAAATAAACAATATATTTAAATTGAATTAGAAAACACTGCAATTTGTTTGTTTTTTGACCAAAGTAAAACAAAATATTTGTATGCAATTTTTTTTATAACAGGAAAAAAGACTCAAAACAAAGATGTCTTCTCGGGAGGCAGCAGCCTCAGCTCAGACACAGTAGAGTATTTTGGACAGGTAATCAATATACTGCAGTGATAGATTTCCTTGAGAAAAAAAAGTGCAGTTCACTTTAACAAACAAGCAAACAAAAAATCAACAGCACAACACAGTAGCATGTGTGTTTGCACTGCAGTATGTGAATGTGCAATCTATGTGTGTGACAAACAACATACACACATACCATGTCAATGATGCCTGCAGAAACCCTTTCCAGGTGCCTATTCCATCTACCTACTACTAGAGCAGAGGCATCACCAGGTCTGGTGACATTTGGTGTTGGTGTGCACTTCACATCCTCCCAACATGGCGGAGCCACATGCACCCATAAAAGGGGAGTGGCCCTGCATAAATGGGCATGTCCTTGTGTGAAATCACAATTGCATCACTCTGGGAGCTGCCCCTGGAGAATAGTGCCTGCCAGGGGCGTATTAAGAGAGGAGGGGGCCCATGTGCAATCCCCATGCGGGCCCCCTCCGCTCTTCCCAGTGGACGGCAGCCGACTGATGTGGCTGGCCAGCCACTGGATCATTTGCAGACTATGGGCCCTAGAGTGTGCCTGTAGTCTACTGCACATGCGCAGAACGCTGGGAAAATGGCCTCGGCATCCATTTTCCAGTGTTCTGTGCATGCACAGTAAACTCTGGGCAGTAGAGTGTGCCCAGAGTCTACTGCGCATGCTCAGAACAATGGAAAAATGGGTGCAGCAGCCATTTTCTGGTGTTTAGAGCAGCGCTGAAACCCGCCTCGGGACCACAGACAGGTAAGTTTAAAATAATATGGGTACAGGGTGTGCAGTGCGGGGCCCCCCTGGACCCGGGGGCACATGTGCCCCACACACACTGCACCCATTATAGATATGCCACTGGTGCCTGCAATGTTGGCTGCTCCTCTGTGACAGGAGCTGAGTGTTGCAGGAGAGTGCCATACTGCAGCTCCTGGATCTTGTCACTGAAGAGAAGCCAGTATTTTGGTGTCTCCCCCTCCCATAGTGATTCCACTGTACTACAGACTTTGAAAGGATTGAAGACAGGTGCACATTGTTGTTTTTGTGAGAACTATATTTGACTACTAAGCTGCTAAACTAAGTGGGAACTGCAACCCACTAAAATAATTGGCAAATTAAAAAAGAGAAGGTAGCACTGATAGACAAATATAAAAACAATTTGTTTCACCACAGTGTTAAGCTCAATAATGACAACAATTAAAATAAAAAAATGTTCCAATAAAATGTGCTGTAGCAATAAAAGGATAAGCTGCTAAATCTGATGGAATATTATAACTACTCTCCCCAGTGTGACATTTCTGATATATAATTGTCCATATGGTAAATATGGGTGTAAACAGATATGAGATCTCACCTAGTCGGAAGGTGTTAGCAATGTCCAAACCCATATAGAGAATAAAGTCTCTGTAGTAAACTGTATGGCACAGTGCAATGAGGGTAGAAGCTGTCATAGTATGCAGGTAATTGAGGGTGTTGTGGTGTAATTCCAGTTTGGTTCTATGTCTCACCTCATCCTAAGTTCACTTCTTGTAACACAGTATCCGTTTTGATCTCCCTACTACAGTCTTTGTCCTAATCCAACGCAGACTCCTACTCCAGTCTTAATGGTGCCCTTATTTCACCCTAATGGTGTGCTAATGGCATTTTTTTATAACACAGTGCTCCAGCACACAGTCCCACACTCACTCCTCTTGCTCTCCTATTTGCAAACTGGTGCCTGATGAAAACATTTAAGATCCAATACCAGGAAGATAATGTTTTGCCTTGTTTTGGGATCTGAACTTGGTCAGAAGACCCAAGATGGGACTCAGATCCTCTCAGAACCCACAAGTTTAGGTGTGTTTGGTTTCCCAGGAAACTGAACTCATCATTTTAATATAAACATTAAAATTATAGAATAAGCAGCAACTCCTGAACAAATATAAATACAACATTTGATGTTTATGCTCAAAAAATACCTTCAAGAGAACCAAAAATAATTGATGACCCATCTGACAAAGTGGTATTGCTAACCCACAGTTATGGTTTATCTCAGCAGATGCCCTTCTGAGAAGGAGAGAATTCCAGTTTTCATTATGAATCATTTCTGATTTGATGCTCACTTTTCCAGCACCACAGAACAAGAAAGCAAAAAATATGAAAGAGGTAGGGTGGAGATGTCTTGAAAATGAGATGTCAGTCAAAGGCACAATCCTTAATTTAGGGTCTTTCCTAAATTCCACCCCATAATGACTACCTATCTATAGTAGCCTAAAACAATACCCACTGTGTGATTTCCACAAAGTCCAACACAATGCATCACGGGTTTAACCCCCATCAGGCCCATTTTCCTTAATTTTCATACAAATGACATGGTAATGAAAGTGTCAAATAATTATTATATATCTATATTTATAGACAATATGTAGCCTTTCACATGACCATATATATTGACCTTCAGGCTGTATAAATCCAGATGCTTTCAACAGGCAAATCTGTGTCCTATAAGGTTAAACTTTTCACATTTATCAAAGTGTTAGATAGCAAGCAGCATAAGATTCATATAGTATTTACCCCGCCAGTGGTTACCTCTTCACAGTAAAGATTCTTGGCTTTTATTCATGTCTGCAGTACTAGCAATTGAATTGGTGTGTGGAAATATACCAAGAGTCCAGCGTCACTGCCTGCTTAGGCTTTTGTCTTATTAGTTGGACATTTTCAAAGCTTTGAAAAAGTCCTACTTATAAGACAAAATGTATCAAGTATCCAATGAAAAGCATTTTGACGGTGTGGTTGACTTTTATAATAGGTCCAGTTTTAGAAATAGTTGTTTCCCTTCTGCTCCCCTTTCGTGCTCATTTTGAGTGATGGAGAACACTGAGGGTGATTGTGTTACTTATGCTGGGCATACACTCTAAAGTTGTCTGGCAGATCCACCTGATATTGGCAGATCAACCAGATATTTGTACAGTGTATGCACATGACCAATCTGAAAATATTGATAAGTCAGACATGGCAGATCATCTATTTTGAACTTACAAGTCAGCCTGATATTGCAGTGTATGCACTGCCATGGCCGATGGATGGACATTGAAGGGACAGGCACATGGCTCCTCACCAGGGGAAGAACGCAGATATCTTGGGCCATATTCTGTGAAATATCTTATATTGGGCTGAATTCAATTCAGTGCAAAGCTGAATAGCTATGGGAATGAACTCCTGCAGCTATTCAATACACCACACTGTTTGGGCGGCTAAAGAATTTCTTCAAGTGTCCCCATGGGGATGTGAGAAGAAATTGTGCCAGGGTATGTGTGATGGTAACATTGTGTATGATATTGTGGTACTTAGTGTGAGTGATAGTGTGATTGACATAAATACTGTAAACAATGATTGTAGGTAAATTGAGGGTCAATGTGAATGAGTGTTGTGAAGTAAGTGACAGGTATAATGTGAGTGGCAGGATATTGAAGCTGAGGGCTGAGACACTGAGCAGAAGTTACAGGAAGTGTGAGGGAATGGACACTGAGGGGAAGGTACAGGGAGGGTAAGGGCAGGGACACTGAGGGGGCTTACAGGAAGGGAGAGGGCAGGGACACTAAGCAGGAGTTACAGGGAGGGTGAGTGTATGGATACTGAGGTGGAATTACAGGAATGGTGAGGGCAGGACCACTGAGGGTAATGTAAAGGGAGGGTGAG
Organism: Taudactylus pleione; assembly: GCA_031769625.1. NCBI lineage: Eukaryota > Metazoa > Chordata > Amphibia > Anura > Myobatrachidae > Taudactylus > Taudactylus pleione. The sequence goes on from JAUIMM010000182.1 coordinate 6,784,637, forward strand.
GGCAGGGATACTGAGGGGGACATACAGGGAGGGGGAGGGCGAGGACACTGAGGGGGGTAAAGTGTGGGTGAGGCCAGGGACACTGATGGGGAGGTACAGGGAGGGTGAGAGCAGGAACACTAAGCAGAAATTACAGGAAGTGTGAGGGAATGGTCACTAAGTGGGAGTTATAGGGAGGGTGATGGTATTGATACTTAGGGGGAATTATAAGGAGGGTGAGGGCAGACACACTGAGGGGGAATTACAGGGAAGGTGAAGGCAGGGACACTGAGGGGGAATTACAGGGAGTGTGCAGGTAGGCACACTGAGGGGGAATTTTAGGGAGGGTGAGGGCAGGGACACTGAGGGGGAATTACAGGTAAGGTGTGGGCAGGGACACTGAGGTGGGATTACAGGGAGCAAGGGTGTGGACATTGAGGGGGAATTACAGGGAGGGTGAGTGTAGTGACACTGACCAGAAGGTACAGTTACAGGTACAGATGATGGTATGTATTCTGAGGGTGAGTTACAGGATGAGTGAGGGGTATGGACACTGAGGGGCAATTATAGGGAGAGTGATGGCAGGGACCGAGGGGGGATTACAGGGAGGGTAACGGCAGGGACTGAGGAGGGATTACAGGGAGGGTGAGGGTATAGACACTGAGGGTGGTCACAGGAAGGGTTAGAGCAGGGACACTGAGTGGGAGTTACAGGGAGGGTGAGGGTAGGGACACTGAGGGATTTATAGGGAGGGCAGGGACACTGAGGTGGAATTACAGGGAAGGTTAGGGTATGGACACTGAGGGGGAGTTACAGGGAAGGTGAGGGTAGTGACAGTGAGTGGAAGTTACAGGGAAGGTGAGAGTAGTTACACTGAGTTGGAGTTACAGGAAGGGTGAGGGCATGGACACTGAGTGGGAGTTACAGGGAGGATGAGGGTAGGGATATTGAGGAAGATTTACAGAGAGGGTGAGGGTAGGGACACTGAGAGAGTTATAGGGAGGGCAAGATCAGGGACACTGATGGGGAATTACAGGGAGGGTGAGGGTATGGACACTGAGAGGGAGTTACAGGGAGGGTGAGGGTAGTTACACTGAGTGGGAATAACAGGGAGGTTGAGGGCAGGGACACTGATAGGGAATTACAGGGAGCGTAAGGATAGTAATACTGAATGGGAGTTACAGGGAGGATGAATGTAGTGACAATGAGCAGGAATTACATGGAGGGTGAGGGTATGGACACTGTGGGGGAATTACAGGGAAGGTGAGGGTAGGGACACTGAGTGGGAGTTACAGGGAGAGTAAGGGTAGGGACACTGAGCAGGAGTTACAGGGAGAGTAAGGGTAGGGACACTGAGCGGGAGTTACAGCTTGGGTGAGGGAGTGGACACTGAGTTGGAATTACAGGGAGCATAAGGGTAGGGACACTGAGTGGAAGTTACAGGGAGGTTAAGGGTAGAGATACTGAGCGGGAGTTACAGGGAGGGTGAGGGTATAGACACTGAGGGTGAATTAAAAGATGAGTGAGGGTATGGATACTGAACGTGAGTTACAGGGAGGGTGAGGGCAGGTATACTGAGGTAACCAAATGTGACCATGATATATATGCAGTGATATATATTAAGTATATCATATAATTGCAGAGACCGGAACTCCCTGCATGTAAAGCTGTTCAGTGCCCTCAAATAAGTACTATAACTATAACAAAATGACAATATAACTGGCTGCAGCACTTTGTAGATTATAATTATTATCCTTTATTTATATGGTGCCACAAAGGTTCCGCAGCGCCTGACAAAGGCCTTCATTCAGAGCCGGACGCTCTGAGCAGAGCGCTCGCTCTGAATGAGGGCCGTCCTCCATAAAAATGGAGCGTCCTCCTGGACGCTCGTATAGCTGTGGGTCACCACCCACAGCACATACGAGTGTGCAGGATGATGATCGCGATGTTCTTGACCATCGTGACCATCGCCAGTGCGACCAGAAGCCTGTGGTCGGGGTTTTCGACCACAAGCCCTGGAGTGATTTTGGCTCTATCAGAGCCAAAATCACTCCCACTGACATCACTTGTGATGTCAGTGGGCCGGCTTCTGATGGTAGGCGTTCCCTTGGGAATGCCCCCGTCTGGGAGGCACGCCCCCGGCATGCCCACCAAAGGGGGTGTGCTGTCAATCAACATCGACAGCACGCCCCCTTTGATCAGACACAACGAGCGAAGGAAAGTCCTTCGCTCGTCGCGTCTCACGCATGCGCACGACGGAGCTCCCTCCATTGTGCACATGCTCAATGCACACCATTGACCCACTTGCGAGCGGACAGCCGCTCGCGAGTGGGTCTGAATCAGGCCCAAGGTGCATAAATGAGCACACAGGAAAAACAGTTAAAAGTAATACAAAAGAATGCAGGACAAGGACATGGTTTGCAAACGTTGCTTCATAACACAAGCAGCAAGGCCTCAGCAACCAAATGATAGGTACCATTTGGGAAGTTAGGAGTAAATGATACTATAAGTAGTGGGAGGAGAAGCACTTGAGGGACAAGGGCCCTGCTCATGAGAGATTTCATTCTTAAGGGGAGGGGCAGACAGACAGGGGCGACACATGTGGTAGATAGTGAGGAAGGATCATGGAGCAGTGGGTTAGGATATGTGTGGTTAAGATGACCTGAAGTTATGTCAATATTAAGTCCTTCATTCATCTATCTTTATGACAGAAAATAGATTTTGTTTATGTGTTATATACTTGAGAAATGTACAAAATAAAGTTGTAGCACTTTAATTTTTATGTCTTACAATTTAGCATCTAAATACATACTGCTAAAAATTCAGTTGTTATGGAACTATCCCACCATCCTATTACAGTAGTGAATACTTTAGTCCTAGCTGCTGGGAGATATGCTATGCTCCTGTGAGTGGGAGCATCTCACATGCCAGACCCAGCCACAAATGGGTGCTGCCATGCCCAACATGCTGTGGTCCCACAGGATTTTGCTGTATCCAGGCCCAGAATTTATCTTGGCAGCCCTGGAGGTGACAGCAGAACCATGAGGGAATGGGGCTTAGTGGTGGAGTAGCAAGGCCATAGAGGGAGGCAGGTGGTTGAGAGTGGAGGAACAGAAAAGGCGGGGGAAAGAAGCAGAGGGTTGGAAAGTAGACTGATGAGAGAAAAAAAGGGGGAACAGCAAGTGGAGGAGACAAGAGGGGAAGTATAGCGATGGATAAAGTAGAGGATTATGTGAACATTGAATGTGGGGGTGTTTGTATTAAGGGTGTTCATGCCGTGGATGAGATAATGAGCTAGATGAAAACTGGAGTGGAGGCTGTGAGATGTAGAGACAGTAGGGATAAAAGTTGTTAAATGTTTGAAAATACAGGTAAAAGAACAGTGCTGCTAATGTATGAGCACAGCTCCAAAAGTGAAATATAAAGAGAGGTATGTGAGTAATGGGTGAAGGAATTAGTTATTAAAAAAATGATTAAAGTGAATATATGTGATGCAATAGAAAAAGGCAATAAAAAACAAGATTTTCTATAGTATGAATGCAAAAATTACAATGTACAGAGCAGATCAGAAGTATTTTGAACAACATATCAATAAACAAGAACAGCACACAGATAGGGAAGTATTTGCAATGTCCAACTAGCAAGTGCAGTAAGGAGTTTTCGGGATTTGCATAGAGCAGCAGATGTTGAATTCGGTAATTCACATAAGTGTGTCGCTTGATGTTGTTCAGAAAGTGTCTGGTTTTGAGGATGTTTTCCCACAGTTTTCATCCAGTTTAACTCTGGCATAACTCCGTCTTAGTTATCAAATTGTAATTACACTTATAATCTAACATTTTGAATCTAAGACTGACTATATCAGCATAACTGTCCATATATACATATATACCAAACACACTTACCTAATAGTTGTTGGTAATGTCTTTTTTTCTTCATCATTGTTTATAACATGTAGCTGGCCTATCATACTCTCCAAGCTACTGAGGCTTTCATTCAGGTCACTCCATGTTCTGGCTTGCTGTTCCTCTGGCTCCATTGCATTTCTTCACAGGCAGGCATGCACAGAAACAGAGCGTGCAACATGACATCATCGAATTCTAACCCAGTGAAAAGCCCATTGTTTACAGGCTGGGGGAGGCAGAGATACTTCTAGGCAGAACCAGAAGTACTGATTTAGTCTTTGCTGCAGTGCTGTTATACTTACCAGGCAGTCCAGGACAAGGTGGCTGTGGGCTTGTGGAGGTAAACAAGATTTTTTTTAAATCTGGCAGGAGGCTAATGGGTGGTCCAGTGCACCCCCAGACCACCCCTTAGTTTCGTTTATGTCTGCATGTGCGCAGGACTTATTCTGCAAGTGTGCAGAATGGATCCTGCATAGTTGCACACAGACCTTTCAATGCCTTTGCCTGATTGACAAGCAGAGGCATTTAAGGGGCAGTGAGGGGGCGGGTCAGCCAGCATTCATGGAAACAGGGGAGCATCCACCTCATTTTCAAGGGATAGCCAGCCCAGGATCTGCGTTGATCAATGCAGTGTCTTGGGCTCTCAAGACAGCTAGTCTAGATCAGGTGAGGCTTACTCAGCAGGCCAGAGGCCCGGAGCCATACATCATCGCGACCATCGACACAATGGTGATCCCAGCCTGTGATCTCCGTTGCAGTGCTGGGATCGCAAATGCAGCAGGGGGTGTCATACACCTCCTGCTGAATTTGCATAATATCAAGGATCACAATAGCAAAGCTGCATGTGTGCAGCTTTGCAATTGTGATGCTTGCTGAATCAGGCACATGATGCAATGTATAAAGCTGTACCTGATAGCTTAATTATATTGACCAGAATGGAGCTATTGTAGTTTCACTTATACAAAATAATGTTATATACATATATATATATATATATATATATATATATATATATATTCCATAGACAAAAAAAACTTACGGTTTCACATGTCCCATTAAGGCTACTTAGACATTATCTGAAATTTCACAAAACCTATTGATTTTTTGCCACTCAAACTTCAAAAAGCAATGGAATTATGATCATTAAGGTTGAGGCCTTAATGGACATGTTCCTTGCGCAATACAGATATGGTATGCCATCACAGCCTGTGGTTAACTGCAGATTCAGAACTCTCACAGAATGAGATTGCTGTCACTCACAAAATGGTGGAGCTGCTAATTCACAGAATTGTGTGCTCATTGGCATACACACATGCAGTCTTTCCAACTGAGGTCAAAGCAGATAATAGAGCTGTGCAGATGGGCAGAAAAATTAAAATGAGATACGTGGACCCTCGCACATTACTACCTGAATGACAGCTTTGCCTGGTATTTCAGTACAGAAATCCCATTGCGGAGTGCTCATTGGCTGAGAGAGGCGAGCCTTCTGCCTCTCAGCCAATGACCTGTTCTCACCATTGACTTCAATGGTGAGAACCGAGCGTGCCCTTTTCAAAAAAGTACTAGCATGTGGGGGAGGCTTGCTGGGAACTGTAGTTCCACAGCAAAAGACAAAATTTATATTTTCATATGCACCACACTTTGCATAATCAAATCAGCACCCACTGCCCAGAAGGAGTCCGGTGCTGGTTCTGGTAAATAAAGGGGAACCTATGCATTTTTTCCCCTGTATTTCCAGAACCAGGACCATCTCAGAGCCCTGTGCTGGTTGCACTAAATACGGGGGACCCTACGTCATTTGTCCCCCACAGTTTGCAAACAAAACAGATCCTGAAAATTTACCTGAACCACAAAAGCACAATAGCTACCTAATAAAACTGACCCCAAGTCTAAGTTCCACCCCTACCCTGAGTTATGCCTTCCCAAAAATCCCCCATAGACTATAGCAGAAAAGGGTTCCTAATTGAGGATGTCAGAAAAAAGTGACAGTTGAAGCTTTAGATTACTCCTGTGTCCTAATTTTTTATGCTTTTGCCTGAAATTGCCATTCGACAGTTCTGCCTGCCCCTACCAAATTTCAACTCAGTACCTCCCATAGCTTTTGAGGTGTAGCCCATTAAACACCCTGTCCCCCCCCTCCGGAATTCTCTATGGAGAAATCATTTTTTTTAGATGCAACCTTAATATAAGGGCATTTATTTATATATATAATTATATAGTAAAGTCAAATAGTCTTAATAAACTACAAATAAACATACAATCAACGGAATTGGAAGGAAGTCACTTTGTGGCTGTCCATAGACATTATGGACACATAATAATAATTAATTACACTTTATTAGTGGTTTAGCAACCCTTCCCACTGCAAACTGTGCAGTCCAAACTGAGATGGAGACCTGCAACTACACAGTCTTATCTAAGGTTGGGTGGCACTATATAGGGTAAATATACAAATGTGAGAGTTTTTAGATGTGTAGATGTTGCCCATAGCAACCAATCAGATCCTAGCTATTATTTTATAGACTGTTGCTACTGGCAACATCTCCACTTCTAAAAACTCTCACTTTAGTAATTATACACCTATGCATTTTTTAATTAAAAACTAGCCTATATGGTTGGGACCGCATTGGAGTTACCGTCATACTACCGGTTCATTAACATGTGGGATAGACTATTAGATATTTTGTTAAAGCATGTATTTTATGTATAAAAATGGCTATAATGGCTATTTTCTTCCCTAGGTAATTGTTTTTGTGAACTGAACACACAGTCATGAGTGCAGATTACCCATTCATTAAGAATGAGTGACTTGTCCATTTATTAAGAAAGAGTTGTACTGCACTGTGTTGTCAATTTCTTTTCCAGCATTTAATTTATTAACTTTTGACAGGTGGAGTTTATTAAAGTGTGGAACAAATGCATCTTAATGAATTGACTAGCTTTGAGAGAGAGTCATTCAGTAAATGTTTTCACAGTTTTTACATTTCATTGGTAGGTTATTTGATATATGTATGAAATTTAATTATGCAAACTTATTTAATAATTTTTGTGATTAAATTTTTTTAAAACGATATTTTATAGCTCAATATAATTGTTTGATTTATAATGCTGACTGTCAAAACATGTTTTTTAGCTTATATGAAGCTCTGAATAACCTGTATTTGCATGAACAACCCATTTATTTTTTTTGGGGGGAGAAAACCACATCACAACCCAGTTCTGCCTCTTTGGTGACAAGTGTAGATAGCATGCACCATGCATATTTGTGCATGGTAAACATTCCAAACTGGAATATATCCCACTCAGCATCCGGATCACTGTCTCAAACATGTGTATATTCATAATCTACATAATTAGAATTCAATACAAGTCTATCAGAATAAACTTTCATTATTTCAAATTTTGAAAGTTGGCAATATAGCCTATCGTGTTATAAAATCAACCATATCTACAATAATGATATTAAATTACTTGGATTAATAACCCACATAATCTGTTGCATACTATATATTTTTTTTAAAATCAGTTAGTGAATTTTCCATCACCACATAGAGAATTTCATAAACTGATTTTTATAATATGTTCATATCATATTTAATTAAAAATAAATAAGAGAGAAGGAATAAAAAACTGCTTTGGACTTTTTTCCACCACTAACTTAAATGTATTTGCTCCACACGGTTTCTACTTAACTTTTTATGAGTTAGGTACACTGTCTTGCAATTACTTGAAGCTGACAGCAACTCAGAGTTTCCGTTTTTTTGCAGCAGGAGTAAAATAATAATTATCATCATTGTCAATAATAATTATAATCATTTACATTATTATCATCATAATCTTCATTATCAAATAATAATTATATTAGCTCATAAATTTTTCAATTGGAATATATTCTAAAACATATACAATTTTCATTGAACAATTAAACTGTGCCTCTATATTCAGTAGTTTTTATTATGCTGTATTTGACCCTCACTAACTATATTCTATTACTGTTCATAATACGTTTAAATACCTTAATTGCTAACCTTTAACAAGATGCATTACCAAGGACACATGTAGATTAAAGTGATGGATTTAAAAAGTTTTGCTGCATATAAAAATACTACTATTAATGTAATTTGTATTATTATTAGTTTCATACCATATGATGTAACCTGCAATGATTTCTTATTTTCATCACAGATATTTTGATAATGTTTATTGTATATATATAGTCCTTGTGTGATCTTAAAATTTTCTTGACTTTGAAATAGAATGAAAAAAGTTGACCTTTTACCAATTAATGAGTGTCACTGTATTCCATTAGGCATATACCATTCAACTATAGCGTCTATTTTATACAAAGGTATTGCTCAATAGGTCATTCAATTCACATCTTTTCAATCTACTGATATTTCAAAAAAGAAAACAAACAAATAACATCAAAGGTGAAGCTTTTTGTTTAAAACATTTGACCAGTTCATGTTCAAAACCTTTTTAAAAATGCCCTGTCAGTGGCATGCTATTAACAGGTGAAAAAGAACCATTTAAAGATGAAACCCTGCTGGGCTGTATGCCACAGAGCAACCTGCTGTGTGTGAAAACAAGAGCAAAGATGGAAGTGAGAACCTCATATACTCCAAAGGAATGATTTTTTTTCTTCAGTTCTTAAATAATGTTGTTTGAGGTAAAAAGGAAATCCTAAAAATATAAAGTGGAAGGCTTACTTCTTTCCATAAACAAAAGTATTGACTAAGTAAAATAAAGAATAAAACCTTGTTTTTACCATAGTGTACTATCTTTATTTCAGTACATTGCAAAAAAAACAAATAATAATAAAAACAATATAAATAACATAAACAATTAAAAATTATATTAAACATTTAAAATAAAACAAAATAAATACATAAAAATTCCCAAGTAAACATAAGTTGCAAAATATGTTTCCTATGACGTTGGGTGGAACTCTTAAAACTCCTCTTAATAAAAAAAAGTCAAAATATTGTTTAAATTGTAAATTGTTTACTAACTTGTATATTACACAATGTTATGACTAGAGATGAGCGGGTCCGGTTCTCTGAGAACCAGACCCACCCGAACTTCAGATCCGAGGTGAGAACCGAGCGAGGCTCGAGGTTTCCCTCATGACTCAGATTTCAAAATGAGGCAAAACATCATATTCCCGCTGTCAGATTCTCACAGGTTTTGGATTATGTAAAGGTCCCGAAGATCGGCGCCATTTATACTCTGGCTGTAGAGAGAGAAGCTAGCAGACATACTCAGTCACTGTCAGTCACTCAGTGTGTGTCCAGTCAGGGTCTTGGCCTGAAGGCTGCTACTGTGTTGTACGTAAAGGGGCTTAGGCTGCAGTATATAAAGGGGGGCTTACTTCAGTGGGTGCTACAGCTGCTCTGTCACTTGTCCCATCAATTAACTGTGGCTGATGCTGTATTTTTGTCCTGTCCATCAGGCTAGGGTTGCAGTCCATAAGGGGGTGCTATGTTGTCCAGGTGATGTACTTTGTCAATAAGGGTGCTCTTCCCCAGTTTAAAAAAAATAAAAGTGTTTTTAATTGTGTGTGTGTGTTAGCAACTTAGCTGCACTATTATTGTATGGTGACACTGCCACAGTTTATCATCCATGTATTTGTGACTCTGATGGTGGTCTGTCCGCAGTCAGCAGGGGTGCTTTGTTGTCCATCAAAAAGGGGTGCTGTCTGTATTGTTTATCAAGGGGTTGCTGCCTCATTAAGGGGTGCTCTTCCTCAGTACAAAAAGGAAAAAAAAATATTTTTTTTTTGTGTGTGTGCGTTAGTAACTTAGCTGCACTATTATTGTACTGTGACACTGCCACAGTTTATTGTCCACGTATTTGTGACTCTGCAGGTGGTCTGTCTACAGTCAGCAGGGGTGATTTGTTGTCTATAAAATAGGGGGAGCTGTCTGTTTTGTTCATCAAGGGGCTGCTGCCTCATTCATGGGTGCTCTTCCCCAGTGTGAAAAAAATGAACGTGAAATTAAATGATTTATATCAATATCAATCCACATAAAAAATATATATTTTTTTGTGTGTGTGCGCTAGCAACTTAGCTGCGCTATTACTGTATGGTGACACTGCCGCAGTTTATTGTCCACATATTTGTGACTTTGCAAGTGGTCTGTCTGCACTTGGCAGGGGTGCTTTGTTGTCCATTAAAAAGGGATCCTGTCTGTGTTGTTCATCAAGGGGCTGCTGCCTCATTCAGGGGTGCACTTACCAAGTGTAAAAAAAATAATGTTCAGTGACACTGCTACTCAGACCGCAGTGTAGGTTTGCTGATATGGAGGACGATCAAATGAGAGGAGAGCAGGAACCACATACTAGTTTTGCAGCTGCTACCAGCAGTCATGATGATGATGCAAGGCTGTCAACATCATTTATGAAGGTCGATGCCTAAGAAATTAAGTTAAAATTAAAAAATTAAATGTTTTACAGTGTTAAAGAAAAAAATATTTAAAGGTAAGTTAGCTGCAGAGGAGCAAAATATTGGCAATATGCCATTTACCACATGAAGTGGCAAGGAAAGGATAAGGCCTTGGCCTTTATTTATGGCTGGTGGTTCTGCATCTTATGATGATGTAAGCCCTTCTCTCTGTAGAAGTGTCAAAAAAATTTAAATCGCTAAGGCACATGAACCAACAATGTTCTCAGAAAAGTCACAGATCCCCGAAGAGAGTCCAAGTGTGTCCACAGCTGCCATTGTGAGCCTGAACTTTCTAATACTGTACTTGAAGAGGATCCTCCTTCCACCATTTGGGTGCCCTCTGCAAATGTGGGGATGAGCAGCACAAGTCTACATGCTGATGTAGAAATCAAGAATGGTTCTGTGGAATTGCACCAGGAGGATGAGGATATTTCTGTAGTTGCCACTAACAAGGATGATGAGGATGTTGATGATGAGGATGTTGTTAGTGTAAATCAGGTAACAGTTGTTGCCCATGGTATAAAAAAGCCCTTTGTAATGCTGGGGCAAAATACAAAAAAATCCACTTCCACTTCTTCTTGTCAAGCCATCTGTAATATTTGCCAAGCAAGAGTGAGTAGAGGCAAGGACCTTAACCATCTAGGAACCTCCTCCCTGTTATGTCACTTGCAGCACATTCATCAAACTCCAAAGTGTTTGCAAAATTCAGAACTTTGGCTAAAAATTGAACAATCAGTCCAGTGTCACCTAGCTGCTCCCTGCTCTTTGTTAGATCCAAGTGCCTGCAATCTCCACCACCAACACCTGCATCATCAACATCCTCAATAATGATTGGAAGTAGTCCTGCTGCATCCAATTTCATAAGAAGGACTGACTCCTATCCTATCTGTGATTCCTCAGAAGGATCCTTGAGTGCTATGCCTGTTGCTGCTGCTGCTGCTGCTGGGGGTGGCTCTGCATCCCAGAAAAGGAACAAAGAAGACTACTACTAGTAGTTATTTAAAAAAACAATTGACTATTAAACAATCCTTTCTATAGAGGAAGTTAGTATAACAGCTGTAATCCTTTCTATAGAGGAAGTTAGTATAACAGCTGTCACCCAGTTGCACAGCGGATCACTGAAGCCAAGATGACTGTGCTAGTATTACTTGGTGAAATAATAAAAGATGAGAATGATAGTGTGGAGGAAGTGCAAATGAGGGATGAGGGGAAATTTGTGTCCTATCTGACGCTAATGAGGATGATGATGATGAGGATGTTGTTTGTGTAAATGAGCCACCAGTGGCAGCAGTTCTTGCTCGTGATAAAAAGAAAGCCAGAAATGCCATATCTTGGGTGTGGAATTATTTTAATCTAAATTTTGACAATAGTTGTGAAGGCATCTGTTCCATTTGTAAAGCCAAAGATAGCAAAGGAATGTTAACCATCTAGGCACCTTCTCCCTGTTACCTCATTTGTAGCGAGTTCATGCAATTTGTTTAACAAAATTATAATAATTGTAACTGAATGACAAGCAGTCCAGTATCAGCTACCAGCAGTTTGGACCAGCACATGCAATCTCCACCACCAACACTCTCATCATCATCCTCCTCCTTAATAATTTAAGGTAGTCCTTCCAAAAAAATGTTTTGTGGGGGCTCAAACAAATCAAGGACTTCAGCCACAAAAGTGTTAGTCCCTGTCGCTAAAGTGCTTGGTTTGTTAAACTGTCCATGTTCTTTTTATTATGCTTTATAATATATAAGAGTGTGTGGGAGTGCCCAAGGACAATTCCATCATGCACCTCTTTTCTTTACATTTTGCAATATTTGGGGCATTGCCGACTGACATTATTATAGTTCATTAAACTGCCATCCTGTCTGCCACTGCTGTCTGGCAATGTTTCATAGATGTCCAATATTTTTTTAAACTGCCTTTCGTTTGTGCCACTGCTCTGTCGCTTACTTAACCGCCAGCTCGCTGCAGCCTTTGGCATATATTGGTGAAAAATAGTGAAATCAATATTGTGAGCTGTGAGGTGGTTAAAAATGACTGTAAATGCCTGAAAATGATTGTTATTAAGGTTGATAATACTGTAGGAACAAAAACAGGCACAAATTATGTGATTTTTGTTGTTTATATAATTTTTTTGAAAAAATACAGATCCAAAACCAAAACCAATACCAAAACACACAAGAGTGGTTTTGTTAAACTAAATCCAGATCCAATATCTTGAAAGAGATACAGATCCCTAATTATTACTGAAATATACAGGTTGATGAAGCAGTAAATACCGATGAAGGTGCTGACTGTAAATACAGAACTTTATGGAATTTTAGAAAAAATAATATTGTTGCAGACTCATAATAATAATAATAATAATAATAATAATAATAATAATATTGGGCCTGAGTTAGAGTAGTACAGCCATTGCATCTTTGTACATAGCAAGTGTGCTACAATATGCAAAAGCCGCAGGTGGCGTCTTGTGTAAATAGACACCTCCTGCCAGCTTCTATAATCCATTGCTGTGTTAGGAGATGCATTATTGGATCAATTGCATGACCATTGGACATTTGAGTAACCCTTAGGTTACTCAGGATGTCGGGTGTAAGCAGGCTGCAATGGCCAGGAAATTTGCATCAGAAGATGCAAACACTGGCTTCAACACGCTTTGAAATTGGGTCCCACATGCCCCAATTTTTAGGAACACAACCCATTGCCACGCCCTAACTGCCCTCAAATGGCTGCAGCATGTCAACCGTCATCGCAGACACAGATCGGCACATGAGCATGTGCCGATCAACAATCATCACAATTGCACGTAAACCATCAGATTTACGTACAACGCTGATTATGTTCCAATATGACTTACAGCTACATTTTGCTCAGCAATTATCATAATGTTTGGCTTCTGGCATAAATATGGCATATTTAACAATTATATTTAACATTATAACACTGTTAATAAGCCTATTGGTGCACAATTTGTCTGTCACCGTAAATTCATGTTTAGACTTTTACATACAAAGTTATGCTATTTTAATCTACATGTACATACAGTAACAAAGTAAATTCTTATTTATACAGTATGTAGACTGACAGTGCAATTTTGGGAGCTGATGTAGAGTGAGTAGGTTTTGTGGTATATTTTAGCAATGCATGTGCCTATAAAGTGAATACATACATATGCACAATGGTACACATTATGGACACATCAAACCTTATGTCCAGAAAGGTAGAATGAGGATAGGGTTTTCTCACATAGGCAAGTTCAATATAAACATTTTAATATACTGTCTATGTGAATTATTAAGATCATCAGCTATGGCCTTATTAATCTCTTAGGGAGGATACCATTTGCACATATTATAGGGCAGGTGCACAATATATGAGCAAATTAGGTGAATACTATAGGTTACCCATGTAGAACCGCGTTGCACTTGTAGAACCAGAAACAACTGAAGATGTTTATGGCTTTACAAATATGTGGAAAAATACTAATATTGTGCACTGTTTTATAATGGTTGCTGATTTTAAAAACAAATAAATAAAAACACATAAAATGTATAATTTTGAGAAGATGTTACAGATTATAGGATGCTTTCTTGTAGGTTGTAAGATTATGAACAGGGCCCTTTTACTTCTTTGTCTGCCTGTTTTTAACTAGTCTTGTTTTATTAGTCTTTTCCCAGTAGTTTAACCGCAAATAGAAACATTTGAATTCAACTTTTCATCCTCACCAACCCTAGGAGACAAGTCAAAGGAGGAAAAAACAATTCAATCATTGGGCCTGATTCAGACCCGGTCGCAAGCACTGTGCGCTCGCAACCGGGTCAATGGTAGGTCAGTGCACACAAGCGAGCTCCGGAGCGAGCGCAAAAAGCACTCGCTCCGGGACTCACTACAGAAGGGGGCGGCTGTCGATGTTGATCGACAGCTTGACCCTTAAAGTAGGCATGGCCGGGGGGTAGCTTCACAAACAGAGGTGTTCCCAAGAGAACGCCTGCCGTTTGTGGGTGGCCTCACTGACATCACCAGTGATGTCAGTTAGAGAGCTTCCAGCTCATGGGCTTCCGGCCATGAAACCCTACCAAAAGGGTCTCGTCGCAAGCCCGATGGTCTTGACGATCGCGACCATCATCATGGCGCTCACATAAGCTGTGGGTGGTAACTAACAGCTATGTGAGCAGCCAAGAGGCCGCAACTTAAAAACCAAGCACCCGCCCTGATTCAGAGCGAGCGCTCGCTTTTTGCGAGCGCCTCTGAATCAGGCCCATAATCCAAATTGCCTTGAAGAAAGTAGATTTCTATTTCAAACAACAATAGAAATCTGACTTCTCAATGGATCAGCAATGAAGATACTATCACATATGTAAATGTGTTTTGCCTCAACCAATTCCTGGAATATTCATTTCTTTATTCTTGAATAAATGATGATAATATATAAACTATAAGAATATTGAATATATTTCCTCTAATATATAGCTAATGATGCAATAGCTGGAAGCAGCAATATACATTCTTTACATATGAACTGCTCTTAAATTGTATCTGTGAAAAAACACCATTATTATGTTTTCTCAAATTTACTCTTTCTGCTTTGTTCAATTATTTATACAGTGGAATAATGGTAAGTTATATTTCTTCTTAATATTTTTATGTTTTGTGAAAAATAAAAATATCAAAACTATTCATACATTTTCTAAACTGAAAATGTTGGTCCAGTGGTTCTATTTGGACAAATAATCTACCATAAGTGTCTGTATCTGAGAAGGCTAAATAAAATGTATCTGGGTCTCAGTACCTGGAGAGAGAGAGAGAAACAGTGACAACTGGTTTTCAGTCTCCCGAGTGTACAGCTATGGTTTGCATGAGCTAGATACTAGGATCCCCAAAAGGAGAATGGATATTACAGTTAGCTTGGTGCAGTTGTTTTTTTTCTGTTGGCTAGTTTCATTAAATGGTTGGACTTTTTTATCTGTTGCTGTCTGCTATGTTACTAAATACGACTATATATAATTCCCTGTGAAAAGCTTAAAGGAAGAGATACCCATGTATTTCTTTTTTTTTTCAAACTGCCTATTGATACTAAATATGGAGTTAATAATGGGGACCTGCTACAATCTACAGCTAAATGCCACCATGGTTCAGTAATTGGCCATCAAGGAGAACTAGGGGGAACAGCACTAAAACCAGAAAACCTGGAAAAGGATGCTATTACTGCATGGTTGGAAAGTCCTCAAAAGGAGCACTGGATAGCTGAAGCTCCATACAGAAAACATTAGTAATTTTCTGAAAAAGTGGGTGATGAAGTAGAGACCTATTTGACAAGATTTAAAAGAACAGCCAAAACAGCCAATCAATAGGTCTGGTCTAAACAAATAAAGTATAGGCATTTTGGCAGTTTGATTTTATGGGAAACATCACAAAACTTATTTTGTTTTATCTCTGTTAATTCTCTTTATTACAAATTGAGAATTCATTTGAGTGCAACCATGTCAAACTTGGCACTACATGAGACCACTGAGTGTACCAAGTGGACAATATTTCTCAAATGCAGGACCTCATCCATCTCAACTAAAGGGGTTACAGCCCAACAGGAAAACCAATTGTGGAAAGGATCATCATGGACCAACATATGAGATACCTGCCTGCTATTAAATGGGAACTCAGGGACTCTAAAACAGCTAACCAGCAGTCAGAGATGGTGGAGAGTTATATGGTGGCTGAAGAACTAATAAGCATTGGGAAAATGTTGTTACTGTACGATATTGGATGGACATGAAAACAGAGAAACTGAAGGCTCAGGAACTGGAGATAAGGAATCCATGATATGAAGGTCCTCACCTCATACATAGTGTCACGGTTCTGATATTCTGTAGCTCTGGCATGGGGTCCAGGGTATTAACTGAGGAGTACTAGAAATGGGGAGGCTTCAAGATACCATGACTCATAAGAAATACAGGTACTGGCAGGCTAGATACACAAGGTTTCATGGACCAGAGCAATGCAAGTATACTAGAATTCCAACAGGAACCCAACTGGGCAGCCTCTCACCTAATGGCCAAAGGGACAATCAGGCCAGAGGACTATTTTATTGACAAGAAGAACCTGAGCTCAAAACATTATAGTACTAACAGTCTGGACATGGGAACCAAGCCAGGATTCTGAGTCTTATGTAACAAGGGAAGAACTAATGAAGCTATATACCTGGTACAGCTCTGATGCAAGACCAGGACCATAATCTGGAAGGGGAACTCATGTACACTTCAGGCACACACAGTACTGAACACTTTGATGCTAAAAGATTGTGACCTGATCATACCCTCCAGACCTGGAAACCCAATGCTGACTGTCTGCCCAAGACAAGAGCACAGTACAGGATAACCAAAAAAGTCAGCCTAGATTATGCAGTAACCCACTATAGCCACAGAGTGTAGTTATACTTGCAACACAGTCCAGATGATGCCCATACAATGCAGAGTGGAATCCACATAGGTGATAAGATGTGCTTCAGTAGCAGATAGTATGTAACACAGGTACTTTGGCAGAACTGGAGCTGGAGTTGGAAGTGGTCTGTGTGCAGCATGGGAGCCACAGCACTGATAGATGATACAAAGCAGTAGATAGAATGCAAACAATGATGATCAGTCTGTGAGTGACGTGTAAGCCGTAGTGCTGAGAGATGATACACAGCAGTAGATGGAATGCAGACAACAGCAAGTGGTCTTTGTGCAGTATGGAAGACGCAGCACTGAGATGGTATACAGCAGCTATGGTAAACAGTCACGGTGGTTATCTATATGCAGCATGAAAGCCGCAGCACTGAGAGGCAAACAGCAATGGTACAAGTGAGTAATGGTTGAGTTTCAGCAAGGAAAGTATATCACGGAGAAAGCTATGGAGGCTCAGGAGTCACTGTGCCTGAAATGATCATCAGGAAGGAACACAGTTGTTCAGGCAATGAGTCTTTCCTAGGCCTGGAAATATATACAGTAGATAGTGGTAACAGGCAATTGGTCAAGCTGACTAGGTAAGCAGCCAGGTGAGTGGTAATCACTGGGATAGTCTGTTGGAGGTTTTAGACACAGCAATGAATAAATGTTTAACCCTGTATGGGCGGCAAAGACTATGCTTTGTGACACATAGCTGATAAATATAAATATGTTTCAGATGTAGTGTGTTAGGTCACGTTTCTGTAGACTTTACCATGTACTGTAAAGACTAAGTACATGCAAATTTGGATGATGTTAGATGACCCAGAATAAAAACAAAAAGCTTTCACAATATAATATTTTTAGAACTGCAATTATATACATAATTTTCTTATTTATATAATGTAGTTACCAAACCTTAAAAAATGCTCTTTAGAAAACATTTCTTGCCTAGAACTTAAAGTCTAAAACAAGTGTGATCAGAGATTGTACATAGGATACTTAATAAAAAATAAACTTTAAAAAATACATACAATATAATCCTACAACAAATGTGGTCAGAGATTGTACATAGGGGGTTTTGTACAAAACATAAACATAAAACCAAACTACAATAAGTATGTATTATTGTGTTGTGATATGGGAAATTATTTCAATTGGTAATTTTTTATGAACAGTAGTAAAGGTTTAGCCGATGTTTAAAGTTTAGCAAACCTACCTGGTGACTGCAGATATTGACCTCTTTTTTGGAATAAAGGCAGATATTATAAAAAGTATAATGAATCCATTAGCAAGGACTATTTTTAAGTTATTTGGCATCAAGGAATCTGGTTCTATAATGAAATAAAACAAGAGCAAACGTGTTCAATTCAAAAGTATTGCTTTGTAAACAGTGAGTTTCCTCAGGTATTAATGAATCTGGATTAATAAGAAAATTAAATTGATAGTGGCAAATTTTTGAAATTTAACCTAAAAAAATCAATTTGCTCTTCTTTATTAATAAATCTTCAGGTTATTAAGTTATCTATGAGTTGGATGTAACTGTCAACATTAAAAAATAATTAGTAGCTCTTCCAACACACCCATGGGGAAAGTTTTGGCTAGTGCACACAACCATGAGGTCTGACCAGGACCCCAACCACTCCATTAGGCATCCCATACCAATTACCGCCCCTCTGTGAAGTTTTCATTAAAATCCTTCCAGTAAAAGGCCCAGAACAGGCTCCCTGGGTCAAAATCCTGCCCAGTGTACACCAATGGGAGGTTCAACCTGGACCTTAACCCCTAGTATGTCTTCTGGGATCCAATGTTACCAATCTGTGAAGTTTTCATCCAAATCTATCAAGGGGAAGGTTCAGAACAGCCTCCCTGGATTAAGTTCTGCCCAATGCACTCTGCTGTGAGGTCTGGCCAAGAAGCCAACCACTCCATTAGGCATCCCAGACCAATTGTCACTTCTCTGTGAAGTTTTCATCCAAATACATATAGTGGAAGGCCCAGAAAGGGCTCCCTGGGTCAAGGTTCTACCCAGCATTCACCAACGGGAGGTCTAACCAAGACTTAAAACTCCTAGCATGTCTTCTGGGATCCAATTTTGCCACTCTGTTAAGTTTTCATCTAAATCCATTTAGTGAAAGGTTCAGAACAGGTTCTCTGGGTGAAAGTTCTGCCCGGTGCACTCTACTGTGGAGTCTAACTAGACATGTTGGTGCCCTGTGACAGCAAGAGCATTAGCACTCCCACCACCCCTGTGTGTCTGCCTGCAGACAGGTCTAGCCTGTTGGACTCTGCAAAGTTCCATGGGAGGAGGAGCTGCTGTAGCTGGGCATGCCCAGCAGCCCTCCTCCAGCTGCAATTTTTGTTACTGCACACTGTCTCTGCTCCCCGCTCCCGCTGGCTGTATTAACTGCTAATCAATCAGAGCTGACCTGAGTGCCCTGATCATGGTAGGACAGCAAGAGCAGAGGCACTGTCTGCCCATCCCAATACCACCACTGGCCGCTGTCAAGCTGATCCTGCCCTAGGCTTAAAATGCATGTTCCTAGGCATTCTAAATGCCCTAGGCGTGGGTCTAGTTTGCCTATGCCTAGAAGTGGCTCTGGCTGGCTATAATTGTAGAGGGATCCAGACAGGACTTGTTTTTTTTAACTTTGAAAGGAAGAGAGTACGTTCAACATTGTATACCATTGGCATATTACCCCTCCTAAAGCGTTAAATAATTTCCAGACTTTTTCTCTTCTAGGTGCTGTAAGGAAAATCCTGACTGAAGTGCTCTTTTCACGTGTGCTGCTCAAGCTTTTTGGATAATGGTTGCAGATATCATATCTTTAGCATATGGAGAAGAGCGATGATGCAACTAACAACATTTTTTATTGGCATAGGGTAGAGATACAGTATCCTGTTCAAGAGACTAGCAGGCCATATATTAAAAGCTGCTGATGAACCATTGAGGAAAGGGCATTCTACCAGAAGTGGTTATTATAATAAGGAGTGTTTTCTGCATAAGTTTGATGGAGCCAGTCTAATTTTAGTTGATTGGGAAAGCTTACAGTTTTGAACTTGAATAGCTCTCTTTTTTAGACTTTCTTTTCAATTCTTATTAGTAATCTGTCTTATGTAAACAAAGATCTCAGGATTATAGTTTTTATTTTCCCTGTCCATCATTTTGATTATGCTTACTCTTGTGCATTTCAGAAATTTATTTTGTGCATGTGTTCTATAGTATTTGCACTCTTATTTAATTCTCTTTATTAATGCACAAAGTGCATTATGGAGTTACTACTACTGCAAGGGATGGGACACTTTTAGGCTTGGAAATGAAAGTACCCATCAAATCTCAGTCATCCTGCTGAGATTCCCACTCTGCTCTAACATCAGCAGAGCAAGGGCTACTTATAATCATGTTCCAGTCCCATGCTACTCAGAATAAAAGTGAGGGCTTCTTCTGGGCACTGCTCCAGTGTATGTGGATTAAAGTATTTGGTCATGATAGAATTCCAGGGAGCCCAGAGAACACATTTGGACACTCCCATCAAATGTTGCTATGGATTATGGATCCTTGAGATGAACTGAGAGGTGTTATAAGTCCCACAAGCATTCTCTATCAAAAAAAAATACAAAGCAATCTGACAGTATCAGTAACAATAAGAATGTTGTCAACCTATCCAGTTACAAAGAATAAGCAAGTAGATCCTTCCATGTGGTAGAATATGTGATAGTTTTTCCTAATAATAATAATAATAATAATAATAATAATAATAATAATAATAATAATAGCCCTGACTGATAGAATAGCTGTGTAACAAGCTGGCCTACAGTGATAGAAATAAGTAATCATGTTGTGTGAGCGATGGAGCTGTAAATGTATTCTACTTGCTTCAAAGTTAGCAGATATCAATTAGTTTTGCATGTTGATAATAAAAGTAGTAAGGTGCTGACATTTTTTAGTTTGTGTAAGTCTTTTAGATTGCATATAAATATATAGAAAATAAGTCCAGTGGCCAACACGTTTCTAGGTCTTATTACTTCCTTTTTCAGTTATCAGTTTAGATGGGGCATTATTGAATATTGAAATTGAGATAACCTTCAATCGCACTTTGCAGTAGTTGGAAGACAACATAAGAAATGTTAATGACTATTACAAATCGGTAAATCTAGTAGTACATTTTATAAAACAAGCATTCACATAAATGAACATATATAGCAGTCATTCATAATTCTGGATATGAAGAATTATGTAATGCACTGCCATGAGGGTCTTCAATACAAAGACAGAAATCACAATTGATAACCACATCTCCATAAAGATAAAATTGCTAATTTAAAAACAAAAAAATAATAGAAAATGTGCTAAATTAAAATTCTTTCACATTCGATATTGAAAACTACATGGGAACATTTAATAAATAGTCCTATATAGTATGTTAATTTTCAAAATGGATCATTAGCTAACATATAACTTAATGAACTACAAATATTATGTATCTATTTTTATATCAAAATAATGTGCAGTATTTAAGTATTTATGAGTTTTGAAGACCAATCTAATACTACTATGAATACAAGATTTTATATCCATTAAAACATATTACAGCAAATCTATATAAAAAGATGAAATCCCAATTAGAAAATAATTAAGGCAATGCTATTTTCCAATAACAGTGTACTAAACTACTTTTATCTGTATGCTTGTTAAACTCACCTAAATTATTTAGAAACATGAAGCCTATCACAATTATAATGAATACTAAATAAAATAAATAACCAGTAAAAAAGTGTAATCCATGTATTCATACAATACATAAGGCTAATGTCTTAAACATTAGTTTTGGGCTCATTTCCATTTTCAAGAAACTAAATTATATTTTTCCAAATAGCTTTAAACATATTATGGAGCTATGCTAAATCTTTCTATTTGTGAGCCAGAAATTAAACTTGCCAGAATTCAAAGGAAGAAAAAAAAATAACCAAAGGGGTTTTCAAAAATGTAAAACTCCATCATGCATAAATGGAGCCTCATCGGAGAAAGTAATTTCCCTGAAGAAAATACTCCATCTTTTGTTTTATGTAAGTTATCAACATGAATATTTTATTCACTCTGAAACTGCTATTTCCTAGTTTCATAGTTAGCTATGAGTCTGAGATAAAAAAAAAAGTTTCTTTATATAATACTAAGACCTGGATTTGAGCTTGTTTTAATCAGTAAAACTGTTATGTATCCTGTTATTAAACAATAAAATGTCAATCTCCACAAGCCAGTGCAGTCACAGTCTGAAATTATATTAATTTTTTTCGACCAAGTTATTTTACATTTCACATAAGCATTAGCCATAGCTGTATCTGAATTCTTTTAAGTTTACTAAGAAATCTTGGATTGAAAATAAGAATTCATGTGCACAGACACACAAATGGTCATAAATAGAGAGAAAATAACACACACAGTGGGATAAATACAGAGAGATTAAAATAACAAAGCACATAGTGAGTCTCAAACAGTAGCCTGAAAACAGATCACAATATATCAAATATAAGTAAAAAACACTCATATTGTATAACGTTGTGAGATATTTTGAAAAGGGTCAATCAAAACAGTGAAGCAATGCATATACCATTTTCAAACTTCAAACACTTTGCTTCTTATGTCTTAGATGTTAAATATGGATAAATATTACTAATTTACTTTATTACAAGGAAGCTGCCTTATTCACTGGAAAGATCTTATATTGTGAAATTAGCACTGCTACTAAAAAATAATCTCACTGAGAAAATGAAAAAAGTAGTAAGTTTAAATGACAAGAGGATAACTAACATTTTACGTATATTGTACAAGGTATTTAAACAAAAAATAAAGTATAGTGCACCTGTAAGAAATTCCTGTTGGTAACTGCATAGCCATGAAAATACATTTAAATTACTTACAGCCATAGTGACGTTATAATAACCACATGCATTTGATTCCATGTTGTTAGTTCTTAAGCATTTGAAACTCCCTACTATGGCAGGAATGTAAATAATAGCCTGGGGATTTGCTCTGATTTATACTATAAGTTGCTATAAATAGGACCAGTTTTGTGGCAATTTTGGCCTCTAAATTGCCAGATGTAATAACCAGTAACTTGGAAACTTAAAAGACTGGCTCTCTGCATTGGGTTTAAAATTTGATACAATGCCAGCAGCTTGGCCTATTCCATTAAGTCTGTGGTGAATTGTAAATTATATATAAAAAAACATATTATCTTCCTAAAGTGTGACTAACAATAGGTTGGTAGTGGAAAAATGCAGAAGACAAAGAACATGGGGATAGGTAGCAAGGACTAGTGGCACTATAGCAGGGAAACCACAACTGTGGGTCCCCCATAACCATAGTGCCAAGCCAGCCCTAGGCTAGTCAGCACATGGCTGTTTTTTCTAGGGGTATCATTCCGGCAAGAAATGCAGGCTCTCTCTAGAAAATAAACAGCTTTATGGTAATACCACTAAAAATCAACACTAATATATACAAACACGATAATAACTGAAGGACAAGTTGTAATCAAACAGGAAAAAATAAAGATAGATGGAGAAATAGTTTTTCTGCACAAAACTCATTTGCTCAATAAGATGCATCCAGAACACCATAAAAGATGATATGCTATTGTTTTCTATGCATGTGATCACTGTCAGAAGTAGAGATGTGCGCAGGGCCATTTTTGCTGGGTTTTTTTTTTATTTATTGTCCGGTTTTGGTTTTGCCAAAATGCTGGGACTGGTTTTTGTTATGCAATTTTTCATAAAATTTTTAAAAGAGCTAAAATTACATAACTTGAGCCTTTTTTGTTCCTAGTGTATTAATAACCTCAATAACATTAATTCCACTCATTTTCAGTCAATTTTGACCACCTCACAGCTCACAATATTGTTTTCATCCAGTTTAGGCTAAAAGGTTGCACCAAGCTATCTGGCTGACTAAGCTATATGAGTGACACAAACACATGGCAGTTTAACTTCCAACATGGCACATCAGGATACAAATGTTTTCATTAATCAAGAGGCCTGTGGGAGATGGAGTATGTACATAGTTGAAGGTAGTGAAAGGAAGGGTTGATTTCTGGTCAATTTCATTTAATTTTTTGATTCCAAATCAAATTTATGAGGGAGGAGAGGAGAGCATGGGTGAACAACATGTCCCATATTTTGTCCACAAAATGAACTCAATGGTTCAGAATATTTTTTTAAATGAAAGGGACACACAGGAGATGCTGTCTGTGGCCATAAACATTTCTGGACATTTTCAGCATTCTGCAATTGCATGTCAATGATTTAAGTGGCTTTGGTAGTTCAACTTCCAACAGGGCACATCTAGGAAATATAGTGGTACTGCAGTGGGGGACAGGATTTCAGTTTTAATAAACTATAACAATATGTTTGTCGTCTACACAAAAAGACAGTCAGCAATGCCCCATTCAGCACTTAGTGCAAGATGGAAATGTCCTTGGGCTCTCCCACCATCAGAAGTGATGCTGGTGTCACACCTGCCCATTTTTATTCTTGAATGGATGGTAGAGCTATTAATGTGGCAGCACACAAAACAAAAGCTCAGAAAAGGAAGGGGCAGAGGGATTGTTAAAGTCTGGTACTAAACATCTCTCTTCATCATGCTTCTGAGATTACAACTACATAATTAGTGGTAAATGTCTTCCTCATGGAATTTCCAGGTTATTTCATTGAACATCATCTTTTCCACATTTTTAGGAAGTAGTCTTCTATGCCGATCACTGATAAGGTTCCCGGCTGTGCTGAATTATCTTTCTGAGTACAATGCCATGCCAGTCTTTACAATGACCTCCAAATTGCATTGCTGTCTTTACAATAGTCAAATGGACTCTGTGACATGCCTATGTGTACAGTGTCATGAAAATGTGTATATGTATGGTGTCATGAAAATAATCCTAAAACATTCTTGGTTGGTGACCATATCAGATGGAGTTGCAGTAGTGGTGTAACTACTTTTCAGCAATTATTTTTTACCCAACCAGTTGTCACAATGTTGTGTTGACTCCTCTGCATCACCACTGGGTCTTTTAGGAAAGCTGATATTTATCCTGCAGCTGCCAGAGAAACTGCCAACTTGCTCACCAGGAGCTCTTTGCATCTGGCATCTGGCAACTGGCAACTTGCTCACCAGGAGCTCTTTGCATTTCTTTAGATCTGGGTCAGTTGGAAAAAAAGACATGACGTATGACTTAAACCTAGGATCAAGCATAGTTGCCAAAATGTAGTGATCTGATTTTAAAATATTGGCAACCCTTGTATCCTGGCAAATCATACAAAGTACTTGATCTACAAGTTCAACATACTTAGAGGATACACTTTGTTTAATTACCTCAGTTAATTTCTCTAGTTGATTTTCCAAAAACCTAGTTAGGGGAATCACCTGACTCAAGCTAGCAGTGTCTGAACTCACTTCACAGGTGGATATTTTGAAGGGTTTGAGCATCTTTCACAAGATGAAAAGCATTCTCTTTTGTGCTGGATTAAGGAACACTCCAACTCCTCTCCCAATGTCATGGCTTGTTGCATAGCTGTGGATGGCTTTTTGCTGTTCATCCATCCACTGCTCATCCATCTAAAGGGTGGAATTCCACCTGGTTACCACATCTTGCTTAAGTTGGTGGCAAGGCAAAATCAACTGTTCTTGCAGCTGCTGCAATCTCTGCATGATGTGGTTGAATGGCCAAAATAACCTAACATTTTTTGTGCCACAGATATCATCTCCTGCGTGCCCCTGTAATTAAAAAAAAAAACCCTGTACCAAGTTGATTGTGTGAGCAAAACATGGGATGTTTTGGAATTCACCCAGCTATAATGCTCTCACAATATTGGTGGTGTTATCAGAAGTCATAAATCCTGAGGAGAGCCCAATTGGGGTCAGACATTTTGCTATGACATACCTTAGTTTTTCTAAGAGGATGTCAGCTGTATGCCTTTTTGTGAAGCTGGTGATACACAAAGTAGCCTGCCTCTGAATGATCTGGTGTTGTTTGTTAGATACAGCTGCTGCTGATAAACACAAATTACCCACCCAGTGGGCTGTCATATTCATTTAATCTTTAGTTTGCCCAGTACTGCTTGTCAACATAGTGGACAGTGGGTACATTAGCATTTTGTAGGCCAATAATTCATTTTTTTATGTCCTGGTATAGCCCATGAATGGCTTTTTAAGTAGAATGGAACCAAGAGGGAATTTGGTACCGGGAATACAGGACCTCAATTGACTGTGTGAAACCCACTGCATTAATGGTGGATTTTTGATGCAGAGTTAATACTTACATAGCCATGATGGCATCATAGATCCATTGTGTGACTAGTCGATAGCTGTCATAATTGCTTCCTCTTGCAAAGGATTGGTTCACTGGCAGTTGTATTTTAAAATATTAGTCTTCTTGGCTCCCTTTGGGATGAAGATCCATCCCCAGCAACAGCAGCAGCGGGCCTAGCACTGAAGGATTTGGGTAAAAATAATTCCACACATATGAGGTGCATTTGTTGGTCCTATGCTCAGACATGAAAAACTATCTTCCTCTTATAATTTCCAAGAGCTCCTTTCACTGCTGCCTAACTTACACAAACAACATCCTCATCCTCTATATCCTTATTAGTGCTGGTGTCAGATACACAAACACCCCCCTCATCCTTTTGCACTTCTTTGGTGGCATCCTCAATTTCTATGTCATCAGCTATATTTGTGCTGCTAATCCCCTGCAGAGGGAGCAGAAATTGTGGAAGGCGGCTTCTCTGTGAGTACAACATTATTTAAAAGGTCAGGCTCACACATAGCACTTGTGGACACATTTAAACTCTCCTCAGGGATTTGTGACATTTCTGTTTCTGAATTCACAGTCTGTTCTACTGCTTTAGTGGTTTTCATTTATTTATACATTTTGTACACTGAGTGTTAAGGTCTTGCATTATCATGAGAGGCAGATAAAAATACCTCACTGACACTTGCAGTACCACCACTCATAAATAAGGGCCATGGCCTTAGCCTTTCCTTGCCACTTTGTGTGGTGACTGGCATGTTGACAATTTTATATTTTGCTGCACCACCCTTTCCCTTTATAAGATGTGTTTTTTTCATTAGCACTGTATATTGTTTTTTTATTTTAGATGCCCTGACTTAGACCATCTGTGCCCTTGAGCATCAGCTTTAGTAGATAACTTTGAAGGACTAGCATCATCATCATGAATAGTGGCAGCAGCTGTAGTGACAGTATTTGGTTGCTCTTCTCTAAACTTAACATTATACATTTTTCAAATGCAGATCACTTTGTGTCTTATATATGAATGTGAACAAAGTGCACTAGGGTAAGGTGCTCCAAACAGTACAAACAATTGAATTTAATTTATTTATTTTTATTTTCTGATGTTGCAGTTCAATTCAAACTGTGTGGAGCCACAAGGCTTATATATGCACATCAATAAGGTGCTCTAGAGTAAAACGCACCAAACAGTACAAACATTAGAATCTAATTGATGTTTTTGATGTTGCAGCTCTAATCAAACTGCTTAGAGCCACAAAGCTTATATACGCATGTGACCAAAGTACACTAGGATAAAGCGCACCAAACAGTACAAAGAATATTTTTTTTTGTCACAGCTCTGGGCTTATAGATGCACATGAAATGCAGCGCACTAGGGTAAAGTGCACCAAACAGTACAAACAATAGAATTTTTTTTATGTTGCAGCTCTATTTAAACTGTGTGGAGTCATAGGGCTTATATATACAAGTGAATGTCTTTACTGATGAACACAGCACAGCCTATATACAGCATTGTACAGCACAGCATACAACAGCATGTGCCCCCTATACACATTGACTAAGAGCAGTGCAGACTCTTGTGAGCCAGGACACTGCACAGCCTATATACAGCAGAGTACAGCACAGCATACAGCAGTGTGCACCCCCTATACACATTGACTAAGAGAGCAGCACAGGTACTTGTAAGTTGGGTCACAGCACAGCCTAAATATAGCAGAGTACAGCAGAGCATACAACAGTGTGTACCCCCCTATACACATAGACTAAGAGCAGCATAGCCTTTACTGATTCTGGGCACAGCACAGCCTATGCAGCAAAGTAAAGAACAGCATACAGCAGTGTGCTTGACAAGGAAATGGCACCGAGTCCCATCCGCAGCACCTTATATAGAATTCAAAACCCGTGAGAATCTGATGCCATGAGGATGACATTTTGCCTCGAAGTGGAATCTGAGTCTGAAAGGAAGACCCGAGCCGCCACTCTGATAGACTCGGATTCCTGAAGTTCAGGCAGGTTTGAATTTCAGCAATCTGAGCTGCTCATCTCTAGTCAGTAGTAATGAGTAGTAACAATAATCATCTTCATTTTTAACCTCACAGCATTGTTGCAAATAAGGTTGCAATTGTTCTTATTTTGCTTGGCACCTTAAATTATACCCCAGCCATTATAATTAATGACTTTGCCCCCAATCATAATCAGGCTTTCTTTTTCAGCTCTTAGTAACAAAATATAGCAGAATAGTGGTGAAATTATCCTAGCAGCTGACTTTAATTCGATTTTAAACATTATGATAGTTCCTGCCATTTTCTTCAATAAATCAAAAGGGTTAGCAACCTTAACTACAAAGCATTGCATACACTGCTTAAAAAATCATCTTTTATATGATTCCTGGAGAGTTTTAGATCCTTTAGTTAAATATTTAACATATTACTCTGCAATATATCATGTTTATAATAGTATAGATATGAAATTTTGTTGCAAAGTGGGACCACTGAATTCACAAGGTCTCGATTCACCTAAGTACCTAGTCTGATCATGATCACATTACAATAGAGCTTTGGGGATATCCTCTTATTCAGTTACCAACTCCTAGTGTGTGCATGAGTCTCTCCTTAAAAACACAGAGTTTAAACTAAGTCTGACCCAACTATTGGAAGGATATTTTAATATAACTCCAGACGCCACTAATATGATTCTCTGGGAGGCTCCTGAAGCTTTTATTACAGGTCATGTTATACATATTGCATCCCATGTTAAACAGCAAAGAGGTCATAAAATGCAACAATTCACTAATAAACTTTAGAAATTAGAGGATATATATATATATATATATATATATATATATATAAAGTTACCCTGACCTTTAGAACTTGTTGGGACATGGGGTAACATAAATCTTGATCTATAAACAACCAGAAAGTAAAAATGACATAATTCACACAAAATCTTGGTTCAAAAACCTTGCTCTAAACAGTCCTTTAAAAAAAATACTAAATTATAAGGATAACAAGGTACCCAATCAAAATAACTAAGGAATTTGAACATTATTATTACAATTTGAATAACGCTTTTAGTAATTATAAATCTACTCCTACATTTGTGAAACATATAATACAGAGAGTGAGTCATACAGATGTTGATCAAATAAGCTCTGAAATTACTGCTGAAGAATTAGAAATCAAAAGCCAAAAACTCAGAACTGCCCCAGGTCAAGCTATGTATTATAAATGTTTAAAGATGTATTTATCCCTCACCTATCTAGGTTGTTTAAGGTTTCTATGAATGGCATTCCCCTCATTAGAGGAAAACATGTTTTAATATATCAGTCTGGTAAATATCAATCCTCTTGTGGAAGTTAAAGACCAATATGTCTTTTGAATAATGACATACTATACTGTAAGATTTTTTTTGAAAATTTATAATTCTTCATCTTAATAGGATTTTTATCAAAATAATCTATCATGATCATGTTAGATTTTTACTAAGTAGACAGGCTAGAGATACAATAATACCCAATGAAGAACAATTAATTTTTAAAATAAAAAAGACCAAATCCCCCTGTATTCTTCTCTCATTGGTTGTAAAGAAAGTATTCAACACAATATCATGTTTACTGGACTGGATACATTTGGGCTCTGCAGGATCTCTTTTCAATAAAGACTAGGGGCCAAATGTAATAGGGTGAGAGTTTAGAAAATGTGAGAGTTTAGCAGTAAACTCTCACATTGGACGAGTTTTATCTTCAAAATGGGAAAATATCTGAAAGAGATTTTAAATCGTGAGAGTTTTTGAAGTCTGAAAAAACATGCAAGTTCACTCTGTTACTTTGTTTTTGGACTCTATTACATTGGCAAAGTTTAAAAAGTGTCAGAAACTCTCACTTTTCTAAACTCTCACCCTATTACATTTGGCCCTATATTTTAGTAATTTAGCTAGAATGCAAATAGATGTGCAAATAGATGTCTTTCTCCTACAATATCAATTCATTATGGCTCTCTGCAAAGTTCAACACTACCCCCCTTATTTTGCCATAGTTACATAGAACATTTGACCCTGTTCATCCAACAGAATACTGGAATTAAGGGGAGCCAAGTGTGAAAGAGGGAATGTAAGATTTATCTCTTTACAGACAATGTTCTGTTGACCTGGTCACTCCCACATGTTTCTTTTGCCAATTTATTTACAACTTGCTTTTGCAAGATGGTAATTTAATAAGATAAAATAATTGGTTCTAAAAAAAAATATTTGTGTGGTTATTGCTGACAGTATGTTCATATTGTATGATAAAACTGAAGCTCTGCCTATTAATATTCCATTGGAGGAGAAGCATCAATTAATTTTAAATTACAAAAGTAATTGAATTTAAATATTTGGGTATTTATATAACTAATGATTATGCTGTGCTCTACAAATACAATTTTCCTGCACTCCTGCTACTTTCTACATCTGATCTACATGCATGGTTTGGACAGATGAATGCGATTAAAATGAATGTTATGGCTAATCTCCTTAATCTTTCTCAAACACTGCCTGTATAGGTCTCAGAGGAGATATTACATCAAATACAGAAATCTACATTTGTGTGGTTAGATAAGCACACAAATGTGTACAATTTTTGCTTTTGACTAGAAATTCACACAAATGAATTAAGAGTCTTCTGGATGTGTGGAAGTATTTATAGTACTTTGCCACTCACCTTAGCTAGACTATGGCATGCTTTGTTCTTCCTGTGTACTTTGTTTGGACACAGATAGAGGCAGATGTTTTCCTATCTTGGCATGGTGGTGGGCATAGATTTTTTGCCAAACATGTACTATGAACCTCACTAATGCTCCATGTTAATTGTAGAGTTCATTAGAAATATTTTTACTATCATTCTTCTTAGTACTTAGAGTGTACTATAAATCTCAGCATGGTAGCACCCCTTATTATGTTTAAAATGAGGGTGTGTAGTCCAAGCCCCCTCCCCCTTTCCAGAGGCAGATGATATGAAGGTGTATTACTTGGTGTCTATTGGTGTTACTTGGTGTCTATTGGCAACTTAATGGCCCACTTGGCATAGAGAAAGCCTGGATAATTCAGTTGTACATGTCTTGCTGACAATTTCAGTCTGAGCCTGCATATCAAATTAATCTGTACAGTCTCCTGGGTGCAACTTAGTCGCATTGCAACTAAGAAGCATTTTGTGTGAAAAGACGCTTGGTGCAGGCATATTCACATGGAACTTGCCATGCCAACAAGGACTGTTTGGTGTAACTGCAGCAATATGGTAGGTCTTTTTTACAATTATTGTCAAGAACATGGTTATTTAGAACTTTGACCACTTTTTTAAAAATTTATTACTACTCTTCACTCACACAAGGTTCTATTTCAATAATGTGTAACTTCATTTGGGAAAGGGATCAAGGTTCCCTCCTTGAGATGTTCACTTGGACTAAAATTTGAGTGTATATAAAATGCAAAACAGAACTTGGCATTGAAAAAAGTAATGGCCACTGCATCGTATACAGATTCAGACTCAAACACAGATAAGCAAATATTGCATATCAGATTAATCAGTGCAGTCTCAAGATGCAGTTGGTCACATCTGTTTGTGACTAAGAAGCATTTGAAGGTGAAATAGATGCTTGGTATAATCCAAGTCTCACAGAATCTTAAATGCCGAGAAGGACTGTCTGATGCAACTGTGTGAGAACACATCTATAAGTGACAGTTGCAACATGATTAATTATTTTTGTGCACTAACATGTTTCATCCTCTGAACTTAAGTATAAGTATATAGTGAAGTAAATGGAATAATTAATATACACTATTGCTCAGAGCTTTAACTACTAATAGTTATGTTGATTGTCAATTCATATAAAAAAAATAATTGTCATTTTTTACAAATATACTGGCCTCATTCTGATTAGTTAGCAGCTGTGTATTCTAACCAATAAAAAAAAAATATCCTAAAACACTACAAAGTCCTATCCCATGTACAGTTGCCAAAGGTATATTTAGCATCAACAATATTTAACATTTCCCCATATGTATCAAATGTACTGTATGACATTTTTGAGGGTTACATTTTTTATATGTTGTTTTTCTACAGTTTTAAAACAAATTGTTCCACTTGATCATGCCACTTCTGAACAGACTGAAGGAAGATAGAGGTTGAGGTGGTGGTTTATTTTAGCTATGCTGTTTCACTATCTTTATTCAATTTGTAATGGCTAACAATTCTGCTTTTTAAATGTTTTATTATCTCCTACTATATGCATTCACTTTATGCTATTGGATAGCTTTCAAATAACCATCACATCCATCCTCCAATACAAAATATTTATTTAATACACATAACATTAAAAATCATTAAACCACAGAAAATTAGTAATTATCCTAATAATTACACATTTACAGAAGGAAACCACATGGGAAAGTAAACAACAGTGTACCATGACACCTCACAGTACACTATGGTAAAAATCTAAATAATTTAAATATTTTGAAAAGAGTGTATCAACCTTTCTATCTGAGAAGTAGACTGATATAGGAGATTATATAGCCAATAAGTTTTTTTGACACACAAATTCAACAGAGGTTTAAATGAATGACTTTGTCAATAAACTCCTATACCAGGGGTATTTATAATTGGATCCAGTATAATATATGCTCCAACGCCAGTGCTGTGGTTCAAATTAATATTACTTATATACTCAAACTGATACTAAGAATCCTTATTAATACTCACCAACCATAAGTGATTGATTATTCCAATAATTAGTATTTTACTTTAGTTTATTGATTTTTATGTTTTTATATGTGTTGAATATGTTTTATATTCTACTGTTTTAATTACTAGTATAGGTGAGTTTGTACTTAAAGCACTACTTTCTTTGTCTATCCAAAAATAAATACATTTGAAGACCAGGTGATTTAAATAAATAGTACAGTATATTTAAGAAAAATAGAGGATTGATCTTTCTAAGTTGTAGCTGTTTGCAGTTTAAAGAGCATAACATTGTATATAGCAGAATATATCTGTCCCATCATATTCTGTCAGACAGATCATCTAGAGGTGACAATTGAGGGGCATACCGTATGCCACAAAATTACTTTTTTACAGGACAAGTAATACAAAAAGTCGTTTCCTGTGGAAAGTTGGTGTCTACTTATATTTATTTGAACTGGAATTCAAATTAGAGGGTGTATTGCTGCTTTTATCAAGTCTTGGATTACAACTTATGTTATTAGACACTATTTCTTTATTGAATAACTCATAAACAATCAACTGGTTCCTTGTTTATTCAGAGTTTTCTATTAGGATAGTAACCTTTAATAATGTTCCTGTTGCATTATTGTGAATAATCCGATAGTATATAAAATACTTATTAATATAGATTGCTGGTACTGAACATTTAAATGAATTTAAAAATAATGTAAAATTATGCATATAAAGAGAATGGGTAATAAGTGAATATTATTAATTATATGTAAACTTTTATATCACATCCAACTCCTCATCAATGTTTTCAAGTTCTAGTGTTTCTTGACTTTCATCTGATTTCAAACATTGATATAATGTAGAATAAACAGGTGGTATAACCTGCATGTGACTCTGTATTTCATGGAACTTTGCAGCTTTTATTTTACTTTCATTATGAGATAGTCTTTAAAAAGGTTCACTCAGAACTGAAAGGCATTGACAAAGGGAGTGTGAGCTGGTAATCCATAGGAGAATTTCTTCTTTTTTTTAAAAGAATAATCCAGAGGTATGTACTATCTACACTCATGTTTTTATTTATTTCCCCGATCATTGAGTGTTTGTGTGTTAACCTCTAGAACTTGCATACTCTTTTTAATTAAGTGTTTGGAAGTAATTATTTTTTATAATAAAATACCTGTTTTAATCCATGAAAAACTGAAATATTTCCCCCATACAGTATATTGACATCTTTTTCTGACTTTGTTGATTCATCTTACTTTAGATGCAAATAAACCTTTATGCATGGAGAACTGAATATTCACATATGAGTAGGGTATGCCCATACATGAATGGTTATTGAGATACTAGGGATAAACATAGTCATACTTCACAAAGAAACCTTTACATACTTACATCACTACTGCTTAGTGTAAGTCCCATTTGTTGCCATAGGACTGTTTAAAGATCGTAATATTTTATTCCACAACTACTAGTGATACTAGTGAACTCACTCTTTTTAAGTATTCTTGACAATTTATCAGAGATTGACTACACATTAGACTTTCTTTATGTGTGTTTTTAATTTAACATATGAAAAGAACAATATTGAAAGAGAGGAGGACATCTAACAACCTTACATCATTCAGGGGTTGTAATGGTTATAATTATTTTTTACTTGTGATACATCGATTATGTTCACATCAAATATCATGTAGTGCCTTGTACCACAGTCTATTCCAAATTTTCATTTTGGTAGTGTGTTTTGTGAATGTGGTGACATTTCAGGGTTTAGACAAAGGTGTAAGATGCTTTGTACCATCTTTAGACACAATTCACTATTGTTTTAGTGAACTTCTAATTAAGATCTTGAAGTACAGTATGTGTGAACATCCAGACATACATTAGAAATAACCCAGTTAATGTTGGTAATTATGCATATCACATGAACAGTATTACAATGGAACAACATATATTTAATTAATTAACATATACCTTTTTAATATATATAATAATAAAAATCATTATTCATGGATGAATATTTGTAATTGTTTTGGCAAGAAAGCATGGTTCTATATATAAAATATTCAATATTATTAGATACAGTTCACTGTAGGTCATAAAGCTATTACATTATGCATTATCCCTATTACACTTACTAAAATAATAACAGGAGATAAGTCTCTTTTTTGGAGGAGTAACTTTTCTACTTACTGATGAGAGAGATCAAATGGTCAGAAAAATAATAGTGATAGGGATAATAAAATGTATCATTTTAATTATTATATCACTATAAAAGTAATTGAACCCATATAAATAAAATATACAATTTTTTTGCAGTTACTGCTTTGTTAATTTAGTCTATAACAGATATACTCACAAAACTGTGCATACGAAAAATAAATATCTGCAACAAATGTTTTGAATATCCGTTTGTATTGGAAAACCAGACTCCCTTAGCTTATCCTTGTAAAGACAAACAAACTCATAGGGCATGATCAAGAGGTGCATGCAGTGTCAATGTTGCATGCAGTCACCCAATCTTGTTAGTCTGTGCATTCATCCAAGTCACACTGTGCATGCTTTCCTATGGTTATTGCTCTAAGATGCAGATCGAAATTGTACTCAGAGTGGTGGACTTTCGGTGAGCATTTCTGGGTGGTAACAAGTGGTTAGCCAGGTGCGGACATGTTATGTGAATGACATGGTCAGCCACTGTGTCTAAAGAAGCAGTTGCACTGACACAAGCAGTGTCTAAAGAATCAGTTGCACTGACACAAGCACCATTTGTTCAGACATAGGGGTAAATTTACTAAGAATTGTGTTTGGGCAAGTTTGCAATCTCACGCGAGTTTAACCTGTTTTTACGACTCACAAATTTACTAAGGGCATACACATGTGAGCTCACAGTAAACAGACATCAAAACTTGCATGAGTTTAAAAATCTTGACCAAATACACCATCGTCAAAACTCGCAAGTACTTTCCATAGAAAGTAATACAACTCACAAATTTACCAAGATTCCAGTTTTGAAACTCGCATGGGAAATTCACAAACCCACACCAAAATAGGCTTGTGAAATAGACGACCTCCTGAGGTGAGTGTTTGCATGAGTTTGAATGTGTTTTCAAATGTTCACATGTGTTTCTATTTGCAATTAGTAGCCACACAATGATTATGCCTATAAAAGGTTCCAAAGTTGCTGCATTGCTTTGTGTGCAGCTAAAATGGCAGAGTTTTCTTCCACTGCTGTTAACTGCATGTGTCTGGGATTTCAGAGGCTGTTCCACCAGGCTGAATACAACCAGGAACAAGAAACTGAGCAGGCTTAGGAGGTAATACAGGTACCAGAAAGGCTGCACAGGATGCATTTTTTTAGGAGGCATTTGAACCTGAATGCATTGGCTGATGGTGAGGTCATAAAGATGTTCCGGCTGAAACAACATATTCCATCTGTATGACCAAGTCAAACAGGACCTAGACCCTGACACAGCACGTTCCCACTCAGGCCTGCATATGCTTCTGGCTGTGCTGACTTTCTGGCTACTGGGAATTTTAAGTCTGTCACTGGTAGAGTTCTCGGTATATCCCAGTCCACATTTTCAAGATATCTAACCCAGGTACTGGTGGCATTTCAACCACTAATGGATTCATGCATCTGCTTCCCTAGCCACAAGACACAGTGGCATGCAGTCAGGGTAGCTTTGTTTAGCATGGCAGGCATTCCACATGCCTTGGGCACTACTGACTGCACACACTTTGAGCTGAGACCACCTAAAGGGTGGGCGCACATTTACCTCAATAGGCATCATGTACATTCCACAAATGTACAGGTGTTGTGATGCAAAAATAAAAACCATGAGTGTTGTAGTCAGCTACCCTGGCTTATATCATGATGCCTTCATCCTCAGGCAATCATCCCTTCATGAACGTTTTGAGGTGGGACAAATGCCAGAGGAATGGTTGTTGGATCAGTACCTTTGTCAGCATCACTTTTCTGTTTATGTATATGCTTATGTATTTCTTAAATATTTTTTACTGTTTTACTTTCAGGTGATGCTGGGTATGGGTGTCTTAGTTGGATTCTGACTCCGTTGTCACTTCCAGATTTTCCTGCTGAGAATAATTATAATCGTGTCCATAAGTCCACTTGATCTGTGATAGAGTGTACATTTGGGCTGCTGAAATCTAATTTCCGATGTCTTGTTAAATCAGGTGAGCTTATGCTATATTCTTGTTTAAAAGTGTCTGACATTGTGCTCAGATGCTGTCTTTTGCATCATTTGTGTTTGCATTTCAGGCTGATTATGCTTTAGACAGTGAGCAGGCAGGGGACTCCGTTGTATCTGGTGACAATTTGAGCACAGAGAGTGGGAGGTAGATCTGGCTCCAGCTCTTTACTCAGCATTTCAGCGTTGAGTTTCATCCCTTTTTAGGGTGAAGTAACCTAACCCTATTTTTGGCATAATGATGTAATTTCACCTTGTATTTGTGGATTAATGTTTTTCAATAGTGTACAGATTAGTATTTTGCAAATACATACATCAGAAATGTTATGCGTTCACCATGTCAGCCCCATTAAATGTGTCAAGATTAACTTTTGATGGGTTGCTTACTTGCCTAAGCCTCCTGCAAGATAATACACTTTCTTTGAAAAAGCAGCATTGTTAGATACTTCTGCTATGGTACAACAAGTTGGTTCCAAACACTTTGAAGTGTCCTTGAACTAAGTTTGTGTGCATTGAAATCTAGCTAGATCAACTAATATGCATTGTGGTACACAATATTTCTATTGTAAAAATAACTTAAGGCAAAACAAAACCACACTTTGATAATTTTTCTTTATTGCAAATGTGTTTGGGCTCACACTTTACCAGTTTTTATTTTTTCACATACAATAAAAAATAATAAATTAGTAGTCAAGTGGTGCACATGTGAAAGGGACAATATTGCTAAAATGTATGAAATAGTATAATATTTTATCTAGAAGGTTTTCATTATGTTTTAATCTTATTAATATTGACTTAATTTTTGCCACTCTTCCCACAGCAATCTGATTTGTCTAATTTAATTTAATACCCTAAACAATAGTGTATGTTTGCAAACGGAGCAACAAAAAAACAGTTACAGTACATGTTCCCTTTCTGTATGTGATACATATACATGTACACTGAGAAGATGTAGACACAATAATGTGTTGTAAATTTGGCTATTACATATATGTTATTCTCTATAAGTAAAAACCATACTTATAGTTTGGAAGCCTAGAATAGTTCAGACTTTACACATAGTTATTTTTACAACAAACATTTTTAGTCAAGTTGTAAGGCCAGAAAAAAGGCACATTTACATGGTTAGGTGGTCTAAAAATTACAAATAACAAGCCCAAATTACACTAGGCTTGCTGAATTTCTGGCTGCCCCTTCCAGGATGGAGCAGCCAGATCGGCATGACAGGGGGTGTGGCCAGATCAAGGAGGTGGGGCCGGCCAGGCTGTGAGTATTTGTGGGGGGCAGAGCCATATGATCGCGTCATTTTGTCCATGCCCCGCTACACAATGCCAATATTACAGGCATTGTGAAGCAGGGGGCGGGGCCAAAATTATGCAATTCCACTGTGGGGGATTCAGATGTAATTGTGGGGGGGATAGGAGGGGTAGGTAGCAGCCGGGAGGATTGCCTTCCTTCCCGGGAGGTCGGGAGCGGCACCCAATTTTCGGGAGGCTCCCGACCAAATCGGAAGGGTAGGCAAGTATGACTTACACACACTAAAATAATGTTTTGATTTGGC
The DNA here is from genome assembly GCA_031769625.1 of Taudactylus pleione. Classification (NCBI taxonomy): domain Eukaryota; kingdom Metazoa; phylum Chordata; class Amphibia; order Anura; family Myobatrachidae; genus Taudactylus; species Taudactylus pleione. Next base: position 6,823,153 of record JAUIMM010000182.1, read on the forward strand.
CATAACAGTTGTTATTTAAAACCTACCTTTAGTTGGAACTTTACCACAATGACCTACTTGCATTCCACCTTTAGTTTAAGGTGTCCTCCTTGGTAGTGTGCTTGCTGGTATATTTGTCTGGGATGTGCTGACTCTCTAAGTGATCACATTTGGGTCAGGTAAGCGGCCTAAGATTTGTACAACAAAATAATCATTGTGGCATTTATGTCACGTAGAGCAGTGTTCTGGTTCTCCAGCAAATGCAAGAAAGTTGCATGAAAACAGTTATTCGCTTCATGATATCTTTCTTGGTTTTCCTGCATAATTAAAAGGGGGTTTTGGAACCTACTATTCCCCTCTCTAATTTGCTCAAGGCAGTTGGCCACTTGTGTGTGTTTCTACTGTTTGTCCAGACACAGACCTATTACACCGGTGTGAATGTTTGTTTAACATATTAATTTGGCTTAAGTGGATGGTCAGCAGATTGAGCAGCTACTTCTGTAGTTACATTTTTAAATGATATCTATATATATATATATATATATATATATAGTAGTTACATCATATACAGCTAGGGGGCACAGGTACAAGGAGGAGATCTATTATAATGGCACTTAACATACTGTTCTAATGCTTCCTGCTTCGCCTCTTAACCGAGGCAAAGCAGGAAGCACTAACGATGAGATGTATTAAAATCTCATCGACCAGAGTGGCTGATGCGCTGTGTCTCAGTCCCGGCCGGCTCCACTGAGCAGGGACCGCTCTGTCCCTGCTGTGTGGATAGGTCATTGCTAGATTGTAGCTGTCGATAGCAACAGCTACAGTGGGTGGAACAGTTAGGCGAACTGACCATTCATACATAGCCCAGGCTATTGGCGCTGCTATCTTGTAGATAGCAGCAGTGATAATGACAGGGGCACATAGCACCCCTGTCATTTACCACCCAGACCCCCATTAATACATGGGGAGAAGTAGTATCAGCGCACATAATGTGCGCTGATACCATTTTGGCAGTTCATACATCTGCCCCAAGGTCACATACAGTGTCTCATTGCATGCATATATTATTATTATTATTATTATCCTTTATTTATATGGCGCCACAAAGGTTCCGCAGCGCCTTACACAGTACAGTTAATAGTAATACAAAACAATGCAGGACAAGGACAAGGTTATAAACTCAGCTGCAAAACACAAGCAGCAGGACATGAGCAACCAGGTGTTAGGTGCCATTGTGGGGAGTTAGGAGTAAATTATACTATAAGTAGGGGGAGGAGAAGCACGTGAGGATGAGGGCCCTGCTCGTGAGAGCTTACATTCTAAAGGGGAAGGGCAGACAGACAGGGGCGACACAGAGGGGTAGATAGTGAAGAAGGAGCATGGAGCAGTGGGTTTGGATATGTGCTGCGGAATGTGTGTGTATAAGACGACCTGATGTTATGTAAAAATTAAGTCCTTCATACATCTATCTCTATGATAGAAAATAGATTGTTTGTGTTATTTACATGAGAGATGTACAAAGTAAAGTAGAAGCACTTTAATTTGTGTGTTACATTTTAGCATCTATATACAGCCTGACAAGAAATGCAGCTATTATGACACTGTCCCGCCATCCTAATACAGTAGTGACTACTTTAGTTCCAGCTGCTGGGTGCTATGCCATGCTCCTGTGAGTGGGTGCATCTCACATGCTAGACCCACTCACAAATGGGTGCAGCCATACATGATGTGGTCCCACAAGATGTTGCAGTACCCGGGCCAAGAATTTCTCTTGGCAGCCCTGGAGGTGACAGACAGAACGAGGAGGGAATGGGGCTTAGTAGTGGGGTAAAAAGACCATGGAGGGAGGTGGTTGAGAGTGGAGGTATAGGAGAGGTGGGGGAAAGAAACAGAGGGTTGGAAGCAGACTGATGAGAGATAAAAAGGAAGAACAGCAAGTGGAGGAAACAGGAGGGGGAAGAGAGGGATGGAAAAAGTAGAGGATTATGTGGACATAGAATATGGGGGTTGTGTGAAGTAAGGGTGTTCATGCTGTGGACAAGGTAATAATTGAGATGTAAACTGGAGTGGAGGCTGTGAGATATAGAGACAGTGTGGATTAAAGTTATTAAATGTTCAAAAATACATGTAAAGAACAGTTTTGCTAATGTATGAGCGCAGCTCCAAAAGTGATATATAAAGGAGAGGTATGTGAGTAGTGGGTGCAGGAATTAGTTTATAAACAAATGATTAAAGTGGATAGATGTAACACAATTGGAAAAGGCAATACAAATTGAATGAGGACAAAATTACAATGTACCCGAGCTGATCCAGTCCGAAGTGTTCTGATCAACAAAGATCAATCAACAAGAGCAGCACACAGATAGGGCAGTATTTGCAGTGGCAAAGCAGTGAGTGCAGTAAGTAGTTGCCTGGATATGCATACAGCAGAAGATGTTGATTTTGTTCATTCACATAAATATGTTGCTTGTTGTTTAGAAAGTGTTCTGGTTTTGAGTTTCTTTTCCCTCAGTTTTCCTCCAGTTTAACTCCGGCGTAACTCCGACTTAGTTATCAAATTGTATTTACACTTATACTCAGAACACTTTGAATCTTAACACAGACTATGGCAGCCACCGGCTATGCAGCCTGTGGGAGCAGTAATATCTAAAGTTACAAACATGTGTCTCTGTGCTCACTGATTGGGACCCCACCCCAAAAGCTCTAACACACACTAAATTGGGATTCAATAAAGTCTAAGATAAACAATTTGTGAGAAGGGGGGGAGGCCAACACAGATTCACAATACATTCCTAACTTCCTTTAGATAAATTGCTCTTAGTATAGCAGTAGTTGTAATTTACCCAGTATAAATTTTCAAGACTGTGCTGAGGCAATCACTAAAACAGCATCTGATGGGAGCAGTAGTTGTAATTTACCTGTGGAATGCAGAGAAGAAGTCACATCAGTCTTTGCATGGTGCGCATATGACAAATAAGATCTGCGGTGTAACTCCGACTTAGTTATCAAATTGTATTTACACTTATAATCAGAACACTTTGAATCTTAACACAGACTATGGCAGCCACCGGCTATGCAGCCTGTGGGAGCAGTGCATAGTGCATAATGTGCATAGTGCATAGTGCATAATGTGCAAAAATATCTTACCTTTAAATACTCTACCTTGAGAGCCTTGTATATGGCCTTACATGTCTCAGGGATGATGACGTCCAAAGCCTGTGGTGAAATCAAGGTCCCGAATTTCAGATCAGCCAAGGACCTTCTGGTAGCTAAAAAGCGCAGGGTAGCCACCAGCCAATATCACCCTTCTCATGTTCGCATCCTGTCTCTGGATGAAAGGGGTCACAAGGTGCAGCAACTCCTGAAACATCACCTTGTCCATCCACAAGAAATTCTCATAGTCATCTGGATTATTCTCACGAATCTCCATCAACAGAGGCATTTGAGATATGGTTTCCCTCCACAGCAGCCACTCCTTTGTCAAACAGGAACGAGGCTTTCTCCTCTTCTCTGCCCTCTCCTTCTCAGACAAGATCATGACTCCTGTGTATGCCACCATTATTCATTTACGAATGTGATTCATGACACAATAGCAGAATAAATGCACTTTGTTGAAGGCAAGCCAAAAATAAAGCTGAGCAAATTAGCTATGCAACAACATTCAGCAGGTATAAACCAAACCAAAATAGCCACAGAGGAAGAAATACAGAGTTTTAAAATGTCCCCAACCTTTTTATTCCCTCATGGTAGCCCATCCCAACATTCTTCAAACATCTGCCTAGTAGACACCCCTCAAGTACAGTTGGACAAATCATTGGCATTTGAATTCTTCATCATTCAAATACTGTTAGATATTGTTCATCATTCATGAGATTGTTCATGATCGTTGATGAAATCATTAACATCTTTCAATGATATTGTTAATTTTTAAAGTAAAAAAAACCAAACAATCAATGATATCGATGATTGAGCAAGTTGGACAATGTGTATGCACACTAATGTTCCATTTTTATTTGTCAAAAAATCGTGAAGGACTATTAATAACCAAGATGCATTTTTATTCTAAAATGTTTTGGCATAAAGCAATAATATCAAGCCTCAATAACAAATTACAAACAAACTCTTATTAATGTTAATTTTGCATCAATCTTTCAACAGACAAAAAAAGTGCAACAAAAAAGAGAAAACACAGGCTACATAGGATTCAGATTTGGAAGAGGCTGGTAAATAATTGCACAAAGTATTTGCCCTTGCAGACAACAGTAAGAAGTCTCATTGTAAAAGAGGTAATGTTTTGCTTTAGGGTCCATCCAGGCAACAGCAACCAGCATCTGAAAGAACGCTACATAGCCAAGGGCATGCTGTTGAGTATGATGCTGCAGGTAGTTAATGTCTAACATTGTTGACTGTGCATACAACAGTAAGAAGTCACATTGTAAAAGAGGTAATGTTGTGCTTTAAGGACCATCCAGCCCACAGCAACCTGCACTATACATTAGCAAGTCCAGACAAGTTGAAATTTCGAATTTGGATGATGAAGGTAATTAAATTCCAACAATAGTCTTCTCCCTGCATACAAGAGGAAACAGTACAACATATATTTAATGTTGTTTTTGCTTTTAGGACCCTCCTTGGCTAAAGCAGAAATGCAAACCACAACACACCTAGACCAAGGCACAGGTCAAACAATATCCTCAATGAATCTGGCTGCTAGTCCAGAATCTCCACTTCGGGAAGGTGATTTTTGTAATCAGTTGACACACATTAACATTCTACACTATTACATTTAGTAAGGCTCAAAAAGCGAACATTGGTCCATACTTCAAAATTAGATTTAATTTGTTGTACTTGAGTGTGGCCAGGGACAACATCTTAAGAAGCCATTTCTTTCTAAAAAAAAATTTTTGGGGGGGTTCATATCAGACACAAATCTAATGTTTTAAAATGAGGATAGTCCGAGCTATAGCGTGCAAAAATTTAGGACAAGGAACATATTTGATTTGGTTATGGAGTAAATAAGCATTGAAGACAATAAATGCATTTATGTACATCTGGGCTAGAGACATTAGCATGTAACATTCTGCTGGTAAGCCCATTTGGAAGTGATCTGATGACTTTATGGGGAGGTAGCAAATGTTAAATAGTCTCGCTAAAACAGCAAACATGCCTAAATATATAGATCTGCACTTGTTTTGACTTTTTAAGATCTTTTTCAGAAACAAGGTCAAGTAAAATTAAAAATCTTTGGACATAGCCTTATAAAAAAGTGGTTTAATTACTAAAGTGTGGGTTTATTGAAGTGGAGATGTTTTTCTTAATTCAGAATCACATTCTAGCTGTTAGCATGTAGAAGGTGCTACTTCAAACTATAATAAAGTACCAACACTTTTGTACCTAAACCCCATTGAGTGGTTAAATCTTCTTGCTGGTGTTTTTAGAATGTCAGTGATGTTCCACTTATAGCACACCCCTTGCCTCTAGTTTTTGGTGTTATTTTAACAAAAATAAAAATCAAGGCAGAAAAAAACTTTGCTAGCACAGTGATGCATTCAATAAGATGAAACATTAAATTAAGATTTCCAGTGCCAAATTAGGTGGAAAAGCATTGTGTATTATTCTTAATTATGTATGATGCAAACAATACTTATCCAAATCTCTTTGTTAGGCTTGCATAACACACCTGCACTTCTGGTGTAAGACAGCAGCAATTTGGAACCTGCAGAGGCAGATGATGATGTTGTTGTTACTCTGACAATGGTACCTGTGACTCCATCCATGCAAACTCAGCAAACAGACCATCAGTGAACACCATGACTACAGGCAACCCCTATTCCACCTCATCCTCCTCCTGGTCAGCCTGACCTGTCCTATTACCAAGCTATGTCAGAGTATCAGAAGTAGCTGCTCAATCTGCTGACCATCCACTTAAGCCAAATTAATATGTTAAACAAACATTCACACCGGTGTAATAGGTCTGTGTCTGGACAAACAGTACAACACACACAAGTGGCCAACTGCCTTGAGCAAATTAGAGAGGGGAATAGTAGGTTAAAAATAAACCCTTTTAGTAGTTACATTTTTAAATGATATCCATATATATATATATATTATGGGGGAGATGTGCTGTAGCGCCACATATGGTGCCGCTGTAATGCTTCCTGCTTCACCTCATTACCGAGGCAAAGTAAGAAACATTAACAATAAGATGTATTAACATGTCATCTGCTGGAGCAGGGGAGTGATAACTTCCCCCACCGGCAATCCCTGCTAGAGATCACAGCACATCATCCTATAGCTGATGCGCAGTGTTTCTTTCCCTGCCATTTCCACTGAGCATGTGTGAAATTTAGCAAAGATCACAAGGTGAAATGAACATTCATACATAGCACTTCGCAATCAACACCTGCTATCTTGTACATAGTAGTGCCGATAATGACAGGGGTACACAGCACCCCTGCCATTTACCTCCCAACAACCCAATCATAAATGGGGGGCAAGCGGTATCAGCGCACATAACATTTGTTGATGCCACTTTGTCAGTTAATATATCTCTACTTTTGTATTAGGACCACTATCTGGCCACCCAGTTTAATAAAATAGTCCTTAAATGTGATGATATAATAAAAATTATTGTGTATAATCCATTTATTATAACTTTATTTATTTATTTTTCTATTTTCAGTTTCCTTCTACTGTCGAGGATTGGCAGACCATCTCTAGTGAATTTGAAAGTTAATGGAACTTTCCTAACTGTGGTGGTGCCCTTGACAGCAAGCATGTGAGGATTACCCAACCCAGCAAAAGTGGCTCGTTGTACTACAATTACAATGGATATTATAGCATAGTCCTTATGGCAATAGTTACGGCCAATTATGAGTTTTTATTCGTGGATGTTGGGAAGAATGGACGGGCCTCTGAAGGTGGATCTTTTGAAAACACAGTTTTTTAAGAATGGATGGTAAACAAAACCCTAAATCTCCCACCAGCAGATCATGCACTCATGGGTTGAGTTATGTCTTTGTAAAGGATGAGGCATTCACTTTACATCAATATGTCTTAAAGCCTTATGCAAAAAGGACATTGAAGCCCAAAAGGCATATATTCAATTACAGGCTGTTCAGAGCATGACATACAATTGAAAATGCATTTGAGATCCTCAGCAACCAATTTATGGTCTTTCATACTGCAATAAACTTGAGGATTGATAAAATTAATTGGGTAATGCTTGCCTCGTGTGTTCTGCACAATTTATTGCTTAGGAACACCCAAAGGCAATTGAGTTTGCCATCTGCAAATTTTATGGAACCTGTGGATCAAAACTGGCCCTCTGTGAATCATCCACCAGTTCCATATGCTGGCACAGCAGGGGCAAAGGAAGTTTGGGAGAGGTACCTTATTTCAATGGTGAAGGTGCTGTTTCCTGCAAGCAGACCGTATTGCCTAATTGTAAAAATAAATTACTTGGAATACAGTTCTGTTTAAAAGTACTAAAGATATACTAAATAAAAAATTATTTGTTTAACCAAATTATATATTTTTTTCTTGCTTTCATTACTCTCTATAGGTATTTTGATTTGCCGTTTCAGAGGCATGCATAATTAGGAGGCAGCGTCATAGTACACATCACTTGGTTGTATTTCACACTGAAGCACTCGCAGTGCTGCGGCAGGGTATGGTCAGCTACAAGCACTGCAAGCACTTCTGATGGTACCCAATATACCAATGGTTGCATACACTTCCTAGAGATGACATGTGCAAGTGGGCATCTTAAGAAGAGCTGGTGGGTGTCTGCATATACAGAGCGATCGCATGCCAAGACATAGTGGGTATGCTAATGCCTTGCCATGCGATCACCTGTCTTCCCAAATTTGCATACGCATCATGCAAGTGAACACATCTAGCAAGTGGGTCTGAATGAGGTCATGTATCCACGGAAGTCACAACCAAATATAGGAATGGCAAACATCCAGCAACAGGGGCAATTGAGGTGGGGAAACACAAAGTTTATGGTAGTATGAACTTCTCAACATCATCCTAAAGAAATAGCAGGAGAAATTGGGCAGAGCAATTTCGAAAACATGCCAAAAAAAAAATAATTGTAAAAAAATTACATATGAAGAAACACTTGATCGGTAAGAGTTAGCTGTGCTCTCCGTCATGCAGAGCGCACGCCACTTGAGGATGGCCCAGGGAGGTTGGTTGGTGGTGCAGGGTTTCCTGACACATATTGGGGATAATACTGGAGAGGAGGATTTGGGGGTTACGGCAGTGGGGGATGAGAACTACTCAATTCCATTGGACCTGGCTGCTTGGGTTTGAATGGAGTTAGCATCATGGTTTCATCATTCTCATTAACCATACCATGATGCAAACCTCATACATGACCCTTCTGCAATACAGCTGGGTTTGGGGCTTCATTTTCCTCAATTCATTACAGATGTTGAGTCCAAAAGTACTAAAATCACCTGTGTTCATCTGTAGCACCTCCTCGGCACATTTAAATACCAACACTGCAAGGCCGGCAGCAGAATATCCAGACAGAGGTGAGAAAGCCCCCTAACCCTCCCCTCTCCCCCCTTAACCCTAACCCTTTCCCTTATGGGTACCTAACCTCCAACCTAGTGCCTAACCCTAACCTCCCCTGGGGGTGCCTGAACCTAATCCTCCTTCCCTTAGCCTAACCCTAACCCTCCCAGGGGGGTGCCTAACCCTAAGTACTCCCAGTGAGTCTCTAAACCTAAGACTCCCCCAAGGCTAACAAGTCCAGACACCCGGCTTACCTACATTCGGTATACCTGGCATTGAGATTTTGCCATGGGACTGATGATAGGAGTCGGTATTTAGACACCTATCATTAGTCCCATGCCTGGATTTCACAGTCGGGAAGCCAGCAGCTGCCATTTTGACCACCGACTTCCTGACTACATCCCATTGGTAAAGTGAGTAAGGGTGAAAAAAAGTAATTAATCCCTTTCCACTGTTGTAAATTTTTTAAGTAAAGTAATGCTTTCAAAAAAATACAAAAGCAAAAAAAAAAAATATATATATATATATATATATACTGTATATATATATATATATATATATCTGGTAAAGAACTTATGGTATCCTAACTCTCCGGTTCATCCTCAGGATGGTCCTCCTCCACGTCCTCATCCAGTGAGCTGATTGACTGCTTCTCCTGCTCTTTCTCCAGGACAAAGGAAAGTAGTTCATAATACCATAAACTTGGTTTCTGCACCTCTTCTGTCCCTGCTCTGGAACGTTTGGCATTGATATATTTGGTGTGCTCCTGCATGAACACTGTCTGGAAGTTGTTGATCTTTTGCTTTGCCCAGGCTATGTATGCATTCTTCTTCATGCACCTGCTATACATCAGCAGCTTCTGATATGCCTGGTTTTTAAGTTCCCAATCTGAGTACTCTTTCAGCTTGATGTTCAACAAACACTCATTGGCTTGGTACAATTTCAGGATTCCTGTCCAGAATTCACTGTTTCCAGACATTTCTGAAATAATTGTATTTTTTTCTTTTATGTGTGTCTTACAATTTTAACAGTTTTTTTGAGTTCACTATTATACCGAGTCTGTTAAATATGGGTCTTCAACTATGCAGTCCCCCCATATGCAGAGTCCCTTTATATGCAGAGGCCACCTGCAGTGCCCCCTTATGCAGAGCCCCATTAAGCAGAGACCCCTTATGCTGTGCCCCATTATGCTGTGCCCCCTCATGCTGTTCCACCATTATGCAGAGCCCCATTATGCTGTGCCCCCTTTATGCTGTGTCCCCATTATGCAGAACCCATATGCTGTGCCCTTGCTGTGCCCCTTTATGAAGAGCCCCCCGATATGCTTCGCCCCATTATGATAAGCCCCCTGATATGTTGTGTCCCCCGCTGTGCCCCTCGCTGAAGAGAACCCTATGCATTGCCCCCATCAGTGGTGGCCAGCTGTAGCTCTTAAAAAAAATGTACTTACCTATTCTTCACTTTTTAACAGGTGCTGAGCTGCACTGTAGCTTGTTCCAGCATTTGTCTGAAAATGGGGCCCAGGAATTGTCTTCAGAGAGTGGCTAACTTGGTTGATATCGATAATCGTTGATCATTAATATCTTTCATTGTGAACGATATCAACGATTTGTCAACAATATCGACCAAGTTGGACTCCATGTACAATCAACCTCAGATATCGTTATCTCATAAGCAGGCATGCTCATCATTGGTCAAAGCATGCCAAAAATGTTAGCAATATGACCAATATAACGATAACATTATCGTTCATATCGTTTATTAAAGTTGGACTGTGTGTATTGCGACGTTGTGGGGTAATTAGCTCGGTAGATTAGGGTCAATGGTGCTGTGATTAGGTGCAGAATTAGAGTCCACACATTGCATTCCAGTAAAAATAAATGAAAATGGTGCTTTACTTCCAGCATGGAAACCAGTAAACAGAAATTGAAAATAATAAACAACGTAGCCCTCTCTTAGGGCACTAGCTCACTTCTTGAACCCTCTCTATATAAGCAGCTAATCTGCATGAAAGTCTCTCACAGTCTCTGAGATTGGTGGTCCCTCCTTCCACATGCAGTACTGTACACTGGCCTCCTGGCCTGGTATAGCTTCCTTAGCTTGTTGGCTGCCCCCTCTCACAAGGACAGTGGCAGAAGTATAGGTATCTCCCTGCCTCCTTGCAGGTATTATCCTGACCACCTGGTCTGATTCACTAACATTGCAGCTCCACCTGGACTGTCTGACTGTGTCCACCAGCAGCCTCACCTGGGCTCTGGTCCTATGGCAGCCATTACACATCTTCCCACAATGCTTTTGTACTCTGAGTGGGCGGATCTTTCCTACACACACAGAATCTGCTGCTCACCAGCAACAGAAGCACAGAAGCTTAACTTATTTAAAAAAAACATCCTAAAAGGAGATATGTCTAATAATTGTAGCTTCAGCTATTGTCCAAAAACATATCACTGCATGTGTGAACCAAATGTAATAATGCTTTCACTTCAAGACTATATAAAGGCATAGTGGAATTTGTAGGGACAAAGCAAGTGGAGTGTGAGGTGCTTTTTAAGTTAATGTGTGAGACTCAGGAAATTACAGACATGCAAAACAGGGGTTACAAATAATGGGGGCGATTCAATTCAACGTGAGCTCCCGGAGTTATTCAATTCAGTGCGCTATGTGGTCTGAGAATGCTGGTTATCATGCCTAACGCGCCTTAACAAGGGTGTTAAGGTGTGTTAACCGGCATTCTCTGACCAAAGTCCCAGGCGCGCGGCTGTTAGTGCCATGCTAAGCAGAAAAACAGCTGCGCCAGGTAGTGTGCTTGGTAGGGTGAGCCTCTGCCAGTTTCTCTTTCTGCTTGGGCCTTGGTCGCCATCTTGTCTTTCACACGACGCTTGAAGCTTCAGAAGCACTTTTTAATGTTATCCAGAGTGCGGCAAGTGGTCCCCTCAGCATTGACTGCACTCACAGCTGACGCCTAGATAGCATTCTTGCAACATGCCTATGAGCTTGCAGCCTTATGTCCAAACAGCAGGTGGTGGTATTTCATGACCTTCTGAACAAGGGCTATGTTTTCCTACCAAGTGAATTTTATATTGCTCCCTGTCTTTGTCTTGTCCCTCTGCCTGGGTGCCTCATAACTGCTGCCTGAACTGCTCAATAGACCTGCATGAGCAGCAACCTCACCCACCTCACTCTCTCCCTGCCTCTCCTCTGCCCTGTACATGATTCTAACCACCTCCCTACAGAAACACAAAACATTGATAAGTAAAAAACAAACAAAAACCTCCACAGCTACTACCCACACACATCACACACAAAACACTGACAGGACCCAACATAAAAAAAAGAATGGAGACAGAAAATGAAGACAACAGATAAATTACAAAACAACAAATAAGCACTAAACAACTACCGCACACCAAGAAGCAATCACATCCACTAGCACCAAACTCTCCTACACCACTAAACTAGGGGTGTGCACCGGACACTTTTCGTGTTTTGTGTTTTGGTTTTGGATCTGGATCTTTCTTCGTGTTTTGGATCTGGATTGGTTTTGCCAAAACCACCCTTCCGTGTTTTGGGTTCTGGGTTTTGTGTTTTGGATCTGGATTTTTTCTTAAAAAATAAAAAAAAAACGCTAAAATCACATAAATGGGCCTTTTTTTGTTCCTACGCTATTAATAACCCCAATAACATTAATTTCCACTCATTTCCACTCTATTCTGAACACCTCACACCTCACAATATTGTTTTTAGGCCAAAAGGTTGTACCGAGGAAGCTGGATGACTATGCTAAGCGACACAAGGGGGCGGCACAAACACGTGGCCCATCTAGGAGTGGCACTGCAGTGGCAGACAGGAAGCCAATCAGCGTTATGGTGCCCATTTGCATGTAGCACGAACCCGGGAGATCTGTGCTACATGCATCTGTGTGATTGGCACAGAGCAATGACAGGTCCGTGAGACCCGTCTGTGCTGCTGTGGTAAAAAAAAAAAAAAAAACCTGTGTAAAAAAAGAAAAAAATGGCGTGCACCCCCCCAAAAAAGAGCAACCAGCCCCGGGCATTAGTAACCCAGTGCTGGGTGTGCTTAAATACAGGGGACAAATGACGTAGGGGTCCCCTGTACTTAAGCACAACCAGCACCGGGCTAGTCAGAACCAGCGCTGGTTGCCAAAATACGGGGGACAAACGACGTAGGGGTCCCCTGTATTCTGCGCAACCAGCTCTGGGCTCTGATCCGGTCCTGGTTCTGGAAATATAGGGGACAAAAAATGAGTAGGGTTCCCCTGTATGTTCCAGAACCAGCACTGGACTTTTTCTAGCGGGGGGCTGATGCCACAGCCAGGGGAGCCCTTTCACCGGGCCCCCCAGCCGCAGCATCAACCCTGACCGCTAGTCAGCCCAGGCCGGGGATCCCTGGAGAGCTGGGGACCCCCCCAATAAAGGGGTCACCCTCTCCAGGGCACCCCAGGCCCAGGCTGATAGCCCGGGGCTATCCCCGCCACCCCTGGTGGCGGTGGGTGGCGGGTTGATTGTGTGGTGTGGTGTAAATAAAGAATATCAAACATTGTCTTTACAAGTAGAACTGCAAGTCCCAGCTAGCCTGCCCCGCATGCTGGTACTTGGAGAACCACAAGTACCAGCATGCAGGGCATTAAGGGCCCACTAGTACCTGTAGTTCACCTGTAAAAAAAATGTTTAAAAAAACACAGGACACACACACCGTGACAGTATAAGTTTATTAAACATACATACACACACACACATGTACACATACTCACCTATGTAACCTGTAGCATCGGTCCACTTGTCCGGTAAAGTATCCCTAGGGGACCTGTGAAAAAAAACATACTCACCATCTCCTATGCGAGGTTCTGTCCTCTTCGTTCCAAAGTAGGCATCCCCGGACTTGGCAAAAAAAAAAAACGAAAACGCGATCCACGAACTTAGTACCGTTCTATAGAACGGTACTTCCCGAATGAGAGCTTAGCGGCGGGGTATCACCATGGAAACCCCGCTGCTAAGCGTTCATTGGCTGAGAGAGGTCATCTCCCGTCTCTCAGCCAATGAACGGCTCCCTCCATTGTAGTCAATGGTGGGAACCGCAGGGTAAACTTTAATAACCTTGCGGCTCCCAGCATTGACTACAATGGAGGGAGCCGTTCATTGGCTGAGAGAGACGGGAGATGGCCTCTCTCAGCCAATGAACGCTTAGCAGCGGGGTTTCCATGGTGATACCCCGCCGCTAAGCTCTCATTCGGGAAGTACCGTTCTATAGAACGGTACTAAGTTCGTGGATCGCGTTTTCGTTTTTTTTTTTTTTGCCAAGTCCGGGGATGCCTACTTTGGAACGAAGAGGACAGAACCTCGCATAGGAGATGGTGAGTATGTTTTTTTTCACAGGTCCCCTATGGATACTTTACCGGACAAGTGGACCGATGCTACAGGGTTACATAGGTGAGTATGTGTACATGTGTGTGTGTGTGTGTGTGTGTGTATGTATGTTTAATAAACTTATACTGTCACGGTGTGTGTGTCCTGTGTTTTTTTTAAACATTTTTTTACAGGTGAACTACAGGTACTAGTGGGCCCTTAATGCCCTGCATGCTGGTACTTGTGGTTCTCCAAGTACCAGCATGCGGGGCAGGCTTGCTGGGACTTGCAGTTCTACTTGTAAAGACAATGTTTGATATTCTTTATTTACACCACACCACACAATCAACCCGCCACCCACCGCCACCAGGGGTGGCGGGGATAGCCCCGGGCTATCAGCCTGGGCCTGGGGTGCCCTGGAGAGGGTGACCCCTTTATTGGGGGGGGTCCCCAGCTCTCCAGGGATCCCCGGCCTGGGCTGACTAGCGGTCAGGGCTGATGCTGCGGCTGGGGGGCCCGGTGAAAGGGCTCCCCTGGCTGTGGCATCAGCCCCCCGCTAGAAAAAGTCCAGTGCTGGTTCTGGAACATACAGGGGAACCCTACTCATTTTTTTCCCCTGTATTTCCAGAACCAGGACCGGATCAGAGCCCAGAGCTGGTTGCGCAGAATACGGGGGACCCCTACGTCGTTTGTCCCCCGTATTTTGGCAACCAGCTCTGGTTCTGACTAGCCCGGTGCTGGTTGTGTTTAAGTACAGGGGACCCCTATGTCGTTTGTCCCCTGTATTTAAGCACACCCAGCACTGGGTCACTAATGCCCGGGGCTGGTTGCTCTTTTTTTGGGGGCGGGGCACGCCATTTTTTTCTCTTTTTACACAGGTTTTTTTTTTTTTATTTACCACAGCAGCACAGACGGGTCTCACGGACCCGTTAGTGCTCTGTGTCAATGACACAGATGCAAGTAGCACGGATCTCCTGGTCCGTGCGTGCATCTGTGTCATTGAAATACACAGCAGCACAGACGGGTCTCACTGACCCATCTGTGCTCTGTGTCACTGTCAATCACACAGATGCATGTAGCACGGATCTCACGAGTCCGTGCTACATGCAAATGAGCACCATAATGCTGATTGGCTGAGAGCCGTGACAGACGGCTCTGTCAGCCAATCAGCACTTTGTCCATTAAAGGCAAAGGCATTTTTTTTTAAATGGCCGCTCGAGGCAAAACCTCGAGATCCGACAGCAGATCTCGAGGTTTTGCCTCGGGAGAGGGATCCGGGGCAGACAGGGAGATCCGAGCTTGGGCTCGGATCGCCCCGGATCCCCGAAGTTCGGGTGGGTTCGGTTCTCAGGGAACCGAACCCGCTCATCCCTACACTAAACACACTCCTACCAAGAAAACCCTCAAAGGTGTGTCTGTTTGGTGCATTTTTATATGCTTGGCCAGTGTGGATTTGACATGTGAGTGATTCAACCAATCACAGTACTTTGCTAGTAAAATGCATGCATTCTCGCATGAGTTTTTAAAACTCACTTCTGTTGTCATCTTTATTTTGCCTCACATGTGAAGTAAAAAAGCATTGACATTTGCACACAAGCTTGTACTCGGGCGAGTTTGTACCAAAGTTTAATGACTAAACTCGATTACATTCACAATCGGAAAACACGAATTGAGAAAACTCGATTCTTAGTAAATTCACAAATTCTGGCAGGGAAAAGTCATGTGTGTTTGTGCGTACATGTTCAAGTTTAAACTTGTTCAAACACGATTCTTAGTAAATTTACCCCATATAATCTGCCCCTCCATAGGGCTGGTACAATCAGCAGCCAGTGGGCATCTTGGCAGGAAGCCAATTGGCTTCGGCACTAGCATAAAGATGCAGTCATTACTGCAGCAAAGCCCATAGTGAAAGACATTTTAATGAAGTTAATACAGCTTAGTGTTATAGTCAATAGGAGTCAGGGAAACAGGCCCTCATTCAGAGCCGCTCGTAAGCGGCCGTACGCTCGTAGTCATCCGATGTTGTAAAACCACGCATGCGTCGGTGTAACAGAGCGCATGTGCGTATGGCTGATTGCGATCATTTTTTCAGTCGTTCGTCGAATAGCGAACAGGAACTGACATGTCAGATGTGATTGACAGAACTGTCCGTTTTGGGGCGGTGATGGGGGTGGAGATGGGAAAACGCAGGCGTGTCAAGGCTTTTTGTGGGCGTACATAAATTATCTGATGCGAACAGCCAATGTGAACGGAACAAGTGTTACGTCACTGTCTAATCCACTTTCCATTAAAACTGCTCGCTCAGCTTGTGGTCTGGTATACTCTACCGCAATGACGATGGTGTCTTCGTCCTTCCCGAGGCTCATCGATGGTTTTCCGATTTATCAATTGAGGCCTCAAAAACAATCAGTTTTGAATTGCCAAAATGCTTGTAAGGTGTTTAGCAAATAGCCTTTTTTTACTAGCAAAAAAAAGGAAGCAGGTGAACTACTCAGCTGCTAATTTTTGGGTTAGACAATCAATTAGCTTACAAATTTATTGTAAATTTGCGTGTTTTTTCCAAATTAGATTTTTTCTTTTTTTAGGGCAACAATAATGTACGCATGTTTGGTTTTTTTCTTAATTTTTTAGGGGCCAAGAAAACAATCGTCCTTTTATTAAGTGTTAATTAAAACTCATAAATTGTTTTTAACCCTTGGTTTTTTTATTCAAAAATAATGTTTACTGGTCCATTGTATTGTTTGTAATTTTGTTTGCGGGATTACCTTTTAACCCATTTTTGAATAAATTAACAATAGAATTGTTCAGATTTTCAACAGTATTTAATTTTTTGTTGTTGTTTTTTTAAAAAATTTTTAGGAAATAATAAAAACTTGATAACGTAAAAACAAATAACAAATGATTTTAGAAACACACAAACAAAATAAGTGGCATTTGAAATCCACAAACAAACAAAATTATTAAAAAATTCACAAGAAAGGAGAGGGAGGTTTTTGGGCATTAAGGAATATGGGGCAAACACAGAGAAGGATTGTGGGAAAATTAGCCAGTGCAGTCATCGCCTTTTGGCCCATTTGGCCGGGGTAGGGAGGGAGCCTGAACGGGTCCGGGATGTCCTTCTGCTGGCCTGGCCAGAGGCACATGTTGTTTCCTCTGCACTAGGCATAGGGCTATGTACATTTGGAGGAATGGCTGTTGTTGTGCCAGAGGTGGAGTGTCCTGCTGTTCCGGCAGGAAGGGAGGCCGGCTCCAACATGTGCTGGCGAATGAGCTGCTCCAGGGCATTTGCTATTCGCACGTTGGCCCCAGTATTTTCCGCCAGGGCCTTAGCAATGGTCATGTTGGCCGCAGCACTTTGCTCCAGGACGTCCGCCACCTGTAGCAGACTGGCATCCAGCCTCAGCAGAATCTCGGTTTGCTGATCCATTTTAATATTGAGATCAGTGAGGAGGCCCACTACCTGCGAGGGGGAATGCCCTGGACTGTCTTCCACAGGGTCCCCAGCCAGATCAACTGCTTCCTGCCCTGCAGAGCCAGCAGAAATTCTGCGGCCAAAGCTCCCCTCTGGAGCAGACTCATCCGCCTGTGTCTCTGTGAGAAAAAACAGAAAAGAGTAACATTATAATCTAGATATTGTCCCAAACACATTTATGAGTTGTTAACATTACAACATTTACCTGGGGCAACATGAGGAGCTGCAAAGTCTGGCATGTTGGTATCCATGTTCGACATGCCAAACACCTCCTCATCCTGCACACACCCCTGGGCCATCTCCTCCAAATCTGTGAGCTCCAGTGACAGGGGTGGGACCCCCACCTGTTCCCCCTACATGCCTAGCCCTATCAGCCAGTTTTTGCTTAAGACAATATTTGAAGTCGCTCCATCTGTGGGGTAAAAAGTTGGCATTATTCCTGCAGTATTTGGACCTGTAAACACTTTTTACTGAAATTAAGTTTTTCATACCGGCGTTTGACCTCCCCGGTTGAACGTTCAAAATCACACACCCTATTGACACCACTGGCTATGTCATCCCACATTTTCCATTTCTGGCTTGCACCCATATTCCTTGCTGCCTGTGGCAGGTTGTCATTGCACATTTGCACCAAAACCTCCATCTCCTTTCTTGTGAATTGTGGCTGCCTTTTTTTTTTGTTTAGTTGGCCTACTAGGCCCAGCAGCCTCTTCCATGGCATCCTCAACACCTTTTTTTAAAATGGGATTAAAATTTATAATGTAAAATGTTCCCAAAATTATTGTTAAACATAATCCTTTAGCCGAAAAAAGACAAATACTTACCTGGCGCCTCTTGGCCAGTGCTTTGCTGCTCTGTAGTCATTTTGGACTTTCAGGTCTCACTACAGCAGACCGATTTGGGTTTTCAGTGATGCTTTTATACATGCATCAGCATTATTCAGCCGCATCATTGACTGTGCGCTCCTATTGTCCGTCCTTAATTTGAGCAGGAAAATAAAGACTATTTATGGCTTGGTGTGACTCGAGTCGATGTGGCATGTTGATTGTTGGAGGTTTTGGTTGGAGTGGATTGTTGGCTTATTGAGTAGAAGGAGGACTTTTTTGGTGCAAGATTTTGATTTTTTTCTAACTTCTTTCTTTTCCGTTCGCTTTTTTTTTATTGTTTGGCTATTTTTTGTTGAATTTTTGAGTAAGTATTTTAAAAATCCACCGTAAAAAATAATAGTAAATAGTTTACAAATGTTTGTAATTTTTTTATTTTTTTGTTTTACAGTTAGTTTGGCATTGCCCCAGTGACGTTTTTGAACTTTGGTATATTTGTCTGTTTTTGGTAAATGTTTTTGGTTTCATGAATTTACAAATTCGATGTGTTGGTCTTAGCATATGTTTCACTAAGTAATGTTTATTTTCTGGGAACAATCATGTCTTACCACTAAACGTAGCGTACTATTTTGCGAACTAATGTTTGAGTGGTTTTAACTGTAAAATTTTCATACTATTTTGAGAACTAATGTGTCTTGATTTAACTGTAAAATTTTCGTACTATTTTGCGAACTAATGTGTCTTGATTTAACTGTAAAAGTAGCATACTATTTTGCGAACTAATGTGTCTTGATTTAACTGTAAAAGTAGCATACTATTTTGCAAAGTAATGTGTCTTCATTTAACTGCAAAAGTAGCGTACTATTTTGCGAACTAATGTGTCTTGATTTAACTGTAAAAGTAGAGTACTATTTTGCGAACTAATGTGTCTTGATTTAACTGTAAAAGTAGCATACTATTTTGAGAACTAATGTGTCTTGATTTAACTGTAAAAGTAGCATACTATTTTGCGAACTAATGTGTCTTGATTTAACTGTAAAAGTAGCGTACTATTTTGTGAACTAATGTGTCTTGATTTAACTGTAAAAGTAGCATACTATTTTGCAAACTAATGTTTTTAGAAATTTTCAGTGTAAAATCATGTCTTAACACTAAATGTAGCATACTATTTTCTGAACTATTGTGTGCTCCCTTCTCTATTTTTTCACGAAAACAATTTGTTTCCAATCATATCTTATTTAATTAATCTTAAACATATTTTCTACTTTTGAAATGTAGGTTGTTCTGCACATGACACGACCCAGGCCTGTAAGCATCTTTGGATTTCTGAGAAAAGATAAGTATATTTTTCTTTTCACATTTGTCTAAAACAATAACTACCTGGCTTACCATTTCAGGTTGATGTTGGTCATATTATATTGGCCATGGTTCCAGAACCCGACCAACCTCAACTTCATCCCAGGCGTAGGCCTTGTAGGCGTGCAAGGCCCCAGATATATAGAACACGTGTCACCCTTTTTGGAATGGCTGATGATGCGTTGTTAAGGCGACACCGTCTGCCACCCCAAATCATCATAGACACTCTCTCATTAATAGAGAGTGATCTTGAATGGCAAATTGACAGACCAACAGCAATACCACCACTTACTCAATTAATGTCGGTGTTACATTTTTGTGCCTCTGGATCCTTTCAAACCACTGTTGGAATAGTTGCAGGAATATCCCAATCTTCCTTTTCAAGGATCCTGAGGGCAGTGATGGAGGCCCTTTTTAAACACCTCCATCATTTTCTTAAAATGCCATTGGATATGGGTACCTTTAATGTGGCGAAGGCAAATTTTTACCAAATAGCTGGCCTCCCACATATCATAGGGGTTGTGGATGACACTCACATACCACTTCAGCCTCCAGCAAGGCTGGAGGCTATTTTTAGGAACCACAAGCACTTTCATTCACTGAATGTAATGGTGGTATGTGATGCCTCCCCCCAGATCCTGTCCCTGAATGTCAAATTCCCAGGCAGTGCACATGATTCTTTTGTCTTCTGGCAATCAGGGATTTGGCACAAATTAAACAACCTACAAGCTGGTGATGTGGGGCTTCTGGGTAAGTTGAAACCTTCTGTTGAAACCAATGCAAAGCTTGTTACACAATAGTTCTGATGTTTTTTGTTATATTTTCACTGGAGACAGTGGTTACCCTTGCATGCCCTGGCTGCTCACTCCTTATTTGGTTCCCACACCAGGGCCACAAAGTGAGTATAATTCCACACTTATAGCCACCAGGCAGGTTGTGGAGCACTGTATCTGCCTTTTAAAAGGCTGACTCAGATGCCTCCACCGCTCTGGTGGTGAGCTCATGTATTTGCTGGCTATGGTTTTGAAAATTGTGGTCCTGTGTGGGATATTTCACAACATCGCCATAAGGAGTGGTGTCCCAATGCAGCCAGAGGATGCCTTGCCTGAGGATGGCCCCCCGAGGTTGGTCGGAGGTCATTATGTGGGGACCATACGCGATGACATTGTGGCCAGATTTTTTAGGTAATTATTTTCCAAAATTAAGTTAATTGACACAATGTAGACATGTAAGATTTTAATGTACAATTTTAATTTTTTTTTTATTTTTTATTTTCTTTTATTCCATAAAATTACCATAAAAAATGATGCCTACTACCTGATCCCAAAAAATGACTTAATGTGGACACAGTGGATATAACTTCGGAAACAATGATTTCTTCACCTCACTTGTGGAATCATGTTGGCATGCTACTTCTTCAAACAGTTTCTGATTGTTGTTTTACTTTTGTTGTTTTGGGTGTGTTTTGGAATTTTTTGTGTGTTTTCATTGTGTGAATTGATTGTGACAAATCACTTGGTGTTTTTATTTTGTGTGCATTAAACTTTTTTTTACCGTTAAACAAACATTTCCTGGGTAAATTACAAGCAAGTGTAACCTGGTTCAAAAAAGGTAAACTTGCTTAATGGCTAATCCTGTAATGTGTTAAATTGTAATCTTTTTGACCCTGTTTTGTGGCTAAAAACAAACACCAAAGGTATTATGGTGAATCAGTCTGTTTGCCAATGTAGGCCTAAGCAGGTTTGGTTTAATTTTTACGTTACCCCCAAAAAAGAACAAACTATTGTTGCCATTAATTCTACAAACCTATTGGTATTGTTAGGTGTTTATTGTGCCAGCTTACATACTTACTTGAGCTTTCTACAATCCAATTTACATTACTTCAAACCTCATGGTAAATAGTAGACTTATGTAAGGTTCAACAATCTAAGATTTACAGACAAGGAATGAGACAAATAAATCAAAATATCTTTTATTTTTCAAAACATTTTTTGGGTGCAAAAACAAAAATTAGTGATCCAACAGATGAACCAAGACAACTAGCATGCCAACTACATGACCCCTCGAGCTCTGCAAGCCTGCATGCAGTTGTTCGTTACGCCTCTGGTCCTCTGTGGGTTTAAAAAATGTGGGGATTACTAAATTGACACCTTAATTTATATGTTAACAAACAACTTAAAAATCAGACTAAACAAAAAAACGAGAAAAAAAACATCAACAAAACAAAAGTAACGCCAAACGCAAAGATTGTTATAAAAAAAAAAAAACATTTTACAACAAAATTCAACAAAAAATAGGGACAACTACGCAAAAATACTACATTTGTTGGTACCGTAAACAAGAAAGACACAAGTATGAGTGTTTGGACATGTGTCATATGTGTAAGGGGAAAACATCCTAGACATTGTTTCACAAAGATATATAGCCAAAACATTAGAACTACTTTACAATTTCGATCTGCACAGGCAAAAGGACAACATCACCAAAAAAACAAAAAAAGCAAAAGCAACCATAGTTTAAAAGGGAAACATACCGGGCATACTGCTGACTGGGCCTGGAGCCCCAAAATTGTCCTCCTCAGAGGTGGGCCAGTGCTGCAGGATGGAGGAGGGGTGATTTGTGAGGAAGTGGAGGGTGAGGAAAAGAGAGGGGGGGTGGAGGGGAGGGTGAGGAAAAGAGAGGGGGGGTGGAGGGGAGGGAGAAGTTGGAGGGATGGGAATGTGAGGAGAGGGAGGGGCCTCACGGTCTGCCAGGTCTGGGGTGGAGGGGGAATTTGGGGAAGAGTGGGGAGAGGATGTTTGGGTGGGAGTGGGGGATAGGGGACGAGCCCTACGTCGGTGACATTGGAGACGTCGTAGTCTGCGCTCAGCCCCTAAATGATTTTGAAAAATTTATATTATTACATATTTAATATTTAGAATACAAAATTTACACACCAAAAAAAAAACCAGGGCTATACGGGAAACATGCACACGCAGGTATGTCCAAAATAAAGAAACAGGGCTATACGGGAAATATGCACATGCAGTTATGTTCAAAATAAAGAAACAGGGCTATACGGGAAACATGCACACGCAGGTATGCTTACATTTTAAATATAATTTAAAAAATACTTACTTTCCGCAATTTGCTGACGCAAATTGGCCAACAGGCGTGGGGATCTGCGCCCCAGATCGGACCACCTCCTCTCCAGTTGGCCGATATTCCTGCAGTAGCCGATACTACGCAGGCAGCACCGCACCTCCGCGTAGGCCAGCCGCTTGCGGAGGTTAGTGATGGGGTGCGGCTGGTGTGTGATTCTCCGGTCCATCACATCAGTGAGGACCAGGAGCTCATGCCTACAAAATGTTGCGGCTCTCATGATGGCAATGATTTTTTTTACACAAAACAGTTTAATAAAGGGCCTAGAAAAATTTTGATTGGCTAATGTACTTTGTAAATTAACAAAAAGCATTGTATTGGTTATTGTAAGAGTCATGTGACCTACACTCTCACAAATATAATGTGAGTTATGATAGGCTTGATGCAGTGACATGCGTAAGCTAATTTAAATATTAATAAAAAAAAAAAAAATCGGGCTAGAAAAAAAACGCTAAACAAGAGTAGCATTCAAACAAACTTTTATTTTTGAACAAACATCCCCTTGGTCCAACCGTATGTATTCTGCGGAAGCAATGACACACACTAACAATAATAAAGTTTAATGACATTGAAAAAAAAAAAAGGATTGCAAACATGTGAATAACAATTAAGCTAATTAATATAGTGATTGCTATTAATCAATTCAAGTATGTTTGCTGAATGAAATAGCAGGCAATCGAAAACTGACAGGGCCACTTCCGGATTTCACTTGTGCGAGCGTTCCCTGCAACCAAAGAGGAGACGGATGGTCGCTCTTTTGAACATTCGCTAGCTAGAGGAGGGGTTGGGAGACTATGGGGTATATTCAATTGGGCGCGAGGTTTTGCGAGGAAAAAACCTTGCACCCCTCGCGGTCAATTTCGGAATCCCACGGGTATGCGCGCTCCCGATACCCGTGGGATTCAATTAAAAAACAGTGGACGCGGGGTTTTCATCACTGAAAACCCCGCGCCGCGTAAATTTTTTTTAAAAAAGTCACTTACCTGCCCGGGTTCCCGCGGCTCCCGGCGGCCTCCTCTATCTCTTCTTACTGGAGAGGGGGCTGCTGGGAGTCCCAGGGGCTGATGGGAGGAGCAAGGGCTGCTGGGAGATGTAGTTCTCCCAGCGCCAATTCCGGGGGCCACACAAGCACTGCGGGGGCACACACACACACACTCAAACACACACACTCTCAAACACACTTACATATAGCACACACACTGACATACTCACCGCTGCTGCAGAAGTGCCGGCTCCCGACGCAGGGTGAAGAAGAAGATGAGAAGACAACGCTGCAGAAGGTAAGTAATTAAGGTCTAATTAAGCTAAATGGTTACTTCCAATTGCTTAATTAGCCCTCGGGGGGGCGCCGCGGGGGTATCAGAGCAAGTCCCAGTGATTTCTCCTGAAATCATCGATTTCAGGAGAAATCACGCTTGCTCAGGAGGTGCGCAAAAAAAAACCTCCCGGCGCGTGGTTTAAAACAAAACACGCACCTAATAGAATAGCAAAAAACCCACACCTGCAGGAAAAACCTTGCAGTTGCGGGTTTTTTGCTTTTCGCGCAGCCTATTGAATATGCCACTATGGGGCGGAAGATTAGTTGTGAGCGAACATACGAGCGTGCCCTTGAATTTACATTTTTCCGCTCGTACACCGAACGAGCGAACGGCCTCTTGCGGCCGGGTCTGAATCAGGCCCATAGTCTCTAAACTAGAGGTAGATAATGAAACCTCTTAAATCCCAAGATATGTAACAATAAAAATTCAGGAATTGAAATACTGAGGTACTGTAGAAGTACACACTTTCTTATCTTTTGTGAAAAACCGATCTGTAAATTACACTTATGGCATGAACATTTTCATAAAGTCTTCTTATCTCAATGGTGTTGCCTTTCTTAGTGCTGGGGTTACTTTCTTCAATATAATTTCACCACTCTGAAGTATAATGCAGTTACAGAGAATTTAATTAAATAAACCTAAATAAATAAATAAATTAACATCTATTGATTAAGGATTCTAAGGGATATATATACTAAGGTTTTTTTTTTTTATGTTCAGCTGTTGCCCATAGCAACCAATCAGGTTCTACTTATTTATCTAGCACTTTCTAGAAGATAATAACTAGAATTTGATTGGCAACAACTCCAATTCTAAAAACCCACACATTAATAAATATACCCCTAAGGGACTAATGTTTGCCCATTTAAGGAGCATATCTTGCATGTTTTCTCACTGCATAAATTGAGCATGTTCAGATACTGATGATGCAGAGTCACACACATTTCAAGCACATCTCCATTTATAACTAATGAGGTGTAGCTGGACTATAACCGAACATTCTCATATGGTGTTGCCATACAACTGTCGACTATGCATAGATGGACAGATGTATAAATATGCTTGTTTCCACTTATATAATTTGCAACAAGTTTAGGTCAGTGCAATTGTGCACTGATAATGATAAATAACTAGTAAATGTGTAGCAAAATGTGATTGTATACAGCTGATTTTCATTCAACTCTGTATTTGGTCTTAAATGTGCAAAGACTAATCAAGGAACATTTCATTGTTGCTTCTAAAATTTTGTGTTTTAGCTGTGTGTATATTATTGTAATGTTACAATTCCTTGAACATTTCTATTTATTTTCACACTCTGATTCTTTTTTGCTTCAGAAACAGTAACCACCACTGATAAATTTACTTTCAGGCGTAATGCAAAAATAATGGCAATAAAAGCTTTAGGAGACTTACTTATTAGTTTTATTATATGCCATGACAATTTTAAAAACCTTGAGGTTATTATTCAGTTTTCAGTTAGGCTTAGATATATTCATAAAAATTAAATCTGTCTCATTATGGGCACTGTTCAATAGAATTGCCTGGATTCCTGCATAATTCCTGCTATGGTATATGTATTGTTCTGCTTTCTTTATAATTGTTCTCTAATTCTTCTCATAGATTACTAGCTCCAAGACTGCATTTAAATGTGGTTATTTTATTTATTAAAAATAAATAAAAGATCTGCAACTAATGTATTATTCATATAGATTTGTAGCTAGAGTGCCGTTTGAATTTAGCTGCTTACTAAACACCTTAACTACCTACAGGTTATTTCAAAACTAACATACATTAAGCAACACAGTGCACAGTATGTACATATTTTTACTGACTGTGAAAAAATTATGTCTGCTATATGCTTGCTGTTTATCTATTATTTAGGCTGAGTTATTAAGGAATTTAAATGACATCTCCATCTGAAAGAAAGTAGTGCATTGTTATTGATCACAGTGCTGCTGGATTTTCATTATGTCTTAATGCTTTCATCTAGTTCTATTTAGATACTTGCCTGCTTTACTGCAATGTCCAAATTTGGAGAGCTCTCCAGGGGAATAGACAACCCTCCCACAAGCCATGCATGTCTGCACTGAATGAGCAGGGCCGTCATGACAAATTTGTTCTGAATAGTGTAATCATGGGTCGAATGTCCCATTGAAAAATGCCATGAATTTGCATTTACAATGGAAAAGGGGACATGATGTCACAATTAATGGTGCCACTACTCAAAAAAGACCTCCTCCTCAAGAATGTCCCACAGGGGAGTCCCACAAAGTCAGCAATTATAGGTCTATGTATAATAAATGTTATCAATTTTAATTTCATTTTGGTCTGTTTAATTCAAATAGTTATCAACATATAATCATATGCAATGCTGCTGTAATGCAGAAAATCATATTTAAGACTAGTGACAAAGCAGAACTTCGAAAACTGCTTATAGCCATTACTTGTAATCCCACACATAGGTACTCTGTGTACAGATGACTGTGACTTAACTGCAATGTTCTGTATTATTCACTTTCATTGTGCAATCTCTCACTTAGCTATCACAAAATGACACCCCAATCAGGTCATACTCTAAATAATGCTACAATACCTGTCATTCCCTTTTGGATTTTTTTTTAGCTTGATTAAAGAATTCATTTTTTATTACCTAGAGTGTTTATCTTATATTCCTATTAAACAATTAATAAATAATTATATGCTGTCATTATCTCACATTATAGAGGTTTCTCAAGATACTTAGCTGTATAATGTATACTGTAAATTAGAATTTACACATATTAATAATCTGTGAGCCTTTGATATAAGCAAATATTTATTAAAAGTGGTATTACTGCCAAACAGGAAAGACTCAATCTTCACACAGCTCCACTTTAAATCAAGCTAAACTTTCTCCATTGTTATATGTCCTGGTGTTTGCACCTAGTCTGTTCCTGCAGTGCTCTCTGATCATTTAAATCATCACTTTGCCATCTAATTAGTCTTACAGTTACCACATTTATCCTTTGTATGTGGGTGTACTGACCGCCCAAACCTTCTGGCACAAGGTGCTCCCATCCATGCCTTACAAACTCTAGGGTCCAAATGAGAGAGTTTAGTAGTAAACTATCACATTGGTCGAGTTTTATCTTCAAAATGGGAAAACATCTGGATGAGAGTCTAAATTGCTTTTTTAATCTAAAAACATGAGTTTGCATGTTCTCGGACTCTATTACATTGGATGAGTTTAAAAAGTGTGAGAGATTTCTGCTAAACTCTCACATTTTCTAAACTATCACCCTATTACATTTTTCTCCAGGGGTTTGGAAAGTTTCAAATCCCTGTATAATGCCAATGTCTCCAGCTCTCCAATCAACTATACAACGACCCAAATTCCAGTTCACCAATATGATGGTCTTTATCTGCACTAACCAGCCAAGGATTATCCAATCCCCAATCCACAAATCACAAGGACTGAATCCTTCTGCTTGACTGATTGCATGGGCTAATATTACCTTGTGGTCAAATTCATCCTTCTTCAATGACTAGCCCTTGCATTCAAAACCCTAAATTCCCGCTCATTCTTGCAGAAGTTGATTGATAGCATGCCAGGGCAAATTGCAGAGATCTTGAAAAAGAAGGGTCAACACTGCAAATATTGACTCTTTGCATAAACTTAATGTAATTTTCAATAAAAGCCTTTGACACTTATGAAATGCTTGTAATTTTACTTCAGTATACCATAGTAACCTCTGACAAAAAGGTCTAAAAACACTGACTCAGCAAAGTTTGTGAAAACCAATACTTGTGTCATTCTCAAAACTTTTGGACATGGCTGTACAGTTAATTTTTATATCCTGTATAATATTATCAATCTACTTATATGTTACTGCTCGAATATTTGCAGACACATCCTTCTAATTGCTTAGTCATAACATAGCGTGGTACACTCAACTCCATGATCTTTGAACATCTTTGTAATAATCTGTACGCATCTATTAGTTTTTTTTCTGCTCCTGATGGATTGTAAATCACAGCTAAAACATAACTTTTAAGGGCACATTTACTATATTTTGCAAATCATATTATTTTTGTTTACTACATGTCTCAGTTATCTCTCCATGATAAATTTCTCAGTCCATGTTAACATTCAGTCCTATGATATTTTAAGACCTCATTAACATTTGCTGCCAGATATTAAAAGTCTGCCCAATGGACCTCTCACTATTTTTCAAGAAGAATCATCATGTGGATACAATCAGCAAAACATGAGTTCCCTGACTAGCCAATAACTAAGCCAATTTGAGTCATAATATATTTTTAGCCATGAAATCCACATTCCAGAAACAAATGTGCTCCCCTGTTGCCAAACTCAAATTTTGAGAAAGCTGCCATTTATGAAAAATATTGAAAATAGATCTTGTTATGATAAAAATATATTATAATTGGTGCTTGGATGTTCACGTCATATCGAGTAGCATTTAAGAATACCTTCCTGATACTCACAAACATGAATTTATGTTAGAAAGAGCACACTAAAAATTTTATCTGAGATGTCCAACATACTAAGTCTCCAAGAGTCATAATGATTAATTTCAACTACTGCTACTGGTTTATTAAAAGTCCCTCAATGCTTCTTACAGGAAAATATAGTGAGTTCATCGTAAACATTAAACCTTGCCAAACCATAACATACAATTTCATTTGGAAAGCACTTTTTTCATTTTGTAGTCTGCAAAGATGACAAATTGATTCCAATTAAGGTTCCAGAGCAAGATCATGAGTGATGCAAACTTCTCAGCATTAATGACATCTTTTACTGTCAGTTCATGGCAATATTTCATCTGGCTCAAAATCCACATACATCCAGAATAGAATAAGCCACATTGATTCAATTAGGATATGACCAGCATGTACAGATGACAATACAACAAAAGTCATGAATAGGGCCATAGCTAGGGTAGTGCAGATGGTGCCATCGCACAGGGCACCACAGGTCAGGGGGCGCTGTTTGGGCATGTCGAATTTCTATTTATTATCATTCTCACTTGTAGTTTCCTCTTATTTCATCACCAGCATCTCCTGGCCTCTCCTATCTCTTCCCTGGCCCTTCCCCATGAGGCTATTCCCCTTTTTGGGTGCTTTATGACCCTTTGAAAAATGAGGGGGGCGCCAATGCTTTTTCTGGCACAGGGCACCAAAAAGTCTAGTTACTGCTCTGGTCATGAATACATCACTGGCATATTTTACAGATGACAATGAAGCATAAGGCAAAAGGATATAACTTGCATAATGTACAGATCACAATTAGAAAGGAGGATATCAACAACCATGAACTGGAAGTAGATCTCAAGAATTGGGAAAAGCATGAGCAATCAGTATTTAAGAGACAAACTAACAGTTATACTCTGGCAACAGTCTGGTGCACAGAGCAGGTTGTATTAGCCTACTCATGGATGTGGAGGCAAACACTGGTGGGGTTTCATTGTGTAACTGAGCATTTAAACTGTACCAGAGGTTCCACTGTATGAAAGATTTTATAACAAGGGCAATAAAGCAGACTCCATTTTAGTCTCAAAGCTGAAATCTCATCCACCTTAAAACAAAATCACTTCCACTAAATTAAAGAGAATTAGTTCTTCTTTGTCTCTCATAACATATAGGAAAATAACACAACTGTTTGTTCGTATTCAATTTAGATTCAACTTCAAAATATACCCAGTTGAACCTCCTTAAAATGGATGTTAAATCTTTTTATTATTATTATTATTATTATTATTATTATTATTATTATTATTATTATTATTATTATTATTATTAATATTATTACTATTATTATTATTATTATTATTATTATTATTATTATTATTTCCACTCCTAACTCATCAGAAAACACAGGATACTATTATAATTTTTTTTGTGAAATCCTATCTACAGTATTAACTGACTTATTTTAGTCATTTATTTAGGGACTATTAAATAGGATCCTGGGATATTTCTTGTCAAACTAGTTATTACATATAAAAAATAAGGTAAAGTTCACAACCTGTACAGTACTATTTATTTTATAACAACAAAAATTAACCATCTGCAGAGGTACCTTATCTATCAATGTAATTGTTTCTCTGCAAGTGGTGCACAGTACAGCACTTTCATTTACACTCATTTATTTACTGATTTTTTATATATACAGTATTTCACTTGGTATTGTCAATATTTTAATTGAATTACTTAAAGCGTAACAAGTAATTGAGCTATTTGCTCTTTAATGGGACAGTGCAGATCTGGTATCAATATTTTCTTTCTGATATAAAACTACATAAATTACAATAGATTTAACAAAACAGGTTAAAGGTCTCACAGTGCACAAGCCACAATTATACTCCTTTTTGCATCTTCTGCTTCTTGGTATTTCTTTTTTTTTCTCCGTATAGACCATAAATTCAAAGATTTTGGCAACTACAGTAGGTTGAAAAACATTATCCCCTTGTTGATCAATCCAGCCCAAGTTTTTATACCTGAGTATCAAGTCTTGGATAATAACAGGTGGAAAATGCATATACATAATTTCTGTAAATGGAACTTTTACAGCACAAATTTACATTAGAAAAACGTATTCATATGTCTATATGATATGCTCAGCTTTATTCAGCAAATTGTTAGAAAGTCTCAAGCAAGACCTCAGAGGAACAAATTAAACAAATGTCATTTCTTTAATAAGCCATATGTAGTATTAATTTGTGCCTCTCAAATAAAACATTAGATTTAATTGTAATTTTGTGAAGACTAATATACTGGAATAATGAAAGTCTTTTATGATAATGTGTAAAGTTCTAATGCTGACGCTGTTATAATACTTTAAATAACATTACAAAGTTTGGCTTTGTCCCCTTGATATCATGTTGTCAACATATTTACTGTAAACAGTATTATCATGTCAATTTATATGTATCCCAAAAGCTTCATATGTGTTAAGAGAAACAAGAATCCATACCTGTTCCCTTTCAATCTATAATCAGAATGAAATAGACTTTACAGTTATTTACAACATTTTGGACTTAGATCAGGTACATGACTTGCTCTAGGACAGGAATAATAATTAATAACAACCCTAAATATATCCTGCTGCCACTATGTTTCCTTGGTATTTTAAACAATTAAATATGTTAAGTTCTCATAGTTTACTCTGCACAATACTGCACATGCCAGTTAGTTACCTCTTGGAAGTACAGTATACTAAGGCAAGTATTCTGTGCTTACTTCAATTATTAATCGGATCTGAAACCTTTACCGTATGGAATACATTACTAGCATCCTTCACAACTACAGTATACAACTGTGACACTTTGGTATTTTGTTTCTATGAGGAACTCACCAAAGACAGTATAGCTGTGCTACTCTGCAAGGTGGTAGCCATGGGATACCCTGAGGTGGCTAACACAGGAAGCACAAAACTATAGGTACAGCTGAGTACTCAAAGTGTGGAAGTTTGGTAGCATGTAACAAGGCACATGGATGTGTAGTGTGTAATGATAGACACGGATGTGTTGGGACTACTTGTACAGCACGTAGCATTTAATAAGGTACACAGAGGTGTTGGCACAGTTGGAACACCACATGGCATGCATTGAGATACACAAAGGCATTGGCACTGTTTGAACAGTGTATAGTGAGCACTGTAAGGCACAGATGTGTTGTCACTGTGGGAACAGTGCGTAGCATGCAGTGAGAGGCACTGATGTACTGGCACTGTGAGAACAGCTCGTATCATGCAATGAGATACACAGAGTAGATGCAATAATCCAACAGTTTAAAAAACACAGTGAGTGCATCAGAGTACACACATGCAGATACATCATAAATGCAAACAGGAATTGGCATAACCAAATACATTGTCATTGAGTCTAAGACCACCACCAAACTTTACCAAAGATCCCCGCAAGAGCATATGGACGTTATTCAGTGATGACCAAGCTCACGGCACAGTGTAGTTGGTTCCCACAGTCAAATCAACAGAGTACTTAGCTGGTATGAGGACTCTGCCTTGAAACACGGCCAATGAAAAAGCTGGGATATAGATCTATAGATCTGATGAAACTACTATGGCTGAGAAATGCATTAGAGGTAGTGTGCTGGGACACTCAATCATCTACCTTCTGCACTGGTACTTTATTACTTCTATACCTGATAGACTTACAGCATCATTTTAGACCTTGGTACAGTACATTCTTTTCCCCACTGTGCTCTGCTTCTCACACTGGAGATTGATCTATTGCTGCATTCCTTGGGTAGTAAGTACAATAGTTACATTGAGCCCAAAAGTGTGGCTCTTTACTACCACCTGCTATAGGTCTAAAGGGAGCTAAAGCAGTGGATGTGGTGACTGCACCCTTTTGCTCCACTCCATTGGTCTCTACCTACTTTGTGGCTGGTGGTTTGCAGACTATTCCACAGTACCACTGGAGAGATAACCATCTTCCTGTACATGCAGTGGTAGTTGTGAGTGGACTTCACTGTGTTCCTGCTTACTCACCATCTACAGATAAAGCAGGATCAAGTATTCATTCCTAGATGTTACCAATTCTGCAATAGTAATACTGCACTTAAGTGGACCTCATATGTGGAGTACAGCACCAAGTCACTAACCCCAATGAAGATAGCATTCCTGCTGATGGATTTACTGTAAACTGGCCTCCATATACCATCATTTACAGGTGATATAATTTCTGTGTTGCTCCCCATGGGTAAAGTTTACAGGTATTATTAGAGGCTATTTAGTCCAGCAGGATACAGTTTACAATTTTTTTACAGTATCGGATGCTACATTGTTAATTTGTTTCGTAATTGTTTTTATCTGCATGGAATTTCACTGTGGATTCTTAAAATTGTATATTGTAATTAATTATTTGAGTCATATACCAAATACCAATATAACTTATGTTCCTTCACTTGCCATTGGATACATATAACTGGTTATTGTGCTTATTTTTCATTTGATGTACTTATTCTTGTTTATAGGGTCACATTCCTTTTAGCAGCTCTACCCCAGGTATTGTGTGTGTTGTTTCATCTGAAATATTTGTCGTTTTTGATATCGCGAGGTGTTTTGGATATTATTTTTAAACATTACTTATTATAAGAAGAAATGGAATAATTCACACCAATACCAACTTTAAAATAAATTACAATGTTTTACTTAAAAAGCAAATCAATTATACATGTATTATGGTATTATTGTCAAAGCAGACTTACAATCTAAAAAAACATTAGTTCAGCAACAGTAACAAAATGATTATCTGCAATGCCTAGTATAGACTCCCAAGGTGGCAGTCAGCCCTGTTTATACTTACAGCCCAGCGCCCCGCGACTCTCTCGACCTACATTCTGTCCTGCTCAGCCCGACTGACCGACCCCTCCCCTTTTTGATCAATCTTTTATACTTTTTTACTCTCTGCTACTAACATATTCTAAAATGGCGAATATTAATGAATTAATTCAATATTCATGCGCACTAAACATTTCACTCATAATATATTTTAATCATAACAAAACCTATAATCTCCTTTCTATGTTCTCAAAATAGTGGTGATCGCATATAGGCCAAGGCTATTCTGATTAGCTCCCTTCTTGCTTAGACAGATCTGAGACATGCTGTCTTCTAGTCTGTTCATATTCGACTAACCCATGATTCTGTCTTGCTAGAGAAGAAATGGTTTCATCAGTTCTAATTTATACCTATTTCTGTAATAACACTTATACCTTTTAGATTAAACAATATTAACCAATAATAACTGTTGCTTCAGACACACACCTGCCAACTTTAGAGAGAGGGTAAACCTCATCTCTAGGCCTGAGGCCATTCGACACATGACGGTCCTCCACAACTTTCAACTAATATATATTCTGAATCATTTCTATATACTCTTAATTGCAATGGAAATAATAATAAAAGACCTAAGCATGCATATATTCGTGAATTGCTGAAGGAATATGTACGGTCACATATTCTGGCGTTATCAGTTCCATCCTCATGAATTTTGAGGGGTCATAACTAATTAATTAATTTTTCTGAAGAAAGTTCATATCTCTCATAGATTGCTTTGTCTGATTTCTTCTTAATGCTTTGGAACATCTTCTTGAAGCATTTCACTAATATATAGAAAATCAACAACATTATCATGACAAAAAATATTAATCTTCCCAATGTGTGCATAACATTGCTTAACCAATTTCCAACCCATGCGAACTAGGTACTGGGGTTTGACCAGGTGAACCAACTGTCAGGAATCGTACCATCATGTTTATTTATTCTGCATCAGAAGAATTTGTGAAGTATGGATGACACTTTAACTCATATACTGTTTGTAATGTGACACAATATCCAAAGTTACAGCTGTAAAGTAGTGTGTGCTGCATTTTAATTCAGTGTTTTATTGCTTGAAACACTCTTACCACAATGTCTGCGATATTGTTTATTAATTCTCTCTTTACCAAATGTCATTATGTTACCAAATCCTAAACCAATCTTAGAACTTTGGGACAGTGTAAAGAGGTGCTTGTACTTTTCCATATACCATTTGTATTTCTATTTACCGTTCTTACACAGTAATTATTTCATATGTTTCTTTTAGATTTTTATGTTGTATTACCTTTGCATCAGGTAGCAATGTTCTTATAAGACCCTTTTCAAAAGAATTCACCGGTAACCATCAATAAGCCTTATGCCCCCACATATAATAAAACCCCTTTGGTAGTGTCATGATTTATTAGCCAATGTGTTAGAAAAAGCATTATAAGGAACATTACAACGGGCACTCGTTTCATCCATGCTTTCTTCTTGCTTGTTCCATTCTGCGATATGATTACTGTATGTTTTATTGTACCCCAACATTCCTTCTGTTATTACACAGTTTATTAATGCACTCACATAATTTTTTATTAGGTTTTGTGTATTTAATAATTTCTAAAAGATCCCCAAACAAGTTTAATTCAGTAAGGTCCTCCTTGTAAGATTGTGTTACAAATACTAGTTCTTAAATAAGTACCTTCAGCTCCTGTACCATTTTGATAATACACGTGATGTTGTCCTGATCATACCTTGGATACCTTGTTAATTTTAAATGTAAGGAACCTGTGACATTATAAGGTTCAAGTGTGTGAGTTCCACATAGTGATTGAAGAATTGTTTTATTTAAGAGCAATGAAATAGACATTAGCACAACATCCCCTGAATGACATGGTGACTACATCCCCAACAATCAACTTTATTGTTCTTTCTATCAGCTCATGATAAGTGTCCAGGGAAGAAGTGTCAGTTTGTATAGAGATGCTTTATTTGCACCATTGTATACCCCTTTTCTGAATTTAAACCACAGTATACACCTTGGAATGAGACAACCCTTCACACCTTTGCCTTACAGTAATGGCTCTTTTTTTCCCAATAATTCATCAGATGTATCTTGCACCTAGTACCAGTATGAGACCTTATTTACCTGTAATGTATTTCTTTTTCAAACATTTTAATTATTTTTATATATGAGTTATTAAAAATTTTCCACCTTGGTCTTTTGGTACGCATCCTCTGATGCGTACCTATACCTGGGAGTATCAGTAGTTGAATTAGTGTGTGCGTCTTTTATGACTCTTAATGTGATTAAAACCATATCCCTTATGATCATGAGTTTTAAAATAGGAGTGGAGTCTACCAATATGACCCCGGCAGTACCCCTAGGATAACTCTCCACACCGTCCTCATCAGTCACCAGTCCTTGTCAGCTTCTATTCACTATAAAAAATTAAAAAATGGAGAAAAAAAAACTTTCCCAATCAATGGATACACAGAGACTTGATCACCAATAGCCATCTTTCATTTTCTTTGTTCACAAATCTGCAGAACATTACTAATAATGTCCCCGATTTTGTGAATCTTATCTTGGCCTGAACTGTGACTTTGATCATGCCCATCATCAAATAAGTTTATTATATTTAAATCACAGTCAATGTCTTTATCTGCGTCTTCTTTGGCTTTAACTGACCTCACCGCCAGGTCGGCAACCTTCTTGCAGTGAGATTTTGTGAATCCAATTGTCCTTTTCAGCCACATCGAGGTTGTTAGCAGAACCTGGAACGGGCCTTGCCATCGATCTATGAGACAACCAGAACATAAGAAATTTCTCACCATTACATAGTCTCCAGACTGGACTCCATGATAAGGTTCTTCATAAGCTTTCCTTGCTTTGCTTGCAACGTCTTCAGATGCTGTGAGAATTGTATAACATAGTCCGTAGTTAAATCATATGACAATGACAAGTCTACTGCTGGACTTACAATCATGTTAGGCAGTTTTCCAAAAAGTATCTCATAAGGTGACAAGCTAAGTGGCCATTTTGGAGTGGTGCTGATGCTATACAAAACCAGGGGCAAAGCCTCCAGCCAATTCATGGCAGTCTCCACACCCATCTTATCTAACTTGTACTCAATGTTAGTGTTTACACATTCAGTCTTGCTTTTTTTTATAAACCCATATATTGACATATTGCTTGTAATACCTTCCCTATAAAATGTGTACCTCTGTCACCTTCAACAACACATAGGATACTATAGTATATCTGGAAACATAAATAACTGCACAATTTCTTAGCTGTGAATGATGCTGCACATGATGTAGGATTTCTGTGACAATATCTGGAAACTGTGAAGTCCTCACAAACAATAAATGGTCAGATAAACACAAGGTATCCAGGACACATTAAACCTGCTAATGATAGTGAGATTAGTTGCAGGAAGGACATGGACATCAGTAATAATCATCAATTGTATCAGCTGAATCAGATCTAACAGTTCACTTTTGGGGAATAGTCATAAACAAATTGTTGACTAAAATAAACAGGCATAGCTATAACAGTAAGCTTAGACATTTAAGTTAACTTCAGATACAATAGTCTGTGAGATACAAATCTTGGTATTATTGAATTAAAATAAGCAAGCATAGAGAAAGCAATAAACTTAAGCGTTACATCAACATTGTCATCACCAGAGACAGGAGTCTCTGGGGTTCAAATCTTGAAAAAAAAAAAAAATAAAAAACAAAAGGGGGGTCAGTCGGGCCAGCTGTGAGAGCCGGGGGCGCTGCCGGGGCTGATGGTTGACTGCCACCTTGTTCCACCTCTTAGCCTCCTGTTGCCATATTGCCAGACATTGCAAATGCTTAACCCTATTTTCCACCAACTTAGACAAAATAATTGTAGCTTTCAAAGCCTCCAGAACAGATTAGTTAAATGTGCCAGCCATGGGGAAATGACCAGAGGTCCATCCGGTCATCGCACTCCACCCTGCAACAAACCTCACACTCTTCTCCGTACCTGTCTTTCATAACTGCATACATACTGGTATCCTAATCTCATAAACTTTTGTTATATTATTATTCCTAGATCCCGCATTACACTACCCTCATTTACCATCCTCTGTTGCATAACTCTAAAAAATTTTTTTTTTAAATAACTACCCTCTCAACTTTCTGGCAACTCACTCGATGCCATATTATAAAAATGTCTCTCTCTCGCTCTGCTGCAAAAATAAAACTGCATTTTTTTTTCTCAAATAGCTAATCTCTATGACCTTGAAATGGGAACACTCTTCCAGCTCCTCAAATAAGCTTTTACACTTGCAATGAGAAACTTAATTCTATCTTAAGTACAAGTTTTGTTAGTGGGATACCTTTACAATTTCATGGTAAACTACCCTGGCAACAATTTTCCGTTTCACCAAACCAATTCCTTCTCACCTTCATTCAAACAACCATTACCATCCAGGTGCATCACACACCATTCTCCCCATACTCTGTAGCTTATCAAGCTACAATCAACCTCTTCACCCTCAAATCACTTACTCTTACCTTCTATATATCACTTACAAGAGCCACCTCCAATCCCATACAAGTACCTCAGATAATGTTGAATTTTAAAAATCAAATGAGATTAACTGTTTCTTTCACTTTAAAATTGTGACACGTCTGTCAAAATGAAAACCCCAAAACTCTTCCCTCATGTTACCTGTCTTTCGTTATCAGGTCAACACCTCTCATGTACAATCTGACCTCATTAACAGATTTGTACCTCAGTTACCTGGTGCCTCCCCTGACCTCATTATCAGAGTTCCATGAACCTGTTACACCGGTGACTATACGTATACCTGGTGCACCTGCCCTTGTTATCAGATTTAGCACTTTTACATCAATATTATCTTGTTCTTAAATATCTGCAGATTGATTTTACACTATCTAGCCACTTGGACTTCTCTTCTTTGTTTATAATATTACCCCACAATTCACATAACCAGATTCATGCCACTCTACTCCACTTCTCATACGAGGATACTACTGGGGAAAATGGGAAAAGCCAGCTCACCAAATGCCTCTCATCCTAACCCCTTGCTGACATTTAATTTTTAGAACCACAAAACTGACCATCAAAAAAACTCAACAATACTACCCCTAATTTCTGGGAAAAATGACTCAAATACAATTTAAAATTTCTGGAAACCTGAAATCAAACAACAATTCTAATGAACTGCTTCCATTGAAACCCCAGTCCTCAATTTCTGGTAAAACCAAATCAAATGACAAGTCACTCTCTATCAACACTATTCGATCGAAATTCTCAAACCTCAATTTCCCCCCCCAAAAAAAAAATAACATTGCATATGTCATAAAATATTAGGAAAAACTAATCTATGGTAATCAAATCCCTAACTAACTCTAACACTGCAACATATGCACAATTAAGACACATCAGGGGTCCCTATCAATGAAAGAGAAAGACAGGAGAATGAGGAAAGATAAAAGACAGTATGCACAACCTTTTTTTTTTTTTAAGAAAAATAGTTATAGTTCACTCACACAAGTTGCATACACTGCTGTCTATGGTTTTTTTTATAGTGTCTTCTTTTTTTTTTGACCCAAGACCCTAATCTAACCCCAACTCCAAGCGGAAGCCATAAGCTATACTCAGGTGGGCTTCTTGCCAGAACCTGCTGCCGTGATGGTCATCCAAATATCCAAGCATACGTCATTCAACCAATCATACGTCACTCTTTCATACAGAGCAGGGAAGGAAGAAAAATGAAGAAGGAAAAAAAAAAAAAAACTGGTTTGCGCAAAAAAATTAATATTTCTCAGAGTGAGCAGAAAAAGAAAATAGAAGATATCAATAAAACATCTTAAAACATCAATCTACCAATAATTTCAGAAATAGATATCTCAACTAACAAAAATGCCAAGAAAATCACTTAACTTGCAAATTTAAAAATCATCTCTATACTACACTCAACATATTTCAGTGCACGGGGAAGGAGGGAAAAAAAAACTCAGCAAACACCACTTACTTTCTCTACATATTGGGCACACTGCCCAGACCAGAAAAGGAGGGGAGAATCCCTCCTCCTAACACCATTTCTCCAAAATACAAAACTTTCTTATACAAACTACACAATGGAGAAAAACCTTATTTTGAGAAACAAATCCTATCAAAACAAAACAAATCCAAAACAATCAATACAGCACATTTTAACTTAACCATCATATCAAAGACTGAAGGAGAGAAAAAAATAAAAATTGCACGTTTTAAAAATAAAAATTATCTAATGAGCAAAATAACTCACTGCCGTGCACTCTCTCTCAATCACCAATACGGCGGGCGTCAACAAGTGTATCTCACTGGGGCCTCCAAGATTGATATCGCAAGGTGTTTTGGATACTATTTTTAAACATTACTTATTATAAGAAGAAATGGAATAATTCACACCAATACCAACTTTAAAATAAATGACAATGTTTTACTTAAAAAGCAAATCAATTATACATGTATTATGGTATTATTGTCAAAGCAGACTTACAATCTAAAAAAACATTAGTTCAGCAACAGTAACAAAATGATTATCTGCAATGCCTAGTATAGACTCCCAAGGTGGCAGTCAGCCCTGTTTATACTTACATCCCAGCGCCCCGCGACTCTCTTGACCTACATTCTGTCCTGCTCAGCCCGACTGACCGACTCCTCCCCTTTTTGATCAATTTTTTATACTTTTTTACTCTCTGCTACTAACATATTCTAAAATGGCGAATATTAATGAATTAATTCAATATTCATGCACACTAAACATTTCACTCATAATATATTTTAATCATAACAAAACCTATAATCTCCTTTCTATGTTCTCAAAATACTGGTGACCGCATATAGGCCAAGGCTATTCTGATTAGCTCCCTTCTTGCTTAGACAGATCTGAGACATGCTGTCTTCTAGTCTGTTCATATTCAACTAACCCATGATTCTGTCTTGCTAGAGAAGAAATGGTTTCATCAGTTCTAATTTATACCTATTTCCATAATAACACTTATACCTTTTAGATTAAACAATATTAACCAATAATAACTGTTGCTTCAGACACACACCTGCCTACTTTAGAAAGAGGGTAAACCTCATCTCTAGGCCTGAGGCCATTTGACACGTGATGGTCCTCCACAACTTACAACTAATATATATTCTGAATCATTTCTATATACTCTTAATTGCAATGAAAATAATAATAAAAGACCTAAGCATGCATAAATTCGTGAGTTGCTGAAGGAATATGTACGGTCACATATTCTGGCGTTATCAGTTTTGTTGTTTCAGATCTGCTGTTGTTGAGTATTTCGGACACTGGTAGTTGGTACAACACTGGAAGCAAACTATATTGGAAAGTATAGTTTTAAAGCATAATATCTATGATAGCACAACTGATACTCAGGCACTAGAATTGTGTACTGAACTACTTTTTTATAGTGGCTAGCTAAAGAACAATTTCTTGCATGAGTCAGCAGTGCTGGAGGTTATTGATAACAAATTAGAAAAGTGTTATGCCATCTCCAGCCTCAGGCTTAAACCAGATGAGTTATGTTAAAGATTCTTAATGAGAAGTCTAACAATTAGTAAACTGCTGAGTGTTGGAGGCAGGCCAGTGGTGTCTAAGACTGCTGGTATTGTCAGCAAATTTCAGGGCATGATGAGGATTTTGGAGTAATCTAAGGTTCCAACTGTCAGTTTTTTCTGACACTCTCAGTTAAGAACACTTTTCTGCTGTTCTCTAAGGGGTATTTTTGGGAAGGCATAACTCAGGGCAGGGGGTGAATTCAGACTTGGGGTTTATTTTATTAAGTAGCTCTTGTCCCAGGGAAGGGCCTTTTGGGGTTCAGGTAATTGAGAAAATTACAGTTTTTAAACTATTATCTCACAATTGCGCCATTATATAGATAGGAAGATTCAATTCATTGCGCAGCCTCAGTAGGAGCCTCCAGCAGGTGAAATCACTGTGGCTTCACTTGGGTGCACCAAGATGGCTGCCATTGCCAGTGTTAGTGGCAAGGTGACCTGGCAATGGAAGCAGGTGGAAGTGATGGCAGGGATACGGCAGCAGTGGAGTGGGCATCAGCAGCAGTGGTTGAGCTGGTGGCAGTGGTGGAACAGCCTGAAGGACCCAGGTGGCAGCAGTGGTGGAGGTGCAGCCTGCGGGACCCGACAGCAGTGGTGGTGGGACCCAGCATCTGTGCAGGTTCTGGCAGCAGGCCTGGATCCTAGAGGATCCAGTCACTGCCAGCCATTCTGCCGAGTTTGGCAGTAGAGCAGTTGGTGCCCACCAGGCGAAGACGCCAAAGCCCTGGCGGGTTGGCGCCCGCCATGCGAAGACACCTAAGTCCTTGGTGTACTGTGTTTATTTTAATATTTATTTTATAGGTGTACTACATGTGCCAGTGGGCCCTACATACCCCAATTTCTTGTACTTGTGGTTATCCAAGTACCAGCATGCTGGAGAGACTGTTGGGACCTATAGTTTACCCGAAACAGACAATATTCCTTTCATATGCACCACATTACACAATATACATGGCACCCACTGCCCAGGGGTGCCAGGGAAAGTCCTAGGCTATCAGCCTAGGCCTTATTGGGGGCCCCAGCTCCCCAGGCATCCCTGGCCTTGGCTGACCAGAGGCCAGGGTTGATGCTTCAGCTGGGGGACCCGGTGAAAAATCTCCCCCGGCTATGGTATTACTTCCCCTCTAGAAACAGCCCACTGCTGCTTCTAGACATTACATGGGGAACTTATGCATTTTTCCCCCTCTATTTCCAGAACCAAGAACTGGGTCAGAGCACAGTGCTGATTGCGCTGAATACAGGGGACCCCTATGTCATGTTTCCCCTGTATATTGGCATCCAGAACTGCTTCTGTTTAGCCGGGTGCTGGTTGTGTTATAAAAAGGGGACCTTTATGTCATTTTTCACCTCTATTAACAGAACCAGGACCGGCAGTGAAGAGCCCGTAGCTTGTTGTGCTTTAGGGGCAGGAGGCTTCTTTACATAATAAACTCAGCACCCACCATACAGGGGTGCCAGGGATAGCCCCAGGCTATTTTTTGCCCTGGAGAGAATGACCCCTTTTAGGGGGGGTCCTCTGTGCTACAGGGATCCTTGGCCGGGGCTGAATAGTGGTCATGGTTAATGCTTCGGCCAGGGGACCCGGTGGAAAGGTTCCCCTGGCTGTGGCATTATCCCCCTGCTAGAAAAATCTCAGGGCTGGTTATGGAGAATACAGGGGACCCCCTATTGTTTTTGTCCCCTGTATTTCCAAAACCAGGACAGGCTCAGCTGAGTCCAGTGCTGGTAATGCTAAATACAGGTGACCCCTGTCTTTTGTCCCCTGTATTTTGACAACCAGGACTGGCACTAAAATTCACAGAGCTAGTTGTGCTAAATGCAGGGGACACCTATGTTTTTTTTCCCCTGTATTTTCACAAGCAGGACGGGCAGTGAAAAGCCCGGGGCTGGTTATGCTTTGGGTGGTGGGGGCATGTCCTTTTTTATTTTTCATTTTACACGCATTCAGTTTTTTTGCATAGATGCATAGATAGATCTCAATGATACATCCATGCCTCTGTGTCTTATTGATTTGATTTTCTGAGATACATGCCACAATTATTAATGTTTCATCTCACTGGGAATATTTTCATTATTATTGAAAATATGCCAGCTATGTACTACCGGGAACTCGCAGGGACAGCGATTGTGGTAAACACTGCCCCCGCGATTTGTATCCCCGGAATTTTGGAAAAGTCTTTCACAAAATTGAAAGACTTCTGTGAGGGAAGCTGACACTCTGCATGCGCACAGCGTCAGCTTCCGAGGCCGGTGGGGACCTGTGAGGGAGAGATCAAGAGATCTCTCTCCTTCACCAGTAGTCCCCATAGACAAACAGTAGTTTACACAATCTGAAGATTGTGTAAACTACCAGGGCTAAACTCTGAAAAGCTTCGCTTTTTGGAGTTTAGTACATAGGGTCAGATCATAATCCCAATTGAAAATAATGGGGACTGCAATCTGAAGTGGTAATTAGCACTTTGCCAGAGATTTCTGTGAAATTTCCTACAAAGTGCTATTAGTAAATAGGATCGATACATAAAATGATGCAGAAACTGCAGTTTCTGCATAATTTAATGTAAAAAATGTCTTGATACAAAGGCCGCTAAACCACTAGATTTAAAGAGGAAACATTTTTTATTGATTTTTAATGGGAAAGACTAGATGGGAAAAACTTTGGTGAGTTGGTCAGCTTAACATATATTACAATATATTTAACTAACCTCCCCTGTTTTTCATATAGAGTACAGTTTGAAGTGTTATTTGTTGATTATTTTTTGTTTATACAGTGTAGTCACATCCTATTCCCCTGTTATAAATGTCATTAGAGCAGTAGATCTTTTTTGTTTGTTTAGACATTATCTTTGGTCACATTTCTTTTGCTTATTTTACTAATATCTTCATTTCATAGATGTTAAAGTTATCTTCCTTATTGCTATTCTTTGTGTTTTTCTCCTATAGTGTTCACAACTCCAACCATTTAAGTGATTGTACCGTATTCCCTTTCAGTCTGCATCACTGATTTACAGTAGCTGGCTTTTGAAATGTGTTGTGATCTATGGACATTTAAATTAATGATCTACAATCATTTGGAAGCTTGCTGACATCTTCAATCACTTCAAAAGATTATGCAATTGATCCTCAGTTACCTTTTTCTAGGTGTTAGTGGCGGATTTCAATGCCACAAGATTTGAGAGTTTTCATCACAAATTGAGAGTTTTCATCATAGTCGTTCAATATTTTAGTCTTGGATGCGCGCCATATAGATTATAGCACTTTACAACAAGTTACCATGATTGCTTAAATAAATAAAACCATTGATTCTGTAAGTATTAGTGTGCTTGTTTGTAACTATAAAATTAATGTAT
This sequence comes from Taudactylus pleione, assembly GCA_031769625.1. Classification (NCBI taxonomy): domain Eukaryota; kingdom Metazoa; phylum Chordata; class Amphibia; order Anura; family Myobatrachidae; genus Taudactylus; species Taudactylus pleione. Next base: position 6,867,429 of record JAUIMM010000182.1, read on the forward strand.
ATTACAGAAGTGTATTTTTTTTTACTTTAAGTGATTTGGTCAACACAATCAAGGTAATAAAATTTGGTTATTGAGATTAACATAAATAAATATATTGATTATTTTCTGAATAAAAATTAGAAAAGCATATTTTGGGCTTGATTCAGAGGTGGACACAGATGCAGTAGCGGCTGCAATTTTTCTTGCAGCCATTACTGCAAATTTAGCTAATGCCACAGCCAATGGGCTTCCTACTGAGATGCCCACTGGCTGCAGCTCTAATCTGCTGCTGTACACAAATAGTTGCACTATGGATCTAACATTGGCTGCACAATTGGACATTAGAGCAGCCATATGTTTGCTCAGAACGTCCGATGGTACATGGCCACTGGTGCCAGTGGAACTGCTTCTTTTGATGTAGTACCTGACATCGACATGCGCTGATGCACCCACCACTGTAAAACACCCTTCCAGTTTTTGTCCACGAATGCCCATCAGAATTGCATGGATCTCCGGGAGATGAGGGTTGTTGTCTGATAAAACATTACCCTTACTGTACCTTTAAACTTGTTTTAAATATTGCCAGGTGTCTGCCAGAGTGGTAAGCTCCTCAGGGATCAGCCACTGCAGTTGAGACACAGCAATCGGAGCCTTTCTCCTTTATCTGCCTGCCTTCCAGACTCCTGTGTAACTAGCCAATAAAAGTCTAGGGGGTAGACAGATACAGTAGGGGGGTGCTTATTGCTGTGTCATGACTGCAGTGGCTGTAATACATGGTGCTGATCTCTGGGATGCCTACCTTACAGGCAGACACCTAGCAAAATTTTAAATTAAAGGTACAGTAATGCAGGCTATCCACTAGGTGATTAAAATGAGTGATTGAATGATAACAAAATCGTTATAATTCAAACACTCATTAATCATTCACAAATATGTCAAAAATGACCCGCACTACTGCTGGTTGTTTTCAACATCAATAATCACCTGAACATGCTGGTCAATCTGCCAATAATGATAGATTGTGCATCTTCATGGATGAGAGAGGGTGCCTGCACTAAATGACATCATTCAGTGTAGGCACCTACAGGATGAGGAATGACTGTTCGATTACAATGTTGTAATTGTACTGTCGTTCCTCTATTGCCTAGTGGACATGCATCGTTAGGGTTATGTTTTATCTGCCCCCTCTACTACTTTTGGTCTGATAAAACATAACCCTAACTGTACCTTTAAACAAACCCACAAGTCTAAGAGCTTAAAGATTACATTACTGGGCTGCTGAGAAAATGGCTGCTCACAAGTGCAGCCTACAGACTGCCGCTAGCGCTCTCATGGCCCCCCGACGGCAGTGAGAGCCAGGGATCAGTGTGCATCAGTTTGAGATTTGTCCTCAGTTGAATAAATCCTATTTGTGACAATTATTCATCAGCTGTTAATTGGACCATATATAGATTTGGGTCCTTCCTAGGGATAATATTCCAACATCTTTCTATGGGATGACATACAATTTGGATGTTTATACCCCTGATGAAGTCTTAGCAGACTAAATGCATTGGGTTGTGTTTCTTAAAACCCATTGGTCAGAAGGGAGAAACCTGCTTTGAAATTTACCCTATAAAGGACAAACAGCAAGACAACTATTATGTTGTCTTCCACTGTTATAATAACCAATGGAATTTAACTGTGTAAGCAATTTTATGTATTAATATTTTATGTCAATTTGACAGAAAAGTGTTTTTAATACATTTACTATTGATTAAATCTAATAGTAGGCCATTGGGACATTTTTTGGTTATTTTTTGGTGAGTGGGTCATTTCTAGAAAAACCCTATCTGGAGCATGTGGAATGTATCACCAACTGTGCTGAAGTTTCCTTAAAAGGAGAAGAGTTCTATCCAAAAGGACAATATTGGACTTTTCTGAATATGAGCAACAATATTCAACCAGTATTGCGCCCTCTAAGTATTGTTTATATATATATATATATATATATATAATATTCATCTGCAGCTATTATTGCGAATGTTTTTTATGTTTTATGTGTAATGTGATTATTTATGTGTTTAGGATTACATTTATATTATTCTATGCAGCCATTTCTCTATGAATTTATTGAACCAATCAGTATATGTTTCACTTGCACAGTCTCTCCTAAAATATATTTGTTAGTCAATTTTCTGCTATATTGGATTGTCAGCAATAAGTCTTCAAGGACTTATTCATTTGCATTTTCTATCATATAGATATTTACATTCATATAAACAAACTATGTTGTTTTTATATGCTATCTTTGCTATATAGATTAATGTGTCTATTACTTATTTTCTGATTAGAATTAATAGCCTGAATTAATTATCTGATAAAACTTGAGCACAAGGATTTGGAGTACTATATACTCCTTGTGGATATTATTTGTTGTACCTTACTGCAGCTCACTAGAGAATATTCTTGGTTTTATTCAAGCTACTGAGACCACTTGAAATGGCGACCTTTGAAGTAAGTTCAGACACTGCCAGTCTGAGTCAGGTTATCTCCCTAATTAAACTACTGGAAAAGCAACTAAAGAAGGAGTAAATTAAAATAATAGATTCCAGTAAATATGTTGGACTTGTAGGTCAAGAATTGTGGCATCTCAACAGGCTTAAAAGATTTTCCCACATATATTGACACCTCTACCATGACTCATTCTGATACAGTAAGCATAAATAGAATGGTGGCTGATTACTTTAATAATAATGTACAAATTACCATGTCACACAGTCCCTTATTATTATTATTATTATTATTATTATTATCCTTTATTTATATGGCGCCACAAGGGTTCCGCAGCGCCTTACAAAGTACAGAAACAAATGAGCACCTAAGACAACAGCTACTAACAGTACAGACAATGCAGTGCAAGTACATGATTTATAAACAATGCTGCATAACACCTAAGTAAGCAGCAGGGTGTCAGTAAGCAGTTTTAGGTGCCATTGTGAATGAAAGTAAAAGTATGGCAAGAAGAAGCACGTGAGGAAAGAGGGCCCTGCTCGCGAGAGCTTACATTCTGAGGGGAGGGTCAGACAAACAGGGGTGACACAGATGGGCTAGATAGTGAGGAAGGAGCATAGAGTAGTGGGTTAGGATGAGTGCTGGAAAGCATTGAGGAAGAAATGGGTCTTGATGGCCCATTTGAAGATTAAGAGCCAGGAAGCCAAGTGATGGAGGAATTTTGCAGGAGCAGTGGTGTCAGAGGGGTAAATCCAGGGTTTGGTGATGGCTAGGAGAATCAAGGCATCGCAGATGAAGTGCTCATGAACGGAGACCAGTTTATTATAGACAAAACTGGCTTTCCAGAGAAATACTGGGATACAAAAAATGCAATTTGGTGCCCCTTGTACAAACTAGCTTTGCTTTACTCAAACTTCCCATCCACCAGTGTATACTCAAAAAGAGTTTAGCATAGAAGGGAACTTTGTGAGTGAGTGGCATAGAGGCAAAAAATGTTGAAAAACTGATATTCATCAAAATGTAGTATAACTATGAGGAAGACCTTTGGCAACAATTACAACAAACAGAGACTGTATTGGTGGAGATAATATTGTGTGAAGATTACACTAAAAACAGTGATGAGTATGATGAAATCTTCCAACTGTAAAGATAATTAACTTTGTTGACCTTAAGACCATTGGTAGCTTTCTTTTAACCAAACCACCAAAATGTTTTCTTTTGTTGGGGCCCAAACAAAACAAACAGTTCAGTCACAAAAGTGCAGTCCCTGTCACTGAATTACTTGGTTTGTTAAACTGTGCTTGTCCTTTTTAATATACAAAATAAGAATGGATGGGAGGGCCCAAAGACAAATACATTGTACACCACTCTTCATTATTGGCTTTGCCAAGTTTGTGTGTTTGACAGGTAGAATATGTTTTACTGTACAGTACTTTACAAACTAAAATTCTAACCACATGAAGACAAGGTTACAAGTCTTCTCGAGATTATCACTACTATGCTCTCATATAATAAATATGAAAGGTGATGGTGGTAGTATGAATATGTGTAAACTATTATGGAAAATAAAAATATCAGCAGATTGTTGCAGTCAAAATAAATTGCTAATGAGACTCTTTTTGATTTTAATGGGCTTGGGTTTGCTGGTTGGAAACATTTGTTATTAACTTATTATTTCATTATCAATTCTACTTTCTACAATAAATAATTTTGATTGTCCTGAAGCCTGTGATTTGGTAATCTATTATATTTAGAATTTTCAACTAGGCCTTTACCTTTAGGCTATTAGTTATTGATTAATAAAAACACTCTATAGGATTCTATAGTTTATTAAACTGCTCTCCTATCTACCACTGCTGTGCCACTATGTTTTATAGATGTTCTATATTCTTTTAAACTACCATGTGTTTGTGCCACTGCTCTGTTGCTTAGTCTAGCCAGCCAGATCACTGCAGCCTTTGCCCATTATTGGTAAAAACAATTTTGTGAGCTGTGAGGCCATCAAAATTGTCTGAAAATCTGGAAATAAATGTCATCAATGTTAATAATACAGTAGGAACAAAAACAGGTCCAAATTATGATTTTAGCTGTTTTTATATATTATTAAAGAAGTTCAAAACATTTGAGGGTAGTTTTGCAAAAACCAAAACATGATGATGATTTAGAACCATAACCAAAACACAGAGGTCTGCACTCGCTCTAGTCTTGTTTGCCTGTTCTGTCTATTTTTAATACAAAATGTTTTGTTAATACACTATCTCCCATGGCATTTTGCTAGAGTAAAACAAAGGCATGCACAAGTTTATTAAGATGGCTTTAATATGGAACAAGAGTCATGCTATTGTCATTAACCAGTACTGGTACACTTGTGTAGACAATTATCATAGGTTTAACTTGTAAATAGAATAAGTGAAATTTCATTTCATGACATACCATTCTTAAAGTAGTTTCATTTAATATATTTTAATTTAGGTACTAATATAGTACTGTTTTTTAAATGGTTTTATAGACATTTTAAAATCTTTGAAATGATAAATAAACTTTCTTTTTTTTTATACAAAACATAATCAAATATAAAATAAACGTGAAAAAAATACTAAAATGAGTCTCTTGCAGACCTTGTAAACAAAGGACCACTGAATCCTAAATAAACTCAAATATGACAACATTGCTAAGTGAATGATCAAAATGGACACATCATAGAATAGTCTGTATATAATGTTGTAGCCTCAAAAACACAAAAAATACATTAAGCCATGTATATAGCTGGTGCAAAAAAATGCAACAACAGAAGATCTATGGAGGTAGGTGATATATTGTCAGTAAACCCTTACTGCTTACTATAAATATTCTTGTGCTGTATATTGTGTTTTTTTCCACCAGAATCTTTATTAACCAATGTGCCTCCCAACCAATGTAAGAATAGTCCAGGAGAGTGGTATACAAGTTGAACAGTTAATTAGACACAATGGTCAATAAGCATATGTACAAGAAATGGAACCTATATTACCATACAAACTGGCAACCAAACAGAAACAAAATCTGATGAAACCCAGGTACAGTGTAAGTTGCTCCATATAGCTAGCTGTGAAAGTGACAGTATGGATAAATAGTACAATCACTCACTTACTCTGCCAATGCTTTTCAACTAATCTATAGTCTTTTTCACGGTGAATGGGTGAGAAAAAGACTTAATTTAAAAACCTAAGCATCCAGCTGTAAGCCCTGCCATCCCGCATATTCACAGTGGAAATGCGACGCCAATAGACTTCTTCCCACCGGCATATTCACTATAGTGCGGTGAACAATAAAGCACCATAAATCATAATACACAGAAGTGGATTTTTGTCAGTTAAAGGAGGGAAATAGATATACAGTAGGAAACTAAGATCTAATCCCTCTAATAAGATCCTGATGAATCTGGTAAATAAAAGTAAGATTTTTTTATCTAATAAGTAGTTTGCAGTGCCAGTTCTATCTGTGTTACCCTAAATTCATAAGGCTCAAACTAAAACCACTGACTGATCTATAATTGCTGGAATGAATTCTATTACATCCAACCTTTCCCACCTGCAACCCTTTCTCATGAAAGGCAAATCACATCTTAAAGATACTAAAGATGTTTTAAATAAACTAAATGGTATAAAATGGGAGGAATATGTTGTGTTGGTTACAGGGGATGTCACATCCCTGTACACCCTAATCCAACATCATGATGGGATCATTGCAATTAGAGATACCTTGATTCATAGTGGCCCCCAATCTTCAAAATGTTGTTATTGAAGGCATCTTGTTTATAATTTCATAAAAAATATTTTAACTTTAATGGTTCTTTTTATAATCAGGAGGTTGGGAAAGTCATGAAGACCAGGTTTACCCCCAGCTATGCTAATATGTTCATGTCCAGATGGCAGGATGAATCAGTCTTGCAAGGTTATAGCTGGAGGTCTAACCTGGTCCTATGGTGGCACTGTATTGATAATGTGTTGCTTATATGGCGAGAAGATAGATCCAGACTCACTTTGAAATTACTTTATATCCACGTCACCTTCAATATTAATGATGATCATGTTAAATTTTTGGATTTAAGTGTATCCATAAAAATGGTAAAATTTAAACATCTACATATATTAAACCCTCAAATTCACAGGCTTTCACAGGTGCAGTGATTGCATGATGTACAAAAAGAAAATTATTGATTTTGAAGTGAATGGACATAAATATTATATCAATCATTTTATTACATGCAATTCTAAATATGCTATATGTGCCATACAATGTTTCTGCAAATAGATATATGTAGGCAAAACTGCCAGGACCCTTGGTGGTCAGAACATATTAGAAATATAAAGAAAGGTAATGAAAACATCCCTTCTCCATTCACTTTAAGTACTTCCATAATAGCTCAGTTCAGCATAATAAGAATTTCTGGGAGATTAGTATAGTTAAAAACAATGGGCGTAATAATGGAAGGGATACAAGACTTTCTAAAAATAAAATTAAGTGGATTTTTAATTTTACTGTAGATTCATTAACACCAGTTGGTCCAAATCATGAGTTTGAACTTCAGTGGTTTTTATAGTATTCATTTGTATTATACACTATGTAGACAAAAGTGATTGGACACCCCAGTGCAAGCAAAATGGTGTGTTCCTGCAGCAGAAATGTTTAAGTGAAGGTATAAAATGAGAAGTATAGAGATGTTCTTGATAACCCTGTGCTCCCTACATTGTGTCAGTTCTACGGAAACAACAAAAGTTTTTATGAGGATGACAATGCCACCAGGGGAAGCTTGACTGGAATAAAAAATGTGTTAACCCAGATGGATTGGCCAGCTCAGAGTCAAGATCTTAACCCATTGAGAATCTCTTAGATGAATTGGAGTAACGGGTGCATTCTAGGCCAACTCGACCTTCTTCAGTGTCACAGTTGGTCACTGTACTTAAGGCAGATTGGAAAAACATACCGCCTGCTGTTGTCCACAATCACCTTTCTTGACAGTTTGCCAAGAAGGGTGTCTGCATTAATCAATGCAAATGGGGGACCTACAAAGTACTAAAGTCAATACAATTTTGTTGTTCTATTTGCTGTCAGTATCCAACCATTTTGTCTACATAGTATACATTTAGACATGTTTTTATATGTACAGTATATTTATTTCTTAATTATTATTTGTGAGATGAAACCTGATTTTAAGTTTATTTATTCTGTAATTTACATATAGATGGAGCTACCATATGTTTCTTAGTGCACTTGAAATGGTAGAACGTACATCAGGTGTCATATTTTCATTGAACCCTAAGTATCATAGGGCTTCATATCTTTCTATAGCAACGTGATGTTATTCTCTCCAAACAAACTTTATTGTCCACCTAAGTACAGACTGCTCGCTGCCTGGAGGAAGCTTACTGACTCCATCAGGTGGTTTGAACTAACTTTATTGTTCACCGCCCAAGCCCTAGCCCAAATTTTTTGGTAAGCAAGTATATTTTTTGGTGCCCCCCTATGCAGTGCCCCATTTACAGTGCCATCGGTAGTGGACCCCCCTGTGCAGTGCCCCTTGTGCCCCCAGTAGTATTCCCCTTATATAGTGCCTCCAGTAGTAATCCCCCTATGCAGTGCCCCCAGTAGTGGTACCCCTTATGCAGTACCCCTTTTACAGTGCCCCTGGTAGTGGTCCCCCCTGTGCAGTGCCCCTTGTGCCCCCAGTAGTATTCCCCTTATATAGTGCCCCAGTAGTACTCCCCCCTGTCCAGTGCCCCCAGCAGTGGCACCCACTAAGCAGTGCCCTTTATATAGTGCCCCCAGTAGTGCCGCCCCTTGTAGTACCCCTAGTAGTAATCCCCATTGTAGTGCCCCCAGTAGTATTCCTCCCACCTTGTAGTGCCCCCAGTAGTATTCCCCCCTGTAGTGCTCCCAGTAGTAGCCCCCCCTTGTAGTGCCCCCATTAGTAGTCCCCCCTTGTAGTGCCCCCTGTAGTAATCCCCCCCCTGTAGTGCCCACAGTAGTAATCCCCCCATTAGTATTCCCCCCCTGTAGTGCCCCCAGTAGTATTACCTCCTGTAGTGTCCCTAGTATTATTACCCCCTGTAGTGCCCCCAGTAGTATTACCCCCTGTAGTGTCCCCAGTAGTATTACCCCCTGTAGTGCCCCCAGTAGTATTACCCCCTGTAGTTTCCCCAGTAGTATTACCCCCTGTAGTGCCCCCAGTAGTATTACCCCCTGTAGTGCCCCCAGTAGTAATCCCCCCTTGTAGTGCCCCCAGTAGTATTACCCACTGTAGTGTCCCCAGTAGTATTACCCCCCTAGTATCCCCCCTTGTTGTGCCCCCTGTAGTATTACCCCCTGTAGTGTCCCCAGTAGTATTCCCCCCCTAGTAATCCCCCCTTGTAGTGCCCCCAGTAGTATTACCCCCTGTAGTGTCCCCAGTAGTATTCCCCCCTAGTAATCCCCCCTTGTAGTGCCGCCCAGTAGTATTACCCCCTGTACTGCCCACAGTAGTATTCATCTTCCCCTGCCCCCCGCAGTAGAGATGTAATGAAAATTAAAAAAAAACACTTACCTGAAACCCGCTCCTGATCCTGGTCCTGCCGCCAATACCAGCTCCTCCGTCCGCTGCTTCGCATTATGGGAGTGACGTCACATCATGACATCACTCCCATTACCCACTGCGGGAGCCGGAAGATGTCTGGCTCTGGCAGTGGGAGGAGCAGCAGCTGATGAGAGTCTGTCTGACTCTCATCAGCTGCTAAAGCAAACACACAGCTGCCGGCACCGGCGGCTGTGTGTTTGTGCTGTGTAGCGCTGACCGAACTCCATCCGGTCAGTGCTACACACGCGGTGCAGCTGTATCACAGAGACACAGTCTGCACTGTGGCCCGCATGGTATGCAGCTGAGGCGCCATTCACTATGTGGCGCCTTACGCAGCTGCGTACCATGCGTAATGGGAGAACCAGCCCTGCACTACACTATAGTGAATATGCTTGTGGGAGGAAGTAACTGGCATTGCACATCCGGTTTCATTAAGTGGGATGGCACAGTTTACATCCATGTGCTCAGATATTTAAATTAGTTATTTTTGTCACCCACTCACCTTGAAAAAGACTCTGGATTAGTCAAAAAGCATAGGCAGTGTGGGTTAGGTATTTTACTATTTATCCATATTGTCACTTTGACAGCTAGTTATACGGCACAATTTATACATAGGTTCCATCAGATTTTTTTTCTGTTTATCTGCCAGTGTGTATGATAATATGGGATGTAGTTATAACACTGGCAGCCATGCGTAATCCTGGCAAGGGATTAAACATAGGTGTCGAAATACCGACGCCTATGTTAATCCTGATGCCGAAATGCTGAGGATGCCGGACTGATCATCCTCTTTGCCGGGTAAGTATACACTTAGCCCTGGGATGGTGGGGTTATGTTTAGGGACCCCTGGGGGGATTTAGGGTTAGCAACCCCTCTGGGGAAGGTTAGGGGTAGGCTAGGGGAAGGAGGGTTAGGCACTAGGGAGGGAGGTTAGGGTTAGGCACCCCACCTGGGAGGGTTAGGTTTAGGGTGTCTGGAGGAGGGGTTAGGTTTAGGCACCCATGGGGGAAAGGTTATGGTTAGGCACTAGGGAGGAGTTAGGCACCCCTAAGGCAGGGTTAAGGGAGGAGAGGGGAGGTTTAGCATACTTACCAATGAACGTTGGGATCTTGGGACCTGTTTTCCTGTCACTGTCAGGATTTAAACGGGCAGCTCTTGAGCCACCGGTATTTCAATTCCATTCCGATAATATAGGTTCCTTCTCATGTACATATGTTTATTGAACATTAGGTCTAATTAAATATTCAACTTTTATACCACACTCCCAGACTATTCTTACATTGGCTGGGAAGACCATTGGTTAATACAGAATATGTTGGAAAAGAAACCACTATATACAGCATACAAATATTTATAGTAAGCATATGACCAAAAAGGACAGGGTCTCCATCTATCACTATTTGTCAGTGCACTTTGTTTTGAAGTTTCTATTGTAGGGTTTGCAGGCAGTTTATCACCTACCTCCATAGGTCTTCTGTTGTAAATTAGTGCCATATCTGTTTTTATATTTTATGTCATTAATAATCAGATATATGTTTTATAGCAATCACGTTAGATATTTGCATTATTTAAACCAGACTACCAGCACCAAACTATTTATTGATGTGTGGAAAAAAATCTATCTTTGTGTTAAATTACATATTTTTTATTTATAAAGAATTAAAACAATAAATGCTTAAATATAAAGGTGGAAATTTACTATTATTTTATAAAACAAATGACAGCATTAAAGATATAAGATAATTAAGATGTTATTTCTGTCTTAAGCAAAGGTGAACTGAACACTATTTCACTACTTTTCCCTCTTTCTAGTAATAAACTAATATTTTTCTGAATGTTAACAGAATGATTATTATTTGCTGATATGGTAGTTGAATAATATATGTATCACATTGCTCAAATGTCATTTGAAAATATAATTTGATAGTCATAATTTAGTTACTGAACTAGTGCAAATCTGTTCTTCCACTTCTAATCAAGTAATTAATCATTTTGATTAAGAACCCAAATGAGGATATAAAACAACATAAGTGTGACATACTAATTAGATTTTTTTATCATATATTTATAATCTATGTATTATTATGTACTATATTAAATTGACTATTAATAGACTGTCTGATCCCATTTCAGCAACATTTTATTTTCACTCAGTAGAATAAAACAGGCATTTACTGTTCAGTTAATATATTAATTGAAGTCAACATTTTTATTGCTTCAAACTTCATCTAAATGCTATTGGATTTTTATTAAGTCTATATCCATCTAGAATCTATAAACGATGCACAATTGTGTGCTGGTAAATGTAAAATTATTGCCCATTCAGCAAAGCATTAATGTGACCGCCTTTATGTTGCTTTTCAAGTACAATATAAAATCACTGATATATTTTCAGAACTTTAAATATCAATTCAAGCTTGCCTTGGGCAAGCTAATATGTTTCAAATTGACTCTGTTATCATGTGGATATTGCTTATCTTTCTACTATCTTTTCAAAAGACCAAAAACATATTTTAATTACTTTACATACAACTCTGTATATGATGGAGTACATTTTGTGCAGGAAAAATGTGGCAAAAACTAAATTAAAGTAGACTTGTTATCTAAACATAGAAAAACACAAAATAAATTAAATATGAATTATCTAGCTGACCCTTCTAAACAATTTAAAATAATATTTTTTTATCTCCCATAAATAATGCTACACATGGAATTTTTCTTTTTAATAAATGAAATGGAATGCCTAAATAATTGCTTCTCTCTTTTCTTGCATACGATGTTATTGACATTGAGGACGAAAGGATGAAATACATAACAGAAAATAACATACTGTAGTTAGCATTTGATACAATGTTGAATTTTTTTTGTTAGCTATCAGTGATTTTGGACATTATCATTTTCTATTCTGGACAGTGGTATAAATAAGAATATGGAGAATATGTTGAGGAACAACATATATAGCAGGAAACCTGCCATTGAATATTAATAATAACATAATATGTTAGTTATTTTCCTTATAATCTAAATAATATACTTAAATTACTGAAATATACTGAAATATTCATATTTGATGTGTTATAAAAGATATCTGGGCAGATAGACAGTTGGAAGGAGATGGATATAACAGCATACAAAAAAATGACCTATTATATTGTATTGCAGTGACAACAAAGGCAGTATTTTCCCTCAAAGTATTTATGCCACATGCACTGCAACATGGTTTGGCCCAGTGCAAATCTGTATGCTTGTCGATCTTTGACATGCATTGTTTACAAATTTAGACAATGTATTTACCTAATTATGGTTTCATCTTCTAATCCTTATGCACGGAGGAGGCTTTTGAACATCAGATCGCTGAGCACTGAGGCACATATGTTCTTTTTGTATCAATGTAATTTGCTCCCAAGAGGAGTTAGCCATCACTACCCTTTTTCTTTACCTTATTTATTGTGTCGGGTATATTTGTTCTTTCTAGCACTACATGCCTTTTCTTTGAGTGTACCAGGTGAACATCAGATCAGTCCCAAATCAATGGAATCAAAATAAATAGAATTGATAGTCACTACTATTATTTGTTATTGTTATTTAGGGACACCAAACTTTTCAGTATTCTGTGTAGTTAAACCATACTTTACAGGTAAGCAATGATCTAAATTGCAAAGTATAAACATGAAGAAGAAACCACCTCATAACAGTCCAACTGTACAAGGACATTGTAATTGAAATCACACAATTCCACTCATGTCTGGTGTACTAGTAAGTAGAGATGAGTGGTACAGTTTTGGCTCTTACTTTCCCTCAAGTTTGGATCTCAAAATGAGGCAAAATCTAATAATTCATGGACAACTCAGCAGAGATGTCTTTTAAAGATAATATTTTGCCTCGTTCTAAGATCTGAACTTGTCGGGAAGATCAGAGCCAAAACCAAACTGCTCATCTATACTTGTGAAGTATTCACTCCTGAAAGATAAGCAAAATATGCAAATGCTCCATACCCAAGAGGATTAGAAGTTTGGTCTAAGCTTTAAGCATTTATATGCTGACATATATATGCCTGTCAGTAGTTGATTATACCAACTTCAATATAGTTTTTTTATTATTTAAATCAAAACTATTAGTAAATCCATTCCTCATTTATAAAATAATTGTTAACAAACTTTTCTTGTGCTTAAGACCTTACTGTTTTTAAGTACATCAGCTGCAAGTTGTGTGCATATTGCACAGATCCAGAGATGTATATATCTAGTGACATATCATTCTCAGCATACTGTATGGGCATAATTATGCTATTTTTGAATTTCAAGACATTGTCTAACTGTAGTACACACGCATTCCTTGCTGAACCCTTTCCTACACAATCTGAATATGAGCAGGGAACGGTAACTGACTGACATCATAATACTGTTTGATAATATTCTAAAAAGGTGATAAGCAGAGTGTAATTTAAAAAAGGATAAAACTATCATGAAATTGACCTTTTAATACGTTCTAATATATAAGCTTACAAAGATTTGTTTTTGGTTGGTTTTGGTTGATTTGGTGTTTTTCAGCAATTTGGGTGTGATTTTGCAAATCAAAGATCTACTAAAGCCAAAAACAACAGTAACACATGGGTTAAACATGATTTAACACACATAGGGCTTGATCCAATTACTTGCGATCTACTCGTGGGTGCTAGTCATAGCAACAGTGGGCGCGCTTGACGGCAGCCTGGATTCACTTAAAAGTGCTCGCAGATCCATAGGGCTCTGAGCAATACTAACCGAATTTGGGCTCGGACTGGGCTGCACAGGGTAGGAGGTGTTGGTCCATTGCTGGTGTTTTAATGCCATTGCAATGGCAACTTGCACCCTTCTCATTTAATTGGATTGACCCATTATTATTATTATTATTATTATTATTATTCCTTACAAACTACATAAACAAATAAGTGAACAAGGAATCAGTAGCTTTCAGTACAAAACAATGCAGGACAAGGACATAGTTTATACACATTACTGCAATAGCGATCATAACACTCAAAATAAGTAGCAGGGCAGTTTCAACCAAGGGTTAGGTGCCCTTTGAGTGGAATTAGGAGTAGTTTAAAGCATAAGTAAGGAGAAGTACATGAGGGAAGAATGCCCTGCTCATGAGAGCTTACATTCTAAATGGGAGGTGCAGACAAACAGGCATGACACAGATGGGGTAGACAAGGAGGAAGGAGCAATGTAGCAGCAGGTTAGGATGAGAGCTGGAAGGTTTTTATGAAGTAGTGGCTTTTTAGAGCACATTTGAAGATTTGTACCAAACATTATTTCATTAACACTGACTCAAGTACATACCATGGATTTACTAAGAATCGTGTTGTAAAACACAATCTAAATACACCAAAATTGTAGCACAATCCACAAAATCAATAGACCTGCCTGTGAACTATGTATTTGACTGAGCACTGAACAGATCAGTATGATCTGTCAAGGCTTTGTTGCTAAAGTGTGTTGTTACAGGGTTAATGTAAAAAAATTGCATGGGGTTCCCCTGAAATCATAACCAGCCCTGAACCTTTCCACGTGGTCTAGTCATGGAGAATCGAGAGAATACTGGCATAGGGTTACACCTATTTTCCAGTAACCAGCACCAGTCTGAACAAGCAAGGAGGGGGTAATGCCATAGCAGGTGGATACACAGTGTGGGGTCCCCCTGCCAAAGCATTATCCAGCCCATACTGATCAGTCTAGAGCTAGAAATCCTCAGAAAGTGGGGACTAAAAAAAATGGGGCCTCCCTTACCAAGGATCTACCAGTCCTAGGTCTCCTCCCTGCACACCTGGAGGCAGGTGGATGTGGGGGCAATAGTGTAGAAATAGAATTAATATTGTTCTTTGCAGTGGAAAAACAGGTTCCAGCAAGCCTGCTTCAGCATGCAAGGCACTTGGAGAACCACAAGGGCCAGCATGCCGAGACAGTAAGTGCCTGCTGGCACCTATAGCTCCACTGTCAAGGAAATATTTAACAAAAGACAGAACTCACACACAAATTTTTTAAACCTTTATTTAATACAATTGCAGTCACAAACTTCATACTTACTTATTCATTGACAGGGAGGTGTGCAGTGCTTTCAATCCACTGCAAAATACAAGTGGATTCATGCTTTGATTTGACAGCAGAGTCTATTGTAAATGGAGCAAGTCGACTGATCTCACACATTACCATCAAATGTAAATAGTCAGTCAAATACGCTGATTAGTAAATTTGTGTTAATAATCGTAAAATGTCCAGCGATGTTCTGCAATTACAAATCGACTTCAAACAGGAATTATTGGAAATTTATCCCATAATGTTAATACTTTGCTAATCAGCCCTCCAACAATTAACTTTTTGCAGTTGAATCTCAGGAAAGTTGTTACCTAACAGGTAACAACTTTCCAGACGTCAAGTACAAAAAGTTCATTGTTAGAGGGCTGATTATATACCACTTTTCAAGTAACGCCCTTAATGTACAGTACCGTCATAGGATTAGAAACTTCCCAGAGTACACATTGGATTGCAACATACAGTATATCTGAAAATAAATATTTATCCTATGCTTAATTGGATATTAACACTGGAATCTAGATAATTGTTGAGAATGGTGTAATTGTAATTAGAGAAATTTGAATAAAAATTACTTTACTTACCATACAGGAGCGCTAATCTACAGTATGACATATAGTGTAATAATACAATGTACTAAACAAATATAATTAAAGTATTGCTTCAGTGTTACAAAATAAATTAAAGCAAATAAATGATAAACTTCAAAATCAAGCACCTACAGTAACTGCTTTTTCAGGCAGTATGAAGTGAATGAAACATAACCCAAGCATAACCAGTTCATATAGTCAATGGTTGATTGAGAAAATTAGGTAAAAGTATTGAATCTTAGAGCAGTTAATAAGAATACCTTGGACTGCTTATACCATATGTTTAGTTTAAATAGAAGGAAAGTTTACATTACATAGAAAAAATATGTGGTTTTCTGTAAATGGTAAGTTTAAAAGATAAGTAGAATATATAGTAGAATATATAGTAGAATATATAAAGGATGAGAGAAAATAATGTTGTTATAAAAAAAACAAAATCAGTTAATAGGGTAAGGATGTGATAGGTTGAGGATTGTAATAAACCCATGTTTACCAGAAAGGAAAGTGTAGATCTTAGAGGAAGTGGTATATTAGTGTGACTGCTTACTAACCTGAGTGGTGGTATTGGTCCAGATATGTGGTAGTTCTGAGGTTGTGTGGGCACTGATTAGATCTCGTGACTCCGGACTGTAACCAGGTTTCCAGGAAAATGTCCCATAGAAGTGACTGCAATCGCTGCCGTGATGAGACCAAATACACTCTACAGTAATATATATATATATATATATATATATATATATAAAAGTCAAAAAATGAAAGACAAGCGCCTCATAGCGTATTATGTTTTACCACAGAATGCCCACACCATACGTAGCCAGTATGCGCACCATTAAGTGCTCATCCAGTAGCTTATATAAGATCTTTATATCATGCCTGAACCTTTAGAATGATGCTTTAACTCCTTTGCAGGAGGTCATAACAGATACCACAACTTTTTCTAACATTTTTAACACAGCCTGGAGATATAGGGACTCAGACTTTCTCTATATATATAATTTTGTGTAGTGCAGAAAGGGATAGGTGTGGAGCAGATATAGATGGGAATCATAGTTGGGAGGTAAAATGGCATGTGGAAAATCAGACTATCACACCTCCGACCACAAGAGGACACTATTTGTTTCTGATTTGTCATTAGTTTTGCCCTTAACCAAGGTGGCCAGTGTTATCACAGTGGACTCCATATTGGATCATTTTTCCTGTTTGGGCCTATAAATAGCCATTTCCTGATTTAAACCATGCGTGAGTATTCTGCTTGCTCAGCTCCTGTTACTTGTTCCTGCATACCTGATTTACCTGTGATTAACTCCTGGTGTACAAAAATTGGCATACATCTAACTACCTGCTTGGATACTGACCGGATCTTCATCTACTGGTTCAGTTCCTAAATACCCGGCTGCTTATATAGCTTCTTTTAGCTACTGGACTTCAGGTATGTTTCAAGGGACATGACAGGATACTCAAGCCTAAAATGGAGTCCGCCGAAGATGTGCCTATTAAGCGGCGTGTATCAAGTTTAGTCACCATGTTAATTGAGTGCCAGGCAGAATTAAAATTTCTCAAAGAAAGTTTTGTGGGATTTGATTCACAGATTAAACAAGAAATGCAAAACTATTTCACAAAAAGCCTGGGATGCACATAATGGTTTTTAAGAATTTTTAATGCGAATATCCCGATATGAAAAATGTATATTAGAATTAGAGAATCGATCGCCTGCTGTATCACCCTCTTTTACTATACTCCCTCTCCCACCAGCCAGATTTGGGGGAGACCCTCAAATGTTTCGTGGATTTATTAATCAGTGTCAGATGCACTTTGACCTATATAATTCCCACTTCAGAACTGAAAAGCTGAAGGTATGCTGTATTCATTTGTTACTTAAAGATGTAGCACTGACATGGGCATCTTCCTACATTGAGACCAAGAGCCCCATATTAGAGAGTTTTGATGAATTTTTTAAACCATGAGATTAACTTTTGATGATCCAAACCAGAAGGAAATGGCTGAAAAGGCATTACTGAAACTTTGTCAGGGTAAATGCACAGTTGCAGAATATACTGCTGATTTTCGGAGATCGGTTCTGGACACCACATGGAATGCTAAGGCACAACTGTCTGTTTACCATAAATGACTGTATGATACTATTAAGGATGAATTAGCTCAGGCAGATGCACCCGCTGAACTGGAACCTTATATACATCATTGCATTTGTATTGACACCTGTTTAACTGAGAGATGGCAAGAGAGAAGAGCCTCAGCTGGGACTAATCTAAATTATTGCAAATCTACTGTTTCAAATTTTGGTACTACTGAGGTGAAAATAAATGCAGAATTTGAGATTGAACCCATGCAAGTGGAAAGACTTCAAAAATGAAGTTTAAATGAAAGACAAGAGCAATGCCACCAGGAGAACTTGTGTCTTTATTGCGGAAAACCAGGGCATTATGTATCAAATTGTCCCTGAAGACCTAATAAAGCAATAGCCACCTTGGCGGAGGTTGATCTTTCTGATCAAGAATCTGTAAATTCTGACACTCCTCACCAATTAAATGCTATTATCCCAAGTTTGTATTATTTAGCAACAATTGAGAAGAATAAAGGAAATCATAATTCTCACTTCAAAATTCCGATTCGATTCCAGGTCAATTCTCATTGGATTTCCACTCCAGCTATGGTGGATTCTGGTGCAAATGGCAACTTTATGGATATAATGTTTTCTAAGAAGAACAAAATAAAGTTCCTAGAAAGACAGACACCCATTTTAATGGGCACTGTAGATGGTTCACCCCTGAACTCCGGTCCTGTTACTCATGAAACTGAACCCTTGGAACTAGCAATTGAATCAGGTCACTATGAGACTATTACCTTTCTCCTGATCTGCTCTCCCCAATTTCCCATTATTCTAGGAATTCCTTGGTTATCTGCAAATAATCCAACCATCAACTGGGAAGCAAAGACAGTTTCATTCTCTCAGGAGATTGGTGTCTCTGAGGCTAAAGCTGAACCCTGTCATATAGAGGAGAACAAGAGTTGCAATTCCCCCCAGAATTGGAACAATTGCCTCCACAATATCAATAGTTTGATGATGTTAGTGATAAAAGGAATGCTGACTAACTACCACCTCATAGACCATATGATTGCCCAGTGGATTTGTTACCTGGTGCCACCATACATTTTGGATGCATTTACCCATTAGCTGAACCTGAAATGAAGGTCCTTAAAGAATATCTTGATGAAAAAACTACAAAAGGTTTTATTTGTCCTTCAACATCACCAGCAGGAGCGCCTATTTTCTTTGTGAAAAAGGATGGTTCATTAAGACTATGTATTGATTATAGGGAACTGAATAAAATTATGATTAAAAATCATTATCCACTCACCCTCATTTCAGAATTGTTGGAGAGGCTTCGAACAGCTAAAATTTTCACTAAATTAGATCTCCGAGGGGCATTTAACTTAATCCATATAAGACCTGGTGACGAGTGGAAGACTGCATTTTGTACCAAATATGGACATTATGAAAATTTGGTAATGCCTTTTGGGCTGTGTAATGCCCCTGCAACATTCCAACATTTTATAAATTATGTTTTTAGAGATCTAATTGATCAGTTCATTGTCGTATATCTTGATGACATACTAATCTTCTCAATTCCCTGGAAGAACATCACCAACACATGCGTCTTCGTGAGCATCAGTTATACATTAAGCTGGAGAAGTGTGAATTCCATCAAACTCAGGTTCTGTTTTTGGGTTACATCATTTCACCTGAAGGCTTAAAGATGGATCCTGATAAGATTCAGTCTATTGTAGATTGGCGAACTCCAAGAAATATTAAAGAGGTTCAAAGGTTTATAGGTTTTGCCAACTTCTATAGACACTTCATTAAAGATTTTTCCAAGATCGTGGCACCAATTACTCTTTTAACCAAGAAGGTATTATCTTTCCATTGGTCTCCCGAAGCTGAAAATGCGCTTTCCTTGCTGAAGACAAAATTTATGACAGATCTCATACTAATTTATCCCAACCCAGAGCTCCCTTTTATTCTCGAGACAGATGCTTCAGATTCTGCAGTTGGGGCAATT
The DNA here is from genome assembly GCA_031769625.1 of Taudactylus pleione. Lineage (NCBI taxonomy): Eukaryota > Metazoa > Chordata > Amphibia > Anura > Myobatrachidae > Taudactylus > Taudactylus pleione. The sequence continues at coordinate 6,887,236 of JAUIMM010000182.1, forward strand.
TTGTCACAAAGAGTAGGAGAGAAGATGTTATTGCATCCATGTGCCTTTTTCTCCCATAAAATGACTGATTCTGAACAAAATTATGATGTGGGAAATAAAGAACTATTGGCTATTGTATCTGCATTCACTTTGCTAGAGGGGACCTCACACCAAATGATTGTACTTACAGATCACTGAAATTTAGAGTTTGTTCGGTCTGCTAAAATACTTTCAACCCGGTAAGCCAGATTAAGCTTATTCCTGAATTGTTTTGATTTTGTTATTTCTTACAGACCAGGATCCCGCAATGGGAAAGCTGATTCTCTATCCAGAGCATATATTAATGACTCTCCTCAAGTGGAACCAGAAGAAACAATCCTCCCTAAGTCAAATTTTTTAGGAGCTACTGACACATGTAAGCTGAAATCTGATATCAAAGAAGGCTACAGGACAGGTCCCATCCTTTTAAGTCCTCCTTTAGATGTACATTTAGCCTACAGGAACAACTTATGGAAATATGAACATCGCTTGTATGTATCAGCACGATTAAAAGTACTGCAATTTGTCCATGACTCTACACTGGCAGGTCACAAGGGTGTGAGAAAAAAGCCATGAACTGTTATCTCGTTATTTCTGGTGGCCAAAATGTAAAGAGGATGTTAAAAAATTTGTACTATCTTGCAATATTTGTACCCAATCTAAGGTTCCCCATAGTTCTCTACTTGGACTCTTACAACCATTACCTGTTGCCTCTTGTCCATGGGGGTCTATTTCCCTGGACTTTATTGTTGAGTTACCTCCATCAAAAGGTATGACTACAATCTTGGTGGTGGTGGATCAACTCACAAAGATGGCCCACTTTGTGCCCGGTCATGGACTACCCTCTGCAAAAGAAACAGCAGAATTGTTGATTAAAGAAGTGTTTTGACTACATGGGGTACCTGATGATATGGTTTCAGATCAGGGGGTTCAATTTACTTCATGTTTTTGGAAGCAATTTTGTACAGCTCTTGATATAAAGATTGACCTGTCAACCACCTTCCATCCACAATCAAATGGTCAAACAGAGTGAACCAACCAGACATTAGAACAATATTTAAGGTGTTATATTTGCCATCTGCAAGATATCAATATTAAGGCCATAGTTTTAAGCTAGTATATACAGTAGGTCTCCTTCTGGATAATTTAGTCCATCAATTACCACCTTTTGGTGTCTTGTGACTCTTTCAGTCCCCATAAATTTTAGGCATGAATGGACACTGTGATGATTCTCTGAAAATTGTTTGGACACAATGTGTGTCTGTAGATCTATATTGATGTTCAACAGGTGTTTGCTATATGGGTTTTAATAGTCGAGAAGTTTTACCACATACTGAAGACTGCAGAGGCATTCAAACAGGTATATAATGTAATAATTCACATGTGATATTTTCTTCAATTACATATTCTGGTCAGCATTTGATTTCAATGTGTTGCTATTTATCACTGATATACAAAAAACACAAGGAAAAACACTTTTACGATGAGGTTTAGTCAGAAAGCTTTTTGAGTTGAAAGGGTTCCAGAAAAAGTATTCTGTTTTAAGTTAGAAGCTTTTTTTAAAATCACTGATTGTTTGGCTGGTAGGATAGCATATAGAATGGAATCCTCCAAAAGAATGTGTCAGTGTTTGGTAAGTAGTTTTTATTTGAGCACAGTTGTCGCTGTCATGAATGGTAAAGAATGGAACAATAATACAAACATATGTTGCTTGTCACCTACAGTATTTTAGGTTATGCTTCACCTTATAATTCATCTGTCAAATTTTTTTACACCCCTTTCTTTTTACCATCCAAATATTATTCCCTTACATGTCTACTCCACATTTATTCCTTTCTGCACAATATAAAATTATTTGTTTCCCATTTATATATAATACCCTAGTGTCTATTTTGTCTTATCATTGCAGTGATTGCAGCCACTTATAAATAGAGATGTACAGGAATACCCATGTTTTGGTTATCATTTTGGCAAAACCACATCAATAGCTTTGATTTTGATTTCGGTAAAATCACCATCAAGTGTTTTGGTTCTATTTCAGTATTGGTTTTGGATATCTTTAAAATTGATAAAAACAGTTAAAATCATGTAATTTTCTCCTGTGTTTGTTCCTACAGTATTATTAACATCAATTTATATTCATTTACAGTCTATTTTTATCATGTCATAACTCACAATTTTGCTTTCACCAAAATTGGCCAAAGGCCAATGTCTGAGCTGACTGGCTAAACAAAGTGACAGAGCAGTGATACAAGCACATGGCAGTTTAAAAAAGAATGTAGCACATTTAGGAACATGGGGGCACTGCTGTGACAGGCAAACTATACTATCCTATACAATTTTTTTGTAATAATCAATAACTACTGATGATCAGAGGCCTGAGGATAGCACAGGTAAGTGATGGTGGAGTATTTAGTTGAAGCCAGGTAAAAGATTGTTTGATTGTTGATTGATTAATTGACTATAGTACTTATAACAATAAACAAACAAATCTGAGACATGGAAATCACTATTAAAAAAACAAGCTTTTAATATCCCAATGAGATTTTTTACAGTGGAAACTTAATCCAAACAGCAAATCACAGGCCTTAGATTCAAGGCAGAGCAACAGCCTGGGTCAAAGTTGATAATTATTAATTATTTCTATGATTATATAATTTGATGATCTATGGATAGGCTGCAGGAAAAGGGGCCTATACCCCTGAATAAGAATCTGGTGATGGTTAGCATTTCAAGATACAATAGAACATGTACTCCAAAGTAAAGTACAGTAATATAAATTGCCTGTCAAACATACAATCTCAGAAAAGCCCATAATAAAAAGTAGTGAACAATGGAATTGTCCTAGGGCCCTCACAGTCACCCTCATATTAGATATTAAAAAGAACATGCACAGTTTAACAAACCAATCACATCAGTGACTGGGACTTCCACTTGTTTAGCTGAAGCGCTTGGTTTGTTTGGGACCACACAAACCAAGCTACCAATGGGCAATGTTGGTAATCATCACCACCACCACCACAGTTAAAAGTCTGTTAAAAAGCTAGCTTACAAAATCCTACTGAAATTGTTAAAATGTAAAGTAAATCCAAAAAGCAAATCACAGGCTTCAGAATTCAAGGCAGAGCAACAGCCTAAGCAAAGTTGATAATTAATGATTCATTATTTGATTATATAATTTGATGATCTGTGGAGAAGCTGCATGAAACAGGGCCGATATGTCTGAATAAGAAACTGGTGATGGATGGCATTGTAAGATACAATAGACCATGAAGGCCCCAGTAAAGTACAGTAATATATAATGCCTGTCAAACTCATGCAATTTCGCCCATAATGAAAAGTGGTACACAAAGGAATTTTTCATGGGCCCTCACACCCACTCTTATGGTGTACTGTATATAAAAAGGTCATGCAAAGTTTAACAAACCAAGCAGTTCAGCAACAGGTACTGCCCCTTTTATGGCTGAAGTGCTTGTTTTTTTGGGACCCATTCAAACCAAGCTACCAATAGGCTTAAGGCATCTAACAGTGTTGTTAATCATCATTACAGTTAAAAGATGTCATTATCATTGTCATCCTCACCCTCATTACAGAATATTAGCTTGTCCCCACTGAAATCCACCATTACAGCAGACGCTGTACTTTTTTGTAATTGGTAGCAATTGTCTCCCTAATAGAATTTATAGTTCATTTTGATAAACATCAAATTTTCCACATTATTTGAAAGTAACTTACTATGCAGATCTCATTCAAGGTTCCCGCATGTGGAAAATACTCTTTCTGAGTACACACTGGAGGGTGGGCAGCTTAAGTAAAGCAAGGGACACCAAATTGCCTTTCTTACCTCTTGGTATTCAAAGGGACTGTGTGATAATGAAATTTGTATAGTGATATTAAAATAATCATTAACCATTTTGTTAATACTTACTGTATCAGATTGAGTCATGGTAGAGGTGTCCATAATTGTGGGCAATTCTTTTAAGCCTGTCCAGATGTTATAATAGTGTTTCTCTCTGGTGTACTGCATTTACTCATCACCAGTGGGTCTCCAGAAAAAGGTATATTTTTCCTTGAGCTGCATTTGCAGGAGAAAATGAGACAAAAGATGTTGTCATTTCAACCGCCACTTGAGCTGTCAATTTGTTTGTCAGGAGCTCTTTGCATCTCATAAATCTGTATCAGTTGGAAAGAAAGACATTTTGTACAACTTACACCTACTATACTATGTCGAGATTTCAAGACATTGCAAACTCTTTGGTCCTGCTGAAGCAAATAAAGAACTTGGTCTGCAAGTTTTGCATAAAGATGGGTCCTTTCTCATCTTTGCTGCAGTCATGCCAAATAGCCCCTCTCAGCATGACTGATCCCAATAAACTCTGCTAGCAACAGCCATTTTTTGTCTCTTTTTGCCAAAAAATGTTTCTAAGCTACAATGTGAGGCAACTAGGACACACCAGGAGACTTTGCTGATTAATTTTATATGTGACACATGTATATCTGTGTGCGACTGAGTGTATAAAAAAGCATGTGAAGTGCTATGATGCAGCTTCTTTCCACACCAAATTCTGTATACAGACTTAGTCACACATAGATATAAAGGTGTCACATATCAATTTAAACAGCACAGTCTCTTGGTGTACCCTAGCTGCATTGCTATGCAACTTAGTTGCATTTTTGGCAAAAAGGACAAAGACACCCAATGCTAGCAGAATTAATTTATTTAGTTTGGCATTTTGTTCCCCTATTATTTTTTTCACCCCCAAATTTAAAGTTCATTTTTTTGGGTTTCCCGATTTTATTAACAAAAATTTTTGACAGTTTTATTTTAAATGATACCCCCAGGGGTGCAGGCTAATTTTTTTAAAGCATGCACCCCTAAACCCCAATTCTGCACTTTTTTTCACCATGTAAAACATGGTGAAAACTTATCCCTGTTTTTTTCCAAAGACTTTTCGCACCGGCAAAAAGTCTTTGAAATTGAATACGGGGATAATGAAAATAGGCGAAAATGACATCATCGGCGATAAATTATAGCCGATAATGGCCTTTTCGCTTCAAATTGAATATGGCCCTTAGTCTGTTTACTATATTTGCTGGTCTTTTTGTTGTTCAGTGCATTCACTGTTGATATGATATACACAGTTCTCTATTTCCTCCAGTGTATCTGTATTTTTTTTATGTTTTTCTTTATGATGGACCTGTTTCTGTTTTTGAACATATGTGTTCTTATTTCCTTTTGACAAATTCAATAAAATACATTTTGCACTAAATTTAAGACAAGCTCAGCAGTAAAAATGCAAAACAATACAAAATAGTCTGTATTGTACAACATGTAGTGAAAATAATAAACCTATTCTAGAAATAATTCAAATTAAATGTGCCATGCATAAGGAAAACATATATTCATAAATATTTTAGCAAATCAAAGATATATTTTATGCAGGTTAATCACTGAGTGGTGTATAGCAAAAAGAGACTGGGAATTTGAAGCTGTCCGACTGGATAAATGATTCAGTCATAATTAGAAACATGTCCTTTTTCAAGATGGGAAATCTTACATCTGCAGCCATGAACATAAAGATACTGAATGTGTAATGGTGTAATCAATATTGACAATAACTATCTTTTTATATGACATAGTACCTTTCATAATCTTATTACTACTGTATGAATTGTTAATCAACACACATCCATTATATTGATATTGTCTACAGTCTTGGACTACTGTATGTGTTTATTTGTAATAGGAAAATTAAAGAAAATTAATAAAGAAAGAATGAAGGTATTTTTTGTGGTACAAAGAACAGATAAAGATTTACCAAGATTTGTATTATTGGTGTTTGATAATGCTTTATTAAAATGTACAGTATGTACATTGCACCTGATTCAACAGTGCATGTTAGTGCACTGCTGAATGCAGAATCCCGATGGTTGGGAATCTTTGCAGGCGCATGACCCATACTGCACATGTGCAGTACGGGTCCTGCGTGAACGCATGCAGAGCAGCAGCAGACTGTCAATGATTGACAGTCTGTTGCCTTTTGGAGGTGGGAGGGAGGCAGTGACGGCCTCCATTTCCAGAAACTGAGGCATGTCGCTGTCTTTCTCTTATCTGCGACCAATGGGTCACTTAGCCAGTTGATGTTACCGCAGATTATCCAAAGGTATGTTGGACAACACAGCTCAGATAGTAATGCTTGCAAGGATGGAATTGCAAAGCTGCTTACATGCAGCTTTGCAATTCCATCTGAAGCTGAATCAGGCCCATTATCAATAGCATTACCATTTACACTATCTTGCTTTCACTTTTATGCTCCTCTTTCTGTTTTTGTTGTACACTACAATAATATTTTCAAAAATGAAATAAAAACAAATTACCAAATAAAACTTACAGAACCAAATGAATTTTGATTGTACTGACACAAATTTGTGTCATTCAGAGATTTACTATAGGCATATCGGATGGAAAATCACAAAATAACTGACTTTATACAACAACAGACCATCAAAGCAAATCTAAATTATTTTAAATAGATAGCAATATAAAACCTGATAGAAACATCACAGTTAAATAGTAAAAACAAAATAGACCTGCCTGTGAGTGTCATGTAATGCTGGGTACACACGGTACAATCTGCACAACCAATGATATTGCTGAATGATTTCCTTTGAATTTTTTTGGATTGCAGGACAAATGATATTGGGTGTACACACTGAAAGATATCTATGATGGATATCTATCAGTGAAGTAATCCTGCCACATGCAAATCTTGATGAAATCATTCAAGTTGCCTGCATGTATGGACGACCATAGAAATCGTTATCGCCCATGCAGGAACACACATAGTTGGTCATTAGTTGGTTGTTCACTGCATAAAAATGAACAATGTGAACAATTGGCTGGGACTGCCTCTTGTGTAGCTGAAGTGCTTGTTTTGTTTTGGACCCCACATGCCAAGCTACCAATGGGCAGTGTTGGTAATCATCATCGCCACCACAGTTAAAAGTCTATTAAAAAGCTAGCTTACAAAATCCTAATGAGATTTTTAAAATGTAAACTAAATCCAAATAGCAAATACCAGCCCCCAGAATTCAAGGCAGAGCAACAGCCTAGTCGAAGTTGATAATTAATTATTCATTATTTTATTATATAATTTGATGATCTGTGGAGAAGCTGCAAGAAAAAGGGCCTATATGCCTGAAGAAGAAACTGGTGATGGATGGCATTGTAAGGTACAATAGACCATGAAGGCCCCAGTAAAGTACAATAATATATAATGCCTGTCAAACACATGCAAACTGGCCCATAATGAAAAGTGGTGTACAAAGGAATTTTTATTGGGCCCTCGAACCTACTCTTATGTTGTACTATATATTAAAAAGGACATGCAAAGTTTAACAAATCAATCAGTTCAGTAACAGGAACTGCCCCTTTTATGGCTGAATTACTTGTTTTTTTTTGGGACCCCACAAACCAAGCTACCAATAGGCTTAAGGCATCTAACAGTGTTGCTAATCATCATCACAATTAAAAGATATCATTATCATTGTCATCCTCACCCTCATCATTACACAATATTAGCTTGTCCCCACTGAAATCCACCATTACAGCAGACGCTGTACTATATTGTAATTGGTGGCGTCTCCCTCATTGAATTAATTGTTCATTTTGATGAACATCAGATTTTCCACATTATTTGAATAAAGCCTACTATGCTGATCTCTTTCAAGGTTCCGCATGTGCTAAATACTCTTTCCATGTACACACTGGAGTGTGGGCAGCTTAAGTAAAGCAAGGGGCACCAAATTGCCTTTCTAACCTCTTGGTATTCAAAGGGACTGTGTGATTTTGAAATTTGTACAGTGCCATTAAAATAATCAGCAACCAGTTTGTTAAAACTTACTGTATCAGATTGAATCATGGAAGAGGTGTCCATAATTGTGGGCAATTCTTTTAAGCCTGTCCAGATGTTATAATAGTGTTTCACTCTGGTGTACTGCCTTTACTCATCACCAGTGGGTTTCATGAAAAATGTATTTTTTCCTAGAGCAGCATTTGCAGGAGAAAATGAGACAAAAGATGTTGTCATTTCAACCGCCACTTGAGCTGTCAATTTGCTTGTCAGGAGCTCTTTGCATCTCATAAATCTGTATCAACTGTAAAGAAAGACATTTTGTATAACTTACACCTACTGTATGAACAAGAATGGTTGCCAAAATGTAGTGATTTCAAGATGTTGCAAACCCTTTGGTACTGTTGAAGGAAATAAAGAACTTGGTCTACAAGTTTTGCATAAAGATGTGTCCTTTCTCATCTTTGGCAGTCAAGCCAAACAGCACCTCTTAGCATGTCTGATGCCATTAGACTCTACTAGCAACAGCCATTTTTTCTATCTTTTATTGCCAAAAATGTTTCTAAGTTGCAATGTGAGGCAATTAGGACACACCAGGAGACTTTGCTGATTAATTTTATATGTGACACTTGTATATCTGTGTGTGACTGAGTCTCTCAACTAGCATTCAAAGTGTTGTGATGCAGCTTCTTTCCACACCAAGTTCTGTATACAAACTCAGTCACACATATATAAAGGTGTCACATATTGATTTAAACAGCACAGTCTCTTGGTGCACCCTAGCTGCATTGCTATGCAACGTAGATGCATTTTTGGCAAAAAGGACAAAGACACCAAATGCTAGCAGAGTTGCATCCAATGCAGGTCACTCATGCCACATATCTTGCTCTATATATGGCATATAGAGACTAAATGAGCAAGGATACATCTTTATTTCATCTCCTTCTTCAGTTTCTCTAGTGGATTTTGGAGTAGTTTAATTAAGAAAAGCACCTTACTGACAGTGTCTGAATCCACTTAATTGGTTACTAATTCAAATGGTTTTAGTAGCTTCCAAAAAATAGAGTGTATTCTACACTGTGCTGGAGTAAGATACAATGTGCCCCTCTCCTAGTACCTATGTCATGGCTTATTGTGTACTGTATATTGGTCAGATTGTTGCTTTTCCTCCAGTGGCTAAAGCATATAAAGGGTTTAAATCCACCTGGTTACTACATCTTGCTTCATTTGGTGGCATGGCAAAATAAACAGTTGCAATCTTTGACAGGTGGGTTCTGAATGCCAAAAATGTGCAGAACATTTTTGGGCCACAGACAGTATGTCCTGCACATGCCTGTCATTTTTTAGGAAACGCTGAACATCCAAGTTTATTGTGTGTGAAAAACAAGAGACATTTACAAATTAACCCAGTTGTAATGTTCTTATAATGTTAATTGTATTATTAGAAATTACATCCTCAGGATAGACTTAATGGGATAAGCCATTTTGCTATCATATTCCTGAGTTATTGAAACAGATTGACAGTGGTAAACCTCTTAGTGAAGGCAGTTATAGAGAGAGTGTCTGTGAATGAGCTGGTGCTGTGTGTTAGATACTGCTAACACCAGTTACACAAATACCCCTCATCCTGTTGCACTTCCACAGTAGCATCCCCATTTCTATGTCGTCATCATTACTTTTACTACTACACATCCTCACATTTGCAGAAGGTGCAGAAATAGTGTAAGATGGATTCTCTAGGATAACAGTGTCAGAAATGTCACATTTGTGGAAACCCTTAGAGTTTACTCAGGGATCTATGAAGTTTGTGAATATACAGGTTGTTCTTCAGTTTTTGGGCCTGATTCAGACCCACTGTGAGCACATAGAGCTCGCAAGTGGGTTGATGGTGGGCCACACTACGCTTGAGCGAGCCCCGGAGTGAGTGAGAAATCACTTGTTAGATGGCTCACTACAAGATGGGGCAGCTTTTGATGTTGATCGACAGCTCGCCCCATTTTGTAGGCGGGGAGGGGGGGCGGCTGCACAAACAGAGGTATTCCCGAAGGAACACTTGCCATTTGTGGGCAGCCCTACTGACATCACTAGTGATGTCTGTAGTGGACTTCCTGCTCTATTAGAGAAGGAAGTCCACTCAGGCTTGCAAGACCTGAGACCCTATCACAGGGTCTCCTCGCAAGCCCGATGGTCACAATTATCATGACCATCAGGCCACACACACATGTTATGGGTGGTCACCCACAGCTGTGAAAGTGGCCTGGAAGCCGGTTAAAAAAAATAGGGACACCCGGATTCAGAGGGAGCGCACGCAAATAGCGTGCACCTCTGAATCAGGCCCTTAGTGCTCTTTCTGTGCACTGATTTGCCTGTACACTTCATCTGCTGTGGTGTGCCAACTAACTGCTACAGTTAACATATACATGCTGAGTCTAAGTAGCCACTGGTGCTTTGGCACATTTTCCTGGATTTACTGCTCCATGGGCACCTCCATGATGGATTGATTAGCTGACTCTTGTTCTCTTTAATTGTGGAAGAGCCCAGTAATAAATGACATGAATCACCAAGGACATTCCTAAGTTTATCAATTTGTTCTTGTCCAATGCATTTATTATCAACATCCTCATTAGTGTCAGATACACAATTATACCCCTTATGCTGTTGCAGACTTTCAAAGTAGCACTCTCAATCTCTATGTCTAAATAATCATCATCATTATTTGTAATACTAATCTTCACATTTGCAGAGGGTGCAGAATGGTGGTGGAGGGTTCTATAGGATTACAGTGTCAGAAATGACAGACTCATACAGCACTCATGGAAACCTTTAGACTTTCCTCAGAAAATCTGTGAAGTTTGTGAACACACAGTTTGTTCTTCAGCATTAGTGTTCTTTTTGTGCACTGATTTGTGCTGTTTTAAAGGTGACACCTCTAAACTCAAAGCAAGAAGGTGTTGCATGCGAGATTACAAAAGATGCCTGACTGTGTTTGGCCCAGGATTTCTCAATAGGCATTCTAGGGCATGACATAACAGTAGCAGGAACACTACTCACAAATAAAGGCCATGGTCTCAGCCTTTCCTTGCCACTACATGTGTCGTATGGCATGTCGGCAATTTTAAATTTTTTTGAAGTAATTGTTTCTTTTATTATTATAAGTTATGCATTCTTCAAGATTGTGAAATATTGTTTAGATCTATGATGCCCTTTCGTAACCTTATTTCCCTTTGACCACCTTCAGTAGATATTGAAGAAGTACTATGACTGGCAAAAGCTGCAGCACTAGTACTGGGCTGCTCCTGAACATCTATCAACTGATCCATGATTGTTTTTGCTTTACAACAGAACATGAGTAAAGTCTAGTTTGTGACAATTGAAACACATGAAGATAGGGAGCGGAAAAAAGGCATGGAAAGCTGAGACACCAGCTGAAATCTATCAGTAATTAAAAAGCAATCCTGCCCCTTGTCAGTGCAAATTAATATAAGCTGGTTCAGTCCCAACTGATGACCTATAAAAAGGTGTCTGATTACCAAGATGTTACACAAGAAACATCTCATGATGGGTAAAAGAAAAGAGCTCTCTCAAGACCTTCACAACTTTATTGTTGCAAAACATACTGATGGCATTGGTTATAGAAGGATTTCTAAACTTCTGAATGTTCCAGTGAGCACTGTTGGGGCCATAACCCTGAAGTGTAACAATACTTATTTTACCCACTGTATATGGCAAATGGCTGCAGCAATCATGTCTGAGTGTTACAACTCTCAATTTACAGTAATCCACTTTTTGACATAAAAATATATACTTTTTTGCACATCACTTTCTACTGTACTGTGTTGCATACACCATAAAAATTAAATCAGATGTACTGCAGTACAATAGTATGCATTTGGTATAAAATGTGAAATCCTGCATTATACAATGTGTACTGCACTGTTCCTTTACACCTTAAACATTACATTTCCAACAATTAATTTGTGATAATAACAATTATTTGGGGGAGGGAAGAAAAATATCAGAGGGGGGAGTCACAGGCCTGAATCTTTTTTGAAAAATAAACACATATAATATATGAGAGATGCATAAATAGAACAACATATTTAACTAAAAACAAGAAGTGTGAGGGGGTAAGAGAGGGAGGAGAATTCTCAGGCCCATGATTTTATTAAAAGAAAGATATATGTAGGGAGAAGGGGAGAAGGAGAGGGTTTTAGTCATATTCTACCTCATGAATGTCAATGTCAATAATGGAACAATCTATTACAGTGATTCCCAACCTCAGTCCTTAAGGCACACTAACAGTCCTGGTTTTAGTGATATCCATGCTAAAGGACAGATGGTTAAATCAAAATAACTGAGATACTAATTAAGTCACCTGTGCTTAAGGATGACTATCCTTAAAACCTGTATTGTTAGTGTGACTTGAGGACCATGGATGGGAACCCCTGACTATTAGTGAGCTGTGAATCAGTTTGTAATAGTCCTGGAATTACATATTCACCATTATCAGATAAGACAACTACTGGCAAGCAATCAAATGTGCTAAATAGTTCATAAGGTACAAGGACTCCAGAATTGCCCTATAGATAGGGGTACCAGGAAATAGTTCTGAAAATACTGAATGATATGAGCAGCTGTTCCTAGGCATTCTTTCTCTGAGATAATATGTCAGGACATCCAACAATACCTTTTCAGGTGGACAGTACCAAAAGCAGTGCAAATCTATTTCCTTATTGGTTAAGTATCAGAGACAGTGTTTATATAAACACAAGATCTGTGAGTGCACAAAGATCATAATGGGCATACCCTCTGGATAACCATCCATTCCATTTATTTATGTTTATTTGTGAGCCGCTAGCAGGCCACATTCATTATTGTCCCTACCAAAGTTTAAAGAGGAAAAGGAATAATATGGAGTTGCCAGCAGAGCCATTGAATTTCTTGCATAAAGTCCTTCAGGGAATTGGTATGTAATACCGCCAGACCTAAGCGTGGCGGATGAAACCCCAATGCCAGAAGGCCGGCATTGTGCCTAACCCTAGCCTCACCCCAGGAGTTCCTAACCCCCTTCCCCATACCCTAAACCTAACCCTCCTGGAGGGTGCCTAACCTCCCCCTGGTGGTGCCTGACCCTAACCCCCCGGGGGGTGCCTAACCCTAAGTCCCCCAGGGAGTCCCTAAACTTAACCCTCCCCCCGCAGTTAAGAGCTCCCGACACCTGGCTTACTTACGTTTGGTAAGCCAGGCATCAGGATTTCGGCATGGGGCTAATGATAGGTGTCAGTATTTAGATGCCTATCTTTAGTCCCATGCCGGACTTTCACTGTCAGGATTTCCGTGGTCGACATTTTAACCACCAGCATCCTGACTACATGGATGGGCCTGCAGATACAGTTACAAATGAAGACGTCTCAAAGCACAGTGTAGCTATCATCCTGTAAGATGCTTGTTGTACATAACTAGCATGATAGTGAAGGGGAATGGAACATAAAATTACAAACTCCACTGTCTGGAGACCATTGCATCTTGTTCCCATAGCTTATCTTTTCAGCTTAAGATCAACTGAAATAATCACAGGACTAGATGAGTGTTGTCACTGAATGTTGCTCTGTGCAAAAGATAGTGACATTGTCCATGTAGAGTGCATATTTGCTCTCTTGTTTGGTCAGGCTTCAGTGTGCTGATCCCTTTAATATCTGCATTCCGTCTGATGTACAGTGAAGAGCTAAATACAACAAACAAGTACAGTAGGCGAAGAGAAAAAGGGCAGCCCTGTCTGATCTGAAAGAGAAAGGAAAAGGAGTCAGGGGCCTATTCATGAAAACATAATTATCACGTGGTAATTATGGTTTGAACTCACTGCGAGTTCATACACAGATTAGAACCCTTGACAGGCTATTACCTATGAGTAACAATCACAGCTGTAATCTCTTAAAAAAATACACATAGTAACAAGAGGTTCAATTCGTAACTGTTTCACAGTAATTGATATTCTTCCACTAGTTGTTACACAAGTAGCAATCTAAAAAAGTGGTTTCTTGTGTAACGGACCTTTCATCATGTCTCCTGTTTTAAATTATCACCTCCAAAAAATTGCATTTTCTATGAAGCAGTTTTTCGGAAGTGAGAAACTTTTCACTGCCAGTCTTCAAGCCTGGCTTGAAAACAGGCTGCGGACTTCACTGCTCATCCCCCCCATCGTGGGTGTACATTCACCCCCCCACAAGTGTATGACCCCCCCTTCCCTCAGCAGGTGTCCAGCCCCCTTCTTCTCCTTAGCCCAGCTCATCTGTCTTCTTTCAGTGAGCTGGGCTATATGTCTGCAATGCCCCGGAGCTCTCAGTGCAGACACAGCAGGGAGGGATCTGAATAGATTCCTCTGCTGTGGCTGCCATGTAAATCTTTACAGGCTGCCATGTAAACAGCAGCCTGTGAAAGTTTTTGGGGACTGAACACCATCTCAGGGTGGCATTCAGTAACACCATCAACTTCCAAAAAAAAAGCTTTTTCGAAACTTGATGAATAGCCCAGACAATTATTTTTCACAAAAGTATGTGAAAATGTTAATTTGTACATGCTTTTGTGAAAAATAAGTGATGATGAATATGCCCCTCAGTCTTCCAGTTGTTAATTAGCACTGAACTGTAACCATCAAGGCACATCAGGTTAACCTACAAACAAAACATTTCATTAAAACTTAAGTCATGTATTTTCCTGTGCATAACCTCTTGTAAGACATGATCAAGACTTTCTCCTGTGAGATGCAGGTATGTAACAATCCCTCATGTAATGGACCACGTCTCTGAGTAGGTAAAGACTTTCCTGCCAGGCATTACACAGATTTAGTCTTGATGAACAATTTATACAGTGACAGCCTTTTCCTGGTTCAATAATACATTTGTGAAAATGTTACATTACATATTCAGGAGAGAGATGTATGCAAATATGTAAAAAGTGCCCTTCAAGTGCACTCTACCACCTTTTCCTCATATAGTTGTAGCAGGTCCCAGGCATATGAGGTATCACAGCAATACCTTGACCTCTGCTGGGATACCATCACTGTCGGGGTACTGACCAGTCAGAGTTTGATGGCAAAGTGCATCTTCCCCAGGATCAGGGGAGCATACATAGCTATTTTACCTCAAGGATCAATAGTGTTAGTGATCTCTGACTGTAACTGACAGAGCAGAAGTTCTATAACCAGTATTAGGCATTATTCCAGTAAAAAGGTGTTACAGTGATTTTTGTTCATCCTTTCATAGTTACTTTCACATTTTATAAAACATGAGGCTCCATGGGGAGAGTTAATTTATCTATTCCCAAGTAAAACAGAAGAGCAATACATCTCAATTTCAAATAAAAATGTTTTATTACGCTGTGTCTCAGGCATATAATGGAACTGATTCTAGTAATTATGGCTAATACAACAGAATGCACAGTAATATAAATGAGTACATAAAATGAATAATAATGATAACAATAGTTGTAGCTATATATATATATATATATATATATATATATATATATATATATAGTCAGGTGCATAAATATTGGGACATTGGCAGAATTTTCATATTTTGGCCTCTATTCACCACCACAATGGCTTTGAAATGAAACAAGCAAGATGTGCTTTAACTGTAGACTTTCAGATTTAATTTGAGGGTAATTACATCCAAATCAGGTGAACGGTGTAGGAATTACAACAGTTTCCATATGTGCCTCCCACTTTTTAAGGGAGCAAAAGTAATGGGACTATCAACTCAAAAGCTATTTCATGAACAGGTGTGGGCTATTCTCTCATTATTTAATTATCAATTAAGCAGGTAAAAGGTCTGGACTTGATTCTAGGTGTGACATTTGCATTTGGAATCAGTTGCTGTCGACTCTCAATATGAGATCCAAAGAGCTGTCACTATCAGTGAAGCAAGCCATCATTAGGCTGAACAATCAAAACAAACCCATCAGAGAGATAGCAAAAACATTAGGTGTGGCCAAATCAACTGTTTGGAACATTCTTAAAAAGAAAGAACGCACCGTAGAGCTCAGCAACACCAAAAGACCCGGAAGACCATGGAAAACAACTGTGGTGGATGACAGAAGAATTATTTCCCTGGTGAAGCAAAACCCCTTCACAATAGTTGGCCAAATCAAGAACACTCTCCAGGAGGTAGGTGTATATGTGTCAAAGTCAACAATCAAGAGAAAACTTCACAAGCCTGAATATAGAGGGTTCACCACAAGATGTAAACCATTGGTGAGCCACAAAAATAGGAAGACGAGATTAGAGTTTGCCAAACAACATCTAAGAAAGCCATTACAGTTCTGGAACAACATCCTATGGACATATGAGACAAAGATCAACTTGTACCAGAGTGATGGGAAGAGAAGAGTATGGAGAAGGAATGGAACTGTTTATGATCCAAAACATACCACCTCATCAGTGAAGCATGGTGGTGGTAGTGTCATGGCGTGGGCATGTATGGCTGCCAATGGAACTGGTTCCCTTGTATTTATTGATGATGTGACTGCTGACAAAAGCAGCAGAATAAATTCTGAAGTGTTTTGGGCAATATTATATGCTCATATTCAGTCAAATTCTTCAGAACTCATTGGATGGTGCTTCACAGTGCAGATGGACAATGACCCGAAGCTTACTGCAAAAGCAAACAAAGAGTTTTTTAAGGCTAAAAAGTGGAATATTATGCAATGGCCAAGTCAATCCCCTGACCTGAATCTGATTGAGCATGCATTTCACTTGATGAAGACAAAACTGAAGGGAAAATGCCCCAAGAACAAGCAGGAACTGAAGACATTTGCAGTAGAGGCCTGGCAGAGCATCACCAGGGATGAAACCCAGCTTCTGGTGATGCGTTCCAGACTTCAGGCTGTAATTGCCTGCAAAGGATTTGCAACAAAGTATTAAAAAGTGAAAGTAAGATTTAGGATTGTTTAGTTTTTCCCATTACTTTTGGCCCCTTAAAAAGTGGGAGGCACATATAGAAACCATTGTAATTCCTACACCGTTCACCTGATTTGGATGTAATTACCCTCAAATTAAATCTGAAAGCCTGCAGTTAAAGCACATCTTGTTTGTTTAATTTCAAAGCCATTGTGGTGGTGAATAGAGGCCAAAATATGAAAATTCTATCAATGTCCCAATATTTATGCACCTGACTGTGTATATATATATATATATATATATACACTGCACACAACACCTTCAATGCATTAAAATAGTTTCATTTTACTTAAAATATGAAATAATATTTCATACATTCAATACAACTCTTTTTAGTATAAGCTGCTGCCCCAAGTTAAGTCCTTTGCCAGGCCAGAATAAAAAAATTCTATGAATTGGGGGTCTTAAGGTGCGTCAACACAGTTAATTTATAATAGTTCAATGATGCCATAGTTGTACTGTAAAAGTCTGTCAGTGTTCTTTTAGTTGTTGAAGTTGGAGGATAAGGTTCTTTATAATGTTTCTACAATGAGACCCTCACACCAGAATTCACGCAAAAATGCAATCATCAGTTTCTGTATACTTCATTCATAATTGTTTTTATTATGAAAGGTTAAAATCTTACATATATCATGCAGAGTGGCTTATATGGGCTAAATGTTAATAACTTGATGTCCCTCCCCTTCAGGAGTAGGAGCTCTTTAACAGCAAGTTAGACCACTTTCAGTCACTTTTGCATTATCACCCAACACGTTTTGTCAAATATCAACTTCTTCAGGGGTGTCTAATATCCAAATGGATATTCTCAATTGATATTAGAAGTCTTTATCTGGCCACTGCAGACTTAGTTAGGTCACTCCTTTTGGATATACTTAATTTCCAATGACTGTTCCATTCTTTCTCAATCTAGTGAGGATGACTATTCTCAGCATTTGTGCTCAGTACCCTTGTCAGGCAGTGAAATAAGTATATGCAAATGAAGTGACTTATTTAAGCAAGAGAATAAGATACATTTTTAATGACCAAGAAACTGCTAGTAAGCACATCAATGAAATGCTGGATAAATTCATAGAAAGGGGGAACAAAATGGAGAACCATCAAACAAAAAGATTTATCTATTCTCAAGACAAATTATTCAAACCTAAAAACCTTAATAGAGAAGGTAGAGAAACTAATATGAGTGAATTCGTATAACCATATGAGCACCCATATTAACAAATCTGCCAAAAAACTATGGCATATGGAAGCAACATACCATGACTTAAATTGTCTTAAACATAAATCTCTGTCTTGATATTGCAGGGTGGAAAATATTAAGGACCACATATTACAAACGGATAGGGAAAAAAACTGACAACATTCTTAAGCCAACCAATACCAGGCTGCTTTCAATGTCTCAATTTTCTAACATGCAGTTGTCTGCAGGGAGGACATTTTATTTATCATCCATTCACAGGTGAAAAATAAACAAATTTGCCTCAACTGCACAAGCAAATATGTAGCAAATACTATTACATATCCATGTGCCCGACATTATGTCAGTAAAACTGAGCGTCAGGTCAAGGAGTGCATGTTGCTCCATCAGTCTGCAATTCGAGCAGCCATTGCTAAAGGGTCTAGTCATTAACCCGTGGCATGTCATTTTTCCTAAGCAAAACGTAATCTTTCCACATTGAAATATCATACAATAGTCCAAGACCCCCATTGATTAGAGAAGGAGATAGGGGTAAATTGTTTCTCCAATTTGTGTCTAAATGAAAAGACAAATTGGGCACATTAGCCCTCGGGGACTTAATGAAATGCTAGGCTTGCATTGATTTTTATAACTTTTGGGTAGCAGGGGTTGTATTTTAACATTTGTGATTACTGTTATCTAGCTAGTTCACACCATTACCCATGTGATCTTGTTGCCTTGTGTCACCATTTTGTAACATTGTAATGGCTAAACACCATAACTGTCCACTGAAATAAACTGTCTCTTCAATAGAATCTGAGAAGACATATGTAATTGGAGTGAACCAATATAGAGAAGAAAGCTTAGTTTATTTATATAGAAGCAATCTTTTGTGAGAGGGTAGGGAATGTCTGAGATACCATCTATAAAAAACCTTTTTGGTTTCAAATAGTGATTCAAAGCTTGATTTTTAGGACTGGTCTTGTTGAAACAACCTGCTTTTTTATGGGAAATAAATGGCTTGTCCTGCCTTTTGCAGTCTTGTCTGCCAATTCTGTTTTCCCCTGCTTTAGGGCTATTGACAGTACCTCATTGTTATGATACGTCTGCCTATTTTGCATAACATAAGCCCTCTAGAAAAATATGTTGAGTTCTTCTGCCTATAACAACCATCCTTATTCCAATGCCACCAAGTTTTAAGCTCAAATTAGTAGAGGTTAATACAAAATGACAGGTGATCACATGATAAAGACTGGAGTAGTAGAAAAAAACTTTTAATACAATGAGACTGAATGGTTCAATATGTGCATGGATAATCTCAGCAGGAGCTTAGGGCCTGATTCAGAGCCACTCGTAAGCAGCTGCTCGTTCGCTCTGAGCGAGGTTCGCACAACTGCGCATGCGTATGGGTCATGATGCGCATGCGCAAACCAGTCATTGCAGTCAGAAATCGTGCGCTCACAAAACAGCGAGGGGCTACTAATTTGATTGACATAATGTACCATTTGTGGGTGGTAACAGGGGAAGGTGCTTGAAAACGGGGGAGTGGAGATCCGAACGCAAGCGTGCCTAACGGTGAAAAGGGTGTTTAATGGGAGTGCATAATTAGTAAAGGAGGGTCATCGACCAAGTCACTTGGTTGTCTTTTAGCCTGAACTGCTAGCAGTGATTGCGGTAAGAAAAACCTACCACAAGCACTGCCAGCAGTTCAGATGCCTTTCGATGTACCCGATTAATCTAATAAATACTGGAGATGACGTATGATGCGAACGGCAAAGGGGCGTCTTTACAAAATAGCGAGCACATTTTTTCATTTTCTCGCTCAGACATAGAGGCGTCAACAAACCGCAAAGAGCGAGCAATCAATTTAAATAGCTGGCCCTTTTTTGGAATGACCGTCCACAAATAGCGTCCGGGTCTGAATCAGGCCCTTAGTGCAAACAGACGGTGGGTCTGATTCAGTATGGATCGCTATTCTGCTTATACACATGCAACTGCATTGCTAATATCTTCGGTGCTATTTAAATGTGTGCATTCACATTGCATACGCAGCCTAACTTAAGGCGCCCACTTCCACTTACTCAGATTCGTAGACTTGGCCAACATAGCAAAACAATCGGTAACATCGAGCAACATCAGACCCAGATGCACAGTTAAGGAAGCCTAGACCTCACTCAGCAATTGCTAACTTTTGCACATGCTATGAGTACTCAGGAGCCATCTGGTATTGCAGTGCTAATTTATGCATGTCCATGCAACGGCTTTGAAACACATTGGTACGCCTGCGTTCGTCCGACCCCCACCCCCCCATCACCACCCACAAATAAAACTCCCTGTCAATCACTCTGCTATGGGTCTGCATAGCCTCTGCAAATGCACAATTTCTAGTTCATGCACATGCACTGTGATGCATATGCATGCGCAGTGCAAATTAATTGACCAAATGCATGCATCTTTGCAACTGCGAACCAAGCTGAATCAGGCCCAGCAACAAGTAGCAGAAAACTACAATGTCACAGTTCCAAAGGTGGCACTTAGCAATAGATGTTTTGCAGGACGTATGAGACCATAGATCACACCAGCTAGGCACACATTGATAAAGGAATCCAACAGCATTGAGCAGATGCCAAGACCAGCAAGCTAATTCCAAGGTAAGAAGTTATAACCAGCAATGCAGAGAGACCACCTTTTTACTAGAACATGTGCCAATAAGTAGTCTCCACACACCCTCCTAATCACAGATATTATGCAGCTGAGCAGCTGCTCGTGTAGACCAGTCTCCCAGCTGCTAGGCAACAGCTGGGACCAAGAGCCAACATTACCGTTCCAGTTGACCTAGTGACTGTTGGGACCAATGGCCTGTGCGGCCGGCTTGGTACGGCATCTGTGTCGCCTGGCAATGGCTGAGAACTGATGAGAGGATGAGCTGCAGCGGCGGCTCATAACATTCATCTAACAAAGGGCTGAATTTCCTTAAGTAAAAAATATGAAATACTTGGTATGGGAAATTAATTAGATTAAGCCAGATGGGATTGTTTTTAGCAACCATCTGCCTGTGGTGATCTTTTTCCACTCTGAGTATGACTCTTTGAGATTTCTATGGTGAGGAAGGTATGTGGGTAAACTTAACATAGTTGTGGCCTCTTCTAGCAATGTTTCATGTATTTGAGGCTGATCCTCTAGGGCAGTGGTTTCAAACTCGGGCCCACCAGCTGCAGTGGAACTACACATCCCAGCATTCTGTGCCACAGTTTTGCTATTGGGACATGTTAAAATTGTGGCAGGGCATGCTGGGATATGTAGTCCCACAAAAGCTGAAGGGCCTGAGTTTGACACAACTGCTCTAGGGGCACCTTTAGGCCTGTGCACAAAACCTCCTCTCTGGGATCTTTTTGTGCTTTGGAAGTCTTTGGAAGTAGCTCTTGAAGTCAAACCCCCTTGAAGGCATTCTTGAAAGGCTCATTCCCTATTTTAGGCTTTATGGTGTGTTCTGAACTTCTCTATGATCTGTGCACCAAAGAGATCGTGAGGTTTGGAAACTCCAGGGATCTTGGAGCAATATCCACTAAACCTTTGCTAGTCAGCCAACTAGACAAGCAGGTTTTGGTGATATGGTTTAATGTCTGGTCTATTATGAGAGTAGCTCTGCTAATGGCCTTAAGTAGAGCAAGTTTGGATGCCACAAAGGAATTCAGGGAACTGACAGACTTTACTTACTTTCCTTGTAATCTCCTCTGATACCCAGTCTCTGGAGGAGGATTGGCCAAAATCTTTAAGTGAGGGACTTGGCTGTCTGGTAGGTCCCTTTGTGCTGCCAGCTACAGGCAGAAATGTTTTGCAAGCTACAGGCAGAACAGTTATGCTTGTCTGCTATGGACAATTCCAGAGAATGGAGGAATGTCACGTGAACAGATCTCCCTGTCGTTAAACTTACATTTATTTTTAAGTTTCCTCTTTTGTGCATTCGGGCTCCAAGAGCTGGAGCTTTGGAGAGGAAATATTTCCACCACAGATTCTGACCAGTTGAAGGTGTCCAGGTTTCTGACAGGGAAAACCTTTTACTTCTTATATGAAATTTCCTCTGAGGAAAAGAGAGGAACAGGAAGATATTACCCTTGTCTGGGCTCTCTTCCCCTTCAAACTGCCAGCAGCAGATGGCATATTGAGGGTATGTGTCACTGTGACAGAAACTGTATCAAACATCTTCTGTTGGTAATCTGACCCTGACCAGTAGGGCTCCGGCACCTGCCCATGTGACTGTGGGTGTGCATGGCAACAAGTACCCACACCTGGACCTGCTCTGTTCTAAAGCAAAAGAAGAGAAAATTCTTTCACTCCCCTTTGCCTCAGGATTTTTCGGGAGGCTTGCTGCCTGACCCACGTGCTGTTGCTAGGTGGACAGCATTCCCAAAGATCTAAAGGTTAAGATCAGCACAAATTTTAGTGGTAGCTTCATTAAACATTACATAAGCCATTTGCAAAGTTACACTTGAAAAATGTCTTTTAACATTGAGGATTTACCCAAATCATACAACCAGATAATAGTACACCTGTTATTGGACAGAATGTGAGTTTGTTTGGATACATCAAATGACTAATGACAGTTTCCATCCACAATCAGCAAGACTTGTTTAAAGAATGAGCCATACTGTGTAAAAAATGTACAGTATAGAAAAGTGTTGTCTTAGTATTCTCCCAATAATACTTTTATTCTCTAAGGGCTACTCTTAGTAAAAGAACTAAAACTCTTTTGAGTTAATATCTTGATGGGTATTATCTGTGGGCTTCATTCATATATGTATGCTAATACAATAACAGTTGCAATCCTGTATGCAGCTGCTTTGTGAAAATCTGCTAATGCATGGAAATGTATTGAGACGCCTAATGGCTGTGGTCATAGATACTTTGATAAACAGTAATCAGAGTAATCCTATGGTCGTGCAGAATGGCCGTGGGAACTGAGATGCTGGTGACAAGTTTTATGGAATCGTAGTAGTTTGCTGAGACGTGCCCCAAAAACAGCAGCATGCCTGCAATTTTGCCACCATTCCCCATAATCACCCCCAAATTGTCCTTCAATCTCAATCACTTTGCAAAGAAATCTTAACCTTGAGCGGCATTGCTAAGGTATCTTTGCGCATGCACAGTGCAACCATGATGATGGTGCAGTTCAGTATAATAACTATCAACATTGTGGTGTCAACATTATGATTGTTGACACTGTAAATGTCAATATAATGACTGCATCCTGAAATAATAGGTTAAAGAGTCTGTTAGAGGGTGTGATATGCCATGGTCACATGGAAAAGGTACCAGTAGGTATTGTACCTGTAGGTTAATTAAAATTAAATAGCCTATGAAGCAGTGTTTAAATGTTCAGATATGCCGGTGTTTACCTAACCACTCCTTCATTCTCTCCCCAGACGCTGACCACATGACACTCACTTTGCAAATGGTTCCTCTGTGCGTACATAATCACAAAGCAATCACAATGCATATGCATTGCAATTACATGTATGCACAATGGAAAATAATCGCTCAATCTGCATAAATATCGGGATTGTGTCTGCTGCTGAATCAGGCCCCAAGACAAACTTGCAAACACTCCTAAGAATTGGTGACTGTAGGTGTTTGAAGGTATAATTGCTTGCACTGCAAAAAATTGCTGAATTATCATCTACATTTCAACCCTCATACTGTTATATATTGCATTCTCTATTTATGTTTTTTATCATGTATTCCATATGCTTGTTCTGGTCATCATTTTTTCTCTATTTTACATTTACTTTATGTCAATTTGTTATATTAAATGTGACAATTATTTGAAATTTATCATTACCAATTTTGTGTGTGAGTTTTTAATTTACAAATCATTAGCACTCCCACATTTGTATTCTCTCCTTTTTCCTGAAAAGTTTTTTTGGGTCTGCCTATCCCCTGAGGGCCTGATTTAGAGCCGAACGCTCTGACCAGAGCGCTCACTCTGAATCAGTGCCCTCCTCAATGAAAATGGAGCGGCCTCCTGGCCGCTCGCATAGCTGTGGGTGACCACCCACAGGATATGCGAGACTCCATGATGATGGTCGCGATGGTCTTGACCATCGCGACCATCAGGCTTGCGACAGAGACCCGGCGGTAGGGTCTCGCTGCCGCAAGCCCTGGAGTGATTTTGGCTCTATCAGAGCCAAAATCACTCCCACTGACATCACTAGTGATGTCAGTGGGGCCGGACCAGATGGTAAGCGTTCCCATGGGAACGCCTCCGTCTGGCAGGCATGCCCCCGGCATGCCCACCAAAGGGGGCGTGCTGTCAATCAACATCGACAGTACGCCCCCTTTAGTGCGAGACCTGGAGCGATGGAGAGCCCGTCGCTAGCCGAGTCTCGCGCATGCACACGGCGGAGCTCTCTTCATCGTGCGCATGCGCAGTGGGGGAACATCGACCCGCTTGCGAGCATCCTGCACTCGTGAGCGGGTCTGAATGACCCCCTAAGTGGTGATCTGTATATAGATTTGTATCTTTCAGTTTTTTCTGGAGCGCCTGAATCTGTTTGTTTTTACCCTGGGCATCAAGCCTACATACTCTGTGAGCAGTAAATTTTAAAAATTTATTTTTATTTAAGAACATTATAAATTAGATGTTAAATAGTATGTGTTATCACTAAGCATTGTGCAATTAGTATTTTATCCAAATTTGAGAACAATTAAAAATTGTTTTTAAAATTCATCACAGCTTGGAAAATGCTAAGGTCAGATATGGTGTTTAATTGGTTCTTGACTATGTGTTAAATTTATATAATGAGTTCACTAAATCATCTGTTAGGCCAAAATATCACTGACCTCTGTTCTCAAATGAACTGACCGAAATTGCATCTTCCATTTTAGCAAATTATAAATTAAACATTTGATCAGGGTTAACTTCGATTGTGAATACAAAACATTGCTGACATTGTTTACTTGCAGAATGTATGGGTAAGTACAATATATTGTACACACTTTAATTTGATTTGTTTATATAATGTAAACCATTTTACTGTTCTAAATAATCTACTATAAAATTTGATAAAAAGTGTCATCCCCAACATTCCCAATTCTACATGCATTAATGAAAGTTCATTAAAAGACAATGATAATTAATAAGAAAGTTTATGCTGTATGTCAAAGCAAAGACAAGTAATGAGGCCAGACAGTAAGCTTCAGTGTACAAAAATCAGACAAGAGACCAGGGCAGGCAGAGATCAGGAACATGATAATCTCAAGGTTGAGTCAATGCACAGAATTTTAAGTAATAAACTCTAACATTAGGCACAATTCTGGTACATCTCTTGTACCAGAAAATGTTAATGCCACTGTGAAACTATGCAGCAGCTGCTGCTAAGGTTATTTGGAGATTCAGGCCCTTATTCAGAGCTGGACGCTCTGACAGAGTGCTCGCTCTGAATCAGGGCTGTCCTTCTGGATTTTTAGAGCGGCCTCCTGGCCGCTCGTATAGCTGTGGGTGACCACCCACAGCTATAGCGAGCGGCCATGATGATGGTCGCGATGGTCAAGAGCCTTCAGCTCGCGATGGTCAAGAGCCTTTGGCTCTATCAGAGCCGAAGGCACTCCCACTGACATCACTTGTGATGTCAGTGGGGCCGGCCCCAGACATAGGCGTTTCCATGGGAACGCCTCCATCTGGGCAGCCACACCCCTGGCACGCCCACCAAAGTGGGCGTGCTGTCACTCACCATTGACAGCATGCCCCCTTTGGTACGAGACCCATAGCGACGGCTTGCCCATCGCTATCCGGGTCTCACGCATGTGCACGATGGAGCTGGGTCTGTCGTGCGCATGCGCACTGAGGCAACATCGACCTGCTTGCGAGCGCTCAGCGCTCGTGAGCGGGTCTGAATCAGGCCCTCAGATCACATTAGAATAAAGAGCCAGTTGAAGGCTGACCTCTTCAGTTTTACATATTATTGCACCAAACAAAGCAGGCTCTCAAAAACTCAAAAAACTTTGTAGATATTTGGTAAAATATAGCATATGATCTTCAAACAGAGAGAGGCATAAAATTCATACCACTAATTTAATTGCAGATCTTAAAGGAGACACATGATACATTTTTTAAGCAGCAGGTTGGCTGGTGTTTAGACAATGATGGGAATCACTGGTGGTTTGTGGGGCCAAAATACAGTATTATCTTTACAATGCATTGGGTTTTACAAGGTGTTGTAAACTGTTATCTATGTCCATTGGTTTCTAAAAGCTCAAATTCCTATTGGATAAGTTGTTCCCAATGGAATCCATTGTTAAAAGCTTCTGCCTTACTCATGGGAAGCTTTTCAAATCCATGGAAAATAATAGTCAATCTCCTTTTATTATCTCATCCCTTTAGCCTTATAAAATGCACCAAACTGTCAGTTTACTTAGCAATTGTTTTAGAGAGGTGGCTTGCTAGTGTTAGTTGGAGTTTGACTGCTGAGTGGAATTGTATGTTGTCTTATTTACTGGTGCATTTTGCCATTTTTGGCTATTCCAATTGCTGTCTTGAGTCTAATATAGTTTTTTAGTCCCATCTGTGTTTATTTGTGTTAGTGTGGTTTGCTTGGGCTTAGTGTTAGCACAAACACATTAACATAAATTTTACTCTATCTGTTTGGTTAATCTGTGTTTATGTTAATATGGAGGGGGAAAAAAGAGAGTGCGTAGGAAGAAAAAGGATCGAGAGGTACTGGAGATTGAACAAGAAGCAAGTGAGGATACTTAACTGCAAAAAAATGGTGGACACAACAGTCACTTCTATGATGAAAATTGAAACTAGTGTCATATATAGTATAGTGCAAGTTTATGGGCTTATTCTTCATATAATTTTAAATGAGGGAAGGGGAAAGAGGACAAATTCACCGCACTGATCCTGGATAGATCTACCTAAATAATTATGTAATCTAAAGATACTAAAGCCACCTCTGATATCAATCTGGGTATCTCAGTACCATAAGTGTTTCAGGGTGGTGGTGCTATCTAGAGTTAATATAATATTCCGAAAAACAAAAGGTATAGGTTCATAAAGAACTTCAACCAAAATACTCTATATGGGTGCACTCTATTAGTACAATTGGTAGTAATAAAACATAACTTTTATTATCTCTATGACAATTCAATAAAAGGACATACACAGATAACAAGAATATCTGACAAGAGTAGTGAAAAGAGTGAATAGATTAATCTCAGGTTAGCAATAACCCAGATAAAAGTAGGCGAAATATAGAACAACAAATACTAGACAATACAACATAAAACATGTATTGATGAAAAATAAAAAACACCAGGTCAATGATAATGAAAAAATTGTATTCAATTGAATAATAATGTAACACCATACTCAAATGATTCCCAAGAAGGGTTGTAAATAACAGAAATAGAAAATGGAAAATAGAAAGTAGGGGATATCAGATTCAATTCCAGGCTCTGCTGCTACTTTCACACTAAAACGTGGAGGAAGAGGAGTGAGAGATCTCCTGACATTGTGACCCCTGAGAGAAATAGTCAACAGTGGTCCTAGTCTTCACACCAAATTACTGCTATTTGCTGTCATGCCCATGGTATTGGACCGCAAATGAGTGAATTTATCGGTTGAAATAAGGACCTCTGGGAAAATACAGAATACTATAGAGATTAAGTTGTAACCAACTAGAGACGATGAATCTCAAACATAAATGATCATATAATTAGATATATCATAGTCATGGAAATGGCAGGCTCTAGTGACATGGTATAATATCAGTTCAATATACAGGAGATGTTGGTAAAACAGAGATATAGAAAAAGTAGGGGCTAAAGATTCCACAACCAGGCTCTGCTGCTCGGTCTCATACACAATTGTAGAGGAGGAGGAGTGAAAGATCTGCTGGTGTAGTAGTCCAGAGAAAGCAAATTAAGAAGATGTTCCTGTCATCAACCCCAATTTCTGCTGTTGGTGGTCATACCCAAAAGGCATAGGACAACAAATGAGAGAATTATCAGGTCGGTATGAGAGCCTCTTGAAAAAAATGAAAGAAATGAATAGAAATAACAAAGCATCCCCAGGGATAGGATGCTGCAATCAGCTGGTCTGGGAGCAGCACTCTGAGTGAAGGAAGAGCATCAGGTTACAAAGTACAATATGGCTGTGCCCATACTGTTGTTTAGGAGGGAACTCTGGCATGCAGCCTGTGTGCCAACATGCTGGGTAGACACGCTGTGAACAAGAAACTGCAGAGAGTATCTCCATGCTCATGAACAAGACACTGAGTGGACAGGGCAGGAGCAGCACAGACACACCTCAGCACCAGCTGGAAGCATTGTGAAGCGTGACCAAACCTCTATGCTATCCAAGAGTCACCGGAATGGTAAGAGAGTGGTTTTAATAGTCCGATCATGACATGGTCAAAGTTGCAGCCCAGCAACCAAACTCATAACATGACCAATAATATGGACTGAATTTGTCCCTTCTGCTGCTAAAGGGGATGGAAATTATTCAATTTATAGTCAGTGTTTGATTTCTTTTGAGCCTCCACATGACATTTTAACTTGATATTTTTGTTCTTGTTACAATGTGGATCAAAACATCCCATAATTGCTTTAAAAATAAAATAAAAAATGATATGTAATTTAGAACAAAATATATATTTTGGCCTAGGACTCAGTGGTCACCTTTATCACTGTTAACACTGACATCATTATTGTCATAAGCATCATCCTCACAATCACTAATGTCAAGAAGTTCATCAACTTCTTATCGCACTAACAGTTCATTCCCATTGTAATCTAGACTTGCGTACCCTTTTTTGAAGCAATTTGTAATTGATTTTAATTAACACCAATTTCTCTACATTTTTTGGGTAGTAGACTTTTACGTATATAACTCTGCTGTGCTAAACACTCTTTCAGAGTGCACACTGGAGCAGGGAGGGATACAGTTTAAGTACTCCATACTTTAGATAGTGTGCAGCGCTGTAACAGGGCTAAGTAGTGCCACGTGCTGGCCCTCCCTCTTAGTGCCTGACATCATGAAGTCGGGCACATGACATCATTATGTCACATGGTGGGATGGGTCCAACAGCATTGGTATTGCAGCGCTGATTGGAATATCTAAAGGACATTCTAATCGGCATTACAGACTGCAGGGTGCCTGTCAGGTGTGTCTAAAGAACATTCCGGCAGCACTGCAAAGTATCATTCCAGGTAGCCTACTATCCAGAAGCAAGAGCTGTGGCATTGCAAAGGTGCCACTCATAGAACCCTGTCTTCTTTCCCTCACAAAATTCCAATGGACAGACTGTGATGCTAATTAGTGGATTGGCATTAAAGTATTCCTCCGCCATTTTAAAAATTGGCACTGCATCACAATCTGTTATGGTAGAGTTCTCACTGTCAAAATTGGGCATTTAATGTAAGCTTACCCAGATGTTATAACAACAACATTTCAGATATATGCATTGAGGTGATTTATCATCCGTGAATCTCTGTGAAATATTTTCCTGCCATTATTAGTATTATTACTACTGAAAGCAGCACTAGTAGAAGCTGAAGCAGAAGATATGGCACTTGAGACTTTGTTTGTCAACTTTCTCACTATGATCTCTTTACATGTCTTATTACTGGGTCATTTGAAAAAAGAAAAAGAATCACTTGCAAAATTACTTTGCAGAATCACATGCTTAAGTTTCTATAAATGCTCTTTAATTATTTTAAATAGGGGTATGACTTAACTCAGGCTGGCAGTGTCAGAACTCACTTATTTAATTACACTGTTTGGTACACATTTTTAAATTGATTTAGTAGCTTTCATACAACTAAAAGGATTACTCAGTATGCTGCAGTAAGGTAACATGCCCCCCTCCCTATATCACAATTAGATGTGTAGCTCTTGATGTCTGATGTTCCTCCATTTGCTTAAGCATATAAAGTGTGGAATTCCAGCTTTCTAATACTTCTTGCTTTAGTTGATGATATGGCATGTTATTTTATTTTCTTGCAGATGGTGCAGTTTTCTACAGGCCAATGCGGAATTCTTAAATTGCCCAAAATATTAGGGGCCATGAAGACCCTCTCATGCACAGACCTCTCTTTTTGTAGGAAGCGCCAAACTACCAAGCTTTTGTTTGGGCAAAGCATAAAATGCGTTTAAAATTGCCCATTCAAAGTGCATGCACAATGATGGCTCTGTTATCACGAGGAAAGCTTCAGTGTGGTGAGCCATTTAAATATAACCTTATGATGTTTATGCAACACATTTATACTGATATGTGTTTTTGTGAAGCCAGCAATACTTAAAGTAGCTTGCCTCTAAATGAGTTGGCTTTGTGTGCTAGCTCTGCTGTTCTGTAAGAATGAGGAAGATGGGAATCTAGTAACAGAGTCAACAGTGACCATGCTGACATTCATAATGTTGACACCACAGCAACGACCATGTCAACATCTTTGGAATGTTGACATGTTTACAATTTTGAAATCTGAAATATCTCCATGTGAAATGTTGACATACTGAGAATGATTAGGGTTAGGCATTCGTTGTTCACATATCTGTAGTCCGGTGAAAAGTGGGTTCAATGTTTATTTCACAGGGAGTAATGACTGGTTTTGGCCACCCTATATAGCTGTGGGTTTGAGATGGAATTTATTATATGGGAACATGACTTCTACTAATTGTCTCAAACCTGTTGCATTTATTGCAGATGTTGGACACAGATCAATTTCAAACATAGCTTTCATGGCTTTGTTTTTATTTGTGCAACAGGATAATGGCTGTCATATTTGCTTCCCCTTTCAATTTATTGTTTGACAGACAAGTGATGGAATCTTGGCTTACTCTGGTACTTAATCTTAGATAATAATCTACCACCAACAGCAGCTTCCCTAGCACCCAGAGATTCTTCTTGGGAATTATGGATGCATTACAGGGGACAGATTGCATTCAATACAATGATACAGGACTACTTAATACTGTTCCTGGGGAGGCCAAAGATGATGGAGTTGGTGGTGTAGATTGCATGAGGAATAGTACCGTGCTGCTGGTAGCTGTTACTGGACTGCTTATTTTATGTGAGTTCACATTTTGGGATTAACCACTTGCATGCTTATACTGTACATTACAATGAAATATTAGTAAAGAGGTGCCTAGATGGTTAACACTCCTATTTCAACTTATTTTGGTGTCGCAAAGGCTAGAGGTGACTTAATAAACATTGTTTGTGTTGGCATAGAAATTGTTACACAGCTGAGAGGAGTTTTTTGTGGTATTTAGGCCAGCCATAAGAACAATGCACTTACCATGGGCATTGGGAGGGACAACTGGTGGCTGCCTTACTTGGAGATATTCATCACCATCATCATCTTTTTCATGTAGAACACAGTCATCATACTCATAATTGTCCTCATTGTCATATACACAGTTATACCAATCATCCTGTTGCAATTTAACAATAGGTACATATATATCTCCTAGTTCTAAATCTTCCACATTGCAACTCATCCTCACATTTTTAGATGATTTAGAAATTGTGGGAGGATACTGCTCAAAATATATTAAGTTTGAAAATGTGGTCTGCCTGACACACATGCTGCTCATTCTTCTGTGAACATTCGTTTTCTTCTTCAGCCTTAGTGTTCATGTCTGTTTTGGAGGTGACACCAGTCACACTATTAGTACTAAACTTAGCGTGAGAAACTAATGCTTGGGAATTTGCAGGAAATGCATGACTGTGTTGGCCACTCACTTTTGACCTGGGCTTGTTTCTAATAGTATCATGTTGAGCAAAAAGTGGCCATGACCTGAGCCTTTCTTGGCCATTATACTGTAGCTTGTGTATAAAATATCAGCTATTTTCCTTCTTTTGGCAAAAACACTACATTTATCATCAATTAGATTTCCATTTATGTGATTTGGAATGGCCTCGCTTAAACTTTCTTCTTAACACATGAACTTTGTTTCCACTAGTAGAAGTTGAATTATTAATAGTGCTAGTGCTGCTTATATTAGGATGATCATCCTGACCCATAGACTGATCTATTACTGAATAATATAATACAGTTGGATTTTGTAATTAAATTACAACAGGTAAACAGTACATTTATATTACACACAGTGAGCTAGGGAAGGACTGATACTTTGCAATTCACACAAATAAAATACCTGGGTAGTACACCAAACTTTCACATTACACATTAGTACAAGTTAAATATTTTGTGTTTCTTCTAAGTGTTGTTAATTACATTTTTTTGGTGGGTGGACAAGTTCACTGACAAATATCAGAGTCATATCCCAAATATTTACAACTTCCTAGGTAAGCTGTGATATAACCCTGCTGTACACAATATTTATGTATAATTTATTACCAGTTATTTATATAGGGCACACAATTACTGCATTTTACAGAGAAAATTATCCATTAACATCAGTCACTGTGGAGCTCACACTCTATATTGTTTATCACATGTTTAATCCCATACACACTATAATGAATTTTTATCATGAGTCAATTAACCTACCAGTTATTTTTTGGATAATGAGAGGGAACCAGAGAATAGGGAGGAGACCCACGCAAGCATGGGAAGAAAACACAAACTCCACACAGTTAGGGCATTGGTGGGAATAAAATCCAAGACCTCAGTGCTTTGAGGCAGTTATACTGGGGATTAACATAAGGTATTAATTATAAGAGCTTGATATTTATTGTGTTTATATGTTTATGACATCACTTTTGGTGGTGTGTCATGTGACCCAGGCTACACTCCACTTACTGCTAGTATATAAGGGTATAGTTGTACCAAGGTGTATGCTGCTGCTTCTGTTAATCCCTGATGGGTTTCTGACATAGGGAAAGTCACGCTTTGTGACTGAAACATCGATTAAGACCATGCTTGAAATATCTCCATCGTGAGTAATAAATTTATTTTCAGAGAAAAGTCTCTGGCTATATATATATATATATATATATATATTTCTATATATATATATATATATATCACAAATGGTCCTGCACTCTCAATCATCAAATATCAACATTGGGCTACTTCCAAGGACCCCAAGGTCCCAAACAATAGACGTGGATTTCCTGGAAGGAAGGATGCACTCGCCATGTGAATTAGCCTGTGCTCCCAGCATGCAGACTACCGAATGATGTTACAATACCTTTAATAACTTCCAGCGATGGTATGGTTAAATGGTCAAAAGCACAGGCTAATTAGCAGCTTTACAGATTAGATTTGCACTTTGGTGCGGTGTTAGTTTTATTCACATTTTGATATTTATACACAGATATATTCTGTATCATTGGCATCACTTGGGTTTTACAAGAGCCTGATAGACAGGCTATTTTGTTTTTTTCTTATTCTCCACAGATGTATAACATTGTTGTCTGAAAACAAAATTTCTGTGATATGATTGTATTGAGGTCTTGAGAAAGGTCCAGATGTGTACCGACACGTCGACCATAATCATATTCTTCTGATCAAGCCGTGTGATGAATAAAGTTTGAGATGATATATTGAATGGCGAGTGCATCCTTCCTTCCAGGAAATCCACGTCTATATATATATATATATATATATATATATATATATCTATATATATATGGAAATAGTAGTTCTTGGATCGCACACAGTGTATTATCCTGATTGTAATATTGAAGTGCTGGTATCATACATATGAATAGTTAATCGGCCACTTAAATCTTTCAAATAAAAGGAGGCAGCAGTCCCTTCCGTAGGTCTGTATGGCAATCAGACGAAATAGTGATCTGGAAAATGGGGTGGAAAGGACAAGCGCCAAATAGTGTGATAAATTAATGAATAATGGTGCCCATGCTCAAATAATAATGTGCATACCAAAAGATAATTCTTTAAAGCTTATCTGTAAATCTTGTTGGTGGATGACATAGAGCTGGACCCGGGTTACTGGTGCCAATTAGGACCTTGATAAGAAGAGGCTCTTTGCAGAGCCAAGTGGAGAAGAAAAATAATATAGTGTAGTATTTTCAGAATAGTGCGTCTCGTGATAAATGGTTATGCGTACCCAATAATTTCTTGTGTAAATGCATGTATTGATAACCTTGGTAGCTTTATCCAAGTTTCTTCTTTATTTTTCAGCCCCAGAAAGTACCCACATATTGTGGTGATGGTCTTCAAATGAAATAAAAAACCATCATCAGCACTGGTGTACTTAAACAGGGGGACTTTATTACATAAATGAGGGGTAATTACCCCTGAGGAAGTCCAAAGGATGAAACGCGTTGGGCATTGCCAGCCTCTCTCAGACAGACTTGACATCACCTCACAGATAAGCTATTTTCCCTTTATTTTGTGTTAACTTGTCCTATACTTTGTTCATTACCTCATTTATGTAATAAAGTCTCCCTGTTTAAGTACACCAGTGCTGATGATGGTTTTTTATTTCATTTGAAGACCATCACCACAATATGTGGGTACTTTCTGGGGCTGAAAAATAAAGAAGAAACTTGGATAAAGCTACCAAGGTTATCAATACATGCATTTACACAAGAAATTATTGGGTACGCATAACCATTTATCACGAGACTCACTATTCTGAAAATACTATACTATATTATTTTTCTTCTCTGCAAAGAGCCTCTTCTTATCAAGGTCCTAATTGGCACCAGTAACCCGGGTCCAGCTCTATGTCATCCACCAACAAGATTTACAGATAAGCTTTAAAGAATTATCTTTTGGTACGCACATTATTATTTGAGCACAGGCACCATTATTCATTCATTTATCACACTATTTGGCGCTTGTCCTTTCCACCCCATTTTCCATATATATATATATATATATATATATATATATATATATATATATATATATATAGACGTGGATTTCCAGGAAGGAAGGATGCACTTGCTGTTCAATGTTACAGTGCATCCTTCCTTCCAGGAAATCCACATCTATTGTTTGGGACCTTGGGGTCCTTGGAAGCACCCCTATGTTGTTATCTGATGATTGAGAGTGCAGGACTACTTGTGATATATATATATATATATATATATATATATGCCAATGTGACAGCTGCTGAGCTGAATGGAGTCGCTAACAAAGTACCCACTGCTCTGCTGGAGAGGAGACATGTCTGCAGAGGACCTGGGCCACAGACCTGCTCCAACGGTAATGCTAATAAACAAAAAACACAAGTTTAACTTGTAATCTATTTCAAGAAACCTCACAGGGAAGGATATTTAGTTGACCAAATAGGATTCCCAACACATATGCAGCAAATATAAAAATAAAGTATTTGTGAACTTGTGAATTAGATTGTCTGTTTCATTTTAAATACTACTCATAAGGAGCTATGCAGTCATAAGCTTTCATATAGCTGCTACAGCAAAAAAATTATATTATGAAAAGCAAGTACTACATATTTACAGATGTAGCCAGCTTCATCTTTGCCACGATGCGCCCGCACATGTGCATGCATTGCACCAAAGCACAGTAATTGCCAGGCAGTAAGCAATCGCAGCCGGTAATTATCCCATTATAGTCTATGGTATGCGGGTGTATACACATGTGCATGCCATAGAGGCGGGTACGCTAGTCATGCCACGATGCAATCGCATTGCGGGAAAGATGAGCATGGCTACATCAGTACTAGCCAGCCCTCTGGCATATCTCCTCCTTCAA
The DNA here is from genome assembly GCA_031769625.1 of Taudactylus pleione. Taxonomy (NCBI): domain Eukaryota; kingdom Metazoa; phylum Chordata; class Amphibia; order Anura; family Myobatrachidae; genus Taudactylus; species Taudactylus pleione. The sequence continues at coordinate 6,922,898 of JAUIMM010000182.1, forward strand.
ACTTCTCCTGTATTGATGACTGGTGTCATGACCAGTTCCTGGATAACCAAATAATATTATGAAAAGCAAGTACTACATACCTACTAACCAGCCCTTCAGCTTGTCTCCACCTTCAAACTTCTGCCTTAAGTATGAATGGCATCATAACAAGATCCTAGATAACCTGAAACTACAGTGATGCCAATTCACATACACTTCCTTCCTCATGTGTGGTGCTCTGAGTCCTATTTGGGTACAATCTATGGCTCAAAGGACATTTGGGAATCCTGCAAGCCTATAGAAGTTGTTCTTTGGGTCCTGCCACTCTGACTCATAACTGGGGAATGAGATATGTACTGTATACACCATATTTTCTTCAATTAACATAATACTTGAGTTAAATGCCTGGGAAAAGTGGCCTATGTAATCCCTAACACCCTGCAGTTTACAGACTGAAAGGAGCCTGTTTCAACAAAATGCATGGCACACAATAATTTATGAAGGCCATATACTGCATAGTTACTGCCAGACAAAGGATTAAATAATTTCTCACCTGCTCATATACATTCAGGAGGTTTGTTCTGTTCAGCCTGCAAAGCTGCACCACCTACTGATCTGAATCCAGGCCCATTCATATCTGAAGGATCTCAAAAATGGACAGTAGATTAACCCCCATAGTTTATTTAAAAGTGCTGGATTGTTTGTAAAGGCCTGTGGACAAAAGGTTAGACTATGGAGTAGAAAATAATGTCTGGTGGCAAAGGCCTGAAAGTGTCTGGCATGTATTTGTGAAGGCTGGGGACTCTGGTTCACCTGGAGGAAAGCTGGATACCAGCATGAGGGATGTTTGGGGTGTTTTGAGTAAAGATGGTCTTATGTAAGTTTTCCTCATACTGTAGGAAGCAGGACAGTATAGGAATACTAATACAGTCAGCAATATATGTAATCAGTGAACCCAGCCTGTGACTGAGCTTGGAACATGCAATGGGGCTGGAATTGAACCGGACTTGAAATATGTACTGGAACCAGAGTGGAGCCGGACTGAGAGTTCACGATGAAGCTGAAATGAAATTGAATATGAAACATAAACTGGAACCAGAGTGGAAACGGACTGAATGTTCATGATAATACTGAAATAGAGTTGAACTTGAAACATAGACTGGAGCTGGAATGAGAGTTGTCAGAATGTCTAAGGTCCCGATTCAGCAGTGATCACATTTGCAAGTATGTACGCAGATCGAATGATTGTTAGCACTGCACTGCGCATGCATGGTGATTGCACTGCAAACAGAGTGAGTAACAGGCCGTAAGTGTTTTGGGGTGGTGATGGGGGAGTGGTTGCAGAAACGCAGACGTGCCTGTCTATTTGAACGCTGTTGCATGGGCGTGCATAAATTAGCCACTGCGATTTCCTTCGAAGATTTGAGATCCTTCTGTGTGTGACGAGACTTGCAATTTCTGTGAAAGGTCAGAGCTGCTGTAATTGTGAAGAGCCGATGTGATTTGATATTACCAATGTATACACAGGACTGCTAGGTATTATGGATGTGAGAGATCAGTATTGGGCATCTCTATGCTGGCTGAGCTGTGGCAGACATTAGCATATTTTCGCAGCTGCATTGCATGTGATTATGCAGCTATGATCGCAATTGCAATCCATGCTGTATCAGGCCCTGAGACAACTATTGTAAGAGCTGGAGCCAAGGAGAAGTATCAGCGAAGAAGCTTAGGCTGCTGAATGCTGTCAGGTCCAAAACTTATATAACTTGTGATGCACAGAGTTTGGATGATGCAGTCAGGCGGACACCAGCCTGGCTTAGCATTGGAGACATAGTGGTCAGTGACTGGGACCAATATGCCCAGTGGCCGGGGCTGGCGGGAACACCGCCAAAACCCCAAGTCCCCTGAGACCACCACCACACTTAGAACTGAAAGCAATGCACCTAGCTGAGCAGGAGCCGCCATGGCCATGCCCAGTGAAAGATGGAAATCCGCTAGAGCTCCGGGCTCCTGAGACCACCACGTGGAAAACTCGCCAGCAGCACTCTGCGAGCATCCCCAGGCCAGGCCCCCTGCCAAGGCAGAGCAGCAGTACCCTGAGGGTAAGCCCTGTTCCTGCCAGTATTGTATATCGAAAGCACAGCTTAGAGTCATTGGGGTATTGGAGAGATCCTCGATTATTTCCAGTGACAGGGACATTTGACTTGTAGACCCTGCTGGGCAGGACAGATCCAAAGAAAAGTTATATAGTAGTTGGTAATTGAGGCATGTGATGTAATTTCACCTCATATTGTGTAACAAACTACTGTAATTTAGTGAAAGAAATCCCTGCAAAGGGGAAAAAGTGAATGAACCTTGTTTGTAGCCTTACTTACCTAGCACACCCAAGGGAGGGTTTATGCTGGTTTTAGCTGCTTTGAGTCTCTATAATTTTGTCAAATAAAATAGCAGCCCCTAAAGTAAAGACACAAGATGGAGCTCCATACACATAAACAGTTTCAGCTTGGAACAGTAAAGTGTCCAGCCTGATCAATTGGATACTACCACTGCTGGGCTGAAATCTTTTGTTGAAGGAGGATGTCACAAGTTGACACCAATTCTGTACAAGCCAGCTGCAGATAATAAGCTGTTAATATAATCACCACCACATTACACCCATGGGGAGTAGACAGTAGTGACTAGTGGATGGACAAATGTAGAACCTACAATCATATGAGATGAAGGTGCTAGGAGATATAGAAAGAAAAGTGAGGAACAAGAACAGGCAGTGTTATTGAACATTTTGAGAACTGAAACCATGCCCCATCAGTCAAGGTAGATGAAAAAAAGAATCCTGCAGAGTGAAATGTACATGTGCACTGGATGCCTATAGAGTTATGAGCTGTAACTCAGGAGTGCCTTCCATACAAGAGAGATCCACAGGGCTACATAACCTATTTGAATAAGTTGTATGTGATACACAAACCAGTTTACACAGATCACTTGCTACAATTGGTCCAAACAGTCTTTAGTAGCACAGCTGTCATGTCTCCAATGAATTACCTTAGACTGCCGTAAGTACTTTATCTGTGAAATAACTACCATGTTGTAATATAATCTATTATGTTAAATACAGCTGTGACTGGCAACATTGTTGCAGAATATGCACGTGTAATGCTACTATTGTAGCTAGAGTGAATATGGCAGCAATGAAAAGAATCTATATGTCATCCATAACCACTAGAGATTAACCACTTTATTTACTCAAGCTTTGGGGATCTTATAGATATTAGATGCAAAAGATTCAGCCATAACAATATACCATAAAGGAGTGGGGAGGAGAAGTAATGTAATAAATGAAATAATATTGAACACTGGGCCTGATTCAGATCCGCTTGCAAGTGGGTCGATGGCCGAGCAGTGTGCACACGCCGCTTGTGCACTGCACGTGCATGAGCCCTGAAGCGAGTGAGAAATCTCTCGCTCCGGGGCTCGCAAAAAAACAGGGTGGCTGTCGATGTGTTGATCGACAGCTTGCCCTATTTTGAAGGCAGGGAGGGGGGTGGCTGGCCAAATGGAGGCATTCCCGAAGGAATGCCTGCCATTTGAGGGTGGCCCTACTGACATCACTTGTGATGTCAGTAGTTGAGCTTCCTGCTCTATTAGGGCAGGAAGCTCACTGGGGCTTGCGGGAATGAGACCCTACCAGAAAGGTCTTGTCACAAGCCCGATGGTCATGATGATCACCCACAGCTATGCGAGCAGCCAGGAGGCCGGCTCAAAAAAAGGGTGGTGTCCCCTTGATCCAACTAGAATATCATATCAGTACGTTTATACTAATATATACTATATGTGAACTGGAGGACAAATATAACCTCAGCCCTTTTCTTCTCCCATTTAAAGCTCTGTTCTAGAATAATCAGTTACAATATTGTTCGAGTCTATCTCTTCTTACAACAATAGATAAAACAAATAAATAATGAAGACACATGGGGATTTATTTTGATTTTATCAACTCTTTCTCGGAGAAATTCACCACACAATCACTTTCTATTCTTGATTTTTAACCTTTGTTTCGCTGAACTTTGTACCATCTAATAAAGATTTATCTTTTTATATCAATGAAACAGCTCTATGTGCACCATATATCAAGACAAATGATTTCCTTCTTTTCCTAGCAATGGGTGCCAGAGAAACAGATAGTAACAAGACAAGAAATTAATTCCCAATGGGAACTATTTTGTAAAGCAAGTATTAGAACTGTTCCCACCCAATAGGTAGATCCAAGTTAAACCGCCACTCATCTCTAGGTTCAAAAGGAGGATTTCAGAGCACTGTTATACCCCTTTTCCACCTAAATTCCGGGTCTGACCCGGAGTTGGAACAAAGTTCCTATCCGGATCAGACCCGGAATTTTGCCGGCGCTGACTAGGGATACTCCCGAGTCAGCGCCGCTCACACCGCAGTCGGGTCTGCATAGACCCGGCTATTGTGGAGTGAAAGTGGACGATTGGAGATGATGTCATCTCCAAGCGCCACTGAAGCTGGACCAATCGGCAGGCTAGCAGCGCACTCCAGGTCTTCGTAACCCGGAGTGCGCTATTCCCATAGCAGGGTTTCACGGGCTACCCCCGTGTTAAACCCTGCTAGTTACCTGGTTTGGATTGCTGGGTCACTCGACCCGGCGATCCAACCCTCTGCCCTTTTACACCAGGGAGCTGCCCGGGTTAACCCTTCAAAAACCCGGGTTTTAGCTCCAGTGTAAAAGGGGTATTAGTCTCTGTATTTGTAGATAGACTGAAAATGTATATTAGAGAGCAGGCCATTATTTCCCTTCCAACTTTTAAGCTGAAACTACAGTATTTCATGAGGTTTTGGCAATGGCTATACATCATCAGACTAACATTGAGACAAGGACAAACATATGGCATTTGGGTAAAAACTAATCCATATGCAGATTAGCCTCTATCATAAGAGCAACAGAAATAACAAAAACAGATATACAGTAACTCCAGTGGCAGACACAATAATCAGGGTAATGTTGTAAAACCCAGCTTTCCCATTCTGGTATGTAATGGTACCAGTAAAAACACAACCCATACAGTCTGAAAGTGAACATTGAAGGTGATCGATGGTCTGCTTCGCTTCATTTGGAAATGAACACTCAACATTAACTAGAATTTTATTGTTTTTTTATACCTACAGTATATCACAACAGCACAAACAACCAAGCCCTGCACATAATATAATGAACTACATAAGATAAAGCACAGGTTCTCAAACTCGGTCCTGAGGACCCCAAACAGTGCATGTCTTCCAGGTCTTTTCACAGAATCACAAGTGAAATAATTAGCTCCACCTGTGGATCTTTGAAAATGTGTCACCTGCTGGGTGACCTATAACATTCATTGAACCAATCATGCCCCAAATTCTCATACTGCACCTTATTACAGTAAAAATAAAATAAAAAAATATTTTCTTCTCTTGTAATCCATGGTAGTCCTGATTTACAACCAACACTTATTGCTAAATGCAGTAATTGTGAACAGAAGTTACTGAAATTCCCATTAGCTGTGAGCAAATCATAAGCTTTTATTATGCTGCCCCTATTTATTTAGGGTGCATTTCATTGAATTAAAGTTTACTTTAACATCATTTATTTGTTTTTATTATTTTGGTATGTGCATGATTCTTAGGGTAAAAGCAATAGCAGGACCAATACTAGCAAAAGTAGCAATGGTCTCAGTCTTTTCTTTCCATTGTGGAATTTAGGATGTTATAAACATTCATTTGTTTGTAACAAATCAACTAATCAATAATTTTTCCCTTTTCATTTTAATCAAGAGTTGCTATTTTCTTTGACATTGTCAAACATTGCTTGCATCAAGATGATCCTTTCTTATACTTTCCTTTTTCTTACTAGATTTTGAAAAAGTACTGCTCTACTAATATATTGACATGGGTCATTAGAAAAAAATGGGTAAGATAATAGTTCAGGCATTGTGGCAGTCTTTGTTGTATGTGATGCAGTTGCTGAGGAGCAGTATTACAGAGCTGCAATCAATGTGACATGTAGGGTCACATCTGGAGACTATTGCTAGACATTGTGTGCATGATTCTGTGTCACATGCAAAAGCACACACACAGCAATGTCTATTGGCAGTCACAGGGCCGTAACAAGGGTAGTGTGACCAGTGCCATGGCACAGGGCACCGCAGGGAAGGGGGCGCTGTTTGGGCCTGTCAATTTTCCTGTTTATTATTATTCTCACTTGTAGCTTCCTCTTATTTTATCCCCAACATCTCCTGGCCTCCCCTATCTCTTCCCTGGCCCTTACCCATGAGGCTATAGCCCTTTTTCAGGTGCACTATCTGGCACAGGGCACCAAAAAGTGTAGTTACAGCTCTGGACAGTCACTTGTCTGTGACTTTATGCAAATGCTGGTACAAGCTCCATCCCTAGCAACTGGCCGAATGTTCAAGGACTGAGATTACCACTTTTAGTGACAATGCATACTGTACATACTGATTGGTGCATCCTTATATTCCACCATTGGTCGCAGCATCGAAACTTGCACCAACCGTATGGCAGGTGCAGTTTCTCCATCTAGTCATGGCCTTCCATGCATTGACAAGCCCATGGCACTCCTATAATACACCCGCTGAATGGACCATTTTTGTGTGCACCTCCAGTTACCGTCCAGGAACAACCATCACTTTTCTGACACATTTTTGAATCAATCTCGACAGCACCTATTTGGGTACACTCTGTGTATCACATGCACTGTGGGGGTTCTCAGAAATTTTTGTCCATGCGCAATTGCAAAAAAGTCACTCAAATATAGGATATTGGCATTGTATGCAGTTTGTGTGTGACCGAGGTCCTGTATGGTTTCTCCTCTTTTTGTTTTGTCCGGTGCCTACTCCCAAGGCTGGGTGAGTTGTTTCCAATGCATGTGGGTGCTAGAACATACATTATCTATGTGCACAAGCACAATAGGCAAAAAACTGTGTGTTTAAGATGCATGAACCAGTGTTGACCATTCACCAATCTCAGTAGGTTTCAGTATCCCAGCTGTCTTGTCTTTTGTCTTACTGGTGTTCCTAGCTAAGAAAGTGGAAGATAGTGACATAGCACCTAGGACCAGAGGAGTAGCGTGTAGCCAGGGTGCCCGGAGCACGTGCGTGCTATGGCGCCCTCTCCCTCAAGTGTTCCAGGGAAGAGGCAGGTCCATATGGGATTAATGTAAAGTAAAAATAAATATATGGGGCAGCCCCCTGTAGTGGTGCCCATATGCAGTGCCCCCTGTGCCCCAGAAGGCCTCCAGTAGTGCCCCCAGTAGTGATCCCCACTATGCAGTGCCCCTTATACAGTGACCCCAGTAGCGGTCCCCCCTGTGCAGTGCCCCTTGTGCCCCCAGTAGTAAGCCCCTTATATAGTGCCCCCAATAGTGGTACCCCCTATGGAGTGCCATCAGTAGTGGCACCCCCTATGGAGTGCCCCCAGTAGTGGTACCCCCTATGCAGCGCCCCTTATTTAGTGCCCCCAGTAGCATTCCCCCTATGCAGTACCCCCAATGGTGGTAACCCTTATGCAGTGCTCATTAAATAGTGTCCCCAGTTGTAGTCCCCCCTATGCAGTACCCCCAGCATTGCCCTTTATATAGAGCCCCAAGTAGTAGTCCCTTGATTCAGTGCCCCCAGTCATAGTCCCCTCCCCCTATGCAGTGCACCTATTAGTAGTCCCCTCCTCTTGTAGGTCCCCTAGTAGTAGTCCCCTCCATTTGTAGTGCCCCAAGTAGTAGTAGTCACCCCCTTGTAGTGCCCCCAGTAGAAGTCCCCCCTTGTAGTGCCCCCAGTAGTAGTTCCCCCCTTGTAGTGGCCCCAGTAGTAGCCCCCACTTGTAGTCCCTCCCTTGAAGTGCCCCCAGCAGTAGTCCCCAGTAGTGGTCTCCCCTTGTAGTTCCCCCAGTAGAGGTCCCCCCCTTGTAGTGCCCCTAGTAGTAGTCTCCCCCCTTGTAGGGCCCCTCATAGTGGTCTACCCCTTGTAGTGCCACCAGTAGTGCCCCCTACCCAGTAGACACACATAATAAGAAAAACTTACCTGAATCCCCTCTCCCACTGCCGCCATCCCCTCCTCTGTCCATTCTCCAGGGCCGGCCCGCTCTGCATTATGGGAGAGACATCATGACGTCTCTCCCATTACCCACTGCAGGAGCCAGAAGATGGAGCAGCTCTGGCAGTGGGCGCAGCAGCAGTCAATGAGAGTCTGACAGACTCTCATTGGCTGCTAATTAAAACAAACACACTGCAGCCGGTGCCGGCTGTTGTGTGTTTGTCAGTCACTGTGTAGTGCTAACTGAACTCCGCCTGGTCAGCGCTACACATGCGGTGCAGCTGTGTCACAGAGACACATGGCACATGGCACCCTGCCCTCCGTCCCAGCCCGCCTCTGCCCAGCAGGCTGTCAGCTTAGACAGCTGCCAGATACACAGCGGGCGGCGCCTCCGGACACCTACAGCACCTGGAGCTTGCACTCCACTGGATCCGCCTCCCTTTGCCCCTGCCTAGGACAAAGAATGGGGAAACAAATTCCTGAAGTAAATTGTGGGCATGACCTGTAAGTGGATTTTGCTTCCTTTTAAAGATTTACTAAGCAGTGTTAGGAGAAGTGAAAAGTGAAGAGTGAAAAGTGATATGGTGCCAGCCAATCATCTCCCAACTGCCATCTCACAGGCAGTATTTGAAAAATGACAGTTGGGAGCTGATTGGCTGGCACCTTATCACTTTTCACTCTTCACTTTTCCTAACACTGCTTAGTAAATAGACCCCACAGTTTTTGGGGCATGCCAATGATAACATTCCAAATGGATCATACTCGCATAGATGGGCACTGTTAGGATATTGATTGAGATGTCATCAGCAATGCTAATTGTGTATCAAGTTAAAACAATCTACAAAATTTAATTGCAAAATACATTTTGCATTTCACTTTAAAGTAAAAAGTAGTAATAATATTAGTAGTCTAAGGGGTCTATGTACTAAGCAGTGATAAGAGACAGAGTGAAAAGTGATAAGTCTGTGATAATGCCAGCCAATCAGCTCCCAACTGTCATTTTTCAAACAAAGCCTGTGAGATGGCAGTTGGGAGCTGATTGGCTGGCACCTTATCACTTACTTATCACTTTTCACTCTGTCTCTTTTCACTCCTTTTTACATAGACCCCATAATGTGTTAATGTAAAAAATTGGGTGCTATAACATGCGGTAAAAACTTCTTTATTTGGAGTAACAGTTTATTTTTCAAAAATGTCTTTCAATCAATCTCAACCCTTTCTGAGATAAAGCACAATTTCTTGGCATTAAATAAAGAGTCTCGCTCAGAAGCTTGTCATGAAAAATTAACTGTTTGTACAAGTACATTTTGATTTAAGGTTATAGTTTGGATCACTGCTTATGTTATACATTGTCACAAGACATGGATTATGTGTCACTCAGTAATGCATGCAGCATTTCAATGTTGAATTGTATGCAAAAAGATAAAAAAACAATATTCAAACACAAAATGATGTGTTGTTATTATTGGGCAGAGGAAATGAGTTTACATCTCTCTATATTTCCAAATGTACTTTATTTATTGTTTAATCATAAGCAAAGCAAAAGGATGAGAGATTGGGAAAAAAACAATAGATGAATGTACTGTAACTGTTGATCATCTTGCAGACAGAAGAGTAATAGGCAGCTGGATAGTGTAACCTGGCAATAGTACCATGTATTGTAGGAGATCCACTAATCAGACATAATTGCCAAATGAACTCTACAATTGTGTCATCACCTCTAATGTTTATGTAGCTTGAAATTATGAAAGAGAATTTCTGTATCTATCGAAGGGCAAATTAAACTTTCGTACAGGTGATTTTCAATATTATTGTACATTACTTATTGGACTTGTCGTCACTACAACTACTATTGCAGAATCACCTTTATTAGCTTACTTTATTCTTAAGAGGTCTGTATAGTGGGTTTGATATATATGTGCAACAGTTACAATGTTGACATTCATCATGGTTGTAATGTCAACATTGACCATGTAGACATTTAGCAAATCAACCCGGCTATTATGATGACATTGTTAGCATGACTACATGGTGATTTTCTTCTGATACTGTCCCTAACCCTAACACTATTGCTACCCTTAACAGCTACACTATCCCTAACACTAACCCTAAACCTACGCCTCCTAGAAATGTTGACATTATGACAATGTCAATATTTCCAATGTCAACATTCTGTCAATGTTGACATTTTGCAGGTGTATACAAAAATGATGTTGACATGTTAACCATGTCGACATAATCAATGTCAACATTCTGCTATCAATAATGTGAATGTAGATATGCTTAATGCCAACATAATGCTTCCATACCTGTATGGTATGTGTGAATGCCATTCTATAAATTTTATAGATATATTTATATTAGAATATACTCTAGAATAAATTATATATACATAAGGACATGATATTATAATAAAGTGGTTACACATTTGTTTTATTGAGATCAACTTACAAGTAAATCATTTAGATATAGGACAGTTGATACTTACCAGTTATTTCTCTTTATCTTTAGTCATTCACAATACCACCTTTCACAAGTATGCACAAAAGGCCATAGTCAAGGTTTATTTGAATTATTTTATATTGTATAAAACAAATACATTGAGAAGAATCTATTCAAAGTTAATTATTTTAAAATTCAACTGCAAACTTTTTATCAAATTAATAAAAAAACCATGATAACTAGATCTAAAGAGATTAAAACAACTAGCGGCAAATCACACTCCTCTTTAGGACTTAATTGAAGATAATACCAAACTATCACTTATTGGTTTACCACAATTTATTATCCAAACATTAAAAACCTCTTATACATTGCATGGTTAATGTTCAGACATAAATTATTGAGATAGTGTTACCGCATCTTCCACAACACAATTTAAACTTTATTTCCCTCCTTAAGTTAAGGTACGCAAAAATGATTTCTTAAAATAGGATATCTTATTTATGTTGCATCATTGGATGTAAAATATGACAGTCATTAGACTGGCTAGTCTACCTCAATTTATAATGTTTAAAAAATTCCCCCTCCCAAAAGAAAAAAAAATTCCCTGGTAAATATAACCACCCCCAGATCCCCAACGTGGCTCTGGCAAGTTCCCGGTGTAACTGCTGGATCCACATTGCAGCTGCCAGTCGGTGCACCTGCCGCTGATGTTGCGGTGTACCAAACAGAGTCCTAGTGAGCTCTGCCTGCAACTGGAATGCTTTTACAACTTGGCAGGTCACACACAGTGAATACTGTGATTCAGTATAGCAGCTGACTACTAGCACAGCCACTGCTTCTGTAAGACTGCTGAACATCTTGGAATGATCCATACATCCATGGATCACTGAATCCAAGCACCTGGCAGCAAGACTAAAGTTACACTAAAGGCTGGAATTACAGGGTGATCCTTGTGGGCTACTGAAGAGCCACATAAGTCATACATCAGCATTAAGAGGGGCTTATTAACCGTAAAGAGCTTATACCCTTGTCTGTCCTATACTTTGTTCATTGTTTATCACATATTTTATTTATTTCTATATTTTTTTTAAATTATATTTACTTTCAATACTATTTTATTACATATGTAGAAATGCATCCATCTCTCAAAAGAGGTCACTCTGCTTAATACCAAAATTAGCAACAGTTATTTTTTCAGTGCAGTTTTTTTTAGTTTTACTTTGTGTTCCAACACATAAATTTTTCAATAAGTTACATATTTTTCTTCATGACAGAAATGCTGCTAGTATTTGTGGGTGGTGACAGACAGCATTCCAGAAAATCAGGGTATGTCTGTCCCATTTTCTGGTTGTGCCAAAGCCAGTGGCTGCGTCCTTCGATGCAGCTTCACTGGCTCCAGTGCATGATTTTACCGGACATCGTAAATAACCTGAGGGTTACTCAGATGACTGATGTTAACACAGTAGATCTGATGCTGCATCTTCGGATGCGGCAACACATCACAGAAGCCGGGAGTGGGTGTCTTTTTACTTATGACACCTTCTGCGGCTTTTGCATTAATTCACACAGCCGCGGCCTACTAAGCCTTTAGCGTCCACCTCTGAATCAGTCCCACTATTAGGAAAGATCTGTAAACTATTTGCAATCCTTTATATCTTAAAGAATCAAAATAAAATATAACAAATACTGACAAAAACATATTGACTTTGTACAACAACTACCCACCAAAAACAAAGCAATCATCAGTTTAACAATTCAAATGGTTAATTGTAAAAGGGTATTGTGTGAGGTACAGCATCAGATCTCTGATTTTAAAAAGTTGAAATACATTGTGATGTTTGAATCAGTGCAGTAACTTCTGATAAGCAAAATAATTCTCACTTTAAAAATCCAAGTGGTTAAATGTAAAGGGTAATAGTTGCTTCTTTCTCTATGTGATTGTGAATTCAACTTGTTTGGTGGTAGCTGAAAGTAGCTACAGCTTCCATTAGCTTCACTCCTGTGGTCAGTTACAGACTTCTTATATTGAGATATAAACTTTATTCACATTTGGATTATTATTAACTGTTTTTATTGATATCCTTTTCACCACCCACAGTATATACGAGCATGCAAAATGATGGTCGCGATGGTCTTGACCATCGCGACCATCGGAACTGCGAGTAAAATCCTGTGGTTGGGTTTTTCAACCACAAGGCCAGGAGTGATTTTGGCTCTATCAGAGCCAAAATCACTCCCACTGACATCACTAGTGATGTCAGTGGGGCCGGCTTCAGACGGTAGGCGTTCCCCTGGGAACGCCTCCGTCTGGCAGCCACCCCACCGGCACGCCCACCAAAGGGGGCGTGCTGTCAGTCACCATCGACAGCACGCCCCCTTTGATGAGACACTCCGAGCGAAGGAAAGTCCTTCGCTCGTCGGGTCTCGTGCATGCACACGATGGAGCTCCCTTCGTCGTGCGCATGAACAGTGGGGACCATTGACCCACTTGCGAGTGGACAGCCGCTCGCGAGTGGGTCTGAATGACCCCCATTGTTTCAAGTATTGCCTGTACAATGTTTAGACACTGCTAAGTATAATGATGTGTTATTATTAGAGTAATAAATGTATTATCAGCAGTGAGGAAGAGGAATACTGCTAGCCTAAAGTGCATTAATAACGTAACAATAAAGCACTTCTGCCACAAAAGTGTAATTCTCTGCCACTGAAGTGCTCTGCTTGTTAAGCTGTGCATGTGCTTTACAATATACAAATATAAGGTTGGAGTGAGGGCACAAGGACAATTCCATCTTACACTATTTACATTGTAGTCTTTGTCAACCTTAGTATATCTTCTTTACTTAAATGGCCATGTATTACTGTCGCTGCTATCGATTTCCATGTCACTCATGTGCTGGAATATTGAGAATAAAATACAATGATCTTCTTAAAACACTTGACTGTAGACTCAGACGAGTCTTAGGTCAACAAAAAAACACATCAGGGTGGGTTTTCTCAAAACCAAAACACGAAGATGGTTTCACAGCAAAATAAAACAAGAACACAATAGTTTTAGTCATCTATAGTTTCTAATGTTGATATAGGTGATTTATAGACTATTTCCCACTTTCTGAACTTTTACCTTACCAACTTAAATACTGTGTACTATACATAAAAATAATGTATCATACAGTAATAAAACAATTGTACACATTATAACATACAGATGACCACATGTCAAATTTCTATCATTAACTCATGTAATCATGTAGTTAATCTTCTACACACTGGGCCTGATTCAGATGTGGATGAAGTTGCGGCTGTTTTACATGGAAGCAGCAGTGATAGCTCTAATATGGTAATACAGCAAGAGGCATCATGCTTCCTACTTGCATTAGTGATCCGAGCTGCATTCTAGGATGCAGCATCTGCTCCTCCACTGTGTCATCAGCCAGTTGCATGACCCTCTGGATCACAAAAACCAGCTGTCACAGATACAACAAGGAGGCCAGGAAATATCTGTCCTTCAACAGAGATCCTGGCATTGTCCCTTCCACAGAACAGCAGCGTCACGCCTTCGTTTTGAGAAATGCAGGCCATCGCCACCCTCTCTTCTCCCCCAAATGGCAACAGACTGTCAATCACTGGCATTCTGCTGCTGTACTGCATCCTACATCTTAGACCCATACAGCACATGTTTAGTACAGGTCCGGTGCATGTGCAAAGTACCAAACATCAGTACTTTTTGCTACTGTATGTGCAGCACCTCCATTCACATCTGAATAAGTCCCAGTGTAGGAAATACATCACATCACAGCAAGCATCTTTTCTACAGTATAATATTTAAATTTGCAGATCTACATTTTTCCGCAACCAGATGACACTTAGGGGTAAATTTACTAAAACTTCTTTAGTAAATCTTCCCCTTAAAGAGAATCATACCAGCATGTCACATTTACTTAATGTGAGAAAGAAAAACTGGTGTGCTAATCACTCAGGTGTTTTCTAATATAGAGACTTGCTACTGATACCAGAGGGATACCTGCAAACCACACTCAAAAAGGAACAAAAAAATATGCAAATAAGATGTCTGCACTAATCACCATATGAAAAACATAGGCTGTGAAAATTATAAATATATTATTATTTTATTGAACATATGAAAAAATTAACTGCAGTTCAACTCTAAAAACATATATAAACAGTACACATTGAATGAAAAAAGAAATTAAATGTTACATTAATGATCTAAACACATACTGTTTCCAATATATCCTAGGAAGAAAGACAGATGTTTTAAACTCTATGTAGAGCCTTGATGGTAATTAGCATATGTTGCTAATGGCAACCAGAATTATATCAATCTGTAAAGTAGGTATAGTCACTCTGTTGAAACCTGAAATAGGGTATAGTGACTCTTTAATGTATCTGGTTTATGCATGCTATGCTTTGTGAATCAAATTAATATGTTTACGTCTCATCTTAAAAGAATGAAGCAGCAGCTTCTGTGGTCTAGCTTTCATTCCCTTGCATAAAAAACACAAATGGCTGAATACAATGATTAACAGTGACATCCATGCAGACCACAAATGTAGGTTGAGTCTCCCATATCCAAAATGCTTGGGACCAGGGCTATTTTGGATAATGGAATATTCTGTATTTTGGAATATTAGTATACCATAATGAAATCTCTTGGGAATGGGACCCCAATATACACACAGAATTAATTTATGTGTTATATACACCTTATACACACAGCCTGCAGGTAATTTTATACAATATTTTCAATAATTGTGAGGCTCAAACCAAGGTTGTGTACAAAACTGAAATTCATTTATGTTTCATATACACCTTATGCACAAAGCCTGAAGGTAACTTTATACAATATGTTTAATAAATTGTGCCTTAGACAAAGTTTGTGTACATTGAACCATCAAAAATGAAAAGTTTCATTATCTCAGTCATGCCAAAATTATTCCGTATTTCGGAATATTCTGTATTTCGGAATATTTGGATATAGGAGACTCAACCTGTAGATACATTTTTGAAAAACAGAATACATGCCCTTCCCCAGATCCTCAGCCAAGTCCAAATATTACTGTAGATAGCTTGGGCATGGATTTACTATAGTAGGTTCAGTGTGGGTCTTAATTGTTCAGAGCTTGGTTATGTGTCTTCCATTACGGTGATTCTTGGAGTTCCTAAAACATGTGGGCTAGACTTAATAAGCAAGATCTCTTGTCATTTTTTACATGGGTGTACCACTTGCGTTGCAACATGGCTTGTCTAGGTGCAGTTATTTGCATTTTTTACTTTGCTCCCAACTCTGAATCAGCCTTGTAGTTTGCTTTATGCCTATTGCCATTATATCCTGATTCTTTCAGGTACACATGCTTCAGGTTGGATAATGACATCTATGTGGACAAGTGCCTATCCATGGGTAACTCCATGCCCTATGCATAATTTGACTGCTTTGTACTTTCCTGCATTGGTGTGTTTGAATGGGTGAGTTGCGGATTGCTCACCACATTGACAACATACAGCTGTATCCTTCATCTTTGCTGATCTGCTCTTCTCTCTTTGGGCAATGTTTATAGAGACTGGAGTTCCCATATTGTTAGACAAGATAAAGAGACCCACTACCCAGTTGTCATACCTTGGTACTAAGATACTTATGACCTCCTGCTATTATCATTTTTGTTGAAAAAATGATCAAACTGTGAGATGTGATACTTTTGACTTTGACTTCAGGTAAGGTGATGTTTCATCAATGCAATCCATTTTGGGATTGTTTAATTTCACACGGCAAGTTATTTCCATAAACTTGAGTCCACTCCTGCTGTAGTTAATTGGCCAGACCACTTTTTCAGGTTGTCCACTGAAGTCCAGAGGGAATTTCACATTTGATATGCATTTGTTTTGCACTTTTTTGGGGTCATCTTTGATTTTCATGGCCTCTACACAGTTTCCATTTTCAACTCTATATGGATGTGGCTGGTTCCATTGGATTTGGGGGATACTCAGAGCATTCTTGGTGTGCTGCACCTTCGCCAGCTGAATGGGTTACAAAGAGCCCCCACTAAGAACTTATTTATTTTGGATCTTTTGGCCATTGTCTTTTCCCTGGAGTTGTGGTGTGATCACTTGAAAAAATATTGTTTTCTAGTGTGAAAACATGGGGACTGTTCAAGTGATCAACAGTAAGCAGTCTTATTCATTGTCTATGGTTTATCTGTTTGTGTAGCCTATACTTTATACTGTACTATAGCTTGACTTTCAATATTACCTTTTCTGTGTAACATGTCCTAAGTGTGGAGAATTCTAAAGCTGATGCACTTTTTACAGCAGATTTCAGTGGGACAAATTAAGGGAGTTGGAGCTGGCTGCAATTGGCAATGCATTCTCTTTTCATTGTTGGCAGGTGATCACTCCAGAATAGAGGGCTTAGTTGGTCTGACTGTTACTTTAGTAATCTTGTGGACTTATCAAGCCTCTTAAATTCAGTGGATGTGATTCCTTCATCAAAGGAGTTTTGAAAGGTAAGAACAAGTACAAGTTGCTCTTGTCTTCACTTTTGGGCCTTTTTGCAGCTGGTAAACTGAAGGCCTTTGTACCCTATTGGCTTTCTGGCATCTCCTTTTTCATGCACCTGTATGGTGCATGAAATGAACATTAGTATATCCCTCAGGCATCCTATTTTCCCTGACTTGTTGTTACATTTGTTTTTGTGGCTCATGTTTGTCCACATTAGAGGTACTCCTGTTTCAGTTGGCATTTGCAATGGCCTTTCATGGATCTTTTCACATTGGAGAGTTAGAAGCTCCATTAAAGATTGTCTCTTCTCCCATTCTTTATTCCCGAGTCCTTGTGCATGGTTCTGTTATGTGCAAGATTAGGTATACAAATATTGTAGTTCTGATCCTGCGCAATTGATGCAGCAGACACTGGTATCTAAAGAGACTCCCTACCAGTCTCTAAAACAGTAAATTTGCAAGAAAATGTTCTAAAATCCCAGTCCAGCGCAGTCTTAATCAATAAAGGAAAGATTCTTACATCAAAAAACAATGTCCAATTTGAAGTACTTTTCAGAGCTCAGTGGGGTTCAACCTTTGTTCATCAATGGTGCATATCTTTAAATCGGGAACTGTATAGTTTTCTCTATATAAAAGACAGTGAAGCGTTAAAATGTGTTATAAAGGAAAATTGTGTTATAATGCGGTGCCCTGTAGCTGATCATCCAAATCAATCCAAGGGGACCCACGCCCCAAAAATGAACCAAAACTGCACTACACAGTCTAAATATTTGCAGGACTTACCTATATTGTGCCTCTGACTGATATGCATATTACAATGCCAGACTCCATGCTCTAAACCAATGTGGTAGACGTGCTAACCCGAGTAGAAAGTGTCTCAAGCTTTCAGGGGTGCAAAGCAATGCACTGATTAGATTGCATAGATAATGGGCCTCAGACTGCACATTATACATTTGAATGGATTACTCCCCTTTAATTTTATATAATTAATGTGTTTTAAGTAATTTTTAAAATAATATGCTAATCATGTATTAAGTAATTATGCTTCAAAATGTATAATATTTTGTTATCTGTATTCCCCCAATGTACCTTTGTTTTTAACTACAGTATGTTTATTTTTATTAAAAAGGACATTTCACATTTCTAAGCTACACCTTTTGATTAATTTACTTACATGTCATTAAACACATCCAGGAGGCAATGAGGTACATCTCCTTTTTGCTTTATTGTATGCTGCTGCTTTACTTTTAATGAATTGTGAGATAATTAAAGCTTTTAACTTTTTATCACCAAGACCAAGATTCTTCTTCATATGTATGATTTTTGAATTGCTAAAATTAGCTGTGCATCAGGAGCATAGTTGCTCTGATTTTAAATGTTGTTAGTTTGTGTGGTAATGTGTATTAGAATTGGAAATTTTATTTTATAAAAGGATGATATGGGGTCTAATTATCATCACTTAAATTCAACAAAAGCAGGTGAAAAATAAAATTTCACCTGCCCCTATGGGAAGAAGGCCCAGGTTGAGAATAGGGATGTTTTGGATACCTTCATCCATGTCTGGCTCCTTCCACCTGATGTTGGGGCTTTGTGTACCTGTGTGAAGCCCAGTTCGCGCAGACACACTAGCACTGCCAAAACAGACTCAGCAGTGCTAATTTTCACTGCTACAGAAGTAGAGTGAAAGATTGCAGAGTAGAGATTGCAGAGTAAAGATTGTAGAGAAGAGATTGCAGAGACAGCTGATTTTCATATCAGCTGTCTCCGCACCGGAGCAATTTTGAATTGTTCTGGTGAATATGTATCCATCGCTGCTACTCGCATCGAGTTGGATACTTAATTATCATGGCAGATAATCTGTTTTAAGAATTATCTCTTGCACCAATGTTATGGCTGGTGCAGTTGCTCACTCATAATGATGATGGCTATGAAATCAAGGTTAAAACCAAACTACAGTGTGGGTAGGGTTGTTCGATAGATGCATATAACTTTGCACATGGGACAATATCTGAAATTGGTTCCAAACACACAATGGACTGAGGGTGAAAGTACAGTCAAAGTGCGTTCAGCACTGAATTGGGCCCTAAATCATTAGTGTGGCTGCTATTTAATATGAGGTCATGGCCATCTATTTATATCATTTAATATATATTTGAATTCAAACTGTGGCAATTTTTTTGAGGAACAATGCTCACAACTTTACATGAGTCCCTCAAAGAGCAAAGTGTATGTATGTAGAATCAAGCATTCAGTATCACTGTTTTACTGCCAAATGATTGCTTTTTTAACATAATAATACACCGCAGAGTTTATATTCACAAATAAAGATAAGCAACTGCTGTGGGATAATTTGTGATTTTGAGATATTAATTCGATTTTTGTAGAACAAATTCTTGAATATGCTATTCTTGTTTTCAACCTATATTTATAGTGCAATCTGTTGTTAGAGCAAAAACTTGAAACTATGCTTTTTCCAAATCTTACTTATAAAAATAAAGTAAGTCAATTTTGTGCAGATCAGTTTGTAAGTTAGTTGGAGACCCTTGATATGGCCTATATTGTTTTAACCCCAACATTCTTGCCACTTGTTTTGCTTATCTAATCTAATTGTGCTTTTCAAGCCATTTAAAGTATTTGTTTATTTAATAATATTTCAAAACTGAAAATTATCTTAAATGTGCCCCTATATCTTATGACTAATAATACTAATAATAATATACTAATATAACTGCATGAAAGCAATGTTTACTATTATTAAAAGTGACATTAATGTAAAATTTCTATTTAACTATAAATGCTCACATCAGTTTTATAAAGTATTATAAGTCACCAATATGCACTTGAGAACTCTAAATATTTTTATTTAATGCCTTAAGTTATTGTAAAGTTTTAAAATTGTATCATCGACAGAATTTGTGGGCTATAGTTACTATCATGCTTTAAAATACATATAGGATGTCAAGGGCACATGCCCCAATGAATTAGGCAGCATAAAACAAAACTACAATACACAAAAGTGTTGTAAAAAGTTTTTGATTTACCAGTCACTAAAAAACAATATAAAGCAAACAAGTTACATGGCCAGTGCACTTAGAAATGACTTTCAACATTATCAAATGTACTTTTGACCTATCAAGATATCTTATTATTGTTACATTTAAAGAAAAAGAGAGTATTCATATTTTAATCCATTTCTAAACCATTAATGATCATTACAACAGACAGTTATGAATGCAGGGTTAAATTAAAAATTCCTTTTATTGAAATCATAAAAGCAATGTTTATAATTTCACTTTGAACTGTAGTAAAAATTAAATTGTTAAAGATACATTTGATGAGCTTGATCTATATTGTGTGTCTTTGATCTCCCCTTACTTTGAAGATCATTTTTAATAATATGATGTACTCAGGTAATATTATTACCATAAAAGATCCACCTTTTCACATGTCAAAGAAACTATATCACAAAGCCATGACAATTATGTGAGGAAAAGTAATTAGGACAAGGGATAATTTTTATTATTGAAAAAGCATGAATGCTAAAAAAAAACAAATTTACATTTAAATGTATAATAACGTTGCACTCAATTTTCATTGTACTGTTTTAAAGATATATTAAATATATTGTAAAAACAAAATCAGACACCTTTAATTATCTTAAAAAGGTTATTTTATCTGAAAAAAAAATGATGCAAGACATATGTTACATCATTAAAGTAATTTATCAAAATCTGTAAATGCATATATAATAACAAGCAGTCCATTTACCAGTAGCATTATTAGATATCAGCACATGTAATCTCCAACACCTTCATCATCATCCTCCTCATTAGCAATCATAGGTAGTCCTCCTGCATCCAATTTGTAAAGGAAAACGGACTCCATTAATGTAATTCATGATTTAAAATAATAAGCCTTGCACACTAGGGCTGCTGATGCTGGGGGTAAGTCTTCATCACAGAACCAAGAAGACTAGTAATTTAATTTCAAACAACAATTGTCTGTGAAGCAATCATTTGCAAGAGGAACCAATGTTTCCACATTACCAAATTTCATTGAAATTCTATTGTACTGAAGAATAAATCCTCACCTGTACTGGGACATTTAACAAAAAGTTATTATTTTCCTAGAAAATGCCATTTTACCAAGTATCAATTTAGCAACAGATATGTATACAAGCAGTATTGGTCAAACTAAAGATTACGTGACTGTTACATTCCACTTTTAGCAGCATTATGTAACATACAATGCCAGCTCTCTCACAGGCAGGCTACTATTTGTATCACTGGCTTCACAAAGAAGCATAGCGGTGTCAAACTGTTAGAAAAACTGAGGGATATGATAGCAAAATGGCTTACCTCGCTAAGACTCTTGTAAATATTTGTCATTTCACATAATACAAGTAATATTGTATGAGCATTACTACTGGTTGAATTTTACGCATACCATATTTTTCACACAAAATAAACTAGATAGTTTAGAATTTCCTAACAAATGACTTGTCTGTGCAGGAGATGCTGGCTGTGCCCATAATATTTCTGGGCAATTTCAGCATTCAGCAATGGTGTGTAGAAGATTTCAGCAGCTGCAAGAAAATTTCAAAGTGCCATTCCACTAACTGAAGCAAGAGTTTGTAATCAGGTGGAATGTCACCCTTTATATGCTTCAGCGACTGAAGGAACAGCAATAAGTCATCGTGATGTACACATCAAGCAATGAGTTAGGAAGTCTGAGAACATATTACCAATCAAGCAATGAGTTAGAAAGTGGGAGAACATGTTACCACTTTACTTCAGCACACTGGAGATAACTCTCAGTTAAGTTTTATGCAAGCTACTGAAACCATTTGAAGTTGTATTTAATAAAGTGAGTTCAGACACTGCCAGTCACATCATTTCCTTTAGTTAAATTACTGGAAAAGCAGCTAAAGAAGCAGAAGGAGGAGATAAATCTAAGTTATTTCATTGGTTCTTTATTTAATTCACCAGAACCAAAGAGTTTGAAACATCTTGCAATTGGATCACTACTGTCACAAACCTTAGGTAGATTATGTGGATGCTGGCCATACACTTGAATTGGCATTTACCCATAACTGTGGTGCAGAGTATAACATATTGGTGGCCTTCACCAGGAACCCCCACAAGGACATTGCTGCATCCGAAACACAGGTTGCATATCGAGGACAAATGCTGGGGCTAGTATAAGATTAAATCTCTTGCTCTGAATAATATACTGAGACTTTCTGAGACTTTCTTTTATAGTGAAAAATTTTAATTTGGCACCAGCATGACATCAAGATTTTGGTGCACCTTTCCCTTTATATTAAAAACAGAACAGCATCCATGTAACAGCTTCTGGGAGCAGAGGAGAAGTCAACAGCCAGGATATGGTCCACTGGCCAAAATTACTGCATGATGAGTTGCTGATGGGCAACTGCCTGCAGCAGGCCTGTCTCAGCCCTGGGAGACCAGCACCACCGGACCTGGTAAGTGAAAACTGAGCTCTGGTGTTATGTGACAACTACATTTTTGCAGCCATGCTTGATACTGGCCAGAATGTTTATTTCCCATTTCTCTCTCAGAGTCTTCTGCTTATAATTACAGTATCTGCCTCTGCTCCTGAATTTTCTTTCATTTTCCAACTTTGAACCTGTGCTGCAAACTGTGACCCTTGAATAATATGATTGTATATAATCTCTTGATTTCTGGTCCTTTTTGAGTCAACTGATGCCTCTGGGTAAAACCTGGGAGCTATGATCTATGGTTTTCATAACATGTAGGCTATATTGTCTTTGTGGAGATCTTATTATAGAATGGAGTTTTTATTTACTCTGAGCTTTACACTGAAAATTACTCTTCGCATTTTACTTAAGAGATAATGTTTAACATCAGGAAAAGAAGACATTCAAGAGGCTCCTAGATGATTCTAGTATTACAATTAAGTCTGTAGATAAGATAGGTAATGGTTAACATGGACACTTGTGATTATATTGAGGAGTCTATTAGACAACTAGGGGGTCCCAAGTTTTATAAAACATTGGACAGAGTACCAAAGAATTTGTGGGGGAATTTAAGAGTTTGATGGAATATGCCCTGATGGGTGGAGCAATATTGAAGGACATTTTTATTTTGTTATGATTGTCACCCTGGTGGTTTATACTTTTATTATTTACTGAAAATACACAAAATACTTCTAAATCCACCAGAATGTCATATCATTTTAGGGATGGGGTCACTCACATCAAATCTTTCTCTCTATGTGGACACTTGTCTCCCTCCATTCCCATATCAGGGACACTACACATTTCCTTAATCTTATTAGTAAACTAGAATTAAAATGTACCTACAGTATACATTTTTTACTTGTGATGTTGAAACACTATTCTCAAATATTCTGCTTAAATTTGATATTAGGGCAGTTCAAAATGTATTGAATGTGATCTGGAAATGGAGGAGAGACAATGTGAATTTATTTTGGAATCCATTTAAGTTATCACACATAATTATGTTTCTTTCAATGCTTGTCCCTATATGCAAATATTAGGCACAGCAATGGAAACCAGACTTTTCCTGAGCTTTGCCAAACTGTACATGTGTTGCATGGATAGCAAAAAACATTTGAGCTATGGTAGTGATCATCTTAAAAGCTGGAAAAATAACTTACTGCACCTCAAGGTCAATTACAATATGTTAAACAAAACTTTTCATCAGTTGAGGCTTTCATAGACAAGACCACTACTAGTATGTTAGAAAGAAAGGATAGCCAAAAAGATATCGGATAAAGCTTATGAGAATGGTTCTATGGTGAGACTTTGCTAACATCTAAGGTAAGAATGTGCAATACAGGTATGGAAAACAGAACTGCAACATGCTAATTTCCACATTTAACTGTTACTACAATCAGGTTAAGAAGTGTGGTTTCAGTACAGGGATTAATAGCAGCCAGGTTTACAGCAGCTGGGAGGAAGTTCCCACACATAGACCACCAGGGATGTACATAAGGAGGCACTCAATGAGGAAAACAGTTGGGATGCTGAGTACCATGAAACAGAAGTGGCTGGCTGCATCACTTCTGGTCACAGTGTTTTCTGGTCAGAGGGGGCAGGAATCATTTCCTTTTAAGAGGTATTTAAGGCCATATGTTTTCCCATCTTGAATCCTTCTGAAGAACTTATATGCTCAAAACTAGAGATGAATGGGTGCGGGTCTCAGAACACACTGAACACACCTGAACATAGGGGATCCGAGTAGGATCTGAGTCTGGCTTGGGTTTTCCTGCCTAACTCAGAATCCAAAATGGCATGCTCGGTGCTGCTCTGTCTCTGCACATGTTCTCAACCTCTCAAGGGTGCAGTGTTGTTGGGCTGGGGCTGCTGTCACTGTTGTCCTGTCAATCAAGGTGCTGGAATAATTAAAGGGCTGCTGCTGTGTTGTCCATAAAAGGGCTGGGGCTGCAGTACATAAAGGAGTGCAGTGTCATCCTAGGGTGATGTATCAATCCAGGGGTGCTCTTCCCTGTACATAAATGGGTGCTGCAGTGTTGTCCTGCCCATTAAGGGGCTGGGGCTGCAGTACATAAAGGGGGCTGCAGTACATAAAGTGGTGCATCTGCGTTGTCCATAAAGGAGCTGGGGCTGCAGTACAACTGGTGGCTGCAGTATATAAAGGGGTTCTGCTGTGTTGTCCTGTCCATCAAAGGGCTGGGGCTGCAGCACAACCAAGGGGCTGGGGCTGCAGTAACTAAAGGAGTTATGCTGTGTTGTCCATAAAGTGGCTAGGGCTGCAGTACATAAAGGGGTGTGGTGTTATCCAGGGGTGCTCTGTCAATCCAGAGGTGCTCTTCCTCAGTACATAATGGGGTGCTGCTGTGCTGTCCTGTCCATCAAGAGGCTGGGGCTGCAATACCATCATGGAGCTGGGGCTGCAGTACATAAAGGAGTGCTGCTGTGTTGTCCATAAAGGGGCTGTGGCTGCAGTATATAAAGGGGGCTGCAGTACATAAAAGAGTGCTGCTGTGTTGTCCATAAAGGGGCTGGGCTGCAGTACAACTGGGGGGCTGAAGTATATAAAGAGGTGCTGCTGTGTTTTCCTGTCCATCAGAGGGCTGGGGCTGCAGCACAACCAAGGGGCTGGGGCTGCCATTACTAAAGGGGTGCTACTGTGTTGTCCATAAAGTGGCTAATGCTGCAGTACATAAAGGGGTGTGGTGTCATCCAGTGGTGCTTTGCCAATCCAGAGGTGCTCTTCCCCAGCTGCAGTGTTGTCCTTTCCATTAAGGGGCTATAGCTGCAGTACCATCAAGGGGCTGGGGCTGCAGTACATAAAGGAGTGCTGCTGTGTTGTCCATAAAGGGGCTGGTGCTGCAGTACATAAAGGGGGCTGCAGTACAAACAGGGTTGCTTCTGTGTTGTCCATAAAGGGGCTGGTGCTGCAGTACAACTGGGGGGCTGCAGTACATAAAGGGGTGCTGCTTTGTTGTACTGTCCATCAAAGGGCTGGGGCTGCAACACCACCGAGGGGCTGGGGCTGCACTAACTAAAGGGGTGCTGCTGTGTTTACCATAAAGTGGCTAAGACTGCAGTACATAAAGAGGTGCAGTGTCATCCAGAGGTCCTAGGTGCTCTGTCAATCCAGGGGTGCTCTTCCCCTGTACATAAAGGGGTGTTGCTGTGTTGTCCTGTCCATTAAGGGGCTGGGGTTGTAGTACCATCAAGTTGCTGGGGCTGCAGTACATAAAAGGGTGCAGCTTGTTGTCCATTAAGGGGCTGGTACTGCAGTACATAAAGGGGTGCTGCTGTGTTGTCTTTAAAGGGTACAGCAGTACATAAAGGGGGGCTGCAGTACATAAAGGGGTTTGGCTTGTTGCTAAAGGGGCTGGGGCTGTAGTACATAAAGTAGGGCTGCTCTGTTGTCTTTAAATGGGCTGAGGTAGCAAAACATAATGATGTGCAGCTGTGTTGTCCTGTCCATCCAGGGGCTAGGGCTGCAGTATCTAAAGGGGTGCTGTGTCATCCAGGGGTGCTGTTTCAATTCAGGGGTGCTCTTACCCAGTGTAAAAAAATAAAAGTTAAATTAAATTACCATTCCACAAATAAGAATAAAGAAAGATCTTTTTTTAATTTTATGTGTGTGTGTGTTAGTTATGCAATTATTGTTCGGTGACACTGCCATCCAGAACGCAGGTTATCACCCATGTATTGTGACACAATAAGGCATAGCTCAGTGTGTTATTCATATTCATAAAAAATATTTTGACACTGTAAGTGGCAGTGCAGTGTGTTATTCTTTTTTTCTTATCAATAAAAAAATATTGTGACACTGTAAGTGGTAGCGCAGTGTCTTATTTTTATGCAGAAAAATATTGTGACACTGTAAGTGGTAGTGCAGTGTCTTATTCTTATGCAGAAAAATATAGTGACACAGTAAGTGGTAGCGCAGTGTGTTATTCTTTTCTTATTCATAAAAATCTTGTGACACTGTATGTGCAACCGAAGGGTGTTATTCTCTTCTTATTCATAAAAAATCTTGTGACACTGTAAGTGGAAGCATAGTATGTTCTTTTCTTATTAATAAAAAATCTTGTGAAACTAAGTGGTAGCGCAGTGTGTTAGAAAAAAACATCAAATGGAAAGTTAGCTGCAGAAAGACATAAAATTGTCAATATGCCTTTTACCACATGTAGTGGCAAGGAAAGGCTAAGGCCTTGGCCTTTATTTAGGACTGGTGGTTCTGCCTCTTTTGATGGTGTAAGCCCTTCTCCCTGAAGACATTTCAAAAAAATTTAAATCGTTAAGGCACAGGAACCAACTGTGTGCACAAAAATGCAACAAATCCCTGAGGAGAGTCTAAGTGTGTTGGCAGGTGCCATGTGTGAGCCTGACCTTTCCAATACTGTACTCAAAGAGGAGCCTTCTTCCACCACTTGTGCATCCTCTGCAAATGTGGAGATGAGCAGCACAAGTCAACATGCTGACATAGAAATTGGGGATGCTTCTGTGGAAGTGCGCCAGGATGAGGAGAATATTTGTATAGCTGATGCTAATAAGGATGTTGATGTTGAGGAGGCTGATGATGAGGATCTTGTTGATGAGAATGTTGTTTGTGTAAATCAGGTCCCAGTGGAAACAATTGTTGCCCATGATAAGGAAAAGTCCATTGTCATGCATGGGCATAAAACAAAAAAAATCTACTTCTTATGTTTGGAATAATTTCTACCCAAATCCAGACAACAATTGTCAAGCCATCTATACACATTGTCAGTAGAGATAGGGACCTTTACCATCTAGGAACCACCTCCCTGTTACATCATCTATAGCGCATCCATCCAACATGTTTGCAAAATTCAGAAACTTTGGCTAAAAAAGTAACAACAAGCAGTCCAGCATCAGCTAGCACCCTTCTCTCTGCTAGATCCAAGCACCAGCCATCTTCACCACCAATATCTTCATCAACAATATCCTCAATCATGTAGTGGTTTGATTGGGTCCCCAGAAGACAAGCTACCAATGGACAGCTGACATTGCTGGCAATGATCTCTATGTGCACAAACTGGCTTTACAGAGGAAAGATGTTGTCGCCATCATCATCTGATTCCTCACCCTCATCAGTGTCTACAATCATTTTTCTTCACACAATATTAATTAGTCCCCACTGGAATACACCATTATAGGTGCCTTTATAATTTTTGGAAAATAATTTGTGGTAAAGATCTTCTTTGTGGAATTTGTAGTTCATTTTGATGAACATCATCTCTTCCACATTTTAAGGAAGTAGCCTCCTACACCGATTGCTGTCAAGGTTCCTGGCTGGTCTGATTACTCTTTTAGAGTACACACTGGAGGGTGGGCAGCTCAAGTAAAGCAAAGCCAGTTTTTGCAAGGGCCTCCAAATTGCTGTTTTTTACTGCTAGTAGTCAAATTGACTATCTGATATGCCTATTTGGATGCTATCATTAAAAAAAGTCCTCAACCATTCTTCGAATGGTAATCATATCAGATGGAGTCATGGTAGAGGTCTGGAATAAAATTGTAGGCATTTTTTTAAAACCTGACCAGATGTCAAAACTTGATTGTGTTAACTCATCTGCATCACCAATGGGTCTTTTGGGAAAGTTTAGTTTTTCCTAGTCAGCTGCACTTGCTTGAGAAACTGAAGGAGGAGCCATCGCTGCATCACATGCCACTTTAGCTGACAATTTGCTTACCAACAGGTCTTTGCATCTTTTTAGATCTGTATCCATTGGGAAAAAAAGACACGACATATGACTTAGGATCCAGCATGGTTGCCAAAATTTATTGATCCAATTGGAAGGTCCTGGCAACCTTTGGATCCTCATGAAGCAAATAAAGGACTTGATCTACAAGTCCAATGGACTTTTCAGAATCGCTTCATTTCTGCTTCACCAGTTTCTCAGTTGCTTTTTCAACAGCCTAATTAGAGGAATTACCTTACTCAAGCTGGCAGTATCTGAACTCACTTCACGGGTGACTATTTCGAAGGGTTTCAGAACTTTGCACAACACAGAAAGTATTTTCCACTGAGCTTGAGTAAGGTGCATTCCCCCTCCTCTTCCTGTGTCATAGTTTGCTGTGTAGCTTTGGATGGCTTTTTACTGTTCCTTCATCTGCTAAAGCATATAAAGGGTGGAGTTCCTCCTTGAAACTATCTCTTGATTTAGCTGGTGGCAGGATAAATTCAACATTTCTTGCAGGTGTTGCAATTTTCTACATGCACCTGCTGAATGTCGAAAATGTCCAGAAATTTTTCGGGCCACCAAGAGCATCTCCTGTATGGACCTGTCATTTTTTAAAAACATTGCACCACCAAGATGATTATGTGAGAGAAACATAGGATGTGTTTGCTTTCACAATATTGGAGGAGTTGTCAGAAATTACAAATCCTAAGCAGAGTACTAGCAGGTTAAGCCATTTTGCAATGACTTCCCTGAGATTTTCTAAAAGGTTGTCAGCAGTTTGCCTCTTACTGAAACTGGTGATACACAGTGTAGCCTGCCTCTGAATGAGCTGCTGTTTCTTATATGCTGTTGGTGCCGCTGAAGGCAATACACCCACCCAGTCGGCCATAATAGTCATGTAATCTGGTGTTTGCTCTGTGCCTCTTGTCCACATATCTGTGCTTATGTGGAAAGTGAGTACAATGGCATACTGGAGAACACTAATTCATTTTTGGTAACATCCCTGTACAGGCTGAGAATTGCTTTTCTAGTGAAGTGGATCTAGATGTGATTTGGTAGCGGTAACACAGGACCTTAAATAACTGTCTATGCAACTGGGTAACTGCTGTCATACTTGCTCCCCCTTGCAAAGGATTGTTTAACAGTCAATAGTTTTTTTTAAACTACTACTTCCTGGTCCTTTTCTGGGAAGAAGATCAACTCCTAGCAGCAACAGGTGTAGTGCTCAAGGATTCTTCTCGGGCAAGGACTGATGTGAATGATTTAAATATTTTTTGTTAATGCCTCCCTCATAAATTTGCTTTGGAATCAAAAAATGAAATAAAATTTACTACTAATCAAACCTTCCTTTCCCTGCCTTCAACTTCATACATACCTCAAACCCCTCGGGCTCTGACCTAATTTTTTAATAATTAAAACATTCTTGGTTTTTAAACTTCCTATAGTATCATATAGTTTATTAAACTCCCATCCTGCCTAGCACTGTAGTGCCACTCTGTACCATGTTGGAAGCTGAACTGCCACTCATTAGTGCCACTCACTGCTGTCACTTAGCTTCATTAGCCAGCAAGCTTGTTGCATTCTTTTGGCCTAAATGGGATGAAATCAATATTGTGAGCAGTGATGTGGTCAAAATTGACTGGAAATGACTGGAAATAAATGTCATTGATGTTAATAATACTGTAGGAACAAAAGCAGGCCCAAATTATGTGATTTTAGCTGTTTTTATGATTTAAAAAAAAAAATACAGATCCAAAACCAAAACACGGGGATCAATGCACATCCCTACTCAAAATGCGTTAAGGATCACAGGATTGCATGTAAGGACTAAAGGATTGCTTTTACCACAAGAAGGGACCTGAGGACCTGAACTTTCGCTTGTTAGACACTGTTCGGCATTATCTGTACTGCCATCATTGCATACACAATGCTGACTATGCATCTTAATTCTGGTACGCAAGCTTTGGGCCACCCCTTGTTACTGGCTAATCATTGCTTAATTCACTTTTCATGTTTTATATTTTGCAGATGCTTTTATGTGTTGGTTTATTATGGGCCTAATGACATAATACATCTGTCAATACTTGTTACAATATTACACTATATTGTGCCTTCTGTTTCTTTCCACATGTATGAAACTTGTTTGAAATACGCTCTGCAAGAGAAGTAATATGTTTTCTTTCTAATTCATATGGTTTAGCACCACCTGGTGATCACACATATATTTTCTATTTTCTACACGTTTATCAGGGGCATAAGTGTGTCTACTAAAGGCTGCTTTACCAGTAGCACTAGGGGTGGAATTTTTAAACTGTACACAGATTTAGAAGTTGGTTAATAAAAATTACTATATAGTTAAATGTTACAGTGTTCTGAGTCCAACATTGTCAGATAAACTTGTTTATACATATACTTCATGGTGAATGGTGAGATACCACATATCAGCTGCTATTTAAAGTTTTTGTTTATTTTGCAATAAATTACACTGCACAATAATGAAAATGTTTCCGATGTGAAAATAGTTACTTCTAATTGATTTCAGCATGTAAAGAATGAATATGACATTTAAAACTCTCAGTTAGCTCTGAGTTCCGAGATATAGCCCATTTATGACGATGTACGGGTATTCCTAGTGAAGTGGGCAGAATGGAGAGAATCTTACCAGCAATCTGTGTTCCATGCAGAGGGGGCAAGGCCTAATGACCCAATTAAATTAAACAGTTATTTGTTCCCTCCCCTATTCAAATATATGCGATTCACGGGATTACCCACACAAGATAACTGTGGTGCACTGAGTGACAAGCATAGTGAGCGATTCCACCAAGACATTTCAGCAATGGAACAAAGATATCAGGGTAGGTGAATCACTACTGTTGGATAGTGACAAGAGATGCCCCAGAAGAGGAGTACAAGTGACAAGCAAAGAGAAAGCACCCCCATGAATAGGCCACTATATTAGATAGTACTTTCATATGCTGTATGTTTGTTTCGTTTTGTGTTTTTATTTGTGATTGATTGAATTAAAACAATTGTTATTTATTTTCTATCAAGAAAATATCAGATTATTTTTAAATAGCTTTTCGCTATGATTATATTACTAATGTGCATACAGTATAGTGGAAGTAGTGTAGCTCAAAGATAGAGCTAGTAAAAACATTCTGAAATTATTTTAGATTTTCATGACCTCAAATGAGTAATATATGACTATATTTAGAAAGGAAACAAATTAAATTATTAATTTGTTGTACAGTGTTATAAGCAGATACTGGGATCTGTAGCCTGTAGGCTATTTACACCATATATTACATTACTGTTTAATAAAAACTGTTCTTTCAAATGAAGTCCACATGAGCTATACAAGCCATTGATTATAGATAGATTTTTCTAACTGAATCTATGGAGTTTTAGCCATATCTGTCCTAATATCAATTTTGATTATCTTCCATGTATAATTGGTATCATATTAGAGTATTTCTATTTGAAACCATTTATTATCAATATATTTATAAGAGACTGATCCTTAAACCATTGAATAACCTACTTTTATCCATCATGATTTCACTGTTGACTGTTAAATAGTCAATACATTCAGTGTGGGATATATTACAGTTGATGTTTGGTCTACAATATCTTCTGTATTACTATTTGATGTATTATTTTCTTTTATATGCAGCATGCTTTTTATAATGTAAATGAATGTGTATTACAGTATATGTAAACTTATTCAGGAGTTTATTCATTATTGGTTTATGCCTGCAGTGCTGCACTTTACTAGTGCTCCATAAAATACTTATTTTTTGGGTGGTGAAGGAATGTGTGCTTCTCCCCCTTTGGAGCAGCTGTTATAGCTCAAAGTTACTGTACATCTAATAATACAATTTATTTTTATCTATCCTTTTGTCACAGCATATTACACTGAAGGTGTGCATTTAGTGTTTCATTAAGAGGTTGCCTTAAATACTTCATTCAAGTTATTTAACTAGAACAGTGCAGAAAAGTATTCATGGTTTAATTACAGTTGTGCAGTGTAGATTCCTCAGATAGGCTACACTATATGTGCCAAGTCTTCAGTCACTTTTTAGTATATTTTTCCACAGCATTGTAGCCTGTTCCATGTGTGCTTGAAAATCATCAGTAAACAACATTCTAAGGATGGTAAGTTTTTCCATTGTAATTGGTTAATAATTTAAGTTGGTACATTGATCAATGTAATTAGTAACTATACATTTTTAACAGATTCAAATTGCATAATGAACCATTGGTGTCTATGGGCAGAGCAGCAAACTACAACTATAGTAATGAGATGCAGTATACATGCCTCGGCCTCCCCTTCTTCAATTTTAGAGCTAGTGAAGGTGAACTGCAGCAAATTGTTACATATACTGCCAGTCTGTTAAAAAATTCAAGCACTGCAGTGGCTCAATGGCTCTATCAATGCTGTGGTAAATACTGCAGAAAGATTATCATTTGTTGAGCTATTGTATTTAGCTTATGAACTAATTCTGAGTTCTGAATTCTCCCTGTGTGACCCTCCATCTACAGAAACCTGTCACTGGATGTATAGAAACTTACCTAACCCTATAAGAACTAACCTCTATTATGCCTGATCTAAAATGGCTGACCTTATTGAATAATTAAATCAAGCAGGCATTACAGACACC
This sequence comes from Taudactylus pleione, assembly GCA_031769625.1. Classification (NCBI taxonomy): domain Eukaryota; kingdom Metazoa; phylum Chordata; class Amphibia; order Anura; family Myobatrachidae; genus Taudactylus; species Taudactylus pleione. The sequence goes on from JAUIMM010000182.1 coordinate 6,955,781, forward strand.
TGGCTAAATGAAAAAGTAACCCCTACTTTATAAATCAAGGTTCAGGACCACAAGGGCAGCGGAGTGGCAATTTCCTTTAAAGAAATGCAAAACAAAAACCACATCAAATTATGGTCAACTCCATGGGAATAATTTGTTTAGGGCCAGATTGAGATCTGCATGCAATGCTGATATTTATGAAGTTTAAACGACTGGTAGCCATTGTGCATGTATGACATCTACAATGTACATGTGCAGCAGTTGTTTTGCGATCACATACAAACAGAGTATTCACTTGCAAAATTAGTGACAGGTAGTGAATGTTTGGGAGTGGTAACAGTGGGTTGTTAGAAAATCGCAGGCGTATCAAACCATTTAAACACCATTGTCAAGGCATGCATAATAACCCACTTCTTCCTTGCTCTTAGCAGGAGAGCCCTTTATGTGTCTGGAAACCTGCTGTGTCTGTGGAATCTTAGACTAAAGCTGGCCACACACTAGACCAACTTACATCCAACCAGCCAACTTGTTGATTGGTTGGAATGAAAATCTGGTAAGGAATGGGAGTAAATGATGATCAGCAATTTGCTCCTAAATGCCAGAAAACAGATGAAAATGGTTGTCAGACAAGTTTTTTAAATGTTTGATCTAAACAATTTGTTCAAACAACAGTTTTGGTCCATTTTCCTGTGTTTGGGAGCAAATTGCTGATTGTCATTTGCTTTCATCCTTTACCAGATTTTCATTCCAACCAATCAACTAGTTGGCTGGTTGGACAGATAATCTTTAGATGTGTGACCAGCTTTACTCAGAAGGTTGATGGACACCTGATCTCCATTTTATGTTTCTGGTTTTGTTCATGAGTGACAGATGTGTGATGCTTTCATTATCTCAAAGCACTGGGCACCGAGTGAGTCATTAGCATATTTTTGCAATTGCAATTTGTGAGACATCACAGCTGCAATGGCATTTGCGTGTGGATCTGAATCAGGCCCTTATTTCAATGTACTGTTTCTCAGAGTTTTTACAAGTTGGTTTTTAAAAGTAATTTCCACCTACCCTTGGGGTGGAAAGCATGTCTGCAAGAAATCAAAGACTCCTTGACTTGTGTGAGTGCCATGGGAGTGTTGTGAGCATGTATGTGTGATTCTAAGATGTGTATATGGAAAAGGGAAGACAGTTTTGATGAATCTCTGGAGCAAGTGCCAATGGTAATGATGGCTGTTGAGGCAGCTATCATAAAATCAATCAGTGGCATGGGTTTCTGTTTGTAGATACATGAGCCACTCCAGTAGCCCTAGTGATTCTCACATTAGCATAAGGTAATAAATAGGCTTCTGAGTCTGCCTACAACCTTAGCCACTTTTAATGTGACTCAGAATCAGCCCCTTTTTTGTACTGGGATCTGGCAGTATTTGTGACACTTTTAGGGGTACATTTACTAAGAATTGTTTTGGTCCAAATTGCAATCATGGGGGTAAATTGGCATTTTTCCAAATACGGTATCTTTAGAGGTGATCATGGCTGATTTTGAAGTTAAAATACACCCAAAAATACAACTAGAAATGAATACACCATCATCTAAACACAGCAGTACTTCCATAGACAGGAATACAACACAGGAATTTACCAAAACTCATGATTAGAATCACGGGCATAATAAAACCAAACACAGTGTAAAAATAGAACTTACAAATAGACAACCTCCTGAGCAGCATGTCTAGCCGAAACATACACAGATAAGTGTGATCCGTGTGTGTTGTTGCCTTCCAGGGGTAAATAGATGGTTAATTTTTAAAAAATTATGTGCCATCCCCCCCAAAAGCCTAACAAGCCCTGGGCTCCTGAGCCAGTCCTGGTTCTAAAAATATAGGGAAAAAATGTGTAGGGTTTCCCCATACTTTAGGAACCAGCACCGGGCTCCCAGATCAAGTCCTGGTTTTAAAAATATGAGAAAAAAATATGTGGGGTTCCCCCAATTTTTAAAACTAGCACCTGACTCTAGCCAGGGTGTAATGCCACAGCCAGAGGACTCTTTTATCGGGTCTCCCTGCCCAAAGCAGTAACACCCCAAGCTATTCAGCACAAGCTGGGGATCCCAGGGGAGGTGGTAACCCCCAATAAACCCTCCCCCTTCGAGTACCACAAGCTTGCGCTGAAGCCTGGGGATATTCCCTGCACGGCTGGCCAGTGGGTGCAGGGATATTAAGTGAAAATTAGAATTATACTATTGTTTTTACAATAGAACTACAGGTGCCAGCATGCCTGCACTTTGGAACTTGTGGAACTATAAGTGCCAGCAGACAGCCAGCAACGATACCTCATTGTAAAAAAAACTAGTAATAAAAAGACAGTACACACACACCATATAATTTAAACATTTATTACATACCTAACACACTCACACATACTTAACTTCTACCAGATGTTCATGTCCCCTTCTCCAGTAAAATTCCCACAGGTTTACCTGTGAAAAAAAAATCCAATACTCACCTACCTCTGGCGTTGCTTCAGTCCCCTTCTCCTGTAGGCTCCACGGGTCTTGGCAAAAATAATAATAATAATAATAATAATAATAATAATAATAATTCTTGCCTTTACAATTACCAGTAAATTAACAAATACATATTTCAATCCATAATACAAGAGGCACAACATTTGTATGTTCAGAAAAAGTAAAACCTATTTTGAACACTACTGTAATGGAAGTAACATATTCCAGTATTGTAATCCTAATTGTAACTGTACATGGTTTATACATTATTTTTTTCTTCTTCATGTTCCTCTTGAATCCCACATACGATGATGTCACATTTAGCAAACTTCTGAAAATACACTACTGCTAAGTGATCTTACACAGCTATGATACAATCTGTATTAATAAAGTTTTTTCTTCACTTACCACCACCTTGTTCAAAAAGATGTAAGATGTGACTGGCTTAATGACATAGAAGGCTGATAGGGTCATGAATCTACAGGACATGGCCATTTATAGACTTTTACTGCACAAATAACCTCTCAGACAAGTAAAGCAATGTGTTTCACAGTGTCACTACATCATGCTTTAGTCAGTGTTGTGAAACTCCATTAACCTTTTGCAAACTCTTGAGCTCTGATCTTGCCAGTAATAATCTAATGAAATTGTTGAAGGTTTTGTCACTCACAGACAATATGCTCCTGATTTCATGATCCAGAAAGCTCTTTCAGCTAAGGTTCAGCAAAGCAGTAGGCATAGGAAATAATGTATATATACATTTAATACATTATATGCTAAATTTATTAGGAATAAGAATTTTATATGTAACAAGATACAATAGTCAGTCATAACACTCATATATATTTGTTTTAATTTATAATCAATATTTGGCTTTTAATATAACTTTTAAAAGACAAAATAATTCAGTACTTTTGCATTGGAAGATAACTATTGTTTTAATTATACTGTTTCCTGATTTATTCTGAAACAATTTCCACCATTTACCTAATAGTTAAAGTGTAAAGGAGATAAAATGTAAGAAAAAGAGAGAGAAAAAGTGGAAAAAAAATGTATGTACCAAGGAATATGTCTGGGGCTTTCTCCACACTGAGGGTATAAAAATCTGTTCAGGCTTCAGTCTACATTAATGATGATACAATTGTCAGCAGTGTAATACTGCATATAAGCAGACAAATAGTAGACATGTATTGAAATTAATAAATGTCTAAACAAGGTAAACAATATCAATAGTGTTGTATATGAGATGAAATCAATTCTCAATTTCCTGTATCCTCTGTCACATTTGCCCCACTCTTATGATTGCTTCTCCATAAGAAAGTGTAGACGTTGGGGTATAAAAACAATAAATACATCATATTTTGTACTTATTTATTTATTCATTTTAAGAGTTTTGCTGCAGAAAAACCATTAACAATTTTAGGCCTATATTTAATTACATTTAATAGCTATTATTCTACCCAGCCATGGTAGTGGTTTAAGGGGTATTAAGGGGTATTGGGTAATCAAGTAGGTATTAACATTCCAGTATAGATACCCTATATGGACAGAATGGCACTTCACTTTAAAAGCCAACAAACCCTTCAAAACCAGTTAAATCAGCACAACAGAATCTACCACTCTTTTGCATAATATCCATAAATTAGCACTATTAAGTGTAAGAGGTGGATCAGTACTATATGAACAGTGGTAAAGACATAACTAAAGGGAAAGTCCATCTGGGTCATTTAGTTTTAGAATATCCTTTTTCCCTATATCCCAAATTATGAATGAGCTTTAGGGGTAAATTTACTAAAGTGAGAGTTTTAAAAAATGTACAGTAGATGATGCCCATAGCAACCAATCAGATCCTAGCTTCTAAAAGGTGCTAGTTAAAAGTTAAGTAGAATTTGATTGGTTGCTATGGGCAACATCTCCAGTTCTAAAAACTCTCACTTTAGTACAGTAAATATACCCCCTAGAGCCTACAAATGGGACATACAGTACAGTATTTCCTTAGTTACTTGGGCCATAACAGATGACTGTTCAGTTTTCTCTTTCCTCCACTTTTGCACATTTCATTCGACCTAGTACACTAACAAAGAAGTTTGTTAAAAACTGACTAACACCAAAGCAAGCACTATCTGTTTGTCAGTATGGGTGATAGGATGAAGACATTTTTTGCATAGTCAAGATGTAATAGCCCAAGGCATATAGAACAGCTTGGAGATAACAACTGAGTAGAAAATTACAAACTAACTGATCCATTATCATGATTACCACCCCATTTACAACATCTGTATTTTTATATTTATTCAAAGTAAACAAATGTTAACTGCCAACCTCCACACCATCATCATTATTATTTTCTTCAAAATCAGAACTTTAAATTAGCATTTGGAGTTGGGTAATTGTATATGTTCATGTGTCACTGCTTTTATTTTGTGTGTGAGTTGTCTCCACCAGTAAATAAATGCTTTTTGACAAAATGCTGCTCTTGTTGATGTTTTTGAGTTTCTTATGAAAGGGAAACTACCCAAAGGCATTGTAGATTTCTGATTTGTAGATGTGGTAGCTTCTAGGGGATTAGAGGTGATTAATTTTCAATCTTTCAATGTCACAATATGTAAGTCAACCTGTTCTATGAAACTTAATAACACAATGTGTAAGTCCTAATCTACAAAATTTGAGCAGTTAATTTCAGCATGACTCTTTTTCCCTACTTATTTCACTAATTATAGCTAGAGAGGTTACTGCCATGACAGCTTATAGCAAATTGTATAGCAGGTACATCCCATTCAGTTTGATTACTTAAAATGTAGTCAATTAATTATCTTAACATTTTTGCTCTGTTCCTGCACTTTTACAAAAATGTTTCTTTTTTTGGGATGTTTGATTAATATTACCATTAATAGAACAAATAAATTGTATACTGGGAGTAAATGAAGAAATCTTTAGAAGTTTGTAAAAAAAATGTACTAAATTCAAAAGTTCTCACATTGACTAGTATTTGTGCTAGTCAATACTAGTGGACAGTGGACAATAATGAAAACCAGTGGCAAGTTTTCTGATACAGCAAATCAAGAAAGATGAATGATACTCCATGCTAGTGCTATCTCAGATCCACATCCACTCAGCCAAATCAATATAAATTTACTGTTGCTGCCCTAGCTCTATTAAAAAAATTACAAATATAAATAATTACAAATATTGTGTAAAATGAATCAGCAACTTTGTACCTCTCTAAACTGTTCTGTTCTAACAAAAATTTGTTTCAAACATAATATATCTAGAACTGTGCAGAGCTCTCTTGATTACCACTTGGATTATCAATTATTCAAAAAGTACAGTAGAATAACATTGTTCATTATTCTATCAATCATTACCGGTTTGGTTGTAATCTTTGACTTTGTGAGTTTCTTTCCAATTCCTCTAATAATACCATATCTTGTTAATTTTTCAAAAAAACAAGCTACTGTATTATGATCCTCAGACACAAAATACCAGTATTAAGCCATTCCTTAGACTTGCAGAATATGATATGTCAAAGGTAACTAATGTACCACTTTTTGATAATCTACTGCCTGTATTAAAAACATTAACTACAGTACCAATAGTGAACTGGTTATCTGCCCTGCTGATAAGGGTGGGGTGGTAAAGGTCCAGTGGATGATTGAATTAATTGGTTGCTAGTTTCCTGTATGTTGAGTTCTTAGTGTGCCCAAGCCTATACACACTGCCTAAAGTGCATACAGTAAGTCCATTACAAATCCACCATGTCACCCAATTATATCAGCTAGGGGCTATCTGAGGTATGCCAGTGACTTATTTGATAAAATCCATTCCCTGGATGACATTCCAGATCGACCATTGCTTGTTACTATGGATGTCAACTTGCAGTAAATTACAATACCTCACCATCTGGTCCTACAGTAGTTGAACATAGATGTATTTTGACCAATATGTCACTTGATGTTTTGCTTACAGAATTTATTGTCAAATTTTCATAGTTAGTTTTTGTGAATAATAATTTATATTATGGTAATAATTATCACCTTTAACTGTCCAGGAAGGTCATGGGTTCTAATATGGGCTTAGTGTATGCCAACATTATTATGTTTTATTATGAGAATGATTGCATTTAGCCACAATATTGATCTGACATTATGTACTATAAGAGGTACAGATGTCCCCAGTTACATTGTTGATTGCACCACAAATGTGTGCACGCATTGCACATGCGATTCCCTGTGCCTGCATATGCTATGGTACGCTATGCATACACTGCAATCCTACAATATGATTAACCTCAAGAACATTAATTTACAGTCATTTCCAGTCAATTTTGACCACATTACAGCTCACAAAATTTTTCCATCCCGTTTATGCCAAACGGTTGCACCAAGCTAGCTGGCTGACTAAGCTAAGTGACAGCAGGGGCAACACAAACAAGTGGCAGTTCAGTTTCAAACATGGATCATCTAGGAAACAGAGTGGCAATGCAGTGGCAGACAGGATGGCAGTTTATTGTAAACTGTATGATGCTAAAGAACAGTGCTGGCTAACCTTGACACTCCAGCTGTTATGGAACTACATAACCCAGCATGCACTGCTACAGTTTTGCTATTAGGGCATGCTAAAACTGTGGCAGGGCATGCTGGGATATATAGTTCCACAACAGCTGGAGTGTCAAGGTTAGCCAACACTGCTATAGAATGTTTAAATTAATAAAGAACTGGACCGGAGGCCCGAGGGCAGTACAGGGAAATGAAGGTGGAGTATGACGTGGAAGAGAGTTTGATTGATTGAGTAATTGATTGATAAACTAATCACTATTTTATTACTGCTAAAAAAAAACAAAGCAGAGAAGTGGAAATTGCTTTTAAAAAACTAGCACACAAAATGGATTAAAGTGGTGCATTCATTAATAAATTGATTGATTGGTTCATTCATTGATTAATTAATTAATTATAATTGATTGATTGATTAAGAAAATTAAATTTAAGGCCATAAAAGTTTGCATTGTCAAAATCCAAGGATTTCTTACAAGGGTTGAAAGAGAAGCCAAGAAAATTAATAGTTGCACTGCAGAGCAGCTAACTCCAAATCATCCTATCTTATACAAACAAATATTAGGAGGCTGACCTGCTGGCCATACTACCCCCCTAATTGGGAACACACCCCTGTAGTACATTTATGAGGTGCACCAGTGAGTCTAAATAAGAGGGATAATTCACACAAAAAAATTACTTTGAAAAAAGTAAAGTAAAATTAAAAAAGACACCAACTGCAACACAATGTGTAGATATTAAGGTGGTGGCCCCTGACCTACTCACTATTAGAGTTCTTAAACATGCGTATCGCAGCCTGAATTTTTTAGAGCACATAAAAAATTTGATTTTGATAAAAGTTAAACAAAAAACTTCCCAACAACTGCAACACTCACAGCTCACACTGCATGGAGACACAGCACTTTTATATCTAACTGAATAAACAAACTGGGTACAGTGCACAGAATAGAAAAAATTATAGAAAAATATATATTTCTTTATTTTTTAAATTTGTAGCTCAGCTCACACTGTGGGGATTCAAAGAACTTTCATATATAAATACATGAACAAACACAATGGGTTGCAGTGCACACAGGTTGTACAAACTTTTGTTTAACTTTTTTAACTTTTTATTAATTTTTTTTACTTTTTTTGCAAAATACACTGCAGAGTCACACTGCTTATATGTGAACGCAGTGGGGTATGGCCTGCAGAGTCAGTGTAGCACCACTGTGAGACAGAATAATTAGACTAAGGGGACTGGATACAGAACAATAGACAAAGAGGCAGGGAGTGGATGGACACAGCACAGCCAATTGTGGATGGACAAAGGGACAGGAAGTGGATGAACACAACACAGCCACTTGTTGATGGACACAGCAAGGCCACTTGTGGATGGACACAGCACAGCCACTTGTAGATGGACACAGCAAAGTCACTTGTAGATGGACACAGCACAGCCACTTGATGGACACTGCACAGCCACTTGTGGATGGACAAAGCATAGCCACTTGTGGATGGACACAGCATAGCCACCCACTTGTGGATGGACACTGCACAGCCACTTGTAGATGGACACAGCACAGCCACTTGATGAAGACAGCACAGCCACTTGTGGACGGACACAGCAGAGCATAGCACAGCACACAACGGCATAACTGGAGTCAAATGGCACTCAAATCACCATGGGAGGGCTTTATATAGAATCCAAAACCCATAAAAATCAAATATCAGGATGAATAAGTTTTGCCTCGATTTGGAATCCCAGCTTTGAGGGGAAAACCTGAGCCAGGGCTCAGGTTTACTCGGAAACTAGAAGATTGAAGCAGCTTGGATTTCCTAAAATCTTAACTGCACACCTCTAAGATATACAATATTGATGTTAAATAGTGTCTTCAGTTACTATCTGACCATATAAAATACACTGAAATATGACAATTGTTCAAACTTCCAACATTTCAACATTTCCAACATTTCAAGAGTATACACTAGTCAAGAAAGGTAACAACTGTCCCAAAATATGTCATGCATCTGTTATTCTGCTGTAAAAAATACTGATATGTAACATATATATCACCAAACACAGCATAACCTAGTTCTACCGATCATTTAGATTGGGATTAGATGTGAGATTATCATTGTCATAAGTAAGACTGTACAAATTTTTGTGAATTAGAGTCTATAAATCATCTTGTATATTCCAATTATATTTTGGTATGACATTCTAATATTACATGTTATAAAACACGTATTATTTACATATGGTACATTTATGATTAGTCTGATGACAAAGTCAAAAGAAGCATAAAATTAAAAGTTAGTTAAGGTGATTAAGCACAAAGGCGCTGATTAGTAAATCTTTTGATCAATTATAAAAATAATCAATAGAAATTCCATTAAAATATGAGGTGGTTTTTGGGACAGGCTATGAGAAAGAGCTTGATAAAATGTTTTCCTTAATTTGAATGATGTTAATGTTTTATAAACCTGCAGATTTAAAACAGTGGTGACTATCATGGCAATCACATGTCACATGATGCAATGAGCACAGAGGCTTTGGAACTCCTCTCTGTGCTCTGCTTCACTGTAATATTCTCCTTTTTCCCTCTCTGACAACACACAACATCCTGAGCATCTGGGAGCCTGTGTAAGGGCAGCAGACTGACTGCCTGGCAGCCATAATTATTTTCCATCCAAAGCAGATGTATAATTGAAAGATACTTAACTAGCTATTTAAAGAAAACAAGAAAAAACAATGTGAGATTACTGATTCAACTATTCATCCCATTTATTCTCTCTTTGATTTCAATTAGGATAACTTTCAGTTTAATAAGGTGTGACACGATCACCAGAGATGGTGATAGTGAGCCCTGGATTCTGTGTGAGGCTAGAGGGATCCACCCACACAGGGAACTTAAACCATGTGTTAGCTCACCTAATGGCTGCCCAGTGGATTCAGTCCAGGGAGGACTGAGGCAGACCAGTCAGACAGAGCTCACTATGCTAGCAAGCCATTGAGGGCCAGGATGCCTAAGCCTAGACCTGTGGGAGACAGGGAAGGCTACCAAACTCTTTGACTGAACTATGATACATGCAAGGAAGCAGTCCAGACTGTGAGGCTGTGGCAGGACAGCTGTCAAGTGAGAAGCCAGAGGTCAAGCCACGCCAGGCTAATAATCCCAGTGTTACTCTGCAGGAGGCAGACAGAGATTTTGGAATATGTTTGCAGACTAGCTGCCCAAGGTTTGTCAGGGGTGAATAAGTGAGTCAGTGCCCTGATGGGGACTAGGCATCTGTTGTTTTGTTTCCTTATCATATTGACATTAAAGCTTTATTTAATTTATTTTACCTGGAAAAGCTGTGTGGACCCTCACTTCAGCACTAAACACTGCACCACTGACACCTATATACCGAGCTAAAGGCCTGATTCAGACCCGGCTGCAAGGCTGCATTCACATGCAGTCGTCCACAGCCAAAGTATGCCCTCGATCGCTAGCAAGACATTTGCATACCCACTATGTTTTGCCATGCGATCGCAGTATGAAATTAGATGCCCATCAGCCTGACACAAGATGCCCACTTTCCTTTAGAAACATACATCATCTCCAGGAAGTGTATGAAACAATCGGTAACATCGGCTGACATCGGACCCATACACACCACTTGTGGCTGACCATACCCTACCACAAGCACTGTGAGTACTGCTGTGTATAATTCAGTCATGTGACATGTATGCTGATGATGCGTCTTATTTAAACATGCCCCTGAAATGGCGTTCCAATGCACAGATGCGCCAGCGTTCGCACCACCACACCCACGTTACCATCGACAACCCCATCACCACCCACAAACAACATATCCTGCCACTTATGCTTGCGGAGCATCTGTGTACTGGCTGTGAACACTTCCCGATCACAGTGACTGGTTCGCCAACGCGCACTTTATCTTGTAAAAATGCGCAGATTGCAAACATCGGCAGGCTGCATGCAAATGCAGCCTTATGAGTGGGTCTGAATCAGGCCCTAATTTCCCTGTGGTATCACAAAGGTTATTAGATATCAAACTCCTCTATAGGCTTAAAAATATACCTCCCTATTAAAGTTACCGCCTACTTGTTCTGCTAACTGTTTAAAGTCAGATCCTACATGTTTTATTTTTGTCTCTATACCAAGTTTATGTCATATTGCGATGCAACATTATTTGCACCACTTAACTAAATGTAGGATTAAGGAATAAACTGCACCAGTCAAAGCAACTGAAGGTGACAACTCCTTAATTATACCCACATTGATTGTATTAGTAACCTTGCTCATGGTGAATGGGTAGGATATTTTAGTGCCTCAAGACATCAGTTAAGAAAAGCATGTAATTTTAAATGGCACCAATTGTAGCCTAAAACTGCATGAATAATTAATTACACTGAATACAATTAGCATAAATGATGGAAAAAAACAAACTCAGGGCCTTATTAACATAATATTTAAATCAAATGTGTCTCTTTATATCAATGATGTGCATTAATATTGGATATAGACAATTCCGTCATGAATTAATTTATAGAATATTTTAAATATAACCTTAATTTCCAAATAACATATAACAAAGGGATTTTAACCTAAGGAAACCGTTATGTGCATTAAATGAATTATCTATAGACTACTATAATAGTTGTTTATTTGCCTTAAGGAGTTTCAATTCTAACTTTAATTTCATCTGTGTCATTTGATATTATCATCTGGGAAAGCTTGTGGCAAGTACTTTGCCCTGGTAATAGCTGACTGCTCTCTTTGATATCATCACTTCCAATTCCTAATAGACAGAATAGTATTCATTGTGACTAACAGGAAACAATTCTGTCCAGTGTGATTAGTAATAAATACCTTAAAGTGCTTATCACATTGGCTATTAAGACTCTCTGTTGTTGTAGTTATATATTTTGCATTGTAATGAAAGACATGCTGATAATGTGAGAGTGATATTCGTGAAATATTTCTGCATCCTGCCAGGAGTTTGTATGATGTTTTATAAACTTAGACTGCTCCAGAAAGTTAGCTAAACATTGACACTCTCTTTTGTCTTGTATTTGCTGAAAATATTGCTACAGTATTAGAATAAGACTAAGCTCCTATGTATCATTGTTGGCTAGTGGGCTGTGCTATCTACCATTTTGCATAGCTGGATACTGTGTCTTAATGATACATATGGGGCATATTTATTAAACATTTTTGTGAGAAATCCACAAAAAGTAAGTTTCACCTGGATGAAAAAAAAACAGCCCCCACATATTTTGTGAAATAGGCTACTCCAGCTTTTTGCTCACTAAGGGGCATATGTATCAAAGCTTGATGTGAGACAAAATTATGAAATATACTGTATATCACCAACCAATCAGCTCCAAACTATCATTTCTGAAACACAGCCTGCAAAATGTAAGTTAGAAGCTGATTGGTTGGTGATATATATCTCACAACTTTATCTCACATCAAACTTTGATACATATGCCCCTAAATCCGTACCTGAAGCAAAGTGATAGTGGTAGATATCACTTGCTTCCAATAATTCCCTGGGAAAGGCTGTCTCAGAAGCTCAGTCTGTAGAATGGCAAATGCAATAGCTAATTTACATTACTGCATAATGATTAGTGGTGATAGTTTCACACCACAACCACATTTTAAATACATTACATTAATTACAGATTGTGGTAAATATGCCTTATAATGTTATACTGATGCTATTTACCATGACTGCACTGTGAGTAAGGAGAGACCCTTCCTTGGTGCTAAGTTTCACAAGAGCAAATCAAGCTGCTGAATTTATTTTTAATATATTGATTGAAATTTTTAATTCAAAATTGTGTGAAATTATTTTTTGCTGGTATCAAATAGCTTATCAACAATAAGTTCAGACATGGTTCGTCATCCTAGTATAATACTGACACAATGGACATTAAGTCAAAAAAGGCTTTAATTTTTCTCAGTTTTCAACATCACATGCAATGTGTACAACTTCACAATTTCAAAAAGCAAGACCAAAATAATTGAAACTTATTTAATTCTGCTTTCTGTGTATGAAATTTACACCCCAGTTTTAAGTCTAGTGACATAAAAGAAGAAGCAGATGCTGCTAATGGTGACAAGAAAGAGACCTCTGTAAATGAAATAAATATTCATTTATTTATTATGTGTGCATTAATATGTATCACTTAAGTCTTACGTAAAAAGTAAAAATAAATATTTAGGTACTAGAGAAGGGAGGAGGTGGTGAATCCACTATCAATGTATGAATGATGAAAAAACTAGAGATGAGCAGTTCGGTTTTGCTGAAATGAAGCACACCCGAACTTTGGGATGACAAGACAAACAGAGTCCTGACTCAGGTCACTTTTAGGGTTTTGAGTAGAACCAAGTCCCAGCTCGAGTCTTCCCGCTAGTCGAATCTCGGATCTACAAAATGGACCTTGCATGTTTTTGATTGCATGTACAGTAAGTCTCTCCCTCATGATTTCAGGTAACATAAAATTGGTCAAAATTGACAGGAAATAGACTGGAATGTAATAGATGTTACTAATACTATATGAACAAAAACAGGTCCAAGCTGTTTTCATAATTTTATTTTAAAGAAATACAAAACCGAAAGTAAACCAGAACACTTGAGAATGGTTTTGCCAAAACATTGGGTTCCGTGCACATCTCTAGAAAAAACAAGTGCTTAAATACCATTGTCAACTTCATGTGATCTTAGATATATAAATTTTTCTCATAGGGCCTCATTCAGATTTGCATGCAATGCATTTGGTTAGTTCTTCAAACTGCAGGCAATTCAGAAAAGAACACCACACAATTACTTTTATCCATTGAACTATTTCTTATGTTTTTTACGATATTTATCTCACTGAGATTTGGGGATGTCAGGTACAGATGTGTCGTCTTCCATCTTTGCCATTTTGACAGAAAACATGCACATGCATTGCACCATGCAACTTGCCATGCACGTGTGTGCCACGGTTAGCCAGGCCATGACAGCATTCACACCATGCAATCCTATGGATAGTGTGCACTTGCTTCTTTGTCCCTTTAATGTTACTCCATGACAGGTTGTTTCTTCCTCCTCTTTAAAAGTTGGTTAGGCTGAATATAAACCTAAACTCTAACCCTGCCTTTAATTCTGACTTATGCCAAATGCCTGATCTTTTCTTGCAGGGACCAATCAATGCCAATTACAAAAGACCATGTCAGTCTGCAAAACCAAAGAGGAGCTCATTTGATTGTTACACCTTATCGAGGGCTCTCCTCATTAGTGGGAATTATCTTCTATTTTTTTACTGAAAAACAGTGTTTTTTATTCTGTTTCTTCTGCTATCAACTTCTGAGTGATTTTTATAACACCGCTGTCTTGTTTAATGGATGTTCTTTTGTGCATAATAGCTGTTCATAATTACTGATATATATATATATGTTGTCCAGGGCCATATATATACATATATATGGCCCTGGACAACAATTAATGCAGTATACATTCTATAATGTGCTATTTATTCGATTTTTTTTAATAAGGTAATTATTTTTAGATGGTTCTAGTCTTAAACAGGATATTATCTTCCTCTTTTAAGTACAGTTATTTGTGAGAATAGCAGAAAGCATTATCATTGAACATTGATTGTTTTTGTCTTTGATTATTCTTACAAGCTACCATGTTCTGTGATTTATTTTCTTTGTCTATTGTCCTGCATCTTTGCTTTTGTTGGCTTTACTCAGTTATTTTCTATATTTATTTTGACTATAAAACATTAAACAATGTTTAAAATTTTGTAAAAAAAAAGTCTGCAGCCCTTTGAAAAAAGACCATGTATTTGCAAATGAATAACCTATATAAACTAAGTATCTTTTCAATTCCGCATTATAATAGCCTAAGTATTGAAGCTTTTACTTAAAAGGTGTATGCTGCGTATCCACTACGCAATTAAAAAGAGTGATTGAATGATAACGACATCGTTATCGTTCAATCGCTTGTTACTTGTGCGCAAATCGGGTAGTTCAAATCAAAGAACGACCAGCGATGCGTGCGCCCGCTGGTTGTTTTTGACATCTATCATCGCCCAAACATGCTGGTCAACCTGATGACACCGTCAAGTTGACCATGTTCGGGGATGATTGATATGCCTACACTGAACGACTGATCATTCAGTGCAGGCTCATCACAGACTGTGAAACGACTGCACGATTACAATGTTGTAATTGTGCTCTCGTTTCACAGTCGCCTAGTGGAAGTGCGGTTTAAGTCTTTCTCTGGAACACAACTTTATTTCTATCAAGGTAAAAACTGGGTCTCCAGCTGACTACCAATTGTATTTCTGAGGTGTACAAATTTACTGTTTGAGTATAAATTACTGCAGTTCTTAATTCCTTTTGCTGGAGGAAAGAACTGCAATTATATATCATTATTTGCCTGACAAGTTTGTTGCTTAATGAGGACACAATGTATGTTTTTTATGTGGTATCCACCAGTTACACTGTTTAATAAATTGTTACAAATTTTACCAAGTGAGTGCTGCTCTTTTTTCTGTACACTTTATATTTTAGAGACTGACTACAGTATCTCACTCAGCTGTATTGTATCTGAGAGAAATTATACTGTTTAGCGACATGAATCTAAACTGGCGTTGACACTATTCTCTTACCACTAATTACTACTAATGTTGTATCTATTTTACTTTTTAGTTAGTATTTTCAGGACTATAGTAAGAATACAGTTTTGTGTTTAAAACAAAATATTAAAACATATTCAAAATGGTTTCTTTGTTTTATGCATTGTTTCTGCATTTTTATGGCATCTGACTTTTATGCAAATGCCATAACAGTGTGATTACTGTGCAAGTATATAATAAGAGTACAGCAAAATAAAATGTGTGTGGGGGAGTTGTTCTTTCAGGAAGGAATAACAGTGGCCTGTGACCTGGAGTCAGTGGTGAGGCACTTTCCATAAATAAATGTTATTAGAAGGGGTTAAAAGACAAGGAAAGAGATATGGCAAGGGGCAGGGGGAGAGGGAAGACAGGTGCTTATAAGAGTATGGAACATTGGCGGTGTAGTAAGTTTGCTTTCTCAGGCAGTTATATGGTGGCCTACCTGGAGGTAGCTATGAGCATGCTGGAATATACTTACATATTTCATTTATTCCATGTACAAGAAGTTTGGTGGGTTTGTAAGGTGCAGGTATGACAAAGCTTTTATATTAAAAGTGCATAGAGGGAAATCCATTGATTTTGGTACCAGGGACTTAAGGGTATGACTGAGAGCACAGGCTAGTGGCTTAGTGGAAAAAGGATTTGCAGCACAAAGGTTTGGTACAGGGAGACCTAGCACACAAAAGCAGGAACTTAAATGCTGGGCCTTCAATGAATCGCGTTGTGCCCTGGCACATTGAAAATGTAGGCATGCTTGTGCATTATGCAATATAAATCACTCTGCCAAAGAATGTAGTAGAAAAATGGTTGGTCATGCACAAAATCGACCCAGAGCAGCAGGGCCTATCAAAAGCAATTAGTCCAGTTTACCAAATCAAGATCCTGAAATGGCTGTCTAGTTACCCTAAGCTTTATGAAGCCATGCTATTGCAGACAGGGTTCAAGGACGGGTTCACTATTCAAATAATGAAAAGGTCTCCTCCACAGGTTGCAACAGAAATTTTTAATCCATCAAAAAACAACCAATGCTGGTCCATGACAATCAAAGAGCTAGTGTTAGCAGCAGGACCTTACAGGGACCCCTCATACCAAACCTAGTTATGTCACCTCTTAAGCTAGTCCCAAAAAGGTGCCTTGGGTCATTTACCGTAGGCTCATTTCACACCTGTCTTATTCCATAGAAGCATTGGTCAACAGTGCTCTGGGGAAAGATCAGTGTTCAGTCAAGTATCAGTCATTTGAGCTGTCAAAATGGTCAAGAGGAAGGGAAAAGGAGTCCTTATGGTAAAGCTGGACATTGTGTAAGCTTTCTGGTTGATGCCCCTGCATCTGGAAATCTTCATGCTCATGGGTTTCCCATAAATTTATTCATAGACAAGTGTTTGCTCATTGGTTGCACTAATTTGTGTGCATTTTTGTTAGCTTTTTCTTGCAATGGTCCCTGAAGAAATGCAGAGTCAGAGGCCATAGCACATTACCTAGACGATTTCCTGCTAGCGGGCCCACTGCAGTCATATCAATGTGGCTGGCTGTTGCAGGAGCTCTAGAGCATGTTGGGGGAATTTGGTGCTCCCATTATGCAAAATTAGACTGAAGAGGCAAGGTGGTAATGTCCTACTTAGGCATTGAAATTGACAAGGAAAACCTTGAGTGCAGTCTCTCCATAAAGAAGATTAAGAAGTTAGGTAGAGAGATAAACTACAGCAAAGGAGCAAAGATAATCATGCTAAGCAGATGCCGGTCTTCATGCCGGGTGATCCAGCTGGGTATGTCAGATGATGACTAGTTAAATTAATTTAACTTTGGGATACCAAACAGTTGTTTCTGGTCTCAGACCACCACTTGGACACCACAGGCAAAATAAACATGGCTTGAGAACAGCTTATTTATCCATTTATTTATACTACTATTTTTTCAATGTATCATTCACCAAAAGGGGAGTTCTTTGTAATTTAGAAATTTTTTCATTTACTTGCCTACTTTTTAAAATTGTATTACTGATAATGAATGACAAAAAAAGTACACATTTACAGGACATAAATTCATTTACAAAATTACTAAACATCTTATATGTAACCAATGCTGTAAAAATGGCAAGTTATTCTATCATGTAATGCAATCATGCAACCACATAACTAGCATACTGTAAGCCCTATGATTAAGCTGCAGAGCATTTAGCCCACAGTTATTTTGTGTATATACAGTATATGTAGAATATCTAAGTACTGTTTGTTATTTCATAGCATAAGTAATATATTAAATTTATGAATAATGATTATACTGTATCTGTTTTTAATAAAAAAAATTAGTATGTTATACCCATTGATTCTATGCAAATCAATATTTAATGGATATTTTACTGGTACTTAAAAGATTATTAATGCAGACATTTAACTTAGTAATATACTTTATGGAAACTATTATTTGTTGTAGCTGATGTCAGCATTTTTAAAACCAGTTAACCGAAGTACTTTAGCAAGTTATTGCAATAATAGTTATCTGTATTATATAATATTCTAACATTTGCTTTCACTTTTATTCCTTACAACATATACATCAAAGCAAGACAAATCCACTCTGCATTTAGTTATTATATTTTGAAATATCCCCTTTATTGTGCAGATAACTTTGTAGCACTGTTTTTATTCCAAATTATTGCTCTTTTTACATGTAGGGCCTGCTTCAGAGATGGACAGATTTGCAAACCCACAACCAAAAGCAGCTATGCCAACCCACGCATCTCAGATGCAAATGCAGAAGGTGGAGTCAGACACCTCCTTGCTGCATTTGTGATCCCAGCACTGCTGAAGCTTCCAACAGCTGACCGGGTGCTGGTTACTTAAGAGGCCAGGAATCTGCATTTACTGACACAGACTCTGGCTTCATCCCTCTGTGGATTAATTGACATGGCCCTGCTCTGTCCCCCAAATGCCACTGCATGTCAATCATGCAGTGGGTTCTGGGGGTCTGCAAGCAAGATTGCTTGACCTATTCTTCACATGCTCAGAACAGGTCCTGCTCAGATGCAGACCCCTCAACATTGAAGATGTACGTTAATCATCAGATTAATGTACATAACTGAATCAGGCTCTTAGTTTTTAAATTAACCATGAGTGTGAGGAAACATTGAGACATTCTTCATTAACAGTGTAACATTTATGTGTTTGAAGCTTTTAATAACATAGTGCAGAGTAAACTTAGAAATGTGTATTTCTGAAATGCAACAGGTAAATGTAAACTGCTTCCCATTACGGGGAAGATTCAGTTACATGTGAGTTGCCACCAATAACAGATTCCATAGGCTTCACAGTATGTGTCCACAGCCATCGAGAGCTGAAACAGGCCTGGGTACAGGAGGAAGCATGGCCAAATTCAGGAGGCGCTAAAAAGTGCGTTACCATGGTGCTCTGTACTGGAATGAGGAGTGTCGTGACACCCACATAGGATAGCAGTGTACCCTGGGCCTCTAGAGTTGCCCAGGAACTACAAGTCACTTGATGCCCAGGCCTGAAGGAGATGGGTGCTGGGGAGAACCACTCATAGTACAGGAAGGGGTAATCAGGTGGGAGCTGGAGCTGGAGTTGGCTGGGGGTGGAGTAACACAGGAGTCATGTGACACAGTGAACAGATGCTGCGTCCTGTGTATATGTGCGGGGGTAACATTTGTTCCCCTCAGTAGCTTACTTGGGCACCCGCTGGGCCCTTCCAACAAGTCTTGGCATGGGCAATTAGTAACCCCTCTCTCTGCACCCCAGGGATATCTCTCTGGAACTGATTTGTGCTCGCAAGCCTATGGAGGTGCGAACAAATATCAGCTACCTTAATTGTGCTTATGTGTGCAGTTCCAGCATGCAATTTACAATGTGCAAAGAGATTTAGAATTCAGAGGGGCGTGTCCAAACTCAAATATAAATTGCAGTGTACAAATAAATATGTCTAGCATTTGTGGGCTGCATGCAAAAGCAGACAGTATGTAACCTGAATGCATAAATGTATTTGCATCTTATGCATTGCAACATGGTTTGTTTGAGATACAATGATACTTTTTTTGCTTACTGTAACTCCCAACTCAGAATCATCCCCTCTGTCTCTAAATCATAAGAATTTAGTATTTTTTGCAAGGGGAACAAAGATTTTCATCCACCTACAAAACAGGAGATTCAATTGTTAAGCACTTTGCAGATTTGCTTTTTCAGAAATTATCATTTATGTGGAAATTACAGATGCATTATAATATAATATCATTTTTCTTTAAATATGTAGATTATATGGTTATTGGAAAGTGAAGAAGGCTAGATATTCAATTATTTTATTCCAGTCATTGAACTACAAAAATGACTTCTAGTATCCTTATAACAGCACCGTTGGTGTAATCGTTAGCATTACTATCTCACATCACTGAGATCCTGGGTTCACTTCCCACCAAGGCCCTAACAGTGTGGAGTTTGTAGATTTTGCCTGTTTTTTCTTGAGTTTCCTCCAGGTACTCTTGAGATTCCTCCACAATCTGAAAACATACTGGTATGTTAATTGGAATCACAAAAAAATGAACCCTAGTATATATTTGTGCATGTAAATGTGATAGGAAATACTGATTGTAAGCTCCAAAGGTGTAGTGACCCATATCAATGGGCAAATATTCTCTGTAAACCGCTGTGTAATATGTGAGCACTATATAAATAACTGGTAATAAATAAATGTTGACAATAACTGAATACATTAAGTTTAATTTATAAACAACAAAATGTGTAGACCAGCAATGTTTCTTCACATGCTTAAAAGTGTGCTTACTGGTCTGCATATTACAGTTCAAAGTTCATGCTCACTGCATGCTCTTTATAAGGCACCCTATAAAATCAATCTGCCCTTAGATTTGTTGGTTGGATGATAAAGATAAAAGTTTTTATGGTGGATAGAATAAAACCTTCATTAATTTCAACATTTCAGCTTTTCCACTGAAAATAATGCTCAACTCATATGGAGTCTGGAACTCGTTTCGCCTATTTGTGTGGTGGTCTGACCCATGACAAGTGCTCCCTTCTAAGCAATGTAATGTAGTTAAATGTAGAACCAGTGCACCTTAAACCAGTTTAATCTGTGTTTAACATTTTTGGACACTATGTCAAGGTCTAACAGAGTGAAGATGAAAGTGAAATAGGCTTTGATAAATAACCTCGATGATTATAAGATTATGTACACTGATGTAAAACTTTAATATAAATTCAACTTTAAATACCAAAATGATGATAAAAATACACAATAGGTACAACAATAAAACATTTTATTTTAAAACAATTTTATACAGTTGGAAGAAAAGGTAAAAGATGAAGCAAAAGTAGAAATGAAGATGCATAAATACTGTCACAAAGAAAATTAAAATGTAAGAATCTCAAATTTTTATGACACATGATTGGAATCAACAGACTTTCTAATCAATTAGTATATCAATTTGTTGACAGACTTTTAAGGTCACTTTTAGCCAACAAGTAACTTTAAAACGCTCTTATAGGTTGTTATATCCAAGGTATTTTATGGTTTCATTTTACAAACTAGCATGTTGAGTGCATAGTGTATTTCTTATATCATTGTTATTCACAGATATAGGGTCTGATTCAGCAAGGATGGCATCTGCGATTGCGCACGCAATCGGATGATTGTTGCATTCTGCGCATGCGTATTCTTTGCAGTGCGCAAACCAGCCACTATGATTGGGACTGTGATCGCAATGACTATGCAGACCTATTGCACAGTGATTGACAGGAAATGCCATTTGTGGGAGGTGATGGGGGGTGACCGGCGAAAAGCAGGTGTGCCAGTGCGTTTGAATGCCGTTGCAGGGGTGTGCATAAATTATCCACTGCGATGCCATATGCAGCTTGGCCTTTCACTGCATGCGATGAGGTTATCAATTTCTGAGTAAGGTCTGAACTTGTGCATGAGGCTCTTATTATACTCAATGTTACCTATGGTTTTGCAGTCTTGCTAAACATTACTGATGTGTGTAAGCTAAGGTATGTGTTCTTATGATGTGCTGCGACAGCCAGGGGTGCCGAGGGGGGGGGGGAGTGGGTACTATTTATCCAGGCCCGGCTATGCCAGTGGGCCCAGAGCACACAAGTACCTTAAGCGTTTTTCTTTTTTCATGACTTTCAGAATTATTTTACATCCGCGGTCGGGCTGCCGCGGGAGAATGGGGGTTTGTGATGAGCAGGGGGGAGTTTCCGGTCCAGTCAAAGGACGGGTTCCGATGACTGGATTTTAGCATGTTTCTTCATCCTCCGCACAGCCTCTGCGCTGCTGCGGGGCTACAGGTGTCGCAAGATGATGACATCATCATCTTACGAGTTTTCTATTTCCCTCTTCCCCAGGGCTCCGGGACTGGGCAGGAGCCAGGACACAGACAGCAGTGCAGGCGGCTAGCCTGGGTGGCCTGAGACCTGTCACACACTGTGAGTGTGTGAGCGGAGCCCTGCGGGTCACTGTGGGGTGGAGAGGTAAGTTGCATGCTCTCAGCACTGTAATTTACTCTCTGCTGTTGGGGCCAGTGACGGACCCTCACTAGCCTGTCACTCTTACCTGGAATGTACAGTGTTAACAAGATCACTTAATACTCCAGAGGGGGAGAGGAACTTACACTCACCCCCCTCCTCTGTGGGCACTGTGTGTGATCTCATAACTTATTACTGGCTGTGTCTAAACTGTTTAAATATATCATGTATGTTGCAATATATATATATATATATATATATATATATATACACACCCCCATGCACAAGATTACTACTATATTCTTCTGGATCAGTCTACTGTGGCTGTGGATTGGTTGGTAATTTGCACTGTATGTGTATAGTATGTATACTCTAATGCACAGTGCTGTGTATATGTGAGCTTTGCATGTTGTACATTGCACATGTATGTGTATAGCGTAATGCACAGTAATGTGTAGTGTATCATTGCTCAATGCTGTGTATAATGTGTTTAGTGTAGTATTGCTCAATGCTGTGTATAATGTGTGTAGTGCAGTATTGCACAGTGCTGTGTATGTGAATACTGTACCAGACCCTCCAACATGACCCCTTCCATCTGGTACAAATTGCTCTGCTCCTGGGCTTCCTTCTAAATTGATGATTGCAGACACCTGTGGTGATACACCTGTCTCATCTATTAACTAGTTCAACACAGGTGTCTGCAATCATTAATTAGGTGGGAAATCCAGGAGCAGAGCATTTTGTACCAGGTGGAAGGGGTCATGTTGGAGGGTAAGCTGTACAATGCACAGTATATTTTTGTAAACTCTTTACCAAATGTAAAATTAGCTAATAAATTCATGTTAAACCTGAATATGCCCTGAGTCTTGGGGGTCTATTTATCAAGCAGTGAAAAGTGGAGGAGTGGGCCAGTGGAGAAGTTGTCCATAGCAACCAACAGCTTTCAAGTAGCATTTCTCAAGTACAGTAATAATAGGTAGGAGCTGATTGGTTGCTATGGGCAACTTCTCCACTGGTCCACTTCTCCACTGGTCCACTTATCCACACTTTTCACTGCTTCATATATAGACCGCTTGGAGAGCAAATCAGCCGCTAAAGGTCTCAGCACCCATCAGAGTCAGAGCATCTGAAACAAGCTGACTGGGCAGGAACCTGGGGAGGAAGTACAGGGGAGACTTGGCAAGGTAATTGTGACATTGAGCCATCCTCTTGGCATCTCTACTGTGCTGTCAGGTGGCTCCTGCTAGTACATGTATGTCTCCCAGATCCCAGCAGCAACCGGAGCAGATAAATGGAGGCTGAAGGGTCATTCAAGAAGTTGATGTGGGTGTGTGGGAACCAGGCATACCATCTAGTGCAACCGCAGCAACACAAGATTAGTGCTCCCAGCCTAAAAAAATGTGGCCACGCCCCTTCCAAGGGGTACCAAGAAGTTGCAGTACCGAGACCCAAGATTTCTCTTGGGCCTCGGTACGGCCTTGGAGACGGCATAGACATCGTAATGGATTAGCATATTTTTGCAGTGAGACTGCGTACGTAATCTTAGCCGTTATTAAATCTACCCACAAATAGTATACATAGGATGATGATCACTACTTAACAAACTGGACACACAATTAAAACTTTGGAACACAGTGATGCTCAGTCAGAATACTATACATGGGAGCTGTAAACAGTATCCTTGTGATTGACTTTCCAATCTAGAGTCGCCAAACTAGTTTTGTGATTGTGCTATAATTCATCCTTTTCCGAAATGACCACATAAGCAGTTACTGTATGTGCAGTAAGTGCTGTTTACTCTGAACACATTCCCAGTGCACTCTACTTGCTTTATCTTAACTGAATTTCTGTATTTCTTGGTAACCTCTAAAAACAAGTAATTTTATATTATAACAGATATAAATCTTTAACAGATCTGCACAGTTAGCTATTATGTGCTTATGATCAAAACATTACTGTTTGAACTACCAAACACTAGGAAGATTATTCATTAGCCTGCAGAAGTGTCAATGATCCCTTAATTACAAGCACCTTAATCGATTTTGTACAGAGTGATTTTAATTGCATTAACTGCAGAAACAAAGAAGATTAACACAAATTCTTTTAAAATAAAAATACATATATTATACTTAGCTGATCTATGCATATGATATTGGGTCCATAGAAAATAACCTTTTAATAAATTGGTTCTAGAGTACATCATTTCATAACCAAATGTAATTTTTCAGCATTTCAAATTCAGCCTTTACATTCAGTCATATATGAGAAAGTATATTACTATTATAAAGATTATTCCCAGATCATTTGAGGGCTAGCACAGAAGGCACATGCTGAATAATTCCCTCCAGGGTTTTTGTTTTATATAATAAAATGATCAATTGGATCAGTATAAGGCACAAGAGTTAGTGGAAGTTAACCCCAAGTTGCAAGTTTTGTACTGTCTTATGTATTACTGAAAATTCAGAAAATAAGGTGTACATCGTCTTGTGGAATACACAAAGGATGATATTTTCTGTGTAAAATCCTATAAATAATTTATGTATGGATGGTGACTTCTGATGTCATTGCTTATAATTCATTAGTTCTTTTTAGACATGTGCGTGTTTGGATTGCTGAAATAATATATATCACCGAAACTTGGGGTTTCCAAGTGGATCTGAGGAGTTGATTTAGACCCGCTCGCAAGGATGTGATCGCTCACAGATGTCCGATATTTGCAATCTGTGTATGTGTATGTATCGCAATGCAATGTACGTGCAAGAACCTCTGAGAAAGATCAGGAAGAGCTCACTCGCCCAGCATAGACAGCCCAGTTGAATGAGTGACAGGAGAGGCCATTTGTGTGTGGTAACAAGGGCAGGCCACTAGAAATGAGGGTGTGGAGGTACAAACGCAGGCATGCCTGAGTGTTTAAGAGCCATTTCAGAGGCGTGCATAATTAACAGGCAGAATCATAGTACACATCACCTGGTTATATTTCACACTGAAGTGATCGCAGTGCTTGCGGCAGGGTATAGTCAACCTCAATCGCTGCGAGCACATCTGATGGTGCTCGATGTACCAATGTTTTCATGCACTTCCAGGAGATGATGTGCGCAAGTGGGCTTCTTATGAATGGCTAGTGGGCGCCTGCATGCACAAAGTGAACACACGCCAAGACATAGTGGGCGTGCTAATGCCCAGGGGCATAGGGAGGGCAGCTCCAGGCACCTAAAAGTTTAGAGGGCATGCCGCAGCCTGACTCTGGTGTGGCACCTACCACCCAGCCACCTGCAGCTCGCAGCTGTCAGTGACAGCCTGAGCCGCCTATGCTTCCACACTCTGTGCTCCCGATTTGTGAGTGTGAGGTAAGACGGGGGCGGAGATTAGATGGGACCGAGAGGATGGAGAGAGGAACCGCACTGACATAAGCCAGTGTCCTTTTAATTATATATCAGTGTCCCACTAATATATAAGTTACAGGTCACTAACTGATGGGTTTAATAATAAGTATAAGGGATGGGGACCTGCTACAATCGGTGATGGGGGAGGCACTACCAATGAGTGATAAAAATTGCATGTACTATATAAAAATAATATGTGAACTATAAACGTTTTGAACTAAAGAGAATGCTGCCTCTTCTCGTGATATATGTGTGTGTGTCTGTTTGTATGTGTGTGTCTAAAGTAAGAGTAAAGGCAGCACTAAGAGGGCCTGATTCAGTCGTGCATGCAGATTCCTGATGTTTGGGAATCTGTACAGGCCCCATTCTGTGAGTGTGCAGAATGGGTCCTGTTTAATTACACGCAGACCCTTGTATGCCTCTGCTTTATTGACAGGCAGAGACATTTAAGGGGCAGTGCAGGGGCTGGAGTGGCTGCCGTCCCCTGAAATGGTGTGTCCACCCCATTTTCCAGGAGTGGCCAGCCCAGAGACTGCGTGTATGTATGCAGTTTTATGGGCTTGTATGCAGGCCAGGCTGAGAAAGCTGAGGCTTACTCAACTGGCTGGCCGCCCGATGCCATCCACCATTGCGACCATCAACCACCGATGATAGCGATGGTGATCCCAGCTTGCAACCTCGGTTGCAGTGCTGGGATCACAAATGCAGCAGGGAGTGTCATACACCTGCTGCATTTGCATTATTGCAAGGATCACAATACATCTTGATAAAGGCCTACTACAGACCAAAAAGCATTGACAGCACCACGAGTGTGAACATCCTTTTTGTCCTGTTACATCAGGTTTGCATCCATTTTTAATATTTGTTTTGAATTTTTCATGTTTTTTTATTTATTTTTTATTTTTTTCCATTTTTATGAACTTGTTTAACTTTTCCTGTGTCCCGGATGTATGATTGACTAATATTAGAGGTCTTTATACGTTTTATATGTTACTTATCATTGCTGCCCTATGTTATGGGTGACTTGTTATAATAAAATCAGATTTTTTACTTACCTGTATCCTGCCTATACCTTCTAATATCCTGCCTATACCTTCTAAGGATGACACCAATTTGCGTACGCTGTCATACAGTAAATAAAGACTTCAGACCTAGAATCTGTGGTTCCAAAGCACAAAGTATTATTCAGGTAAAAGTACAGTCAGTTACATGCTATTGATCCAAACACAATTAGGCGCAAAGGAATTATACAGACCCAAGTACAGTATACATACGCAGCACTTCTGGACCAGATGTTAGGCATCAGCAAGAAACCCCTCGTCAATCAGCATTCAGCATGAAGACCAAGACCCAGTGTTGGAGCACACATATTTTTACCCCCCAGAAATAGACAACACAAAAGAGAAGTTTGTTGCTGATGCCATTGGTTCCCAAGGGGGAATGCATCTGTTACAGAGCTTTTAACAGGCTGATTCAAATAGACCCAACCCAGCCTCTAACAACTGGGGGTCTCTGGATTCCCGCCTCATGCAACATCCTAACAGTTATTCATATAATATACATTTTGTTGCTTGAAGTCTCTGCGGTATATAAGTTGAGAATGCAAGATGCGATCTCCACACCGATGATACCAGAATACTGTGGAAAGAGTACGCATCAGTACAAAACCAAACACGGCTTACTTAACATGTATAAAACCTTAGTTACCAAATAATCTTTATTTCACAGCATTTATACTAAATGAACAAACTTTAATCTTTTACCTTAAAGCCTATGGAACCTTGTATGTGGATATGTAATGTGTGAGTATACGGTGTTTGATATAACGACGCTAGTTAACTTGGAGCAGATGCGTGCGCATAAAGCTAATAAACAGCGTTTTCATATAGGATCTTATGCATTCGCTAATATGCGACTAGTGAACTGCGCAATTGTGCGTATTAATGTGTATATGAGGAATGGTGAAAGATGCAATCGCATGGTGCTAATAGTAATATCGCCATATGTACTTAAATGTGAATTTATCCAAAATGGCGCTTGGGCGGCCATTCGCAAAATGGCATCTTGCGATCTCATTTCCAAGATGGCGTCTTGCAGCCAGTCGCAAGATGGCATCGCTGCGATTCAATTTTAAACTGATATTGTCTTAACCAATAATCCAGCTTCGACAATATGGAAAATAAACCATTAAGAAAATTGATAAAGAAACCTTTATACATTTGAAGTCATCTACATCTACCGTGAGTGGGGTACACTCCTCATTTGTAGAGGTTTTTAAAGATACCTTGATGTGTTTCAACCCTACACTTTTTTAGTGAGTGGGGTACGTCATCTTTCCTCTTTTCTTTTTCTGGTTTGGGTCGTATAGCTCTTTCAACACGGAGGTGATATTAAAGAAACCTTTTGATATATGAAAATACACAATTGAGTGTGAGTTGGGGTAAGCCTGCACCTTATTGAATGAACTATCTTCCCTACAAAGAACTATATATACACTGCAAAAACTGTACTACGCATATGTTTTTTTTCTTTTTTGTGTTTTTTATGATACATATGTATACCGGAGGATAAAGAAGGAAGAACTCTTCAGATTTTCACCACGGATACTTCTGTCTTTTAAGGAACGTAATATGTCCTATATATATATATATATATATATATATATATATATATATATATATTCTTTTTAGCATCAGCGCCTTGCTTTTGAGTCACATACTTTTTTGTTTGAATATTTTTAGCCACAAGACAATGGGGGTCATTCAGACCCGGTCGCAAGCACTGAGCACTCGCAACTGGGTCGATGTTCCCCCACTAGGCATGCGCACGTCGGAGCTGGCATCACCCTGGTCGATCGCAAGAGCTGTGGGTGGTATCCCACAGCCTAGCGATCGACCAGGAGGCGGTACTTAAAAAAAGTAAGCGGCCGCCCTCATTCAGAGCGATCGCTTGCAGCAAGCGATCGACTCTGAATGAGGTGAAAATGTCCTAAGCAAGAGGTTTCCAAAAGTGGTGCTTAAGGCACCCTAACAATTCAGGTTTTAGAAATATCCATGGTAGAGTACAGATGGTTAAATCAAATATGCTTCTGTAGTCACATTAATTTATTTCATATACCCCTTTAACAGACTGACCTAATTAAGCTTATCACATGCAATATTTGTGCAATAACTGATTCACATAAAATAATTTAATGAATAATAATAATAATAATAATAATAATAATAACAATAATATTATTATTATTATTATTATTATTATTATTATTATTAATAAGAAAAACTATAACAACTATGTGCATTCTGACATGTTATCACTCTAAAAATATAGTAAACCCATAAAGAGGTGATTAAATTAAATGTGTTGTCTGCAAGGTGTTGTTCCTATAGAGGTGTGAAGAAGAGTAGTGATGTTCAAGGTACCATACAGTATGTAACAACTTCATTCAGACACAACATATTTATTTACATTTGCTTATTAAAAAACATAATTCTACTTAAAAAAAAATGATAACCTTGGTAAAGAATCTAAAACAGAGGTTTTTCCTCATGTGGGAAAGCTACATTGCTACACTTTCCACCCACATGAAAACGTAAGTTCATCATATCCTGAAGAGTTTGTCTTGGTACTTAACAAGACTCGTAACTAATGACCCTCCTATACTGTATAATGTTAACTTGTTCCATTTCAATGTTTAATATTGTAGTTATTCACTGATGTCTGTGGTATTTTCATGGGTGGGGATAGGGGAGATGTTGAGGCAGATTTTCTTATTGACCTTATACTTTATTGCATATTCAAATATTATTCATATAATTCCTTGTAATTTGGACTTCTTGGAGTCCCCAGTATTTTTGTTGCATGGATTATTTGTATCACACATATATCTCTATGTAATTTGCTGTATTTTTTCAATACAACTTGTTTTATATAAGAAATAATATATAAACATACTGTACTAATGAGTAATGAGAGAATGCACAAGCATACTATTTTACTATCCATGTACTGTATATTTTAATTGAATGTTTTTAAGTTACTTTTTTATTTCACTAAGAATTAAGTTGACATAGATGTATTCAATGAGTACTTATATTACTAATGTGTCTGAATGAAGTTGTGGGAACCTAACAGTGATTTATAGACATTGTGGATCATATAGTGTCAGTAGATATTTTAGTTATGTGATATGTTTTATGTGTATATTAGATTCTAATAAATATGTATGAACACATTAGTATTTTATTTGTATATTTTATAGGCTTTTTTCAGCGCAGTAATAATTATGTTTGTTTATGTTATTCATGTGAGGTTAACATTCCCTCTTTATTGATTACTGTTGCAGATAATACCCATATGTATATATATATATATATATATATATATATATATATCACCAGCAGCCCTCTTGTGCTTAGTATTTATTTTAAACTATACAGTATGTAGAATATATGTGTGCAGCCAAACAGTGCTGGCATGGTCAGTGGCACATCTTGCTGAATTGAACCATCCACATACAGTGATACAGCCAACTATAGCGTATAGTCTCATGTATAACATGTCAGGGCCATAACTCGGGCAGTGCGGCTGGTGCCACTTCACAGAGTGCAGGATCCCTGGGGCAGAACTGGCCACCCATTGTAATCTTTATTATGACAAATACCATTGCTGTGTATATAAGTAGTGGTGCACCCGGCTCCTTCAATACAACCCTGCCTTTCTTTCCCTCTGAGCTCCACCGCTCCTGGCTCCCCACACTCAATAGGGACAAGAGAGTCTCTCCTTTCCACGCTCCCACAGTGGAAAGAGTGAAGAGCTGTTTGTTGGCTGTACACACTGTGCAGCAGGGTCCAGTACTTCAGTGTCAGTCCATACACAAGGTGGCAGGTAGATTCTTCAGTCCACTACAGACAAATTAACAGTGTGTCAGTGTGTGCCTGGTCATAGAATATTATTGACCAGCTGAGTGCTGACTGCATATAGGAGAGAGTCCCAGGGAGGAGGATGGGAGTGGGTGGGGAAGGGGGGTTACAACATGATATTATAATATTACATTTATCCTTACTATGTTAAATATAAAGTGACCATTAAACAATAATGTCTTCTTGTTTGCCATCCTCTTATTTAATTGAAAACAGAGGATCATTATTATTTTATTTGGTCACTTGCTAGATTAGTACCTTATCCTTGGCACAGTAATGATAATTTCAATGTATTGGCTGGGTGAGTGCTGCATCTGGGAGAGAGAGGTATGGGGGGGCACCAATGCTCTTTCTGTCACATGCCACCAGACCATCTAATTAAGGCTCTGCAACATGTAGTGCCAACCATGCTCAGAATACTTATTTAAGATTTTGACATGCCATGTACAATTTTCCATACAGTATCTGCCTAATCCAGGCTTTTTGTCTTTTTTGGGATGGTCTGTACAAATCACAATGGCTATTTTAACCAAAAATCCTTTGGCATTATTGCTAAATCACTGACTTTATTCTTTTGTATATAGAAGCTTATTTTAAGCAAATACATTATTTATTTCGCACAACACTGTATTATTGTATCATGTATGTAATGAAGTCTCAGGTACAGAATACTATAATATTTAATATTTTTACATTTAATTCAGTGCTATAAATGTTAGCTTTTGCATTCTATAACTACAAATGAAATAATTTTTTTTCCATATTACCCCCTCTAGTATAAGTTAGTCCCTCTTTACAACTGTTGGTTGTATTCAATGCTAAGTGTTTATTAGTATAGTAGGAGGATAACTGTGCACACTTAGGGAAAGATGTGGGGGCCAGCTGTGCTTACCAAATGAGATGGTTCTATCTCATTAATACAAAAATATTAACTCTAAAGGTACTGCGCTCATGCAAAATGAAAACAATAACAGGTGTTGTCCTGTTAAACTACTTTACTTTGAAAAGGTTTGCTATAAATGTGTGTCTAATAATGTAAGATCCCATACTGTAAATGCAGGATAAAAGTCCTTGATATAACAGAATGGAAGTCACAGTGGTATATGCTTTTGATAAATGCAGATCAAAGAGCGATTAAATGTATTAAGTTGATGAGTCTTCTCCCCCTGCTCTCCACCTCTTAGAGGGAGTGCTTGTGGGTGGTGTTGATGTGTCCGCTGATGTGGGTTGTTGACTTGTTTAGCTCTATGTGTTCCTATTCCCATGTGTTCAGTCCAAACACACACTGGGGTGGTAGCGCTGAGACCTCTCAGGATGTCTGGGACTTCCAGGTTTCCCTGTCGCGAGATCCCACTGGTGCTGTGGCTTCAATGAAACAGGCAGCCATCTGTGTGCACAATGCATTGCATTGCTGCACTATGTCTGGTATTACTTGATATCTGAATGTCTTCAATGCGTAATGGTGTACAGCCCTCTTCAGGGATATGGATATTGCATTTTGCATTGCGTGACTCATAAAGCCAAGCACAGTACCTTTTGTATTAGTATTTAAGTGTTTATTCATTTGTCAGAAGAAAAGAAAAAAACAACCAAGAAATATGAGTCAATGCAAGGAACAAACATATGCAGGGAGAATATGCACAACATAAATAAGAAAAGGCCAAACTGCTGGAAAGTCCAAATAATTATAATGTATTAATGCTGGAGTAAACAGAACGCATGAGAAAGTCCAAAGAATAATAGAGAAAGTTATCCTCAGCAGAACAAAAGCAACTAGGCTTTATAAGTCCATGAGACAAGGAACTTGTACCATGACTGTACCATGGAGGCAGGAATTACCCAGGTGGCAAAGAGGTGGCAACTTTAACTTCTGCACTACTGGAATTACCATCAGAAATTTTTCTGGAAGGATTACATGATTCTGAAATAATGTCCAAGAAATGCACTGTAGTCAGTGTTAATGAGGTGGAAATCATAAGTTTTCTAAAGGGTTAAAGTCAAATTATACAGGGTTAAAGTCAAATTAAAGTCAAGTACTGTACATTTTATCTAATAGATTCTAGAGACAAGAGAGTTTTCCATCTTGAATGAGTCTATAAGTACTTTTCTAAATTTCGTGCCACAGAGCAGTCTGCTAACATGTCCATATGTTTGACAATTGTGCTATAACTTTGATCAGTTCTTTTGTTTAATTTTATATAATTATTTAGTTTCCCTTGACTGAGTGCTATGAGAGTTCATTGGTGTGATTGCAGTCATTGTGTATGTCCATCAAGTTGCCCAATGGTATCATTTAAAAATCTCAGCGAGATCCGGGCCACTTGTATTTAAAGGTATATCTGGCAAAATGATTTCCATGGACAACACCGTAGACACTGCACACATGCTGTACATGAAAAACATTGGATTTCTGAGAGCAAACAATCCCGAACATTCATCAATTGTGTAACCTATGTGCTGTAGAACAGCAGGGCTGATGCTGGCAAGGAACACAGCTAAAATCTTCTGTTAAGTACTATGGACAAATATTAACCATCTCATGAATAATAAAGTGAAACCCAGAAGTAAAGAACAATTTTGTTTGTATTATACAATACTATTGGGGATAAGTGTTATCAATTGCATTATACAACAAGTGAATTGAACATATCATACATGTAATAACATTTTATAATAAATCAAGCTACATACTACACTGTGCAATGTGTTAGTTGCTTTTGTTTAAATTATATTCTATTTAATT
This sequence comes from Taudactylus pleione, assembly GCA_031769625.1. NCBI lineage: Eukaryota > Metazoa > Chordata > Amphibia > Anura > Myobatrachidae > Taudactylus > Taudactylus pleione. The sequence goes on from JAUIMM010000182.1 coordinate 6,989,002, forward strand.
TTGTTTGGTGCCATTTACCGAGCTTAGTAATACAGTACTTTGTGTCCGTTGAAACTTTTAGTTCCATGATAAGCACAAAGTTGAGTACACATGTATATCAAAGTAAACAATCTCTAGTCTTCAGTATGAAATGCATTGTTTTACTGCAATTTTGATTTATCAAGTAAGACACATTTTTATAAACAGGCAATTATGGTTTGGTTACCTGGTATCCATACAAATGGTGAAATGTATTGAAAGGATAGAAAAGTTCCCAAAAAGATGCAATTATATTAGGTGTGCATCACTTTGGCAAGGTTGCTCACACACATTGTCAACAAATGGACAACTTGTGACAATGTTTGTCAGCCAATATACTTTTTTACATGTAGTCTACTACTTGATCTTGATTACTTTATTGATGACATGGATCTTCGTGAAGTAAACTTTTGTATCAACTACAGTACATTGGAAGTGACCCAACATATTATACTAATAATACCATTAACAACACAAGACAATCCTCCTCTAGGTTACAAATTAAAAAAAAATTTCCTTCACAATTACAGCATCTCAAGTAAATTCTTATGCAGCAAAAATAAGATATACTTTACCTTGAGGGATGTCAAAATACAACTGTTTTTCATTTGTATTGAGGAAGGCAAGGATTTCTGATCCAATCAAGAAATTAAAGATGACAGTTCACAAAGTGATAGTCATTCTTTATTTTGTTTATTTTACCATTGTCTAACAATTTAGATAAAATGTAGCCAGAAGTCAGGCATTGTAGGTTTGTTATGAAGCCTACAGCAGTGTTTGATTTAATTAGAATAAATGAGGAATGGACTATTTTTTATTATTCCTCTATTTAGCTATTTAAAGCTTTCTCTTTTGTGAAAATATAATAAAACATTGTGTTTAACCTACATATATAAATTGAATTAACCTATAAATAAAGTTAATATAGACATCAGTGTCATACTATATTAGGGTGGCAGTTCGCCCTTCTTAATGCATTGCTCACATGCACCTAGTTATGGCCCTGACTGGCATGTAAATATACTGGTGATAATCGGGGTGCATTATACATGCTTTGATTGTATGTATTCAGAGCAGTGCTTAAAATGACAGCAAACAGCACTCACATACTGTACTCATTTGGTCAGAGAGAGCTCACCCTCATTGACTCTCACTATTAATGCAATTCAGCTGCTGTCCCATCAGCACAGACATTAAGTAGATAAAAGAGATGCTTTATCAATAGTGCTGGATGCAACCCATCCTACCTCTCCAACCTCCCTTTAGTAAATTTACTCCATAGTGTACTGTATTATTCACTGTTAAGTCAGAAACTTGGAGACAGACATATTAAGTCTTTAACTGTTAATGGTACAGGTAAGTTACACACAGCAGTAGTTGCACAGCTATCAGGATGAACCAATCCGGTACAGTACATTGGTTTAAAATAGGTAAGAACATAGAGAACAAACCCTTAGGCAAAGAGTCTGGCAGCTCTATCTAAAGCTGGGTACACATTACATGATGTGTACCCAGCATGACATCATTAGTGACGGACCCTGCAATGGAGCGACGATGGGGGAGGTAGCTGAGACCATGCTGCATTCAGCAGCATGGCATCACTAGTAACATCCTCAGATATTTCTGCATGTACAAAAGATCTGAGGATGCATCCGCATCATAATAGTGGGTACACACTACACAATTTGAATGATTTGTCATTACAATGCGTTGGAATTGGCCAAATTGCTCAAGACATCGTCTAGTGTGTACAAGAGATTTGCACTGACCCTCGTGTTTTGGTTTTGGTTTTGGATCTGGATCTCTCCTGGTTTTGGATCTGGATTGGTTTTGCCAAAACCTCACCTCCATGTTTTATTTTTTCGGTTTTGGTTTTGGATCTGGATTTTTTTTTTAAAAATCATAGAAACAGCTAAAATCACATAAATGGGCCTTGTTTGTTCCTACAGTATTATTAACCTCAATAACATTTATTTCCACTCATTTCCAGTCAATTTTGACCACCTCACAACTCATAATGCTGATTTTTTCATCTAGTTTAGGCCCAAAATTTGCACCAAGATAGCTGGCTGACTGCAGCAGTGGGCAGCACAAACACATGGCAGTTCAACTTCAAACTTGGCACATCAGGAAACACTTTTATTATTCAAGAGAGGCCTGAGGGAGTTGGAGTATGTATGTAGTTGAAGGCAGGGCAGGGACAGGGAGAGTTGATTGGTAGTAAATTTTATTTAGTTTCTTGATTCCAAAGAAAATTCATGAAAGAGAAGGGGAGGGGAGGAGGAATTTACAAAAAAATGTGATACATTCACATCAGTCCTTGCCACAGAAGACTCCTTGAGCATGGCTGCTGCTGCTGGGAGTTGATTTTCTTATCCCAGAAGGAGACCAGGAAGAGTGCTTTCCAAAAACAAATAAACAATTGACTTAAATAATCCTTTGCAAACCTTCTATAAAGACATTTTCCAACCAGTACAGGGACATAAAAAAAACAGTTAGTTAGTGGCCTCAAAGTGCCACTTAACCAGCACAGATATGTGGACAAGTGTAAGATCTATGATTTAAGGCAGGGGTAGCCAACCCTGGTCCTCGAGAGCTACCAACAGTGCATGTTTTCCAGGTCTCCTCACATAATCACAACTATAATAATTAACTCCATCTGTGGATCTTTCTGAATGTTTTGGTGAGTAATGAATACACCTGTGCACCAGCTAGGTCATCTGGAAAATGTGAGCTCTTGAGGACTGAGGTTGGCTACCCTTGATTTAAGGACTTACGTTGTGTCTTTCTTGAGAATCCTGCACCTGCTTCTGTGGCTCGGAGTGGATATTCAACCCAAAAGGGGACCATGAAGAGTGCTTCCAAAAAACAATTGACTAAAATAATCCTTTGCAAACCTTCTGTAAAGGCATTTTCCAAAATGTACAGGGACATTAAAATAAACAGATTTAGTTAGTGGCCTTCAAACTGCCATTGATCCCACTGTCCACTTAACCATATCAGATATGTGAAAAAGTGGAACAGAGCATTAAATGCAACATTTCAGATTTAAGGTTTAAGTCTTACTTTGTGTTTTACTTGGGAATTCTTTCTTGAGCGCCATGCCTACTTGCTGGGAGTGGATTTTTTTTTATACCAGAAGGGGACCAGGAACAGGAAGCGTGCTTTCCAAAAATAGATAAACAATTGCCTTAAATAATCCTTTACAAACCTTCTGTTCTATTAAGGAAATTCCCAACCTGTACAGGGAAATTAAATAAAACAGAGTTAGTTAGTGGCCTTAAAATTGCCGTTGTTCCAGCTGTCCACTTAACCATATTACTTAGATATGTGAAAAAGCGGAACAGAGCATTAAATGCAACATTTCAGTTTAAGGTTTAAGTTTTACATTGTGTCTGGAGATCATTTAGAAAGCAGAAAAATAGCTCCACCACAAGCGGCAGATGACTAAACTCACAAACAAAGGTTTAATAGAAATTGATACAACACCAGATTAGATGTTTACGCTGGATGATCTGTCTGATTAATCAAGGTGTCCCCAACACCAAGATTGTGCAAATCCTGCAAAAAGACAGACTAACACCATGGCTAAGCATAGAAGTCACCTTCTGGATGTGAATTGTCTCATTTTCATAGGGAAACCCAACCCTCAGATGAGATGGATCTCAGCCAGTGGACAGCATTGAAATCACCATTAAAAAGTCACAATGGAAGACTACAGAGTGGAGAATCTTTCTTCACAGTCAGGAGAGGCCTCAGAGAACATGAAAAAATATGCTCTAGGTGCTGAACTTCAAGGGATTTCTCCATCATGTTCTGCGGTGTGGAAAGGTTTCATTCACATGTTTTCTATAAAGCAGTTCAAAGTTACAGCCTTCAAAGTGTCTGGCTATAACTCCCACCTTTGCCAGGAATTACCAAAGATTATCACACACAAAGGATTCATCTGTCCAGAATCTGTGTGGGAATTCATGGATCATATCTGGCCTGAATGCCCTAAGATATCCAGTGATTCTGTGTTCTGTAGCCTTCTTTATTCCTACCTGAATTGCAAACTGAAACACAGAATAGTGAGCACAGACAACATGGAGGTCTTTGTTATTCATCTGTCTGCATGCCAACCATTACCTCCCAGACTACACCCACTGGGGGGACCAGGTCTTGATAATGACCATCCCCATCTGTTGCTAGGCCTTCTTCTTCCAAACCATCCATCCTGGACTTCCTGTCCAAAAAGGGTGAGCAGGGTACAGAAAGTGGAGCTAGATGTCCCCGATTAAATTTTTTTTTCATCTATAATAGATAATGTGGAGAGAGAAGAGCTTCAGATGTTGGAAATGGGGCTCCCACCTATTTGGCTTCCCTCCAGAGAACAGAGTTATGTTCCTCAGGAAGTGTCTATGCTTGAGCTGATAGGTAATCTCTTTCTGTTGGTAAACACCCTTCAGGAGATGGCAGATCAAAATAACAACAATTATAATAAATAATGGGTCCACTGATAACCAGCCTGATCCCTTAACAGCAACATACCCCATATGGCCAACTCATAACAAGACACCCAGTTAGCAGCCTCCTCTTCCTTATGACACTAATCCAGTAACCATAGGTTGATCAATCAGCTATGTGTGGTCCATCCAATTATTGGCCTTCAACATTCTAACATCATAATAACACACTATAACACACTAGACTTATAATCTTTCCTTTTTTTCCATTTTAGAATAGAACAGTTTTAGAATTTAGGATGTCCACTCTATATACTGTAGGATTGTAAATAAATATAGGCTTTAGTTTTTTAGAGCATGTAACTTTATAAGCTGTTAGGATAACATTTCTGCTATGTTTAAGATTTAAAAAACAACTATTGTAACCTAATAACTTAAAAAAAAAGTTTTCATCGCAATATTCATGTAGCCCCTTGACAGACAGCAGCATAGCCCCCCAGCACAGCTATGCTGATGACAGGTGTGGCTAACATGCACACAAAAATTATTGTTTTTTTGGGGGCAGCAGGCAGATAGTAGCACAGCACCCCTATGCACCTACAGCGATGACAGTGACAGCAAGGTGTGGCTGACATGCACACAAAAAAATTGTTTATTTATTTTTTGGGCAGCAGCCCGTCGACAGACAGCAGCATAGCACCCCTGCGTAGCTATGCCGATGACAGTGACAGCCAGGTGTGGCTGACACGCACAAAAAAAAAATTATTTATTATTTTGGGCAGCAGCCCCTCGACAGACAGAAGCACAGTACCCCTACGCAGCTGCGCTGATGACAGTGACAGCCAGGTGTGGCTGACACTGTGACACACACACAAAAAATGTTTTTTGTTTTTTTTGGTCAGCAGCCCCTCGACAGACAGCAGCACAGCACCCCTGCGTACCTACGCCAATGACAGGTGTGGCTAACATGCCACACAAAAATAATTGTTTATTTATTTTTTTAACACTGGGGTGAACCCCTGAAAAGAGGCAGCAGCCCCTTAACAGACAGCAGCACAGTACCCCTGCACTGATGACAAGTGTGGCTAACACTTTTTTTTTTCACACGGGTGCTGGCTGAAGAGCACCACTGAAGGACAGAGCACCCCCTGGACAACACAGCACTACAGCCAGCCAGCCCCTATGGACAGGACAAGTACAACAGCCAGCCCCTATGGACAAGACAACGACAGCCAGCCCCAATGGACAGGACAACAGCCAGCCCCTATGGACATGACAACAGCCAGACAGCCAGCCCTTCTATAGAATACAACAGCCAGTCCTTATGGACAACAGTAGCCAGCCCCTATGCACAGCATCTGCAGGTGATTTACAATAGCAAAACACAACAGCACAGCACAGCTCCCAGCTCCCTCCCTCTTCACTCTACACAGACAGAATGAAAAATGGGACCTTTATAGAATCCAAAACCTGCGAGAATCCGACAGCAGGATGATGATGTTTTGCCTCATTTTCAGATCCGAGTCAGGCAGGAAAACACGACCCGACTTGTATCTGCCTCAGATCCCCTTAATTCGGGTGGGTTTGGTTCTCAGGGAACCGAACCCGCTCATCTTTAGTGTGTACCCACCTTTAGTCTGCAGCATTTTCACTGAAGTTTTAAGACAATACAAGAACATTCTCTCCTCCTAACTGACCAATTGCATACTGGGCTGCCATGCCTTGTAAAGGATTTAACAATACACACAGGTATGTGAGAAAGACTTGGGCAGTCAGACTCTGTGAGAAATTAACTTAATCTCATATGGCATATCTGCATCCTGCCACAGAAAAACAGTATTTTTTTATTGTCGAATGTTGAAATTAAAATGTTAACATAGACAGAATGTCGTCGTTGAACATGTCGACATTCACAACGTCAACAATGACAGAATGTGATTATAGTCAGAATGTCAATGTTGTGAATGTTGACAGCTTTCTTAGGGTTAGTCTGTGGTTAGGGTTAGTTGACAAATCAATGGAAAAACCCATTGTCGACATGCCGATTTACAACATTCACAATGTCGACATTTTGGTGTCACCGTGCTGAATGTCAACAATCTGAATGTTGACTTTATATACCACACTGATGTCTTATACTATAAGAAGCGTTCCCACTAAATCATCACATGCATATTATGGTAGCTAAATATAAGATACAGTATGGTGCTAATAAGAATATAATTACATGTATTTTATATATTAAAATATTTGGCCTGATTCAGAGTTGTACGCTAATGCAGACACATTTGTGAAATTTGCCGCTTAGCAATTGCTAAATTATGCTAATGCATTAGCCAGCAATATTTGTAATGAGATGACCACCAAAGCCCTCGTAGCTGCCCGCAACTTTGTAAACAAATGCAGCATTGGATGTACATCCTCAAAACATCAACTCCTCCAGTCAGTCTATGGTCACTCAGAATGGACATGGTAATTGTGATGCTGGAGCTTTGTTATCTGCATTTAGAGCTTTGTTCTGTTTTGCATGCATGATCGTAGATGCTAGTTAGTACATGCACAGGAAATGTCCCCGACATGCCGGTGTTTTGGTCAGAACTCTCTTTAACCACCCACAAAATGGTTTCTTCCTGTCAATCAATTGCAAGTGAATCTTCACATCGAGAGTGATCGCAATTCCCAGTACATGCGTAATGCGGCTGTGACTCATGCGCAAACCACCGATAATCACTCAACTGTGTAAACATAAGAATAGCGTTCAACTCTGAATCAGGCCATTGATCTGCATAAGACATTCAAAAACAGCACTGTTGCGGTTTACACAAGTGTTTTTCCCAAAATAATATTAAAAACATAAATCAATCAATGGTACTATTCTTCAGTTGCATAGATTTCATGTGTGTATTCCAATGAGCACACAGTTATGTGAATTAGCAGCTCCACCATTTTATGAGTGACAGCAATCTCACTCTGTGAGAGTGCTGAATCTGCAGATAACCACAGTGTGTGATGAAATACCATATCTGTATTGCGCAAGGAACACGTCCATTAAGGCGTCAGCCTTAATGATCAGAATTTCATTGTTTTTTTAAGTTTGATTGACAGAAATTTTATAGGTTTTGTGAAATTTCATATCATGTCTAAGAAGCCTTAATGGGACATGTGAAACTGTACAGTTTTTTTTGTCTATGAAATTTCATTGCTTTTTTTATAGTTTATTAAACATCAGGGATGGGAGCAGCAAACTGGGCCACCTGCAGGGGAGAAGGGCATCAAAATGGTACACTAGCGCTAGTGGTGGAGGGGACCACACACAGGAAGTGTATTGGGGTTGCAGAGAAAGAGATGGCTGAGGGGGCAGGCTGTGGGCATGCCGTGCAGTGGCAGCCGTGGGGAAGTGTGCAGGGGCAGCAGCAGGGGATAGAAAGACTAACTGGCACTGATAGTCCCAGGCCTGAACTGCTTCTTAAGACCCCTACACACAGAATGATGCGCTCACAATGCAATATTGTGAACGATTTTCCTTGAACACTCCCCTCCACTCCAGGACAAGATATGGTGCTTAAACAGTACATTTTGACTTGGGAACTATCGTGCAAGATATAAAGATAGCTGACTGCATACATGGACCAGTGAGATCCATTATGCAGGCATCTGTGTAAAATAATTGATTCATAAATGCATGCACAGATAAGTGCAATCCATGTGGCTTGCATCAGAAAAAAATTCAATACACAGATGCATGGACGGATCAGTGGGATCCATCTATGCATCTGTGTTAAAAAAATGATTAAAGGTATATTTTAAAAATAAACTGCATGGCCCCAGCCCCAGGCTCAGAAGACCCAGTACTGGTTGTGCTATATACAGGGGACAAATGATGTAGGGGTCCCCCGTATGAGGCACAACCAGCAGCGGGCTTTTCAGAACCAGTCCTGGTTGCCAAAATACAGGGGACAAATGACGTAGGGGTCCCCTGTATTAGGTGCAACCAGCACTGGGGTCTGAGCCTGTCATGTTTCTGGAAATACAGGGGAAAAAATGTGTAGGGTCCCGCTGTATTAACCAGAGCCAGCACTGGACTTTTTCTAGTGGGGGAGCAATATCACAGCCAGGGGAGCCCTATCAACAGGTCCCCCAAGCCGAAGCAGTCAGCCCAGGTTGGGGATCCTTGGGGAGTTGGGGACCCACCCAAAAAGGGATACCTTTCTCCAGAGTACCCCATGCCTGGACTGGTAACCCGGGCTATCCCCGGCACCCCTTGTCGGTGGGTGCCAGTTTGATAGTGTAGTGTGGTGCATATGAAAGAAAAAATATTGTCTTTTGCAGTAAGACTACAGGTTCCAGCAAGCCTCCCCCACATGCTAGTACTTGGAGAACCACAAGAACCGGCAAGCGGGTTATTAAGGGCCCGCTGGTACCTATAGTACTCCTGTAAAAGAAATATTAAAATAAAACAAGGACACCGCTTGTTTTAATATTTTATTTTTCTGCACCTTCACCTGGGAGACGGCAGCCTTTAAGCTCTTTTGCATGGCTGCCACCCAACCTGGACTTCCCTTGCATCTTCTTTCTTTGGCAGCTCTTCTCTGCTGCCTCCCTGCTGACAGACTACCATGCCATGTCCTCACGCTGGCTTATATAAGCCAGCCGAGGAGGTGGGGCAATGACTTCTTGTTTAAATTTCAAAAACGGTGCTGAGGTACCATTGAAGTGAAGCCTCTCTTAGCCAATGAGCACTGTGCACCTGGATTTCTATAGTGAAATCCCAGGGCGGAGCCATCATTCAGGTAGTTCTGTCCTTAGAGGACAGTACTAATGTCCGTAGGTCCGCGTATTTCAAGGTTTTTTTTGCCAAGCCGGGGGATGCTACATGGAACAAAGAGGACATGATCCACGCATAGGAGGAGGTGAATATGGATTTTTTTTTAATTACAGGTACACCATTGGATTATCTACATGGAGAAGTGGATGTGATTGGCTTCAGGGATACGTAGGTGAGTATGTAAGATAGTGTGTACATGTGTGTGTGCATGTATGTGTTAATAAAATTTTACTTTCAATGGTGTGTGTCTTGTGTTTATTTTAAAATTTATTTTGCTGTGGAACTACAGGTACTAGCAGGCCAATAATGCCCCGCATGCTGGTACTTGTGGTTCTCCAAGTACCAGCATGCAGAGGAGGCTTGCTGGGAACTGTAGTTCCACAGACAAAGACAAATATTTTTAACTCTTTACTTGCACCACACTATTCACAATCAACCCGGCAGACACCGACCAGGATAGCCCCGTGCTATCAGCCTGGGCCTGGGGTGAGATGGAGAGGGGGACCACGTTATTGTTTATCATTTGTCCCCGTATTTTAGCAACCAGGACTGGCTCTGAATAGCCCAGTGCTGGTTGTGCTTAATACAGGAGACCCCTATGTCATTTGTCCCCTGTATTTAGCACCACCAGAACTGGGTCTGCAAAGCCCTGTGCTAGTTGTTCAGTTTGGGGAGGGGGCATGCCATTTTTTTTTCAATTTATTGCTTTCATTTTTTTTAAGCACAGCAGCACAGACGGAACTCACTGAGCCTATCCGTGCATCTGTGTTTATACTTATCACACACAGATACAGGCATCACGAATCTCCCAGATTCTGTCTGCCGCTGCCCACACTGCCACTGGGTCCCACAGCCCTCACCACCAACCACACGCTGCTGCTAATCTGTCTGCCGCTACCACCATCCTCTCTGGCTGCAGCTAATGGCTGCTTCTTTCCCCCAGGTCCTACCACCACCAGAGCCGTAACTAGACTCTTTGGTGCCCTGTGCCAGAGAGAGCATTGGCACCCCCTCCCATTTTTTGAATAGGGACATAAGAGAGTGCACCTGAAAAAGGGCCATGGCCTCATGTGGAAGGGTCATGGAACAGATAGGGGAGGCCAGGTGATGCTGGAGATAAAAGAAGTGGAAGCTGCAAGTGAGAATGATAATAAACAGGAAAATTGGTAGGCCCAAACAGTGCCCCCTGCCCTGTGATGCCTTGTGCCATGGCACTGGTCACACTACCCTAGTACTAAACTGACCGCCACTATCACCCACACTGGACCACCATCATGGTGCCCCCAATTGAAGCCACAGTGAGTACACCTGCTGAAGGCACCTACTGAGGCTGCACAACAAATTGAAGCTTCCTGCAGTATCTCTATAATGGCGCAATTGTGAGGTAATAGTTTAAAATCTGTAACTTTCTCAATTACCTGAACCCAAAAGGCCCTATCCTAGAACAAGAGCTACTGTACCTATTAAAAAACCCAAGTCTAAATTTGCCCTCTACCCTGAATTGTGCCTTCCCAAAAATCCCCCAAAGAGAACAGCAGAAAAGTGGTCCTTACTGAGAGTGTCAGAAAAAACTGACAGATGGAACTTTAGATTACACCCAAATCCTCATTTGTTATTTTATTGCCCTGAAATTTGGCAGCACCGAGAGACCGTTCTACCTGTCCATGCCAAATTTCAGCTCGGTACTTCCTATATTTTTTGATTTGTAGCCCCTTAAACAGCTTGCCTCCCCTCCGGAATGCTCTATGGAGATTTCCGGGTTTTTTTTCGATTTAGCCTTAATATAAGGGAACGACTGTGCCCTTATAATTAAGTGGTACTAGAAAAAGTTTTGAGTAGTAGCGATGTGCTATTAATTGGAGGAAATAACTATGTTATGGATAATAGTAATTACAACTCTTGCAAGTGATTGAAATGCACAGAGCTGACATATCTCATCTCATTTTCTAGAAGTGTTTCATTTCTCTGAAACCTAATTTATTTATTTTCTTTGGCACTGCTATAATAATGGTTTATTTTACTTATACAATGCTTCTATATTGATAAGTCATTCTAATTAACAGACCTGCCACAAGGTGTTATTAGTATTTCTTTTATTCAAATAACACAGCTGGAATTTCTTTATCACTTCCATGTGAACTGACATAGTAAAAAGAAGAAAATATTATCTTAGAGTTTCACTGAATGACGCAATGACAAAAATATACTTAATATAAGTGACAAGAAGAAGAAACTACAGGCATTGCATTAAATATTTGAATTTTACAGTGCAATGTGTATTTACATTTTTCTTTACTGTTTGTTTTCATACATAAGTTGTATGACTTACTTGTTTGCTCACAGTAGGATACAATGTTTCCTCACTCTCGCTGCATTTCATTGATATCACTAACTTTACTGATGGTCACAAAACATTTCTGGATTCGATCATGATCTTAAGGTGCTGCAGTAGATAAACATAATAAAATAAATGAATAATTATTTCTGTTGTCACTGAATTTTATAACAAAATTTTTGCAATTACAAAAGAGAATACAATTAGTTTAACTCAGTGCCGTAGATACAGGATTTATGGTGATGTTTGTTTTACACTTAGGGTTCTGTACTCTTATATGAATTGAATTCTACAAGAAGAAGTGATCAGGTGAAGACACACCGACATCCACAAACATCATGGAACATCATTGTTTTACTCAGAAATCTGCTCCTCTTATGAGTAAAATTGGCAAGTGTCAGCTCAGGCCTTGTACTTTATGGCATTACCTATATCCACCACCTCTGATGGGAACCAAAGAACTAATGTTTGGAAATCTTATAGAAACTCATGCCACTGATCCAGGTAATGAAACCAGAACTGATTCAGCCACACCCATAGCCTGCTGCTTCCATTTAAAATATCCTACCAAATAATTGGACCCCCCCCAAAAAAAAAAACAACCAACCTTCACAACTGGTCTACAATGTGTAATATTTTGCCAACTATAGTGCTGGTTGTCCTAAGCAGACCTATTGCACATAAATAGCAGCCTAAGTAGGAAATTTCCTCCATGACTAAAGCCCTTATTACTTTGTAGGAGTTGGGTATGGGAGCCTGGCATTTGGGATGCCGGCACTCAGAATTCCAATAGCTGCATCCAGACAGTCAGAATCCTGACACCTGGAGGTGAGTAGCCTAACCCTAACCCCTTACCCTCCCCATAACCCTAACCCACCTTTCCCACATCCTAACCTTCCTCCCCCCCTCCCCAGCCTAATGCTGGCAGTTGTGATTCAGATTGAATAAATAGGTACACATCTTCGGTTGTCATGTTTTGGAATGTGTGTGTTTTAGGGATTCCAAAAAGAATAATCTTTCCATCACACTTTGTGTTAAAATTACATTTGTATTCTGATTTGTTACAGAATTACAGACATACATACTTGTTATAGATCAATAGTAGAATGCACTCTTGAGAAGCATCTTGTTAATAAACACTTAGGAGACAAAACCTTTATGACCACCTTCCTAATATGCTCTTGTTTCCATATGCCACCAAAACAGCTCTCATCTCTCAAAACATGGACTCTACAAGAGCTCTGAATGGGTCCAGTCCCATTATATCTGTTACCAGCAGATCCTCTATCCCAAGTAAATTTTGAGGTGGAGCCACCATGGATTGGGCTTGTTGTTCCAACACATACCACATATGCTTGATTGGATTGAGATCTAGTGACTTTAGAGGCCAGGACAACAACCTACTTTTATCAAAGAATACTTTTGCCATGCAAAGACCTGGACTGCAACATGGTTTAAGTAGATAGGACACATACAATTAACATTCACATGAATGATCGAATCCAGGGTTTCCCAGCAGAACATTGCCCAAAACATCACAATCCCTTCACCTGGTTGTTTTCTTTTCCACAGTAGATCCTGGTGCCATCTTATTGCTAGTTAAATGATGCAACAGATAACGGGGCCAAACAACCTTTTTTCATTGTGCAGTTTTAATGCTCATGTGTCCATTGTAGACACTTTCAATGGTGTACAAGGGTTAGCACTGGCACTCTGACCAGCTTGCCACTATGCAGCCTGATGCACAGCAGAACTCAATGCACTGTGTTGTGACACATTTCTCACATCACATCAAAATAATTCTGTAATTTGTGCCACAATAGTCATTCTGTTTGTTTGTGGTCTTAGTTGAGCTTTTACATTGATGAGTCTTGGCCATCCAAACCATGTTGGAAGTTTTTGGCCTTTCCCTCCTCAGGCCACTGCCAGTAGTTACTCACCATGACAAAACTTAACCACTCCACAAGCCATGCCTTTTTGGAAATGCTCTGACCTAGTAGCCTGGCTATAATGATTTGGGCCTAATCAAAGTATTTACAGTTGCCTATTTTTTCTGAATTACACATATTGACTATAAATACCTACTATAAGCTTACTGTCTAATACATCACTTGATATGTACCTTTGTTATGAGATAGTCAATATAATTTGCTTCATACTGTATGTGAGTGATCATAATGTTTTAGCACATCTGTGTAGATTGTAACAATACTGGTTGTCTTACTGCATTCAAATATAGTATAGTAGTAATATGTTCATCATAGTTAGAAAAATTTGGTCTGCTATTATGGTGCAAATGCACAATACATATATTTGAACATCACAATGCTGTAATTATGTCTGTACACATCCAATAATGGTGTACCAATCCAAACGGAATTTGATGCATGTAGGCACCACAGTAATTTTGTGCTGATACACCATGATATGAAAAACAGATGGGAACAGATATACAGTTGCTTTGAGAAAAATAATGAAATAATGTAGGTATTGGTTTTTCTATCCCATTACTGCATATAATGCAGTTTTAGCTTTTATACTTACAGTACGAGTTCAACTAATGGGTCATTTTATATAGCCCTTCCTTAGTTATAAATTTTGTCTGCATATATTTCATTTTTCTGATAAAATCAAATTCCAAATGAGCAATATAAAAGGAAAATATGATGATTATCTGTAAGTAACACTATGAAAACTATGAATTTGTATCTACTGTATATGAACTGACAAACATAGTTAAAGGTATGTATCTTAGGGGATGTAAAACTTGATTTGCAGTAGCAAGCAAATATAAGATACAGACTGTAGAATTGTTTTGTCCGTTCATAAGAATGACACTGTAAATCTGTATTCAAGCACTGTATGTTCAATGTAGAAGTAATAATGAGGGAAACATGCAAAGACAATATATCCCAAATAAGATAATTTTCCTTATATTAGATCTTACACATTAATTAGCTTTTCATCCTTTGTCTCAAATTATTTGAAGGTCATCCTGTGTTATTTTCTGCAGCTTTCATTAAAATTGTCACATGGAAAATGATAGGCTCATACTTTGTATGCATATATTATCAATGGACAATGAAATGGATTATTTAATAAAATGAAATACTCCAAGTAATGAGAATTGGATTGTTGTTTTCCTGAAACAGAACATTGGTTGTTTTAACTGACCTGATAAATAAGTCTTGCTTTCGAGTAACTAACAAGGATAGACTGTATGTATACTTGCCTTGTGGTACATTTGGAACATGCATGGGAAAAAGAGTAGCAAGTTTCTTATATCACTTATTGCTATGTACACAGTGTGGGAGATTTGCAAAAGTGTGTCTACCTTCAAATCGCATTTATTTTGGTTGTTTTACATTCTGTTTGCAAACCATGAAATTTAGAAAAGGTAAAGAAGCACATCAGTCGTATATAAAAGCATCAGTTCTGAATATGCAAAATGTTTTTACATGGAAATAAGATAAATAAAGTAATGTGGTTGGCAAATCCGCGTATCAAACTGCCAGAAAACAGACAGACATTTTAGAACTGTTTGAGATAGATCCTTATAATTATTATGTATTTTTGGTCGCTCTGCCATTTCCATCAATGATTGCCTGTAATTTACTGATCAAATATAAATGAGTTTTAATCATGTGCAAAGAATGACATTAACACCACTGCACTTATGTATTTGACTTGTTTAAAAATATATCTCATAATCATTATACACTTCCCAAACCCTGGACCATTGTGCTACACTCAATCTATGACATTCTCAAATAAACAAGACATTCCTCTAGTATCCAATTCTTCAAGTGTTATGATATGAAAACATCCTTTGATCCAAATATGAATGTCCACTCCAATATTTTAGTATGAAAAATTATATTTATTAAATGCTTATTTGATCACAACAAATGCATATGGAGGCAATTTAAAGGCAGAAATGATTCTCTCAAATTGGCATCCATGCTATTTATAATGTAAATTACAGAGACATATCATATGATTAAATACTGTATTTATCGTCTTAGCACCATATTAGTAAAAACAAACATCCTAACGGTTCTTCATCTTTCCAGGTACTTGCATAATAGCTCTTAATTCCTATAAGTAAATAACAAAATGGTGGATTTGACATAGCAGTGGTTAGTAGCTTCTTTGAAATTATTGCTACAGGGTACAGTCTGAAGCAATATGAAGCAATATTCTCAATTTCTAACTTGCTACATTGCAAATGTTTTTAACTAGTGGAGGCATTTTGACAAGCTATTAAAATAAGACATATACGTTTTCCTATATATTTCCTATATCTGCTCCAATACATAACCCCCTTTTTTATTCCACATCAGTTCACCATATGATAATAAATCATTAATACAATATCACATAACTAACCACACAAGACCACACTTGCCATGCAGAGCTAAAGGAGTCCTTATTGTTCAATCATGACCAGCTCAATCAAAAGTGTGAGAGTGGCTATCATATGGGAGAAGATCAGTTGAGGTAGATGTTTCTGGATCCTTCCTGTAGCTGAAGCTTGGTAGTAGATGGCTGTATTCTAGTGTTAGGGCCTGCAGCACTGTCACTTACTATTCCAGTGAAGTCAGCTTCAATCACTGTCTGTTTATTAGTGCAGAAACATGTTTCGTCCACCTCTGTGGTCTTTTTCAGTCTTGAAAGCTGCAGCTAGAGGACGGATCACAGAGCTCTGAATGTGAGAGCTCCCAGCATGTCCAGGAACATGCTTCAGCACCCGGCACTGCTGGTGTCCCACTGTCAGTGCTTGTTGAAACCTCCTAATGCTTTTGTTGCTACTGGGAATACAGAGCTCTGATCTGCACCAACTCCATGAGTTTCTTGTAGTGTGCTGGCTGCATTAGGCACAGCAAGTAACCTCATATCACTCAGAGACTCCTGACAACCTGGAGAGCATCCCCAGCACCTGGCACGGAGGTAATCATTCACCACATATAAACCCTTGTTTCCGGAACTCACCTTCCAAATTACAACCTGCTAAATATTTAATATACTAACTAGGAACTTGAGTACCAAGGTTAATTTCATATACTAACATATATAACTATCCTTGTAACTACAGAAATTTCGATGATGTTACAAACAATAATAGGCCCTTGTTTTCCAACCTGACTCACCACAGATGCTGCTTCCTAATATAGCTACAGTCCTATATATTGATTCTAATAATTGTGTTTATTCATGGCTTGTTTTATATGTATATGGTCATTAAAACTTATCTTTATTTATTACCAGTTATTTATATAGTGCACACATATTCTGCAGAACTTTACGGAGCATATATGGCCATTCACATCAGTTTCTGCCCCAGTGGAGCTTACACTCTAAGTTCCTCATCCTACACACTCACACACATACACACTATGGTTGATTTTGTTGGGAGCCAATTAACCTACCAGTATATTTTTGGAGTGTGGGAGGAAACCAGAGTACCTTGAGGAAACCCACAGAAAAACAGGGAGAATATACAATTGCATGCATAATCGCAGTAGGGCCTGATTCAGCAATGATCACAACTGTGATTACGCATGCAATCGGACGATTGTTGCATTCTGAATATGCATCGCAGTGTGCATACATGTGCGTACCAGCCACTGCGATCACGACTGCGATCACATAGACTACACAGAGCCATCGGAAAGTGAGTGACAGGAAGTACCATTTGAGGGAGGTGATGAGAGGGTGGTT
Source organism: Taudactylus pleione (assembly GCA_031769625.1). Classification (NCBI taxonomy): domain Eukaryota; kingdom Metazoa; phylum Chordata; class Amphibia; order Anura; family Myobatrachidae; genus Taudactylus; species Taudactylus pleione. The sequence goes on from JAUIMM010000182.1 coordinate 7,006,346, forward strand.
GGCAAAACGCAGGCATGCCAGTGCATTAGAACACCATTGCAGGGGCGTGAATACATTAGGCACTGTGATGCCATATGCAGCTTGGGATTTCACTTTGTGTTATGAGGTCAGCAATTCCAGAGTGCAAGTGTGCATGAGACTGCAATTGTAGTTGATGTTACCGATGGTTTTGCAGTCTTGCTAAGTATTATGGATGTGTGTGAGGTAAGATGGGTGTCCTTATGTTGTGCTGTGATGGCATAGCGATCACAGAGGATTAGCATGTCCCTGTCAACCATATGTACCTGTCGATCTATTGACTGTCTAACATATGGTGTCTATCTAGACATCGTCTACATTTTTACTGTATATTTATAGTCTGGAACCCCAGTATTCTATACCAGGACACTCAGGAATGCAGCCACTGATGTGAAAAGCAATTGCCTTGCATACCAGGACACTCAAATAGAATCAATGTTGATAAGCAATTGTTCTGATCCAAATCATGGGACCTCCTGTCACTCATTCCTCTGGGCTGTCTTTGCAGGGTGAGCGAGCATATCCCTGTTGCTCGTACTAGTTTTCACACGTGCACTGAGAACTATATGCATGCACACATTTGCAAACATCGCCAGTAATGAGCGATCGCTTGTTGCAAGCAGGTCTGAATCAGGTCCTTTGTGTGCAGATCATGGCCCTCTGTTTTGGTTCCTCGTATGGAGCTGGTAGGTACTGATAGGAAGGTGAATGAGACTGGGGATGTGCAGGAGAAAAGCAGTAATGTAAATAACAGCAGCAAACTGATGCTGGAATGTCCAGGAACAGATTAAATAGAAATAGCAAAGCTAGAATAGGAATGCTGGAGCTAGGAAATGAAACCAAATACTCATGTCAGTGCTGAGTCTCCCTTTTATAGGAAGGAGATTTGGCTCTGAATGTGACCTCACATTTGGCATGCATTTCCCCTTTAAATATTAAACAGGTCAGCATGCATGCTCCTATGGGAGTCGCAGCCCCCTGCACCACACACAGCGGGGTGGCCAGCAGAGGAGAAACACCAGCCACCGCCATGTCACTGCGGCTGATGCCATGGAAGCATGACAGCCTGGGGCGACCAGTGCTGTCTGACTCAGTAAGTAAGCTCCTCGGCACGCTGCTACAATTATATTGTTATCATCTTAAAATCATATAAGTAAAACATGACCTAACAGTTCTTCATGGTCTTATGCCAGGTACTTGCTGAATACATGTAGCTTAAATCTTATAAGTAAAGAACAAAATGGCAGTTTGGGTATAGCTGTTTTTAGTATCTTCTTGGAAAGTTTTGCTACAAGGTACATTGTGAAGCAATATGAAGCAATTTCTGCAAAATAGCCACAGTACATTGCAAATGCTTTTGACCTGTGGCACAATATTGACTAGTATTTAAAATGATACATGTATGTATATATATATATATATATATATATATATATATATATATATTGTATATATGTATATATATTATATTATATATATATATATATTGTGATAGGATCACTGGTAAAGTGGTCTGTGGCAGGGACATTTATCCCAGATTCCTGTCCTATGTGTTTAAAATCCCCAGGAGAAAGTCTGCAGTGTAGCAGGCTTGAGTCTCGGCTTTTTGAAAAGCCGGTTTGGGACCTGGGGGTTGTGGGTGAGAGGAGAGGGAGGGCTCCACCCATGGCCACTGCAGGTTTTGGTTCTCGCAGCCTGGTAACAGGCTTGATTGGGTTCCCACCTGAGAGTGGCCATTATAAGCCTAGTGTGTTGAGGGCTGATTGTCTCACCTGGGAGAGCAGACAGGGAGTTTGCTCAGAGACACTTGGAAAACCTAGCTGTGAGTACTGTGCTGTGCTTTGTTGCTGGCGAGGGCATTAGGCCCTGCCAGGTTCTGCTAGTGAGGGAACTACCTGTGAAGTTAGTGCCCCGACAGGGCTAGGATTTATGTTTCTGTTTTCATTGTGTTATTTCTGACATTGTACAATAAAGATTAGCGCCGACCAGCTTGTACTTGCATCCAGACTGGTGTGCTGCTTCCCTGCTGCTGTGTGTGTGTGTAAGGAAGGAGTCCTCTACCCATGAGAGGGACCCCCTAACCTAACTGTGTCACAATATATATATATATATAACCAACATATAAACCTGGCACTCCAGAGGTGGATAATTATTTGCTTGCTATGATGCCTTCCTAGAGTGTCAGAACACTCACCATAAAAAAACAGAAGGGTGGCACTCTATAGGCTTTTGATGGTTAAAACGGTCCTTTATTGCATCATAACAATGTTTCGGGGTTTCATCCTTTGTCAGGGACAGGAGTACAATAAGTGATCACATAAATCACACACATATACTGTATACCCACAATTAAGATTGCAATTAACCTCACCTGCAGGACGCCAGTATCAGACATCCAGAGCCGCGTGTCGAAGCTCAATGCCATGAAGATTGTGTCATTGAGCTTCGGCGCGCGTCTGATACTGGTGTCCAGCAGGTGAGTTTAATTACAATATTAATATTAATTGTGGTTATATATGTCTGTATTTCATGTGATCACTTATAGTACTGCTATCCCTGATGAAGGGGGGAAACCCCGAATCATTGTTATGATGCAATAAAGGACTGTTTTCTTCATCAAGCCTATAGAGTGCCGCCCTTATATATATATATATTTATATTGGAGATGTGTTGTTCGGTTCTCCAGAAATCCAAATACACACGAATTTCATGAATCCGGGTCGCGGGTCTGATCTTTTTTCTTCGGAGTTCGGATTTTAAATCCGAATTTTCGGGTTTTGGATTGCATTAATTACATGATTTTAGCTGTTTTTAAAACTTTTAATCTAATTTTTAGTTAAAAAATCCAGATCCAAAACCAAAACACTTGAGTGTGGTTTGAAAAACCAAATCCAAATCCAAAACCTTGAAGGAGATACAGATCCAATACCAAAACCAAAACACGGGGATAAGCGCACATCCCATATATATATATATATATATATATATATATATATATATGGGATGTGCGCTGACCATATATATATATATATATATATATATATATATATATATATATTCCTTTATCCACTCCTTTATCCTCAACCCCCTTTTCCATCCACATCAGTTTTAGCAAATTCATGAACTACCATGTTTCCCTCCCTTGTACACATCTGGTCTAATTCTTAATGAGAATTTTATTTTTCAAATTCTTGAAATCAGTTTCCTAATGTGTGGCAAAGACTATTTCTGATATTATTTGATTGCAAGATAAAAGCCATGTGAATAGATTCATTATTTCAAGAACGTACAAACGACTCGTAGGTGACAAATGCAGACATATGTTTTAGTGTTAAGTTTTAAACTTTTAATTACATTTCTTACTTTGTATTTGATGCATCATCACATTAATAACTGAAACAGCATCTGCTATTCTGGCACAAGAGTTAAAGTATATAGGAACTCTGATTCCCACTCATTGCTATATTGTAAATGAGAAGTATTTTACCAGTGTTAATGACTAATGAAAACTATTTAATTATCTCTAAAGATCAGAAAGACATTATATTGTGCTATTATATTTTGTAACTGTGATAAATGCAGAAATGTCACAGAAAAAGGGTGATAACTAGAGATGAGCGGGATTGAATCTCAGAGATCCGAACCCACCCAAATTTTGAGATCCAGGGCGAGAACCGAACGTGCATTTGGTTCCCCCGCCGGCCCTGGATCTCAAACTGAGGCAAAACCATAGAGAAGAAATTTCGCAGCTTGCGAGCTTTAATCTCTATGTTTATAAGGGACCACGCAGTGGCCGCCATTTCACTCCAGCTGTGGAGACTGAACAGGGAGGGTGGGTAGTGTAGGGCTGGGAGACGTAGTACTTACCTGTGCTGGTGCTGTGCTGTCTGCTGTGTCCTAGGCTGGAGCACTGCTGATCCATCTGGTGCTGTCACTGCTGTGCTGTCTGCTGTTTCCATCTGGGCGGGTGCTGTTGCTGATCCACCTAGGCTGGTGCTAATCCATCTAAGCTGGTTCTGTGCTGTCTGCTGCATCCATCTGGGCCCAAGTTTTGGACCTCCCAAAAAAATATTTATATATTGTCTTTTTATTTTTTTTCTGTCTGTGCCTGTTAGGCTTAGCCGCACAAGATACAGCAACGCAATCTAGTACTGCCCAACTCCAGTCATCATCAATCTGTGCTCTAGGCCCAAGTTCTGGACCTGAAAAAAAAAATAGTGTCTTTTGTCTATTTTTTTTATGTGTGTGCGTGTTAGGGTTAGCCACACAAGATACAGCAGCAATGCAAGTTGCAACCTAGTGCTGCTTGACTCCAGTCATCATAAATCTGTGCTCTGGGCCCAAGTTCTGGACCTGAAAAAAATAAATAGTGTCTTTTGTCTATTTTTTTTTCTGTGTGTGCATGTTAGGCTTAGCTGCACAAGATACAGCAGCAACGTAAGTTGCAACCTAGTGTTGCCCGACTCCAGTCAGCATCAATTTGTGCTCTGGGCCCAAGTTCTCTACCCGAAAAAAAAATAAAACAAATAGTGTCTTTTTTGTCTAATTTTGTTCTGTGGTGTGTGCATGTTAGGCTTAGCCGCACAAGAACAAGATACAGCCAGCAACTTAAGTTGCAACCTAGTGCTGCCCGACTCCAGTCATCATCAATTTGTGCTCTGGGCCCAAGTTCTTGACCCAAAAAATAATAAAACAAATAGTGTCTTTTTTTGTCTAATTTTGTTCTGTGGTGTGCGCATGTTAGGCTTAGCCAGCCACACAAGAACAAGATACAGCCAGCAATGCAAGTTGCAACCTAGTGCTGCCCGACTCCAGTCATCATCAATCTGTGCTCTGGGCCCAAGTTCTGGACCCGAAAAAAAAAAATAGTCTTTGTCTATTGTTTTTTCTGTGTGTGCATGTTAGGCTTAGCTGCACAAGATACAGCAGCAACATAAGTTGCAACCTAGTGCTGCCCAACTCTAGTCAGCATCAATTTGTGCTCTGGGCCCAAGTTCTTGACCCGAAAAATAATAAAACAAATAGTGTCTTTTTTTGTCTAATTTTGTTCTGTGGTGTGCGCATGTTAGGCTTAGCCACACAAGAACAAGATACAGCCAGCAATGCAAGTTGCAACCTACTGCTGCCCAACTCCAGTCATTATCAATCTGTGCTCTGGGCCCAAGTTCCGGAACCGAAAACACCCCCCAAAAAAATAATGTCTTTTGTCTATTTTTTTTCTGTGTGTGCGTGTTAGGCTTAGCCTCACAAGATACAGCAAAGCAACCTAGTGCTGCCCGACTCCGGTCGTCATCAATCTGTGCTCTGGGCCCAAGTTCTGCACCTGAAAAAAAAAAATAGTATATTTTGTCTTTTTTTTTCTGTGTGTGCGTGTTGCACTTAATGCTGTCCGACTCCAGTCGTCATCAATCTGTGCTCTGGGCCCAAGTTCTGGACCCAATAAAAACAAAACAAAAAAATAGTGTATTTTGTCTATTTTTTTCTTTCTGTGTGTGCTATTTGCGAGTGCTTGCTCTGAATCACTGTGGGCCATTTTTTGTTTTACCCTGGCCTCCAGGCCGCTCGCTAAGCTGTGGGAGACCACACACAGCTTTAGTGGGTGGCCTGGTGATGGTAGCAATTATCGCGACCATCGGGCTTGCGATGAGACCTTTGTGATCTTGTCCACCGCAAGCCCCAGTGAACTTCCTGCTCTAAAAGAGCAGGAAGTTCACTACTGACATCACGTGTGAAGTCAGTAGGGCCACCCACAAATGGCAGGCGTTCCTTTGGGAATGCCTCCGTTTGTGTAGCCCCCCCCCTAGATCTGCCTGCAAAATGGGGTGAGCTGTCGATCAACATTGACAGCCGCCCAGTCTTGTGTCTTTTGTCTATTTTTTTCTGTGTGTGAGTCTTAGGCTTAGCCGCACAAGATATAGCAAGGCAACCTAGTGCTGCCTGACTAAAGTCATGATAAATCTCTGCTCTGAGCCTAAGTTCTGGACCCAAAAAAACAAAAAAAAAATGTCTTTTGTATATTTTTTTTCTTTGTGTGTGTGTTAGGCTTAGGCTTAATCACACAAGATATAGCAGCAATGCAAGTTGCAACCTAGCACTGCCCAACTCCAGTCATCATCAATATGTGCTCTGGGCACAAGTTCTGGACTCTGAAAAAAAAAATTGTGTATTTTGTCTATTTTTTTTCTGTGTGCGCACGACTGTGTGAATTTTGTGACTGCACCTTGGCTACACTATTGGTGCTTGTGACACTGCTTCAAGACCACAGAAAATATGGAGGGTTGTCACATGACAGGAGAGCAAGGCCAAGAATCACATGTTGTAGCTACCGCCAGCAGTCATCATGATGAACTTCCTCATCCTCTATGGAGGCCCATGTCCTAGGGCTTAAGTCACGCCATGGATATGATAAAGCTACTTTTACTGTAGTAAAGAAAATAAAATCGAAACGCAAGTTGCCTTTAGATAAACAAAAAATTGACAATATGCCATTCTGCTTGCAGTAGTAGTAGTGGTGGTACCATTAAAAAATTGAACGTTGTTAAGAAGAGTAAGACAGCTCCAGAAAAAACAACTGTGTGCCCTGAGAAATCAAAATCACAAATCCCCCAGGAGAGTGCAAGTGTGTCCGCAGTTGCCATGTGTGAGCCAGACCTAAATACTAGTGTACTGGAGGATCCTCCAAGTTCCAACATTTGTGTGCCCTCTGTGAATGTGGGGAAGGGCAGTCAACATCTTTCAGACATAGTGCGGATTCTTCTGTGGAATTGCACATGGACGAGAAGGATATTTTGGTAGTTGAAGGCGCTAAGGATGATAAGCATGATGATGTTGGTGATGAGGATGTTGATGCCGAGGATGTCCTTTGTGTAAGTAAGGCAACAGCTGTTGCCCATGGATTGAAAAAGCCAAAGCCCATTGTTGTCATGCTGGGGCAAAAGTCAAAAAAATCCACTTCTCACGTGTGGAGTTATTTCCACCCCAATCGGGACAACAGTTGTCAAGCCATATGTAACCATTGCCAAACAAGAGTCAGTAGAGGGAGGGACCTGAACCACCTAGGAACCTCCTCCTTGTTATGGCACTTGGAGCACATTAATCAAAAATCAAAGTGTATGTCGCCAAGTTCCAAAACTCAAAATGTAACAAGTCCAGTGTCACCTACCTGCTCCCTCTCTGTGGGATCCAAGCGCTTTCGATCTCCACCACCAACACCTGCATCATCAACATCCTCATTTATCATCGGGAAAAGTCCTGCTGCATCCAATGTTGTTATTCGACGCATGATTGACTCCTCTCCTATCCGTGATTCCTCAGAAGGATCCTTGATGACTACCCCTGTTGCTGCTGTTGTTGCTGTGAGTTGATCTTCATCCCAGAAGGAGACCAGGAGGAAGACTACTTGTAGTGTTTCCTCCAAAAAACAATTAACTGTCAAACAATCGTTTGCAAGGGCAAACAAGTATGACAGCAATCACCCAGTTGCACAGCAGATTACTGACGCCATAACAGCTATTCTGGTATTAGATGTGCATAAAGTTTCCACCATTACTACAGTGGGTTTTCAACATTTAATTGAGGTCCTGTGTCCTCGCTACCAGATCCCTTCTAGATTCCACTTCGCTAGAACAGCAATTCCAAGTCTGTACAAAGACATTAAAAAAAACATATTAATGTCCTCAGAAATGCTGTTGTACCCACTGCCCACTTGACCACTGATATGTGGACAAGTGGAACATGGCAAACTAAGGATTACCTGTCTGTGACAGCCCACTGGGTAGGTGTATTGCCTACAACAGCAACATCTACCAAAAGACAGCTGATTCATAGGCAGACTACTCTTCATATAACTGGTTTCACTAACACTCAGGGAAATCATTGCTAAATGGCTTACCCCACTTGGACTTTCCTCAGGATTTGTGATTTTTGACAATGCTACCAATATTGTGAGAACATTATATGTGGGGGAATTCCAACACATCCCTTGTTTTGCTCACACAATTAATTTGGTGGTGCAACAATTTTTAAAAAATTAGAGGGGCGTGCAGCAGAAGCTCTTGGTGGCCCGCAAAATATCCAGACATTTTAGACATTCGGCAACCACTTGTCGAAGATTGCATGACCAGCAGGTACTGTTAAATTTGTGCCGCCATCAGCTGAAGCAAGAGGTAGCAACTCAGTGGAATTCTACCCTCTATATGCTTCAGCAGATGGAGGAACAGCAAAAGGCCATCCATTGCTATACAACAGCCTATGTCATAGGCCATGGAGGGGGAATGCACCTTACTCAAGCACAGTGGAGAATAATTTCTGTGTTGTGCAAGGTTCTCAAACCCTTTGAACTTGCCACACGTGAAGTTAGTTCAGACACTGCCAACTTGAGATTGCGCAAGGTATGTTGGACTGGTGGATCAAGCCCTTGATTGACTTCACCAGGATCCAAGAGTCCTCAATCTATTGAAATCTGAAAAATATATTTTGGTGACCATTCTGGATCCTAGGTTTAAGTTCTACCTTTTTTTTCCAAAAGACCAAAATCTATAACTATACAAAGTGCTGTTAGTAAAACAAATTGTGAGCTGCAGCCATACGTGAAACACCGTCATCTCCTCCTTCAGTTTCTGCAGCTGCCAGGAAAAAACATTTTCCTTGTAGAATGCCTGCTGGTCATGCAGATAGTTCACCAAAAAATGACATCTGGTTGGGCATGAGAGAGCTGCCTACTAGTGACATGTCTATCGTGACTATGTGTGATACGGTCTCCATTCACAGAATGGTGGAGGACTATTTCAGAGACAACATCTTAATAGGCATGTCAGACAGTCCCTTTCAGTACTGGCAGGAAAAAGAGGCAATTTGGAGACCCATAAACAAACTGGCTTTGCATTACTTAAGTTGCCCACCCTCCAGTATGTACTCCAAAAGAGTTTTAAGTGCAGCTAGCAACCTTGTCAGTGATCGGCGTAGGAGGTTACTTCCTCAAAATGTGGAGAAGGTGATGTTCATTAAAATTAATTACAAATTCCACAAGGAAGACCTCTACCAACAATTACTTAAAAAAATTACAGAGGTGCCTATGGTGGATTCCAATGGGGACAAATTAAGATTTTGTGAAGAAGAGGATGTACACACTGATGGGGAGGACGAGGATGATGACAACTTGTAATGTAAAGCCAGTTTGTGTATGGGATCATTTTCATTTCCATGTCCATTGCACATTGACAGCTTGTTTTATGGGGGTCCAAACAAACCAACTTGTTGCTGAAATGATTGGCTTGTTAAACTGTGAATGTCCGGTTTTGTATACAACATAAGGGTGGGTGGAAGGGCCAAAGGACTATTCCATCTTGCACCTTTTTCCTTTCCATTATGTGCTTGTTGGGGCATTGCTGCCTGACATTTTAAATTAATGTTATGGTTGGTTTAGTAACCAATGATTTGTTTTTAAATTAAATTATTTTCAATTTTACAGCCAGGGGCTGCACCAATTAATTTATTTTTATTAATTATTTAGCCAGGGGCAGCACCCAATTAATTGTTTTTTACTTTTTAAATTAAATTATTATTATTCAGTCTGGGGCTGCACCAATGAATTGGTTTTTTAATTAATTTATTACCAGTTTTACAGCCAGGGGCTGCACCATTAAATTTATTTTTATTATAAATTATTCAGCCCGGGGCTGCACCAATGAATTGTTTTTTAATTTATTATCAATTTTACAGCCAGGGGCTACACCAATGAATTTATTTTTATTATTAATTATTCAGCCCGGGCTGCACCAGTGAATTGATTTTCAAGTTATTTATGATCAATTTTACAGCCAGGGGCTGCACCAACTATCTACTATCAATTCTTAAATCCTCAAGGGTATCCCAACCATCATCTTTGCACAGTCCTCAACTCTATTAATAATTATATCAATCAGTTTTGAGCCAGCAAGCTGAATGGAACCTTTTGGCCCTTTAACTAGATGAAAAAAATCAATATTGTGAGCTGTGAGGTAGTTAAAATTGACTGGAAATGAGTGGAAATAAATGTTATTGAGGTTATTAATACTGTAGGAACAAAAAAAGTCAATTTTATGTGATTTTAGCTGTTTTTTTATTTTTTAAGCAAAAATCCAGATCCAAGACCCGAAAACAAAACACGGAGGTGAGGTTTTGGCAAAACCAATCCAGATCCAAAACCAGGGGAGATCCAGATGCAAAACAAAACAAAAAACATGGGGGTCAATGCACATCCCTAGTGATAACATATTGGTGGACCATGAAGGTACCTGGTGATCCATTTGTAAGACCATTTATTGATTTGTTTTTAATTATTTTATTACTTTTATAAGTTTTATTTTTCTCTTTGCCATATTTAGGCATATGGTGGTCACATCAAAGTATGAATAATATTAATAACTAGGTATAAGGGACAGCTGGATCAATAATTTCACTAAGGGCCTCATTTAGACTTATAATTAAATACAGTTAGGTAATTTTTCTCCATTGCAAAATCATGCTGCTCTGTAGGAGAACAAACTAAAGAGTTGTTGGGAGAGGGACATTTCTTAAATCAACTATAAATAGCAGCGTAAAAATAAAGCTGACACTTTGCAAAATACATTAACAGCAGAAAGTATATCTCTACATGCAAAACAAAATAAGCAAAAAATACATACATTTTCATCTCATGCATTGTAATATGGCTTGTAAAGATGTAAATTTACATTTGCTAATGGTAAATGTACTATATGTATTGTATAGTGAAATGTTTTTAATTTGTCCCAGTCATCAGGGCATATCCAATTAGCCCTGCGGCTAATTATCGCGCAGGTAAGGATTCAATTGGCAGGGACTCCACATGCAGGTGTCCCTGAGACCCCGCACACGAGTCCCCGCTGTCAGGCTATACCTCGCACCTCATGTAGGTGCGAGGTAAAATCTGCGTGAGGCTGCCCTATTCGTCATCGCCCGAGCATGAATAACACACTGATTCTGCAATTCTCATCAGTGTGTTCTCGTGTGGAAGTCCTGTTTTTGGATGCAGGGATAAAGCTATTTTATTGAATAGCTTAACCCCGCGCCGCGGGACTTTCATCCCTCAATTACTCGCGGGAGAAGTCCCACGGGTAATTGGATATGCCCCAAAGTGTTATGCTGCATACACACGGTACAACCTGCACAACCAAAGATATTGCTGATAGATTTCCCTACAACTTTCTGTAGTGCAGGGCAAACGATTTTGGGTAGATATCTATGATAGATATTTCAGGGAATTCATGAAATTACAGGCAAATCTTGACAAAATCATCCAAGTTGGCATGCATGTCTGGTCGACCATAGATATCGTTATCGTTCATGTGGAAACGTGCATCGTTGGTGGTTGGTCAATTATTCACTACATAAAAATGAACGATGTGAATGATTTATATCATTGAACAATATCGTTATCATTCAGGAAAATTGGCCCATGTGTATGCAGCATTAGAACATACTGTTGCACTGACATCATGATTGGGTGACTATCTGGGCCAGATTAATTTGTGCACTCTGCTTCATCTGCTGATGTATCTATTTCCACGGTGCATAGTATGAAAAATACAAGTATCATCCTTCCTCTAATGCACTAGTTTGTGTCTTAATGTGCGAGCACTGAAACCCCCACTTTCAGCATCTCTGCATCCTATAAAACTACCGGTGATTCCTGACACGCCACTGTCGGCGCACCATTGACACTTGCACCAGTCCTATGGCAGTTGTAATTTCTCCATTTTCTCTGTTGTATAGACTGTTTTTGAGGATGCAGCTGCTTTCACTGACATTCTTGCAACCCTCCAATGAGACCTAATTTTTGTTCACTTCAGGCCACCTCCTAATCAACACCCAGGAAGAGAAAGTTGCAAAGCAGAGGCAGAACCCACTGGTTCCTTTTTGAGTCTGATTAAGAAGTTCTGAACCTGTGCTGCTGATGTAAAATGATCCCTTACTTCCCTGACTAAGAACCCGAGTCTCCACCACCTTCAGTCCTCTTCCCTGCCTGTCATTACCCTGTCAGTGACCAATACCCTCTCCCTTGCCTTGCCCCTTCCGTTTTCCTGTCTGACTATTCTTAATCAACTCCCTCCTTTCCATGCCAAAGACACTGGCCCTTACCTGCTTTTCCTGTGCACTGGAATTCTGCAGGCAGGGACCTTAGAGATCCTACCTCTGGACAGGTAAGTGCCCCAGTGGTGTAAAAATGTTTTAATATAATCTGGAGTGTGGTATACTTATGCAATGGGGAGGGAGGGGTGTATTTATTTTTTGTCTGGGTGGGTGTTTTAATACTGTTTGTGTTGGGGGTAGTGTATAAATGTGTGTGTGTTGGGGAGATACAGATGTTTCCTCACTTGTCCTTGCTGCAGTCACATCAAACAGCTACTGTAGCTTTGGTGTGCCTGGTTCTGTGAGACTCTGCTGACTTATTCGATTTGTGACACTTGTATATCTGTGTGCAACTGAGTCTCTCAATCAGCATGCAAAGTGCTTCAATGCAGCAGCCACAGCTTTTTTCCACGCCAAATTCTGTTTACAGTCTGAGTCTCACATAGATAGAAAAGTGTCAAATTAATTAGCACAGTCTCCTGGTGCTTCCTAGTCACATCACATTTTGGCAAAGAAAGATGTCCAATGATTGCAGAGTTGCTTGGAACCTGATGGCTCACTCACGCCAGGCATAACATGCTGCATGGCTTTTTAGGGCTAGATGAGCAAGGACACAACAGTATTATTATTTTGTGTTAGTGGGAGTATAATTGTGTGTTTGGGGGCGTGTATTATTGTGTGTATGTGTGGGAGTATTAGTGTGTGTGTGGTAGTATTACTGTTTGTGTGTGGGAGTATTATTGTAGCACAGACGGTGTAATGGTTAGCGTTGCTGCCTCACAGCACTGAGGTCATGGGTTTGATTCCCAACACGACCCTACCTGTGCAGAGTTTGTATATTCTCCCTATTTTTGAGTGGGTTTCCTCTGGGTACTCCGGTTTCCTCCCACACTCCAAAAAATATACTGGTAGGTTAATTGGCTCCCAACACAAAATTAACCCTAGTGTGTATGTGTATGCATGTGATAGGGAATATAGATTGTAAGCTCTACTGGGGCAGGGACTGATGTGAATGGCCAAATATGCTGTGGAATATGTGTGCGCTATATAAATAACTGGTAATAAATAAATAATAATAAGTATGTATCTATGTGGGGATATTATTGTGTGTGTGTGTGCTGGAATGTGTGTGAGGGGATTATTCATATTACCTGTTTTATGTGTGTCCCTGATGGTCTCTGCATTATCTGGCATTCTGGCCATGGTGGTCACTGCAATGCTCTCTTCATTATTTGGTGGTCATTACAATGCCCTCTGTATTATATGGTGCCCACTGTGACTCTCTTTGCATCATTTGATGGTCACTGCAATGTTCCCTGCATTATATGGTGGTCAATGTGATGCTCTCTTCATTATATGATGGTCACTGTCATGTTCCCTGCATTATATGGTGGTCACTGTGATGTTCTCTATATTTTATGGAGGTCACAATGATGCTCTCTGTATTATATTGCGCTGACTGCTATGTTTTCTGTAATATATGGCTTTCATGGCGATTTTCTCCGTATTATATTGCACTCACTGCAATGCGCCCTGTTTTATAAGACTGTTACTGTGATGCTTAAAATGGATGACTGGCACCTTGTGCTGCACAGTGATCTGACAGTGACTCAGTGAAAGAAGGGTTCAGTACACTATATTTTTACCAGGCTCAGTGACAGCTGGTGCCTGGACGCTCAGCTCTCCCACATTCTGCTGCTTGTATTGTGTATATAGAGTGAGATGCGACTTCTGCAGCTGCACCACAATGTTCTGTCTGCAGGTAACTTTCAGAAAAATAGGAGTTCCAAAATTGAATTATATCTTGGCCCTCCACAACCTAAAAATATTGTAGGCCCCTACAAATAATTGCTCAACTATGTGAACATCGGCAGTGCATTCAAATTGCATGCACCTCTGAATCAGACCTTCTATGTGCTGGCAAAGCAAATGATTGTTACAATTATAGTATAATTGGTTTCATTTACATGCAATAAATGTTCCATCATTTGTGAATAAGTACAAAAAACAAATGCATTTTTTATTTTGTATCTCATTTTTATTGATGTCTTCACTTTGCTAATGAAATTATTCAAACAAAGCCAAAGTATAATTAGATCTAGTTGAAGATCACATGCTAGATTATGTTATTGCAAGGTGCCATGATTTCTAACATATTAGGACTTATGTTAAGTTAAGCTGTGTACACACTTATACAATCGTCAGGACGTTCTATCGATATGGAGAGAACGGGCGTTGGATTGTATACAGTAGGTGTATACACTGTCCCGATGCACAACCATTTGCTGATAAATGGCTTAAAATGCTATGTGACGTTCAGATGGAGCAATATTAGTCCAAAAGTGCAGTGTGTACTCATGTTTGATCAATCCTCTGTCCATTCTTGTGATTCTACACATGCAGCAGTATCGCCTCTGAGGGCTTTGCCTTGCTACATACTCTCATGTCCACCACTGCAAATATTTGCCCTTTTTTCTTTAACCAGACATCTACAGTATTTGTCCTTTATGCAAGACATTTTTTTTATCACTCACTAAACTATTCTTTCAACAACAGTATGTTTTCATATTTACACCCTGTATATACTATTAAAAATAGCATTATACATATTTAGTGCTATATGCACAAATACATAAATTTATTATTCCAATAGGCAGAAGAGTGCTGTATCGCTGGAAGAGCTAGTCAAGGTCAGCTGCCCATTCTACCTTGATGAAAATTCTGGCTGGGTGTGAGCAAAAAATTGCCAACATGAGGACAGTGTTCAAGAAGGCGTTTAACAATTGGGAATCTTCTAAAAATCACGGGCAGAAGCGGACGAAGTGTACGTACCCAAGTTGTGGTACTTTGAGCTCCAGACATTCACCCTGGACCAGGAGCTGTCTAGACCATTTATCAGCTACCTACCCATGGACTTGGGTGTCTTGGCTTCACCTTTGGCGCCTACCACCCCATACCCAAAGCACATTACCTCCAGTGGCATTGTAGGTACACAGTTAATAATAAAGGATCATACAAGTTTCAAAAGTTTATTTTTAGACAAAAAACAAATAAAATATCAAAATTGAAATATAAAGGTAAGTTGTGATAGAAATGTAAATGTAGCATATGGTAAAGCCATTTGATTATACCATGTCATCCTGCCACGGCACTGCACCTACAAAATTAAACTACTGCAAATACTCAATTTGGTCTATTTAGCATGTACACTGGCATTTCTACCTAGATTGGTCTCCAATGGTGTTAAGCCTACTGCTTCCTCAACAGTTTCACTGTCATCCATGGCTAAAAGTGAGCCATGTACTAAATGTGTTTTATGGCATGAATAGTTGTGCAGTTCACAGCAGGCCATAACCACTTTGTCTATTTTATCTAGTCGGAAATTAATGGCAGTATGGAAAATTCTAAATTTGTTGATAAGAATCCCAAATTCATTCTCCACCACTCACCAAGCACAAGACAATCTGTAATTGTGGATTCTACATTTCCAATTAAATGCCCTTTGTACATAGGTCTCATTAGCCACAAATACAAAGTTTAGTCCATGTATATTCTGGGTACATTCAGGTAAATTCAGTACATTGGTTTTCAACCAGGTAGCATCTGAACAAACTCTATGGGTGATATTCAATTGTTATAGCGCACCCCATCTCCCTTCTAAAGTGACAGGAGATTGCGGGGTGCTATTCATTTGTTGCAGATTGTCGCACTGATCGCACCCATAGTGGTCGGGTTTAGTCACGTGATACTGCTACCCCTGACCAAAGTGCTGGGTGTGATTGTGAAAAGTGCCGTTTGGGTGCCCAATCAGGTCACTTTTCGCCCATTTCAGCTCACACCCCCCTGGGGTGCTGCAGGAGGCTGCAGCATGTGTTTTTTGTTAAGTTTTTTAAAAGGCACTTTAGAGATCCAAAAATATACTAGTACCCATTTAAATGTACCCCCATTTAACTACAGCAATTATTTTTCACAAAAGAAATTGCTCTAGAACATTTTTCCACACTTATGCAAATATGCATAACAGCCCCTTGACTCAATTTAAGACCCCTAAATACTTTTATTAGGGCTATTAATACACCTATATTGAATTCCAGGGTCAATTAGGCTTTTTATGGTTTGCATATTGATTTCCCAAAGATAAGCTGTCCTTTTCGCTAGTTTCACTATTCATTGCATTCGCATGTATGCGTTTTCACCTGTTTTGGAATAGAATAGGATGAAAAGCAGGTGCATGCATTGTGAGAGTACGCGAAAACTTTGCATCCAAACAGGCGAATGCGGCAAAAAGATTGCAGCGGCGAATGCATTTTGCCATCCGTGACTTTTCGCCTGTTCTTGAATCCACCCCATAGTTGCAATTATAAAACATCATATTACTGTTTCTTGAAAAACATCCCTTTTTATAAATGGATGTGTCTTAGCTGTCACACTTACAGTAAGTTCTAATAATTTCTGATACTTGGCATCAGGACTGGTGCATTATATTAGGAATGATTTGTGTTTACAGCATCCAGAATAGTTTGTTGTAAGTAAAATATTCTATTATGTGTCTAATTTGCATGCTCACCCCATGTATGTGTGGGTTTCCTTTTAAGTTATCTAATTTCCTTCCACAACCCAAAGACATTTTGTTAGGTTCATTAGCTTTCTGTCAAAATGATCCCTAGTGATCTGTACATGTTGTAGATAATATAGATTGTAAACTCCAATGGAGATGGAACTGATGTGAATGGTTACATTTTCGCTGTAAAGTGTTGTGAATAATGTTAGTACCATATACAAACTGCTAATAAATACAAATAAGTGAAGAGCAAGAACATTTGCTAAATATCCACTTTTCTCAAAGTAACTTGAGTTAGAATATCTCAGCAGTTTGCACTAAACTGACTAGTTTGGCAGACTAGCATTTTATACAGTTACAGTCTATAAGCACCCTTTCATATTCAATAAAAGTTTGTGGAAAGCAATAGATAGATTATATTATAATTGTATCATGGACCCATCATTTGCTAAGGTGCTAGTCATTGTGACTGGTATAGCATGTTCTTATTTTTTTTCACTTCCCCATTTTCCTATCTCTCTCCATCTCTTCCTCGTCTCTCTCTTACCCTCTCTTATGCCATGCCTCTCTGCATAAATTAAGAGATTTTAATTAATTTAAAAAATTAATAAAGCTGGCTGTAAAAATTCACACAGATGGTTTGTGCATTTCCAAACAATATATCACATGAACATAAATTACCCTTTAAAGGAAATAAAAGAAAAAGTTATTAAAAATCACCAATAAAGAATAATATAAAAATGTTTAAATATTTATTTCCACTGAAGACCTTTCCTTCACAATAATCTGAACAGAATATAGCTCAGCTGAATAGGTTATCCTAAAAAAACTGAGTGTTCATTTGAAACTGATTGTCCATGTGAAAAGAAAACAAATTACAGATGCCTATGGTAATTGTGAATAGCAGATACAGATTCCCATAGTAGAGATAGAATTATTTGTGTATAGAACAACAAAAGTTATGGCACTTAAATGTTTACACTTCACATGAATGTAGCAAAATTGGAATTATTGATGATAAAGCCATGTCATCTAATCTAAACATTTGGTACATTTTTCATGCAATTTTTTGTGGTTTGCATAAAATTAAATGTATTAAAGGCAAAACCACACATGAAAGCTCATGAATAAAAACCTCAGGAACACAAACTGCACTTGAAGTTTGAAGACCTCACTTGTATACCAAGTGTCCTCTTGATCAGCAATGCTTTGCATTGTACACAATAATTTAATGTAACCCAGATAATAAATTGGCTGCATTAGCTAATAGCATTATAAGCCTATTGTAGCCTATGGGCTACATCTTTACAATTTTTCTTGGGGTGTTTTGCTTAATGGTTCTTCTCCATAAGCCTCTCTGACTGTTTGTCAGCACTTTAGTGGGCAGCTGCTTCAGACTTCACTTCTTATATATAGATCTCAGAAAAGAAGTGAAGAGAAAATACTCCTTCCAGGAGGGACAGACCGCCAATCAATTATTTAACTAAAACATAACTTTTAAATAGTATATTACAAATCCAAAGAACAACAAAAACACACATATGAGCAACAGATATTAGCTTGAGATATATTGTATATATCCTTGTAATGTGCAAAAAGTGAATATATCAAGAATCAATACCAATATACAATGTTGTCCAAGAAAAATAAAATAAAATACAAAATAAAAAGAACAAACAATGTGACATCAAAACGTGTGTGTGCAATTTAGTGTTGACTGGAGACTATCATCCACAAATAGGAGGATTTCGTCAAAAATATAGGTGACAATGACAACAAAGTGACAGTAAAATTTCACAATTTAAAATTGCACCAAGACCACAGCAATATTTTCCAAAATATTGCTTATATCAAATAGATCAACTAATGAGGTGTCCCTCATATACATTTTAATTTCTGACCAGGCATAGTAATAAGTGGGATTAGAAAAAATATATAAAGAAGGAAATAAATTATCTGTGCATTTAGATGCAATGGGATCTGCTTTCTCCAGTCATGCAAAGCATCAGACTGGAGATGAGAGTCATGGTGCAATGGCCCAGTTAAGAAACAATAGAGTTGTTTATGCTGCCAGCACTGGCTCAGAGCTTTGCCCTGTTGCTAAACAGAGCAGGGTCTCAGCAATAGCCTTGACTGGTTAGAGAACAGCTGAATGGAGAAACATAAAAGATACCTGTGAATTGATAGTATAGAATTCCCAGCGGGACAGAGGTCTAATGGTGTGGGGGTCCTCCGTGCACACAGAGGCACCCCTCGAGAGGTACCGACATGCATTTCACCAGGGGCTTTTTCAAGGAAGCTCAAATATATATATTATTATTATCATTTATTATTATCATTTATTTATATGGCACCACAAGTGTTCTGCAGCGCCTTACAAAGCACATAAACAGGTTGTAGACAAGTGACTTACAGTACAACACAATACAGGACCAGGACATGGATAATATATATTGCTACATTAGTGACCATAACACCCAGATAAACACCAGAGAATAAGCAGACAAGTGTTAGGTGCCCTAGTGGTGAGTAATAAGTAGATGAAACTAAAGTAGGGAGAAGTACAAGAGGTTAGAGGACCCTGCTCATAAGAGCTTACATTCTAAAAGGGGAGGGGAAGATGAAGAGGGGTGACACAGATGGGGAGGAAGGTGTATGTATCAGGGAGGTAGAATGACAGCTGGAAGGCTTTGATGAAATAATGGGTCTTGACAGCCCGTTTGAAGGATTGCAAAGAGGTGGAGAGTCTGATGGGGAGTTGGAGAGAGTTTCAGAGGTGGGGAGCAGTGCGGGCAAAATCTTGGAGGCGGGAGTGGGAGGAAGCAATTAGTTGGCATGAAAGGCAGCTTGCATTAGTTGAGTGAAGAGAGCAGAGAGGAGAGTGAAAGGAGATGAGATCAGAGATGTATATGGGAGAAGATTGGGTGAGGGCTTTGTAAGTGAGCGTGAGAACCTTAAATTGGGTTCTAAAAGAGAAAGGGAGCCAGTGGAGGGCTTGTAGGAGAGGGGAGGCAGATGTAGAGCATTTGGAGAGGAAGATAAGCCATGCAGCAGCATTAAGGACAGACTGGAGAGGAGAGAGATGGGATTTGGGGAGGCCAGTAATCATTTTGGGGAGGAAGTAATCAGCTGGCATGAAAGTCGGCGTATATATATATCTCACCAGGACCTCAGTACTAAGGGGCTGAGTCAGAGATGCACATTAATTTGATGTACATTAATTCTTTTTACATAAAGCACCTCATGGGTTTTTACAATTTTTTAAAAAAGACGCAGTGACTGTGTGTAAATCAGTGCCTAATTACACTAATCTTGTATCCATATCCACCATCGTATAAAGGGTAGAAAATTATTTATATATGGATAGTTTTGATTTTGTTTATTTAGCCCTAGAGCATTTTACTTTTTACTAGATATTAAATCAATGTTTTTAATACATGCATGTGCATGCTCCAGAGATGTGATTGGCCATTATTACATTTACATTTAATAGTGAATAAATTGTTACATTTTTTATCATTCCAGTTCATAGAGTTATTTAATATTATTTTATTACTAAAAAATTATATTTTCAATACTTCAATTTTATACTATATTTAAAATGTATTTATTTGGGATGGATATATTTTGATTTGGAGATGCACAGTGATTTTTTTCTTAAATAGTTCCGTTTACATTTATTTACAACTGTAATTCATTGTGTATTGGGGATCATTTCACTGTATTCAATGTATAGACTGTATTGACAAGAGGGCAGAGATTTTGAAAGTTTTTATAGGACTGTCAAATTTTTGGGAGGGGTTCTTTACTGCTTTTTCCAGTACCCTAATTTTATTTTACATTGACCATATAATTTTTAGTTTTTATATGATCTTATTTCAGCCTCTTTTTTAGGATGCATGTTTTAAATATTTTGCAGATTAAAGGATTTATTTTAACTCTCTGGTGGACTGACTTTGCTCAATTTTTGAAAGTCAGCAAAGTAAGCTTGTAAATACATAGAAGTTCAGAGAAAGTCCTGTTTATGAATCATTATAGTTTTACTTTGTATGTTTTCCACAAGTCATTAACTTTTCTCCAGCACTGGCTAAAACCTTAATGTTTCCTAATGTTAAATGATAATTCCTATGCCCTAGATTATGTACTAGCAGGTTGTGTAATTATGCAAATTAGAATCTTTTTAAACCAACAAATGAATGTCATGAAATTGTTTTATATTCTTAGTTGTTTAAGTGTGGAAGCTAAATGTGGGAAATTCCCCACAATGATATATTGTTTCAAATACTGTCAGCCATAACTTTAAAAGGCAACTTTGTTAAAAGAAAAATCTGTGAAAATAAGGATACACATGCACACAAATAACTACCAAATGTAAATGAATGCCTCCTGATTAGAAACACCTTTATTATTCTATATAAAGCACAGTATATGAAAGCAGACATAAAATTTAAATAAAGGATCGGCTGTCCCATCCAGTCAGTAATAATTATCGGCCGTAATGTTGCACTGTGTTTGACACTATCAGTCTATGCTTAGTTATCTTTCCAAGCCTAAGTGCCATTGGAAGTTATACCTACATAGATGTAAGGCACCATTAACCAATATGTAACACAAATCCAATTGCTTGTCAGTCAGAAACTTCCACTCTATGAACAATTCATTTATTATGATTTTTCATAGTCTTGCAGAATAATTCAAACCATATATAATTTTGTCTAGTCCTCATATTATACTGGGTCAGCCTTAAAACGTCATAGTTTTTCCATGTAGGAAGACTTTTTATATTGCAATGTTTTACTTTTTTTGGGGGGGGAGGGCTGAAGCTTTGCTTGTAGGGTGCTTGACTACTGGAGCAAATGTTTCATGAAAAATCACTGCACACTTTGTGAATATCCTTTGGCCCCAAGTTTGGCTTTGTACCATTCATCTCTGGCATACATGTTATTCTTAATATTGAATATCCAATTGTAATATATAGCTTTTTTCCTTGCTGGAAGTGTTGTGAGTTGTTGTGCATAGACTTTATTAACTCTTCAGCTGGTTTTGTTAATCTGTTAGAGGGGTCTATTCATAAAGAAATGAAGTGTCCTGTTTATAGGAAAAGAGGACACTTTTCTGCTATTTATGATTCATAGAGTAAGGTGCCATTGGAGAAGCTTCTCCAGAGGGGTAACTGCTTCTGTGTGTATCATATCACCATACATTTTATGGTGAGTGCAAATCATAATGGAACAAAAAGTTTAGCTTTCCGTTCCTCTGCTAGTACCGCATTCACCATTTCAAGATGGTGTAAGCAGCATTGTTTGGGTAGAAAAGCAGTTACTGCTTTCTTCCTGCCTTCTCCTTGTTCTCTCTGCCCTTTTCTGTACAAGCAGCCAATAAGGATTCCAGGGTATATGCATAACCTGGGTCACCTCCTGCTGCTCCTGCTGACCCAGTGCCCACTCCCTTTGAATGCATATGCCAGGTCACCTCCTCCATACTGACCAGTGCCCCTATACTCTACCCCTACCTATTCCTCCCACCACTGCCGCTGAGCACAAAGTCCACCATCTACACAGGTACCAGTGCATGCACAGAACTACAGTATAAAAAAAAGAAATAAAAAGAGAAGACCGGACCACCAAACTTGGATACACTGATTCATTTTGCAAAACAGGTAAGTGTATATGAGTTGCTACTTACAGTATCAAAACTATAGATTGCATCAAAGTGATGTGCTCTATAGTGATAACGAACAATTGTATACCACAGAATTTCATGAATAGACCCCAGAATCATTTTCTAAAATATGAGATTTTATATCATATAGTCTTTCAGAGATGTGGGCTAATGTATGCTGATTGCAATTATTTACTATAAGAGGTGTACTGGTGATTTACAGTTGTTTACCCTTGTTGCATGCTTACTTTATCCTCTGTACCTGACTGTATGCTCACATTCAAGGTGCTCAACCCAACACTGAGCTGAATTATTTTAGTGTAGAAGTAACCTCCATAACTTATTATATTGAAGATATCTTATCACCCCTTAGGTCTAAAAAATAAATTATGTCGTTGCAATTTCTTGGGTCTAGGATTCTGTAATTTATGTCTCACTATATCAAACAAGAATCCCTTCCACTATTCTGAAGAATAATCTGTTTTTACCAAGAAGTAACTGTCATTGCTGCTCTACCCAATACTTGTTAGGTTATTTGGGGTCTGCTAGTATGCATCTGTTTATTACAGTCAGTATTCTGTTCTTCTTTTCAGTTATTGTATATATTGGACTATGAGCGTGATTCAGAGCTGATCACTCTGACCAGAGCGCTCGCTCTGAATCAGGGCCCTCCCTGTTTTAGGAGCGTCCTCACGGACGCTCGCATAGCTGTGGGTTACCACCCACAGCTTATGCGAGCATCCATGATGATGGTCGCGATGGTCAAGAACATCGCGACCATTGGGCTTGCGATGGAGACCCTGCGGTAGGGTCTCACTGCCGCAAGCCCTGGAGTGATTTTGGCTCTATCAGAGCCAAAATCATTCCCACTGGGAATGCCTCCGTCTGGCAGCCACACCCCCGGCACACCCACCAAAGGGGGCGTGCTGTCTATCAACATCGACAGCATGCCCCCTTTGGTGCGAGACCCAGAGCGACGGACAGCCCGTCGCTCTACGGGTCTCGCGCATGTGCACGACGGAGCTCCTGCCATCGTGCGCATGTGCAGTAGGGCAACATCGACCCATTTGTGAGCGTCCTTTGCTCGCGAACGGGTCTGAATGACCCCCTATGTTTTGATGCTATATGTCATTTTGTCTTAAGTGGTTCTACTTTTTTGTCCCTATAAAGCAAGAATGAAAACATGTAAAACAATTAAGTATTCTATTCAGTGCGATGTTCAGTTTCAAAGGACAACCACCAATGTATCAATAATAGTTGTTTGCAAAAAGGTCCACAACTGTTTGTATCAAAAGTATTAAAACTTTTATTGACCCTTTATGTATTAGCTTAGTTGCATAGTAAACTTAAATCAATTTAAAAATCATATACATTCCACTTACATATAGAATCCTGAGGATAAATGGGAATGTTTTTATAAATATACAAGCAAGGGAAGAAATTATATTGCATAAACCATATACAATTCCTAATGTAACATCATATAACATAAAAAAGCATTAGACAATGTTAAGTAGTTTTTAATTTAAGTTGGAGGTGCAGAGGATTTAGACCCATTCATGCAAAGTTTAAATTTCATAATAATAAATGGTACATACAAAAAGTAGGCACAGCCATAGGCACAAATTTTGCCTTTAGTCATCCAAAAATGTGTATCGGCTTTTGGGAGGATACATATCTGGGGGAAACAAAAATATGATAGAAAGCAAGTATTTTGGGCAGTGCATATTGCTGATTATTTTTGTTTCGAAAGGTAAACAGACTCTTCAGACCTGTGTTGTCAGTTCTTATTTAAACAATGCTAAAATCAGCATCTTGGAGTTAATGATCTATGTAAATGAAAGCACAATACATCAAAACATCTTGTTAAACAGGCTAATTGTAGCTCCTGTATTCAGACCACTAGCCATAATGTGAATTGGCTTATGAATAAATAAATGTATCTAATAACATGTTCATTCCATGTACATATTGCATTCTGAATTGGGACATCTATTTATAATATATATGAATTTCAAACAAAAAACCCCCCAGAAAACTGTATATGGGAGTAGTGAGTGTACATATACATTTTAATAATAGGTAAACCATACCTATACATAATTAATAAGCAAATATATATGGTATAGACATAGGAATGCCTATTCTAAAAATAAAAAACTTTATATTGCAACCATTGGGGTACAGTATCTTAATTTAAGTTTTAGCTAACATGCTATCTATAGTCCCAGATTTCCAATGACTCTCCACCATTTGTATTCCACAAAAATTATTTAAAGAGCAGTTGTATACTTGTACAAAATCTTATGATATTATTTGTTTTCAAACCATTTTTTTTATTTGATGAAATGTGCAGCCTATAGTATAATTCATATTCAAGGAGGAAAATTCAGTTATTGCTCTTCCAGGTGATGGAATCTTTAATGGGATATTTTTTACCATTTTAAGTGACTGGAATTTAATTTTACAACATTAACCTTTACAGAACATGACTGTAGTCAGGTACTAAAAAAGGCTAGTGTTAATTCTGCTTTAAGCCGTTTTACAGGATATTAAAAGGGTTTTGTATGTGTCAGGTAGACTGCAAAGATATTTTAATAATCAACAATACCAGTAAGAAATCAAAATCTAAAAAATATGTATAAACAGTGATAATTTGTATCAATACTAATAATACTAATTATTCAATATGAATTTAAAAAAAATATCAAATAGCTACTTTATCTATTTTTCACAATAAACGTGAATATTCTTAATAAAGTGAACATGTGAACATTCATAATAAAGCAGTGCTATTAGACTGATATATATTGTCAAACAAGGGCCTGATTCAGAGATTTATTCAATGCCGAAATTAACGCATATTAAGAGTTTTTTTAGCCATTGCGCATGCATGAAAGCTATATTTCCTATGCACAGCAATTGGTTTGAGTTTACGATTGCACAGAGGATTCACTCGCAAAGTGTGTGATGGGTAGACAGCGTTTGGGGGAGGTAACAGGGGTGGCCAGGCAAACACAGGCGTGTTAGGACCATTTAAACTCTATTTCTTGGATGTGCATAAATTAGCCATTGTGATCTCCTTCGCAGCATGAGATATCTCAGTGTGTCAGAAGAGACGCAATGTTTTAGACAGATCAGACTTCACTCAGAAGCTGCACAGCTTCCAGATGCGACCTTCTCTCCCCTGCAGGTAAATGACTACAACTCTCAGCATATTCTTGCTGCATTGTATTTGTATGTCCCAGCATCAGCTGTATTAGGTAAATGACTACAGCTCTGAACAATTAACTTAGAAGTATTGTTAAGTAGTTTATGACTTCATACTATCTCTAGCTGATGGTTTTGAATTTAGTTATTTGTGTTTTTGTTTGTTTAATGTAATTTATTGCTAGCAATATTAGTGGGAGTGTTTTGGAGGTAGTTAGCAATCAGTGGTTTCACATGCCAGGTCTCCTATGTAAGGTTCATTAGTAGGCTGGACTGCCCTATCTCATAAGTACCCTATTTAAAAGTGCCAATTACATTTTAAATTGATTACTGGTGTTATGTCAGCATTAAACAGAAGTGAAACAGAAGGAAACCCACCGATCTAAAACACAAACAACAACCCAAACATTAATTGGACAAAGTGGGATGAACAATTGTGAGTTCTCTTTCTCCATACTACAAGATCCTGTGGACTACATAACCAGGACTTTCATTACTGAACTCCCTGTTTAGTGGCTACATACTTTTTTGGTATATGGTACATGTGCCCCAGATTGCCATTCACATGTCTTTCTGTGGTACACAGACCACAACATTTCTCTCTGGGGCAGGAGCAAGAGGGGGAGGTCTGCCCTGCACATGTGCAGAACAAGTTTCCTCCATAACAAACGGGGGACACAGTGGGATGGCACGGTCATATTGGATTCAAATGTGTCATCTAAAGCCCAGCTGGCTGTAGTTGCATCCTATGTGACTGGGCCTGGTAACTTTTTAACAAAAATAAGGAATTCTGTTTTTTATAATTATTATGTGTAAATCTTTATGCACAGGGGTAATCTGAGTAATCAGTAACACCACACCATATTTAAACATCAAAGACCGAACTTTCAATCACTGCCCTCTGCTGAAATTGCCTGGAGTCAAGAAATGTGTCAGTGATTGTAATTGAAGTGAAAGAGCTTGAATATTTATATTTTTTTAACAATGGACTTTTAACATGGAAACATTCACATATGGTTGTGGCCTATACTACAGTATGTTGTGCACAGCTTATTGGGAACACTGTATGATCCTAAGAACCAGTGGCAGACTGCGCCAGTGCAGCTAGAATAAGCAGGGGCGCAGCAGACACAGGCACTGGGCAAACTATGGGGTGGTCCTCCGGAGACCAGTGCTGACACATATGCTGTCATATGCAGTCACATACCCTGATAGCTTTTTGTGACTATGTCGGAAGGGAGGGCATGGGTGGGTGGGTAGGGCCTTAAGGGACCACGTG
The DNA here is from genome assembly GCA_031769625.1 of Taudactylus pleione. NCBI lineage: Eukaryota > Metazoa > Chordata > Amphibia > Anura > Myobatrachidae > Taudactylus > Taudactylus pleione. The sequence continues at coordinate 7,033,204 of JAUIMM010000182.1, forward strand.
CTGAGCCTGTGACAGTGAGAGATCAGTCTTTTCAGAGAAGGGGGCACGGTGTGGGCGGGATGGCACTCGCTGCTCCCGCCACGCCCACACCACACCCCCTTCTGTGAAAGCACTGATCTCTCTCAGTCATGCAGGCTCAGCAGGTGATCTCCCTCCTCCCCCTATGTGTTCTTTGTTAGGGAAGGGGGATCTATGTGTGGGTGAAGTGCTGTGTGAGGGAGGGAAGGAGTGGAGAACTGTGGGGTCCTGAGTGATTGAGGAGTGTGTTTGTGTAAGATTGTATCTGAGTAAGGGGAAAGATTTTTGTGATATGGGGGTTCTGAATGAGGGGGATCTGGATGGGTGCAGCGCTGTGTGTGTGTGTGAGGAGGTGATTTCAGTGATTGGGGAGAGCTGTGTGTGTGGGGAAAGGGGGTCTGAGAGGTGGGGGCTGTGTGTGTGTCTGAGTGGGTGAGCTGAATGAGTGGGTAGAGCGCTGTATGGGTGAGTGGAGAGAGCTGTGTGTTGAGGAGGACTGTGTGAGGAAGGGAGAGATATGAGAGGGTGGGATCTGTGTGAGGAGGGGAGAGCTATATGAGGGGAAATATTTGAGTGAGTGGCGAGAGCTGTGTGTGCATAGGGCAGGGGAGTATCTAACCCTTGGCCAGGATGGCACTCGCCAGCGGCACCGGCCGAGGGGGTACTCTGCCTGGTGGTGCCACCCATGGCCAGGGGGTAGAAATCAGGACTGCCGATCATGACAGTGGTCAGTGGTATGTGGTCTGTGGACAGGGAGCTGCTGATGTCAGTGTGCCCTCCCCCCCTTAGGCAGAAACTAGTCAGTGAAGGTGGGTACTTTTTATATTAAATTAATATCTATTTTAATATCTAAGAACAAGTGTCATTATTGTCTATCCATACAAGCATATAGGTTTTTCTGTTTATTCATTGGTATAAAATCATGCATGCTTTCTTTCTCCAAGGTTACAGCACATCAAATCTGATTAAAACATACTGAAAATTTAATAAGAACTGTTCTATCATTTTGGTGACTATATTTTTACATCTATCCAATTTATAATGCATGTTTCATCTTGTAGATCTTACTGCTTACATTGTTTCAAGTTTTTCATATGGACGCATATTAATAATTATGTAAACTGGTAGTATGTGATACATTATTTCAAATGTCTAGTGTATGCACATGTTCCCTGAGAGATTTATTTTGGAAAGGAGATACATAGTGTAGCAATTTTTAAATGTATTTTATATTGAATAAGTAATTTAGTATTATACATAATCATGATTTACACATTTTTATATTTTTATTTCTGACTGCAGAGCTGTGATGTTGTTTTGTATATTCAGTTGGTTGACAGCTTGGGTCATATTTAAATTGTTGTATTACTCTTAGTATTGTACTGAATATTTATTTATACTATTCAGTGCCTGGGTTTTCATTTTTTTTTGTACAGAAGTATTGCTATCATGATGTTCCATACATTTTTCCTCATCCGTTAAATTGAGTTTCTTTACTATGTCTATAATTTTAAATGAATGTGCTCTACTATGCAAAGTCTCACTTGGTATAGTTTCCTCAGTAAAAATAACTAACTTTATTTTTTTTTTAATTAAATAATATTTATTAAAGTTTTCTATTTAAACCATACACAAATACATACATTACAAACTCAAAAAAAAATCAAACCAAGCTCAAATTATAAAAAGAATAAAGAAAAAAAGAAAAAAGCAATTATCACAAGTGTCTCCCAGTACATAAATGTTGTTAAAAAATGTTCCATATACGTGTATCTGCATATAGTAAATTTTCAATATTACACTGATGTTAATCTATTTAATTAGTATCTTTACAGCTCATCTAAAAGGTAGGTGACAATTCTGAGTCCACTTCCAGGCCCTGTATACAATTCAGAGTTAAGCCATTTGGCCAAGACTTTATTAAATGTATGTTCAGCATGTCTGGTTATGTAAGCATATTTCTCATGTGCAACAGTATCATTAACTAGAAAGAGCCACTGATTGAATATTGGTCCCTTTTGGGCCATCCAATTTCTGGCTATACAAACTTTAGCCAAAGTATACATATTAAGAACGTATTGTTTAGTGTGCTTATCTAGCTCATATGCTTCAATTATACCCAATAAAAATACTGTAAATGAAAATATGCCTCTTGAAACACCTGTTGGCAATACCACACCAATCACTCAACAACAAAACTTTGATACCTGGGGACATTCCCATATCAAATGTAAACATGTACATTGAGAAGTCCCCCATTTAGGGCACTGCAATGTTGTCCTACCCCTGAATCTATATAAGAATATTGGAGAAAGATACTGTTTAATCTAAAAGGAACAGTTGTATTTGTTGGAAGCGGATTGAAATAGTTGAATCCCGAGGGCACTTTAAAGCCAAACTCCACTTCTGTTCCTGTATATCCCCCAAATCAGCTTTACATTTGAGTCTATGAGCTGGTAGTTCTTCCATATGTTGAGCTCTTAGTAAAATTACTACAAATTATACAATATCCTGCTTGCGCTTATGGGTGCTATGTATTTATTAATAATAGAATCCATAATGACTGGAGGGCCTTCATGGAATTGAGTAGACAGTGCATGCCTAAGTTGCAAGAATCTAAAAAAATTAGCATCTGGCAAACCAAATTCTTGTTGTAATTGAGAAAATAATTTAAGAACCCCAGAATTGTATATTTGACCAACAGAAATCACTTCCCACTCACTCCAAGCTTCACAAATCTGTATAGCAAGGTTTGGACAAGGTTCTAGAATGTCAGAGTAACATATCTGGATCCAGTCCTTCCTCCCCCAGCAGCTTCAATACAAATTCCCATACCCTAATCACCTGATCAATCAGATGAATACTACTCCTAGTTATCTTTACATTTAAAAGTGTTTGTAGTTGAGTATGGAAATATACCAACTGTGTGACTAATAATTTGGTAAAGCATTGGGGTCTGGATCTCAAAGCCACCACCATCAATGAGCCTGTTGAGAGACAATATAATATAATAAATATACAAAGAAAATTCTCCTTGCGCTCCACACTCTATACTGCTGCCCACAGGACAAAAAAGTGGAGGCTTCACACTCCACAAAAACACACAATTCTATTACATCAAAAATTGTCCCGTACTGGCACAAATATAGTTTCCCACAGTACTTTCCTTTAGAATTGGTTTCCCAATTATTAATAATTCCGATGAGTGCTGTGTTTTCTCCTTAACCTGTAACTTCAACTCCCGATATTGATGCACTCAAAAAGAAGAAGAAATACCACAATAGTGTAATATTGCCAGAAAAAGTATACACTATTTATTAACAAATTGCACTCACATCAAGAAAAGACATTAAAAGCATATCACCACAAATTGGTCAAAGTTTGGAGGTCCAAATCGTCCATTGGTTGCCCAGATGTTAAAAGGACCAAGGACTGGATACCAGATACCACCAACAGTAAGAACATCCACCACTGCTTAACGCGTTTCGGACAAAGTCCTTCATCAGAAGCATGATGGTAATTAAACAATGGGCCCTTTTTATACCCCTATATTGTTAAAGTCCTCCTATGAAAAGAGCCTTTCTATTTCCCACTTTTGGCGCCAATCACTCTGCGTCCGGAAGTTAAGTAAACATCGACGCACCGGAAGTGACGTTGGTTATAAAGAAAACAGCGGGTCTTATTCAGGACACTTCCGCGTTTCACCTTGCGTTCCAGCCGGCGTTAGCGGGCAACTGTTCTATTATAGACTTCCGCGTTCCACCTTGCGTTTCAGCGGCCATTTTAGATCAAATATTCCTTCATACATAAGAATTCAGCGTTTCACCTCGCGTTCCAATCGGCCATTTTCATGCTGGTATTAGAGGATAATGGTTCTATACTCTACTACCGCGTTCCACCTATTAATTCCAGCGAACATTTTGAATCGACGTTCTCTCAAAGGGATACACAAACATAAAATATACTTAGACATAATAAAAACATGATAAAAACATTTTTGATCCATAGCAGCATATAATAAATAAAAATTAAAAATTAATATATTTAATAACCAGAGGAAATATGGGGATCAGCATAAATATACAAAAAAGTCATAATTATAGAAACCATTTAATTTCAAACTCGCCATTCAGGCCATGAGGTGTTAAGGTTTTTAGTTTATGAATCCACCGCATCTCTTTCTGTGCTAATATGACTTCTAAGTCTTTACTACGCCAGGATGGGAGGACCATTTCTATACCCCAAAATGCCTTTAGGCCACTTATATCTGAATTATGTTTATTTTTAAAATGTGCTGAGACAGTGTGCGTTTCCAACCCTTTTTTGATATTATATGTATGTTCAGCAAGTTGGGTTTTCAAATTTCTGCTGGTTTTTCCAACATAGATTAAACCGCATTCACATTTTAACCCATAAATAACATTTTTTGAATTACATGTTATAAATTCTTTGATATCATATTTAATCCCATTGGTTTCAAAATCTTTCATTTTACTGATCTCTTTGACCTTCCGACACATAACACAGAGGCCACATCTATGAAAGCCCTGACTTCTAATACTAGTCCTTTTATAAGGTTCTATTGAGCTCCTCACTAATTGATCTTTAATTGATGGGGCTTTCCTATAAATAAAAGCAGGTTTTTCAGGTACCATTTTTCCTATCACTGGATCATTTTTTAAAATTTTCCAATGTTTCTTAAAGATACCTTCAATTTCCTTGAATTGGGAATTATAGTTACTAAGGAAGGACCATTCATGATTATTGGGTTTTCTAGTAACATTCTTATTTTCTTGTAACAGACTCTTTCTTTCCAAACATTTACTTTCTATCGTGCTTTTTCTACTTTCTCCAATTACTAGTTTACATCATAGTAATTGGCTAGATGGAATACCTTACAGTCAATTACTTAGAGTGAAACGTAATTGTACAGAAGAAACGGTGTGTAAGGAACAAATGGGGGAAATGTGTGACCGTTTCCTTGTAAAAGGCTATGAGGTGGAGAAAGTAGAAAAAGCACGAGAGAAAGTAAATGTTTTGGAAAGAAAGAGTCTGTTACAAGAAAATAAGAATGTTACTAGAAAACCCAATAATCATGAATGGTCCTTCCTTAGTAACTATAATTCCCAATTCAAGGAAATTGAAGGTATCTTTAAGAAACATTGGAAAATTTAAAAAAATTTTCCAGTGATAGGAAAAATGGTACCTGAAAAACCTGCTTTTATTTATAGGAAAGCCCCATCAATTAAAGATCAATTAGTGAGGAGCTCAATAGAACCTTATAAAAGGACTAGTATTAGAAGTCAGGGCTTTCATAGATGTGGCCTCTGTGTTATGTGTCGGAAGGTCAAAGGGATCAGTAAAATGAAAGATTTTGAAACCAATGGGAATAAATATGATATCAAAGAATTTATAACATGTAATTCAAAAAATGTTATTTATGGGTTAAAATGTGAATGCGGTTTAATCTATGTTGGAAAAACCAGCAGAAATTTGAAAACCCGACTTGCTGAACATACATATAATATCAAAAAAGGGTTGGAAACGCACACTGTCTCAGCACATTTTAAAAATAAACATAATTCAGATATAAGTGGCCTAAAGGCATTTTGGGGTATTGAAATGGTCCTCCCATCCTGGCGTAGTAAAGACTTAGAAGTCAGATTAGCACAGAAAGAGATGCGGTGGATTCATAAACTAAAAACCTTAACACCTCATGGCCTGAATGGCGAGTTTGAAATTAAATGGTTTCTATAATTATGACTTTTTTGTATATTTATGCTGATCCCCATATTTCCTCTGGTTATTAAATATATTAATTTTTAATTTTTAATTATTATATGCTGCTATGGATCAAAAATGTTTTTATCATGTTTTTATTATGTCTAAGTATATTTTATGTTTGTGTATCCCTTTGAGAAAACTTCGATTCAAAATGTCCGCTGGAATTAATAGGTGGAACGCGGTAGTAGAGTATAGAACCATTATCCTCTAATACCAGCATGAAAATGGCCGATTGGAACGCGAGGTGAAATGCTGAAGTCTTATGTATGAAGGAATTTTTGATCTAAAATGGGCGCTGAAACGCAAGGTGGAACGCGGAAGTCTATCATAGAACAGTTGCCCGCTAACGCCGGCTGGAACGCAAGGTGAAACGCGGAAGTGTCCTGAATAAGACCCGCTGTTTTCTTTATAACCAACGTCACTTCCGGTGCGCCGATGTTTACATAACTTCCGGACGCGGAGTGATTGGCGCCAAAAGCGGGAAATAGAAAGGCTCTTTTCATAGGAGGACTCTAACAATATAGGGGTATAAAAAGGGCCCATTGTTTAATTACCATCATGCTTCTGATGAAGGACTTTGTCCGAAATGCGTTAAGCAGTGGTGGATGTTCTTACTGTTGGTGGTATCCGGTATCCAGTCCTTGGTCCTTTTAACATCTGGGCAACCAATGGACGATTTGGACCTCCAAACTTTGACCAATTTGTGGTGATATGCTTTTAATGTCTTTTCTTGATGTGAGTGCAATTTGTTAATAAATAGTGTATACTTTTTCTGGCAATATTACACTATTGTGGTATTTCTTCTTCTTTTTGAGTGCATCAATATCGGGAGTTGAAGTTACGGGTTAAGGAGAAAACACAGCACTCATCGGAATTATTAATAATTGGGAAACCAATTCTAAAGGAAAGTACTGTGGGAAACTATACTTGCGCCAGTACGGGACAATTTTTGATGTAATAGAATATAATATAACCAAAAATGTGATAATGCAAGTCCTCTTCATGCTCTAGGTCTTGTAAGTGTATTACATTTTATTTGGGCCCTTTCATCTGCCCATATAAAAAATAAAACCAGACTATCAATTTACCAAAATAACACAGGGAGGAGAAAAACTCGAAAATTATGAAAAACGTGCAAAATTTTAGGGAGTATCACCATCTTTATCAAATTGACTCAACCTGCAAGTGTAAGAGGTAATTTATTCCAGCTTCTTACCTGTGTATTTAAATATCCCAGCTTCTTACCTGTGTCTTTAAATATTCCAGCTGAGGTTTGACATTTAGAAAAATGTACTCACGAGATGTATTGGAGATCCAAATACCCAGATATTTAAATCTATCTATCCATTGTAAGGGTAGAGGAATTAAGGCAATCACCAGGCATAGACTCCTCACAGGGAGAATACATGACTTTTCACAATCAATTACCCTTAAAACCTAACAAACTTATAAATTACATCAAGAACTATGGGCATACAGATATTAAAGTCCCTGATAAATTACAAAAAATCATCTGCATATAATGCCACTTTATCTATCCTAGAATCCATTTCAAGGGCTCCATTGAGCGACAAATAATGCAGAGGAAAAGGGACAACCTTTCATTCCATGTAATAGGGGGAAAGGAGAAGATATAAATCCATTCACAGAAACCTGAGCCACTGGGGCTGAATATAACAGCTGAATCCATTTACAGCTCCTATTCCACAATGTTTCATGGTCTTCCAAAAAAAGGGCAATTTCACAAAATTTAAAGCCTTGCTAGCATGAAGGGAAATGACTACCGAGGATGATGCTCTTCATGAGAGACCTGAAAATGTGTAACTTCTAAAATTAATAGTCATTGATTTACCCAGGATAATTCCTGTCTGATCCAGGTGAATAATCTGCAAAATCACCTGATTAAGCCTAGTTGCTAATATTTTGGCCAGAATCTTAACATTGTAAGTAGAGAAATAGGACAGTATGATTGAGGTAACTTTGGATGCTTCCCTGGTTTAGTCAAAACCACTATAAGAACCTCTGACATAGATTGTGGAAGAACATTTATTGTAAATAATTGATTATAAATTTCCAATAATCAAGGCAAATAAAAGGAAAGATGTTTTTTATATAACTCAACAGGCACGCCATTTAAACTAGGAGCCTTTTTCTCAGGGTAGGAATGAAAAGCCAACTCTACTACCTCCATTGTAATTGGAGAAGCCAAAACATTCCTAGCCTACTTAGATAATTTGAAAAGAGGAATCTCAGCTAAATATATACATACCTCCTCTATGCTACATGTCAACATAGAAGCATAAAGTCTGGTAAAAATGGGCAAATACCCCAACAATTTTCATCAATAACCTCTAACACCATATTAGAGAGACAATTGGTCCTAGCCAAATGTGCAAGAAAAATAACTAACATTTTAAACTAGTTGTTTTATTCAGCTACTATAATGCATGCCACATATTGTTAGTTATAATCTCATATCTTCTGTGAAATACCTGGTCATCTCTAACTAAGCATCTCAACCTTAAATTTCTACAGCTGTTATTACTCAGTTTAGCCATTGTTATTTTAAGCTCTTGGTTGCCAGCCATTTCTTTCATATTTCATTCTTTATTGAAATACAGAAGTGGCCTGCATGCACCAAGGGAAGACGTGTTTCACTTCAACTCCTGATAACGGATGACTGTAGACTCCCCTGAATTCCTCTCATACCCAAATTGGCTTCCAGGAGATTCCTAGTTTATGTACCAGGCCTCCTGTCATCTGAAAGTTGTAGATCGCTCATTAATCATCTGTGCAGGTTGTGAATTGCCTGTCTGCCAGTTCATTTCACTATTCTACATGCCTTGTCCGCAGGCTGCCATGAAAAGAAGCCTTGAGGATTGGCATTTAGTGGCTGCCTTTACTGGTTATGGTTGTGCAGCCTGTGACCCAGCAATCTGCAGCCCATGCTTGAATTTGTGCCAGTCACTCCAAATCTGCTACCATGGACCCCCAGAAATGCTAGGATTGCTGGGAATATCACCTTGTTGGCTTGCAATCTTAATAGACCAGAGATGAGGTTTGGTCATCTGAGGCTCGACTGTTGCCTTCGACTTCAACTGCTGTCTTCATAAATGCCCACTTACTACATATATGACTAGCTTAATTTGGCTGTATTCATCTGCCCTTGTCACACTATTTCCTTCTGTCTCCTGCAGTCTGGTAAGATAAGCTGTGGGCCTGAAACACATTTGAATCAGGGGGATAGCAAATGTCACTGCCGACTAGGTGCCCACAGCACATAGTGCCATCTTTGCTGCACTTTTGTTTAACATCAGTGGGAGTGTTTCATGGGGGTTCACTGCTGACTACTTATACCTACCAATAATTAACATCTTTAGAGACAAACTCTGGTAAAGACCTCAGGAGCCCAGATAGGAATCTCTGTGTTATTAATAATGGATGACTCATCATTTTTATATAATCTGCTATAGTGCAAACCCAAGTGAGTTTGTCTTATTCATCAGTGGAGGTAGAGACTGACACCTTGTAAATGCAAATTTCTTTGCTGGTTTGGAGACAATAATATACCAATAGGTGTCCTCCAAGAGAAATACATTATGATCATGCCACTTATTATGTGATAAGAAAAAAGAAGTAGCCCATGCTTTATTATTGACTACATATATAGCTCCAGTTTAACTGACCCCACACTACAATATTGTCCACCTTCATTTGTCCAGCTTTCTTTAGGGACTTTTTGAGATTTGTAAATATGCCTCATAAGAAAGTGAAACAATAGAAGATTCCACAGCCTATTAACTTTCCAGATGCTCCAGTTCCTATATCTAATACTCCAAAGGCCACTTCTAGCAGTGCTATCTCTCTGCCAGCTACTCCTACTCCATAAGGCTTGCCAACCCTCTCAGATTTAGGTCTTTTAGTCAAGCCCAATGCACCATTGACAGCACACACAGTGTTTCAGATGTTTACAGCTTTCCAGGCATACTTGTTGGCTTAGATGAAGTCATTTGTACAATTACTTCGTACAGAAGTTAAAGGGAACAATGATCATATGGATCACTTGGAAGTTATGATGCAGGAAATTATGTCTCATAATGATCTAATTTCTGCCCACAGTGACATCCAGATGGAAGTTGGCCTCCTTAGGGATAAAGTGGCAGATCTCAAAAACAGCCAGATGCAAAAATCTCAAAACAATACAATTCCAGACTCTGTTTCTAATGCAGAGTTGTCAGAAAATGTTACCAAGCTTTTTCGATCTCTCTACCAGAACCTTTTGCTGAACCGTATCCATCAATTCCCAAAACCAAGGTCCAGTCCACCAAATTACCCCAGGGATACTCAAATGTGGATCCAGTTCTTTCACACCAAGGGAAGCATCCTTAGACTGGCCAGATTAGCAGAGGATAAAGGTGTACTGGGGAATTTACAGATTTTCCCTGATTTTTCTGCTGCTACTTTGGCTAAATTGCGGCATTGAGAGACAACTACATATGTTACTGCTGGAGTTGTCTAGTTAAGTTGTTGGTTTACCATGACACTTTATCATGTATAAGATACCTACAAGTACGTTAGACATGTATGAGTGAGATAATTAATTATAGATGAGCTGGTTATGGGTGGTGCTTGTTTGCTATTTTTTCTTGTATATGGTGCTTTCTGGGCCATGTTCCCCACATATTTGGTTTTGATGTTTCTTCTCCCTCACAGCAACCACAGTAGCCCCAGTTAAAAGTTTATTTCTGTTTTTCTTCCAAAGATTTTTCCATCGTTTTTTTTCTGACTTTCCCTTTCCCTTACTGGCTTTTCTTTCCCCAGGTTCCATGGTTCAATAATAACCTAAAGTTTCCCTTTCAGGGGAGATATTCTGGCAATTCAGCGTTGTTACTTACCACAGTATGCCATTTCACTTGTTAAATGGTTACATTTTATACATTGAATGTACATGGGCTCAACTCTCTAAATAAAATGAGATTATCCCTAGATATTTTCCACAGGCATAAAGCTAAAATTGTGGCACTCCAGGGAACACATTTTATATCATCCACCCCACCAACCATTACAAATAATAGATAACCAGTAGCTTATTATTACTTCTAAATAAAATGTTGTTGCTCTACTACTCCAGAGTTTAGTGCAGTTCAAACTCTCTACTAAACTAGAAGATAAAAATCTCCATTATTTGATTTTAAAAGGTAAATTGGAATACATGGAGGTTACCATTGTATCCCAATATGCCCAAAACACTGGACTCCCCTTCCTTAATCATGTCCTGGATGACGTCTGGTAGATATGTAGGGGTCATGTCATTATCATGGGTGACTTCAATCTTGTGTCTGACCCACACCTAGATAGAACACCATCTACTTGTTCTGGAACTAGAACAGATGACAAGGGTGCACCGGATGCTCTGTGTGTAGATGGCATATTCCCCAACAGTCAGGGACTGTATGTTTTTTTCCCACATTACATATTCCCATATAGACCTGATAATTTTGGATAAATGGAAAAGCAAAACACACCAATCAAAAATTTAACCCATAGGTTGATAGGACCATACAGCATTTACATGGATTTGGTCTACTAAATTTTGTCAATCCTCAAACGCTATGGAGGTTTCCTGAATATTTGATGTTCTTGCCTAAAGCTGTAAAATCCATAACAGATGCTATCCATACCTACCAGGATAATAATTCTCTAGATGATACTTCTGAACTGATCTATCTGGACCAGGTAGGCTTTGTAAAAGGGAGACAAGCTTTGGGCAACACCCGTAGGGTCTTTAATTTAATTGAATATATTTTGAGATGACTTTGTGCTTCTACACTTGGATGCCAAAAAGGTGTTTGATTGCCTTCACTAGCAGTATCTTCAAACAACTTTAGTTAAGCTTACTTTTTGTGGTAATATTTTTAAATACATTTTTGCTCTGTATGCAAGTCCCATGGTCTGGGTTTTTAGCAATGGATTTTATTGGGGAATACCAAGCTCCTTTCTCCATTAATGTATGCCTTAGCAATTTAACCTTTTGCCTACATGGTTTGGAATTTTACACTCTTTCTAGGTGTGTCCGCATCCTCTTCCACACACAAACTATGCATTTTTGCAGACAATGTTTTGTTATTTGTTACTAACCTGGAATTATCTCTTGCTGCTTTACACATTATCATAGACAGGTATAGTGCCGCCTCCCTCTATAAGCTTATCACCACAAAAATAGAGGCCTTGGCCTTTATTGTTGCAGGAGACTATCTACATAGACTTAAAATGACTATATAACTATAATTGCAATTCACACTATCTGCTATATTTGGGTATCAATATACCTAATTGAAACTCTGATGTGGCTAAAGGGAACTTTATCCTCATTCTTAGGAGGATCTATTGAGGTATTGGTTAGCCCTCAAGATTTCTTGGTTATATAGGTTGGCAGCTTTAAAAATGATGCTGTAACCAAAACTAATGTATTTATTCTGCACAATACCACATACAATTCTGAGACGTTATGATCTTGCAATATATTTGGAAATGTAATCTCCCACACCTGCATACTTAAATTTGATCAGGTCTAAAAACCAGTCTCAAGTTTCCTGGCTTATCATGACACATGTTAAGTGGCTCAACTCAGCAACTGTACATTACCTCCTGGTATAAAGCCATGGGTTTATATAGAAAAAGGACTGTTTACCCACTATTCTATAATTGATCTTTTTTAAGGACCCCCAGGACCCCCAGGCCCCTAAACTGATATATATCCCTCAAGATATTCTTGCATCCAGTAAAACATGGCATAATTTAGTGTTTTGAACCAAGGAGTCAGTCCTTCCACTTGTCTCTTGGGGCACTGTCTAGTCTGATCCCTGACATCAATCTAAATACCTGGTGCAATAGCGGAATACATCAGATTGCTGATGTTATGCAAGCAAATTCAGTCCTTTTGTTTGCGTCACTCCAGGCCCAATCTGATCAGCCTAATGGTGAATATTTCACTTATATACATATTCATCTTTGAATCCCTAGCATGGTCAGGACGCAAGACTCCCTTGGGCTACCTCATCAGACATAGCATCATGGTTATCTAAAGGCTATAATAAAGGATCTATTGGTTTCTGGTACTGCTACCTTCTGAGTTCTGACTTAGGTAAGAAATCTAAGAAACAACTACAATGGATAGCTGAGGTCCATTCTACACTTTTTCTCAATTTATTTAAATGCTCACAATTTATCTAAATGCTGCAATCAAATTGAATTATAATTTAAATTAGTACATCATCTATATCTCACCTGTTAAGGTTCACAAAATGTGGCTTTCCTAGTCTAAATACTGCTGGAGGAACTGTTTAGCTTTGGGGGATATATTCCACATATTTTTGGAGTGCCAGTGGGTTCAGTGTGTGTGGCAGGAGGTGTTACAATTAATAGCTAAAGTTATAGACTTTACCGTACAGTCATCCCTGTTAGTCGACTGCTTACCCCATAGATACTCCAAAACAAGACCATAATTAGGTCAAATATTGATAGCAACTAAAAGTGCAATAGCTTAATATTGGGAAAACCCCCTACCACAGCTTTTTAGTAAAATCATAGCTAAAGTTCAGTTTGCATATGGGATGGAGTCACTTGGGATCCCCTATGCATCGTCTCTGATCCATAAAATGGCTTATATTATTTTGAATAAGTTTACCACAGGTGGAAAGGGAGCAGAGCTCCATAGACTCTACCATCTCCACCACTTGGGTTGTTTTTTTAATTGTGTAGCCTTGATGAACCTTTGCTCTTTAGATATATTGTATATATTTTCTCTTGTAAATTAGTTATGTATATTTGTAACTTTATATCTTTGCTAGATTTATCTTTTCTTAAAGTTTAAACTGTGCCCCCCCATCCCCCACTTCCCGTTTCTTTGTTTTTTATCCCTTTCCTTAAATTGATATTAACAAAATTCAACAAAAATCATTATAATGTGAAGAAAAATACAATGTTCTATTGCTAATATACGCTCTGCAGATTTCACAGGAAGATTGAAAGTGTCCTGTTGTGTTGTGTCTGGGTCCCCAACTTGTTGTAGAATATGCTTATTTGTTTAAGCATTAAACAGACAGGAAATATTGTGGGAGAGTCTTTTCTGTGACTATTACATGTAAGCTCCTAACTTGGAAGATTAAAAAGAAGTTATTTTGGAAAAGCACATATTGCAAAAATAAATAAACAAATAAATAAATAAAAGACAGTCAGTGCTATCTGCTGTCCCTCTAGTATAGTGTCTTAAATAACAGCTTGTACTGTAGCTGGTGTTATGATCCATCAATTTTATTAATCTCTGCCCCATCCTTAATATGTGTGTATAGATATATATTTAATTAGACATGGCAATGCTATGCTGGTTATTGTGAAGCTCATACATTGATGTGTCTGAACCTGCGGTTGGACTGCCGTAGTCTTTTTTGTTTGGTCACAGTATTTCGGTGGTGGAAGCACTTCAAAGAGGGTAATATGTGAAAGACTGATCAAACACATTCTGGGAGACCACCATGGTTTCAGATGTCAACATTACGAAAGCTGAAGAGATGTTGCAAAATGACAGAAGGTTAACTTTACACGAACATTCGGCTTCACTTGGAATTTCAGTTGAACAGGTTCAGCATATTGTGACAAAGGAACTGAAAATGCATCATGTGTGTGGCAGGTGGGTACCCAGAAATCTCACAGAAGAGCAGATGCGATGACGAGTTGAATCGTGCAAAAACACAGTTTGAATGCCGGAGAAGATACATGATTTCCTTGTGATTGTGATGTGTGACAAACTGTGTATTCATTATTATTATGATCCGGAATCCAAACAACAGTCCAGTGTATGGAAACAGGTGAATTTACCTCCGCCCAGAAAATACCTGTGTGATTCCTTCTGTAAGTAAAGTCATGCTTCTCCTGTTCTTTGTAGTATACAGTATGATCCTATAGCACTGGGTTCCCCGTTGACAGACAATTAATGGCGACTACTATGCAAAAGTCCTGAAAACCCATTTGTGTGGAGCCATGCGGAAGGATTGACCACATTTGCTGAAGAAACAGTGGTTTTTGCTCCAAGACAATGCCTGACTGCGTGTTGCTGCTGTCGCACTTACTGAAATTAATGGGACAGCCCTGGAATACCCTATATATAGCCCATACTTAGCGCCCTGTGATATCTGGGCATTCCCAACCCTGAAAAATCAACTGTACGTAAAGAAGTTCTCAACAGATGATGAAGTTAAAAATGCCACAGATGCAACACTAAAAGTGATGTCACAAAACACTCTACTGCATGTCTTTGACTTGTTTAAATGCTGCAAAAAAATTTATTGAATGTGAAGGACACTACTTTGAAAAAGAAAAATGTTCAGATCCTGTGGAGTCATCTAATTCTGAATAAAAAAAATCATTCTCATTACTTTTCAATCAGCCCTTGTATATATACAATACATACATATATAGATATTTATAGGTATATAACTAGTTTTAGCTAGTTTGAATAGAAGTAAAAATTATTCCCAAACTAAAGGAGGAATGGTACTTTATTTATTATGTATGTGTACAAATTGAATTTGATGTTTTGATGTTTTAGTGCTTGGATGGCTCATTCTGTTGGTTCTATCTCATAGATATTTTGTGAAATTTCAAGCAGTGATACTGAGCTCTTGAGTCATGAGACATGCTTGCTGGAATATTAGTAATATTAGTAAGAGGACGTCTAGTAATTTTAGTAAAAGGACACCTACAATAAATGCAGTGGAAATGGTTGTATAATGTGTGATGTACTATACTATAAATCACACACACACACACATGAACGAACACACACACATTTATATATATACAGTATGTCCTGTCATAACTTTGCAAATATTAAGTCCCTCTATACTAAATGAGCATTTTTTTATAAATATCACATCAGATTATTGCTGTTGACCATGTACATTTCTTGTCACAGTGTAGCTATCCCCTAGTGACTACTTCCAGCAGGAAAATACCCCATGCCGCAATGCATAATCCATATGAATCTGGTTCTGTAAACATGAAAGTTAGTAAAGTGAACTCGAACGAACTTCAAAGTCACCATATCTGAATCTTATCGAACATGTTTGGGATGTGGAGGTAAGGGAGATTTGCAGCATGAATGTGCTGGCTACAAATGTGCAGTAACTTTGTGATGCTATATTATGATTGAACATTTCTGAGGAATGTTTCCAGTTTCCATGCCACAAAGAATCCAGACTGTTCTGGATGCAAGAGGTGAGTCCTACACAGCTACCCAGTACTGGTAGTGTCTACCTGGGTATTGAAGGCCTGATTCAGAGTTGCAAACCAGTCATTGGGAGATGCAGCCACATCGCATGCCCAGACATAAATGTGGATATGGCCTATATTCAGATTTGGCTGCATCTAGACAGCTGCACCAGCCCAATCCATCATCACTATCTGTCATTAATATCAGTGCATTTTTTCACAAGCCACATGACTGAAATCAGATGTACCTCTGAATAATCTACAATTCTGACTCCACATCCATGACATAGCCTATCAATGCTTAGGGGTAAATTTACTAAGAATCGTGTTTGGTCAATTTGCTGTTTTTGGAGATTTTTCGGGGATTTACTAAAATCAAACTCGGGTTCCAGACTATAGATAGACAGTAAAAAGGTCGACAATGTCTAGATAGACACCAGATGTTAGACAGTCAGTAGGTCGACTGGGACAAAAGGTTGACAGGGACAAAAGGGCGATACTCTAAAGGTCGACATGTAAGAATGTCGACAGGTACAAATGGTTGACAGGGTCAAAATGTCAACATTAAAATGGTCGACACAAAAATGGTCAACACATGATTTTTTTGTTTGTTAGGGTTACGTTTAGGGTTAGGCACTTACCGGAGGGGTAGGGTTAGACACTTGCTCCGATGGTTAGGGTTAGACATTTACCCCAACAGTTAGGGTTAGGCACCAGGAGGGAGGGCTAGGCACTTACAAGAGACTTAGGTCTTAAAAGGTACAGTTAGGGTCAGGCCTCTACAGTTATGGTAGGTACTAGGAGGAAGGGTTAAGGTTAGGCACCATGGGGAGGGTTAGGGTGAAGATTAGGGCTAAAAAATAAATACAAAATCATGTGTCGACCATTTTCATGTCAACCATTTTCATGTTGACCAGTTGATCATGTTGACCATTTGTACCTGTCAACCTTCTTACTTGTTGACCTTTAATGTGTTGACCTTTTGTCCCTGTCGACTTTTTGTCCCAGTCGACCTATTGACTGTCTAACATCTGTTGTCTATCTTGACACTGTCGATCTTTTTACTGTCTATATGTAAATCCACACCTGCCAAAATCGCACCTCAAGCATGACTTAAGTCACCAAATTGACACAATTCACCATCAGACTAAACCTTGAACCCTTAACATTGACACACATACAAATCATGGATTTACTAAGAATCGTGTTTGTCAAATCACATCTCAAATTGCAAAATCAATAGACTACCAAATCAGTAGCATGTATGGCTATGGAAAGTTTTTATATTCACATAGCAATAATCATCTCTCACCCCAAAATGCCCAATTTCTTAGAAGGACAAATCCAGCCAACTTCTGTCCCAATAAGAATAGGATGGACATACCCAAAAATGCATAATTTTGCATCTATGCATGTGATGTATTCTGAAACTGGCCACTTGCATACATGTACAGAGATATAGCCCATTCAGGTTAAGTCCCATATTGTTTTTAACGTATGTGATGTATATACAGTAACATAGTGATTAAAATAATGGTTAGAATATCTATTATCCAGAGAAGGCCAGTGTTATTGTAAATGAGCCATCTTACTTTAACAGCCATGAAAACAGTTTAGCAAATTTATCTAGGAATATCAAATATTCAATGTTACATTTCCTCAGGTATTTAGGTTTCCTCCCACTCTCAAAAACATATTGTAGCTTATACCCCTTTCAAACTTAAGCCTAAAACCCAGGTTTTTGCGCGTGAATGCACATCAACCCGGGTCTGGCATAAGTATGAATTGTGCAACCCGGGTTGACAGTCCTGGATCCATGCCCATGCTCGCTAGCAGGGGTTTTTCCTGGGACTCACAGCCCAGGTCGATGACCCGGCTCAAGTGTGAAAGGTGCAAACCGGGTCTTGAAGACTCGGGTTATGCCAGAAGCAAACTGATTGGCCGGGGACAGTGGTGCTCACTGAATGCCACAAGACCAGCCTCACTGCAGGACCCGGATCCAGTGTGAAAGGTGATGACCTGGGAATAATTTGGGTTGTCCCCTTAAATGTGAAAGGGGTAGTCCAGCTTCAATCCATGCTCTATGTCCACGGTCCAAGCCGAGTTGAAGCCAGTAATTTAGGTCTGAAAGTGGTTTTAATTAGCTGCTGTTTGTTAGGAAATTTAGATTACAAGATGATTGGAAAATTCTACCGGGGTCATGGGATAATATTACAAGATTCTGCTAGACATGCCCAAAGAGAGGAACTAGACAACCCCTAGGCATATGTTTTTACTAAAATATTATTAAATAAACTCTTACAGTAAATAGATTTTAATTACCAAATAATTCATTTTTAAACAAATCAACAATTTATGACACTTTTGGAAAAAAATAGTTGTCAGTTAAGTGTTTAATTCAGTGATTCTGATACTGTATCAGACAATGTTTTGTGCATTACTGTTATGCTCTATTGAAAGCCATCTTAATTATTCAGACAATATGTATGGACAAATAGGACAACTAATGAAAGGCTTCATAAAAGCATTATGCTGCTCATTACTAATTTGGGAGATGAGATACTGTACTGTTTATATTTATTTTTATTGTATTTAATTTGACAAACAAAGCTGACTCCGCTTGCTGCATAAACCCCATTACTAATCTTGATTATCTTTTTCTGCTTTTCCCATGCACCATTTGTGAGGAAGCTGTATTTTATGGTTGGAGTTGGGGAAAATGCTACCAGTTTTTCTTATTTGTTAGTTTAAATGCTGGACCATAACTTGTATAGCTTTTGCAGCTCACCTGTAGTGACTCGGGGTACCATAAGGGTTCTTGGTTTGGGAGTGGTATGAAATGCCAATGGTCTAAAAGCTGCCTGTTCAAATCCCAACCCTGGAAGCCTGACAGATCAAGATCCAGATGCAGGCTGGTAAGTATATTTAACCCTCCCCCCCCTAACCCTAACCCTCCATTGGGGGTGCCTAACCCTAAGACCCTGGGGGTGGTGTCTAACCATAAGTCCCCAATGTGGTGCCTAACCCTAACCCCCCTCCCCACACCCTAATCCTAACACTCCCAGGGGCTGCCTAATCCTAACCTACCCCTGCTGGTACCTAACCCTAACTCCCCCTTCCCCTAGCCTAAACCTAACCCTCCCTGGGGGATGCCTAACCATAAGTCCCCCCAGGGGTGACTAAACCTAACCCTCCCCACTCTGCGGCTAACAGCTCACGACACCCAGCTTACCTACATTCAGTAGGCTGAGCATCGGGATTTCAGCATGGGGCTGATAGGCAGCAGTATTTAGACACCTATCATTAGTCCCATGCTGGGCTTTCAGAGTCAGGATTCTGGCAGTTGGCATTTTGACCGCCGACATCCTGACTACATCCTCTTGGTTTAATCTGGTGAGGCAGCAATTGTATAGTTATGGTCCTACTGTATGTATGATCTAAGGGCCCGATTCAGACCAGCTCACTAGGATGCGTTCACACACAGCCGCTGCATGCGATTACATGTTAATCAAGCAAATGCACAGAAAGCACAACAAAAAGCCATACACGTCCAGCCAAAGTCAAAACCACCCACCTCTCTCCACGTGTGATCAGAACCTCTCTCTGTGTACGATCAATTCAGTCCAGAAATCAGCAAACGCATCGTTCACCTCATGAACCATCGAACCTATACGCAGGACATTCGCCAAAGTAATGTACTCATCTAGGCAATCAATGTGCTTTTGCAGATTGCTTGTTATGCATATGCAATTGTTTTGTAATTGCAGCTTTGATTTTCTTAATGAAGTTTTTGTTTTTTGAGAGAGAGAGAGAGAGAGAGAGAGAGAGAGAGAGAGAGAGAGAGATCATAACTGCCACTATACAGGCTGTGTTTGAAAAATGACAGTTAGGAGCTGATTGTTTGGCAGGTTACTTCCATCCATGCTTTCTTATGTATGTGTTGTTGTTGTTTTTTTGTACAGTGTAAATACCAATGTGTATATATAATCACTAACATATGCTAATATGCTATAATAATTACACAAAACATGTTTTTTTATTAACAATGTATTCCAAAAACAAAACTTTAAAATAAAAAAAACATCATAAGGCCCTCCTTATGCGGCCTATGGCCTCCCCCATCCACCGCACATATGTGCTCAGGAGATCCAGCTTCCTCCTGAGCTCATTGGCCAAATGATCCTGTGTCACATCTGAAATGTAAAGAAAAAAAGAGTAATTAAAAAAATAAACGCAATCGTAACTGTTATAACCATCACCCACCCATGGTCATTATGATAATCCCAGCACTGCAAGCTATGTGACAGTGCTGCCTTTGTAAATGCAGCAGGGGTTTTCAGACACCTTCTGCAGAATTAACCTGATAGCAATAATCACATTTGCAAAGTGGCCTGTAGCCTGCTCTGGCTTTTTTAAAATGTTAACAGAAACAGGCTTGTAGTGTGAAATGTCTCACTTCACCATACATGTGTAAATGTAAGTGTTGCAAATACAATCGTGATTTAGATATGTGTGTCAATGTACCTTCAGCCACAGGACAAAACTGGCACCGGTCTTTCCTGGGATAAAGCAGCCCAGTTCGTGCTCCCGGAGGACTCGGGGCCAGGGGAGGAGTGGTGGGAATTGGGTTGGTAAGGGGAGGAGATATGGGGTTGAAATAATGTTTGAGGGGAGGGAGGGGGAAATGGTGGGAAGAGGGTGCAGGGGAGGGAGGGGAGGAATTGTGGGAATATGGTGCAGGGGAGGGAGGGGAGGAATGGTGGGAATAGGGTGCAGGGTAGGGAGGGGAGGAATGGTGGGAATAGGGTGCAGGGTAGGGAGGGGAGGAATGGTGGGAAGAGGGTGCAGGGGAGGGAGGGGAGGAATGGTGGGAAGAGGGTGCAGGGGAGGGATGGGAGGAATGGTGGGAACAGGGTGCAGGGGAGGGAGGGGAGGAATGGTGGGAATAGGGTGCAGGGGAGGGAGGGGAGGAATGGTGGGAAGAGGCTGCAGGGGAGGGAGGGGAGGAATGGTGGGAACAGGGTGCAGGGGAGGGAGGGGAGGAATGGTGGGAAGAGGGTGCAGGGGAGGGAGGGGAGGAATGGTGGGAAGAGGGTGCAGGGGATGGAGGGGAGGAATGGTGGGAAGAGGGTGCAGGGGATGGAGGGGAGGAATGGTGGGAACAGGGTGCAGGGGAGGGATGGGAGGAATGGTGGGAAGAGGGTGCAGGGGAGGGAGGGGAGGAATTGTGGGAAGAGGGTGCAGGGGAGGGAGGGGGGAATGGTGGGAAGAGGGTGCAGGAGAGGGAGGGAGGAATGGTGGGAAGAGGGTGCAGGGGAGGGATGGGAGGAATGGTGGGAAGAGGGTGAATGGTAGGGAGGGGAGGAATGGTGGGAAGAGGGTGCAGGGTAGGGAGGGGGGAATGGTGGGAAGAGGGTGCAGGGGAGGGTGGCCGGCAAACACAGAATCTTCTCACTTGTCGCTGTTGTTGTATAAAAGAAAAAGAGATATTCTATAAAAGAAAATAAAAAATAAATTTCTGTCTAAGTTACAATACAGAAATATCTTATATGTATCTCTCTATCTATCTATATATATATATATATATATATATATATATATATATATATATATATTTTTATATATATATATATATATATATATATAAATACATTTTATGTAAAAGAGAGAGAGAGTTTGTTAAAAACCACCAAACATTAGATGATATAAATATGAACATATTTAAAATTACATGAAGAATGTAATAAAACACACACACAGACACACACACACCTCAAAAAATGTCTCAGAAATATAAAATACATCTCAAAATAAAAGAGCCACTAAAAAAAAATGGCAACAGACGTTAAAAAAAATTAAATAAAAATAAGCGATTGCAGATACGTGCATACAGCCACACAAACAGGCATACACACCACAATTTTACTCACTCCGCGAGTTAATGGCATGCAAGTGGGCCAGGAGGTCCGGTGTCCACCACCGGAGGTCGCACCAGCACCTCTCCAGCTGCACTATGGTGCGGTGACATCCTATGTAGCATAGCCTTCGCCGCACCTCCGTGTAGGCATGCAGTTTCTGCCTGTTGGTGACATATGGGGCCACGGGCCCCAGGCGCCTGTCCATTACTTGGGCAAGGATGCACAGCTTCCTGCATGTGAATCTTGCGGATCTCATGATGGCAATGACAAATATTACAGTGTGCAAACTTTATATAAACTATGGTGATGTCTGATTTGCTGTTCCCAAAAAAATGGCTGCACTGTACAAGGCATTAATTATTGGTTTATTTGATCTGCACACAACTCCATAAGCATTTACACTCACCACACAGCAGGTGTCTTACCTTGTGCCTGAACAGGCATACGCATGTACGGCATAGAGGCGATCCTGACACATGGCAGCTCCTAATGAAAGTTGGTCTAATTTGTAAGCATGGTTTTCAAAGCATCTGTTAGTTCAGGGTGTACGCATGTCTATTGCTTATTTGGGTCTCTTAGTTGCATATGCGTATGCCTATTAATAGCCTGACTTGATTTTTTTAGATTTTACAGTCTTTGGCTGACTGCTATCATGATATATATGTTATATATTTCATAGTGTCCTGGATGTGTAAGTACCATGTTATACCTTTAGTGGAGGATCAAAGCCACATTGTAATAGATTAGATTGTCACCATATACATATGCTCATGTGGTGGAATTGATGGCCATAATTACAGTATTATCTTAAATTGCTGAGTTGTGTCTAGTATCATACTCATATTCACCTCTACGCCACAATCAGATACAAGACACTCAAAGGGTTCTTCAAATTTGAGAGTTAAAAATATAAATAAGCATATTTAAAAAAAATATATATATTTTTGGCTTATTTTAAAAAAAGACAAACCACAAATGAAATACAATTGTCAATTTTAATTATTTACTGCAGAAGGTAAAATAAACAACAAACATAGGGCCTGATTCAGACCCACTCGCGAGCGGCTGTCCGCTCGCAAGTGGGTCGATGGTGTGCACTGCGCATGCGCACGACGGAGGGAGCGAAGGACTTTCCTTCTCTCGTTGTGTCTGATCAAAGGGGGCGTGCTGTCGATGTTGATTGACAGCACGCCCCCTTTGGTGGGCGTGCCAGGGGCGTGCCTGCGAGACGGAGGTGTTCCCAAGGGAATGCCTACCATCAGAAGCCGGCCCCACTGACATCACTAGTGATGTCACTGGGAGTGATTTTAGCTCTGATAGAGCCAAAATCACTCCTGGCCCTGCGGTTGAAAAACTCAACCGCAGGCTTCTGCTCGCAGTGGCGATGGTCGCGATGGTCAAGACCATCGCGACCATCATCCTGCACGCTCATATATGCTGTGGGTGGTGACCCACAGCTATACGAGCGTCCAGGAGGATGCTCCATATTTATGGAGGTGGGCCCTGATTCAGAGCGAGCGCTCTGGTCAGAGCGTCCGGCTCTGAATCAGGGCCATAATTTTTACAAAATTAAATAAAACTAAAACAACAAATAACAAATGTCCAATGAAAAAAGTCAACCTGGAGTACTTGGAACATCAACACAGGGTTTGAACATTCATCCAAAGTGGGGAAGTCCATATGTAAATTTCATGTACAAAGTGAAAAAAAAAGTAAATGAACATTATTTGACTCATAATATTGTTACACAGCAAAAGAATGGTCTCATTTGCCAGGCATTTTGAAAACAAGTATTCTAAGTTAACAAATACCCTCTTTGTAAAGTATAAAAGTTTGTATATCAAAAAATCATATTACCTGAAATATTTTGCCACAACTTGATCGCAGAATATCCCCCTCCACACCACCTACCTCGGTGGCCTCATCTTCTGGCATGGCTTCCTTGGGCTCGAAAGGCACCCCACTTCTTATGGTGATGTTGTGAAATATCCCACACAGGACCACTGTCTCAGACACCCTAGCCGGAGAATACAAAAAGTCACCACCAGACCGGTGTAGACACCTGAATCTGCCCTTTAAAAGGCCGATAAAGCACTTTCAATTTGCTTGGTGGCTGTAAGTGTGGCATTATATTGAGTATGTTGTCCTGGTGTGGGGGCTATATAAGGAGTCAGAAGCCATGGCGTGCAAGGATATCCACTGTCTCCTGCATAAAAAAAAATACCAATAAAACAACTTACAAAAAAACAACTTTGCAAACAAACACTTACCAGAAGCCACGCGTCACCAGCTTGCATCATTGTTAATTTTTGCCATATCCCTGATTGTTTGATGACATACGAGTCATGGGCACTATCAGGAAATTTTTAATTCAGGGAAAGGATCTGGAGGGAGGCTTCACGTACCATTATTACATTTAAAGAGTGAAAAGGTTTATGGTTCCTATATATGCTTTCTTGGGCAGCTGGAGGCACAATTAGTATATGAGTGCCATCCACTACCCCTATCACGTGTGGGAAGCCAGCAATAGCCATAAACTGCTGCTTTACCACAACAATAGATTCCATATCCAAAGGCATACTTATAAATTGGCTTATGCACCTGATAAAAGCCAGTTTGATGCGCCTCAGGATCCTCAAAAATGATGGCTGGGAGATCCCAGCCACCACAGCCAGAGTTGTTAGAAAGGACCCTGAGGCACAGAAATGTAACACTGACAACAACTGGGTAAGTGGTGAAATTGCTGTAGGAATGTTTGTCTGACTTTCTAGATCAATCTCTATTATAGAGAGAATATCTAGGATACCATGTGGTGGTAGGCGAAAAAGGTGCAAAACAACATCATCAGGCATTCCAAACAGGGTGACACATGTTCTAAATACCTTTATCCTTGCACGCCTCTGCTGCCTATGCCTTGGAAGATGAACATATTGGTAGGGGTGTGAAAGTACAGAGTAGATCATTTGGCTGTATGTAATTCAAAAAATAGGGAAATATTCAACCCTGGTGAAATCCAAAATGTTATAAAAAAAACACTTATCTTAGATGTTTTTTGAAATTTCTTACTGGGGTAGCATTTGCCATATCCTTGTTTGTCTAAAATAAAAACACAAAGTAAATTTGTAACACATATAAATGAACAAAGCAAATATACCCATAAGAAATAAAACATTAAAAAAAAAGGACCACTAAGACAAAGGTTAAAAGTTAACAACAAATATAATAACCAAAGCAGTCAATATGTAACCCTGCATGCAAGGACAGCTTCACTTCAGGGAGTTGCAAGAGAAACCCCACACAATGATCTACCTGCCCAAAACTGCCAAAGACTTGTGTCCAAAAGAAATAAAGGCAAACCTAGAGGATTGCAAGCATAAAACCAGTCAATATGTAACCCTGGCATGCAAGGACAGCTTCACTTCAGGGAGTTGCAAGAGAAACCCCACAGAATGACTTACCTGCCCAAAACTGCCAAAGACTTGTGTCCAAAAGAAATAAAGGCAAACCTAGAGGATTGCAAGCATAAAACCAGTCAATATGTAACTCTGGCATGCAAGGACAGCTTCACTTTAGGGAGTTGCAAGAGAAACCCCACACAATGACTTACCTGCCCAAAACTGCCAAAGACTTGTGTCCAAAAGAAATAAAGGCAAACCTAGTGGATTCCACGTATAACACCAGTCAATATGTAACCCTGGCATGCAAAAACAGCTTCACTTTAGGGAGTTGCAAGAGAAACCACACACAATGACTTACCTGCCCAAAATAGAAAATTTTGCTATATCCAACCAGCAAAATACAAAAACTACCAACACCAATACCACTTTTAGGAATGAATGCACACCAAATGAGAAGAACATACACACCCTTAAATAGACTGGCACAAACCGCCAAGGCATACACAGCAGGTGAGTTTGTTTCTCAATTATGCATACACATGTATAAATACACTGCAGATGCTTCTACGGCGATGTTACAGTATCATTCTCTACAAAATGGAGTCTGAAGACAATCTCTCTCAGAGAACAGACAATTTGAGTAAGTAATACCATACTAATGTTTCTTATTTAGTAATACTATAATTGTGAACAATGTAATCATTGTCATGTAACATAAAGTTTTCATAAATTTAATTTATTTTTTATTTTTTATATATAGACACTGAGGATGGTGAAAATGCTTCACATGGTGAAGGTGTCGGGACAAGCCAGCATTCTCTAGGAAGGAGATGGAGGTATTGATTGATATGGCCATGGATCGCAAAGTCCATGTGCCAGGAAATATGGGGGCAGCACAAAGAGACCACATCTGGTCCAAGATTGCCAATGCTGTAAACTTGGAGGGGCCCATTGTCTGGACTGACATGCCTAACATTGCAGACCCGCATGGTGTTGAGGATATTTTTTTCAATTTATATATTTATTTATTTTTTTAAATTGTAAAGTGTGTTTTGGCCAACATTAATATAGTCAATACTGGTAATGTTTTTTTTTTCTACTTTTTTCAGAACCAGATGATGCTGAGCCTATTCCAGAGTCTATTTCTGGGCCCAGTGTGTCAGGAGTGTTTGCAGGGGATGAAGCAACAGTTACACCTGCTGACCCTGCAAACCCCAATCCTGACACCCCTCTCCTGAGGCCAGTGGTCCTTCTCACCGAGCTGTTAGATGAGACCCAGAGGAATACCGCCATATTTAAAAATCTTGAGGCTGGCATGGTGAGAATAGCCGAGGCCCAGGAGCAGATAGCTGAGGCCCAGAAGAAGGTGACTGTGGCCCTGGAGCGTCTGGCCTTGGCCAAGGAGCAGTCTAACATCATCCACCATGATGCCATGCAGAAGCAAACCTCCCTTCTTGCAGCAATATCGAGGCCCACCACCTCTGGAATACCATTGGCCAGCCTCGACCCTATTCCATCCACCTCAGGGCAGGCCACTCAGCATCGAACCCGCCAGTCGGCAGCTGCCGATCTTTCCCTTATGGGGGTAGGGGGGGTAAGGTGTGCTCTTCCTGATAATAGTGGTGATGGTGATGACTTGTGTGTGTTTGTGAGTGGTGTTAATTGGAATGTTTCTTCTGGTGGTGGTGGTGTTTTGGGAGTGAGAAGGAGGATGTGATTGGGTGTGGAGTGTAGTTTGGAGTAATATGAAAAAGGGGAATAAAATAGGATCAAAATGAGGCCAGCGAGACACAGTAATTTGGGGCAAAATCTTTTATTGAGTAGTCACAATGCTGCTCTGTTGAGATCCCGGGCAGGTGGGTGGGGTTCAGTGATGAGTGGTGATGAGACTGGGGAGGTAGGTGGACCCTTTAAGGGGGCTCCTTCCCGTGCAGTTAAGTGACCTTGCAAGTCACCCCTGCTGGACCTATGGTCGACAGTCTAGGAAGTCTCGGGGGGTGGGGGGATGTGCAAAGTGGGTTGGAACACCTATGTGGTGTCCTGCATGTTGGTGTGAGTCTTGGCATTACTTACCTACTGGTAGGTTTTTTGTTATGGTGATGTAGGTCAAGGTTGCGGCCGTTGCAGATAGGTTGGAAGCTGCAGGTTTGTTGGTGAGCTGAACAGTATGTTGCTGGTGTTCTGCCAGTGCACGGCTGTTCTGATTGGTCAGCGACCGGAGTGTGCAGCTGAGGTTGGCTCTTGGTCATGCCACTAGTAGTGTGGAGCCAGAGGTGAGGACGGGTGAGCAGCTGGGCTGGGTTGCAGCGTTTGTGCAGGGACACAACTGGGGGGTGGTCTGCCCGGGATACTGATTTGAAAAAAGCCAGGGAGGAGGGGGATGTGGAAGGTGTGACCGGGATGGAGCTGGTCACCGGCGGTGTTGGCTGTGTGGACTTGCAGCCAGATGTGTGGGGTGCTCTTATTACTGATGGTCCCTCATGGAAATGGGGATTGATGGTGGAGAAAACCCTGGCCAGGAGTCAGTTGCTGAGCATGCCTGGGAGGGTGGGGGGGAGAGAGAGACTGGGCCGGGGTGGAGCCGGTCACTGGAGGTGTGAGCGGTGTGGACCAGTGGGCGGGTGGGCTGAGAGCTTTCTGCACTGGCGGTCCCTGGTGGGGATGGGGAGCTTTAGTGGAGGTCAGCCTGGATCGGGGTCAGGTTTGATGTGAGGGTCTCCTTTTTTTTTTTTTTTATTGGTGTGGTCAGGTCACCCATGGGGCCAATGGTGTGTTTGAAAGGTAATGCAGTGCAGGTGTGTGTAGGGGCTTGCTGAATGGTGATGCAGTACAAGTGTGTGCAGGGCCTAGCTGGAGTGATAAGTGTAATCATATTAGGCCAATGGTGTTTTTGAAAGGTAATGCAGTGCAGGTGTATACAGGAACTAGCTGGAGTGATAAGTGCAATCAGATTAGGCCAATGGTGTGGTTGAAAGGTAATGTGGTGCAGGTGTGTGCAGGGACTTGCTGAATGGTGATGCGGTGCAAGTGTGTGCAGGGACTAGCTGGAGTGATACGTGTAATCATATTAGGCCAATGGTGTGTTTGAAAGGTAATGCGGTGTAGGTGTGTTCAGGGACTTGCTGAATGGTGATGCGGTGCAGGTGTGTGCAGGGACTAACAGGAGTGATGAAATGTGAGGTGAGGTGATAGGGGTTGGGGGCTGGAGGCGAGCGTGGGTGGGCTTGTTGGAGATTACTTCGTTATAATGGATTTGACTTCATTGTCAATGTTGAGTCCCCTGGGGGTTAATGTTTTCAGTGTGAATATCCATCTAAGTTCCTCCTAGTTGTGGATTTTGTTATGGTCTCTGCCACTCCAGTTTTTTTGCATGTGTTTGATTCCTATGAAAGTGGTGCCTTGTGTGCTGGTATGGTGGTATTCTTTGTAGTGTATGGGATTGTTATGGTTGTCTGTTTGGTGATGTTTCTCAGATGTTCAGCAATTCTGGTTTTTAGTGGTCTGGTGGTCCTGCCTATGTACTGTTGATTGCATAGGCATTGTATGAGGTAGATTACATTGTTAGTGTTGCATGAAATGTGTTCTTTCAATTTATACGTGGTGTTTGTCTGTGTGGATGAGAATGTTGTAGTGGGTGTGGTGCTTCTACATTTAAGTGTGACGCAGTTGGTACATGAGCCGCAGTGGAAGAAACCCTCTGTGAGTTTGGAGTTGTCTAGAGTGCTTTGTGTTTGGATGGGGGGGAATGTGGTAGGATACGAGTTTGTTATGGATGTTGGGAGCCTTGCAGTAGATGACTTTGGGTCTGTTGGGTAGGATACTTGTCAGTTGTGCATCTTCCTTAAGTAAATGCCAGTGTTTGTTGATAATTCTTTTTATTTGTGTCGCCTGGGTGTTGAATTGTGTGATGAAGGGAACGTGGTTGTCTGTGTTTTGTGGTTGTTGTTTGTATTCCAGAAGTGGTTTCCTATCTTCTAGTCCTATTTAGGTGAGTGTGGCTTCTAATGTGTCCAGTTTGTATGCTTTGTTTGTGAATTGTTGTTTAAGTGTCGTGGCTGTTCGTGATAGTCTGTGAGTTTTGTGCAGTTGCGTCTGTTCCACTTGAACTGTCTTGTGGGGATATTGCTGAGCCAGGAGGGGTGATGACCACTACTGTTGGCGTTTATAGGTTTTTGGAAAGTCTTGGTCTGTATCTGGTTATTATCAATGTATTTTTCTATCTCTAAGAAGTTGACGGAGGATTGGCTGAAGTTGGTCATGAATTTGAGGTTCCTGTCATTGTTGTTGATGTATTGAATGAAGTCAAGGAGTGTGTGTAGGGACCCTTCCAGATGCAGAGGATGTCATCTATGTATCTGGTCCACAGGACCAAATTCTCAAATTTTCCCTTATATCTAGGTCAAAAAAACAAAAAAATAAAAGCTTTGGCAAACTTGTGCAGCCACCATATTTCACCAATCAATACCTCCCTTTCCTTCCTAAAGATTTTTTAATTTGTTGTACCAGTATCTTTGTCAAAAAATAAAAAAAAATATTTTGTATGGTATTTAAGTTTAAATTTTTTACGTTAAAAATAAAAATATTAAGAAATATAAATTAATAAAAAAATAAAAATATGCAATGCTGCAGACTCATGTGTAAACAATATTTATTTAGAGCAACACATCTTTAGAGGCTAATATAGCCATGGTCATGTGAACAAATAAGGATACATACATACATATGTGTTTAAAACAATAGTTTATAACCTTATATATTTACGGCTGTGTTGTTTTAGATAAAAGTTAACTCAAAATTGGGGAATAACAAATGTATAACACACACGCATACACACAGACACATGCTAAAATGAGAAAATGTATGTTCCCAAATTACATAGAAAAACACAGCAAGCCAGGATTTCCAATATCACTGTGAAAACAAGCAGGTACAACTGCTCTATCGGTAAAGTGGTTAAATGAGGCTAAGGCAGTTATACAAGTATGCAGACTATTATCGCTGATTGCATTGCAGGCTGACCTACACACAGAGTTGTGGTTGACCATACCCTACCTCAAGAATGCTTGCTGTGTGAATCGCCAACTACAAATGCAGTCGCAAGCTGTAATTTATGCACGCCCATAAAATGCCGTTGGAACGCACAGACATGCCTGCGTTCGCACCACCACTCCCCCGTTTCCAATGACCACCCCCTATCACCTCCCAAAGATCCATACAAAGAATTTTATAAAAAAGGTAGATACCAACAGTTACCTTCACTACAAAAGTGGTCATCTCAGAAATCAAGAGGAATTGCAGCGAACCAACTGTCTGTGAAGAACAAATACAACTATATAGCACTAGGTTTATTGAAAAATACTATCCTACTAGAGTTTTGACTGAAGCTGCTGCCAAGACTCGATCACTAGAGAGAAGAGACCTATTGGTATACAAGGAAAAAAATACAAATGAGGAAAGTAATATTATTCCCTTCATCACTACGTTTAATGCCCATGAGAACAAAATTAGAATTACTCTCACCAAACACTGGAAAGTTTTAATGATGGATCTGGTTTTAAAAGAAGCTCTCCCAAAGAAACCTCCCATTGTTTTTAGAAAAGAAAAAAACCTGAAAGATATACTTGCACCAAGTATGTTAAGAAATACTACCGTTCCAAAACATAATACATTTCATATCTGCCCAGGATGTTATAAGTGTGGCAAATGTATTGTCTGTAAATATTTACACAGACAAAGGAGAACTTTTTATAATTCTTCAAAAAATAAAGAATATAAAATTAAGCATCATCTTAATTGCAATTATACATCAGTCATTTATCTTTTGGAGTGCACATGCAGTCTCAAGTATGTGGGTAAGACTAAACGACCACTTAAATTGAGGATACAGGAACACATCCGGAATATCAGAAATAAGGTTGAGGGACACACGGTCTCAAGGCATTTCCTACAGCATCATAATTCCAATCCTGATGATCTGACTTTCAAGGCCATTGAACTTGTACAAACTGGAGAAAGAGGAGGAGATCTGGCGAATAAACTATCTAGAAGAGAAATGTACTGGATTTTTGAACTCGATACCTTGACTCCACGAGGCTTCAATGATAGTTATGAGATAGCCCCTTTTTTGTGATCAACCTAGATGGTAATTCAAAGTCTCATAGTTATCTACAGTCATACCTTGTTTTAAATGCCCGATCTCGTCTGATCTTGGAAGCTAAGCAACGTTGGGCCTGGTTAGTACCGGGATGGGGGACCTCTGGGGAATACCAGGTACTGTAGTCCCAGATTGAGACTGAAAAATATTCCGTCATGATCCGAACATTTTTGGACCAAGAATGCCTCATAAAATTAATTTCACTCAACTATTAAGCTGTCAATGTTATGAATTTGAAGACTACCCAGGACCAGAAGGACTAACTGATATCAATTATATGGATGAATTTGAAGGATTCGAATAAAGACCAATTATATGTTGGACTATAATATAAAGACTTTCCTCCAGAAATCCCACTCTAGGATATGGAAAACACATATATATATATATATATATATATATATCTTTTTGAGATTTTTTACATCATATACTTATAAGTGTATTGATGGAAATATTAATTATTAGATTTCATGCATCCATCTCTTTTTTAACTTTTAGTAAATAGTAATATATGATATGCTATCTTCCTGTCTTCCACTGACAATTATTTATTAATATTTCTCTTATAAATTCTGAGCTTTGGATAATACCTGTGATTTTTAAAAAACAACATATTAGATGCATATGGGAATATTGACTAACTTGTACCCATGAACATATTAACAAAATTACTTTTTGCATTATGTAGGTACTAATAGATGTTATATGCGAGATATCTCCCGTGGAAATCACATCTATAAAGTTACAATACCGATATAAAAAGGAGTACCAAGATGTCCGCCGTTTGAAAATAAATAAAGTGCAGCAACATGGCCGCTAACAATACAACAACATTCACAACGTATGGGTGGAAGTGACGCGAGAAGACATGTTACAGCCGGGCGGAAACAACACAGCGGATAGCAGATGATGATCCAGCACACACGAGTGGTGCAACGCAAGTGAATGGGCGGAAGTGACGTAAGAGGCTGCATCAAACAGGGCAGAAGTGAGGAAGCAGACATCACGTGATGACCAGGCTTCCTCCGCAAAAAAACACCCAAAAAAACAAGTTTTATTATTTAAAATCACACACTGTGGAAGCGATCTACCTATATAAATGAACTTTACCCTAGCTATATATTAGCCACGATGTTTGAATAACTTTTCTAAAAAAACGGAAGTGGTCATAATTTTAAGCACCTCCCATCATCCTTATTGAAGGGGTATATATATATCAGGTGCCAAACAGGAGAGGTACATCCCTTGAAGAAGTCCACTATACGGACGAAACACGTTGGAGACTCCTGGTTCCAGCCTTACATGAACTTACCTAATTGTGATCCAGATAAGCCCTCTATTCCTTATCCCTACCCTTTCTAATTTTATATATGCATTTTTGTGTTTTTTAATTAATATTGTACTGCCCTATATATTAGGGTCAGCTGTATTTGTAATAAATTACCCCCTATTTTAATCATAACTATATTTGTCATTTATACTAAACTATATGCACTTTATATTTTGATATCAAAATTATTTATGTGTATTTGCACATATCTCAATCTTGCATATTTGCACATTATTTATTGATTCACTTTGCACTTTATCAAAATATTTATTAGCACATTGGTCGCTCTTTTATCAGTTTCACTTTCTTCATTTAAGTATTTTAACAAATCACCATTGTTATCACACTACTGTAGAGCTGACACCTATACCATTAGGGAGTGCTTTTATCTTTTGTTACCCTATATTTATCTCCCTGTGATTTTATATGTACATATATAATTTTTAAGAAAAAGTAAATTGTGCTCTTAGTTCACTTGGCGCTGTAGTCTACTATATTTACTCTCTCTCTCTCTCTCTCTCTCTCTCTCTATATATATATATATGTATATATATATATATATATATATATATATACAAAGTTTCAGAGAGTCTAGTTCAAATTAAATTTGTTTGAGTCTTCTGGATGCCCAGTTCCTCTTATTTTAGTTCCATTTCTCTTTACTTCAGTCATTCAAAATTACACATTTAAAAGCACAATTATTGTAGACAGATATCTGCTTCTGATGACATATCAATCCAGTGGAAGTCACAGGTAAATTAATGCACCCTTTTTGTTTACTAGTGCAAAATAAAGAAGTGATAAATAAAAGATTAATACTCATTATCTTGTTTAATATGAGTACCATAGTACACCAATATCATACAGTATTTGTATATATCTTATTAGAGTAGAGGCTAGTCATTTTTGTTTCTATGGGCCAATTAATCAGGCTGTGACTCAGATCATGCTTTTTCTTTTTTCTTGTTATTATTCAAACCTTTTCCTTAGACTCCAGCACAGATCATGGTTCTACTTGACAATTGCTAAAATAGACGTTTATTACTATATAATATATGTGTAATATACCACTAGTTCTGGTTGTGGTGGCCATCTTGGATTGCAGAAGTACAATTAACACAATTTATTGCGTCATTCAAGTGATGCAGGGTTATCTTGGATAATGTCCCAGGCAAACTAAAGTGAGGGATACACCCAGAGCAAAGCTTGTGTGACTTGTGCATTTTTGTGTAGATCAAGCATCAAGCATGCAGGAGGGTAGTAAAGATAGCATTATAATTGGGAGATATAAACTGGGAGCACTGTATCATAAATCAAACTCAATAAATTAGGTATTTAAATTGTAAATAGTATGGAGATATATGCATGAAAATTTTTCCTATTATATAATTCGGTTTTTCCAATATTGTATATTAATGCAATGGATTAATAATCTCATAAAATAATCAAATTTCTAACAATGTGATTGCAATGTGAAAGCCTTAGTTGTGCTTTCAGTTGTTTGTACAGAAATACAGGTGGAGTCTCCCATATCCAAATATTCCGAAATACGTTATATTCCGAAATACAGATTTTTTGGGCATGACTGAGATAATGAAACCTTTGATTGTTGATGGTTCAATGTATACAAGCTATGTTTAAGGCGCAAATTATTAAAAATAATGTATAAAATTACATACAGGCTGTATGTATAAGGTTTATATGAAACATAAATTAATTTAATTTCTGTACACAAACTTTATTTGAGCCACAAAATAATTGAAAATATTGTATAAAATTACATGCAGGCTGTGTGTATAAGGTGTATAAAACACATAAATACATTCTGTGTGTATTTTTGGGTCCCATTCCCAAGATATTTCATTATTAAATGCAAACATTCCAAAAGACGGAATATTCCGTTATCCAAAATACCCCTGGTCCCAAGCATTTTGGATATGGGAGACTCAATGTGTATGTACAGTTGTTTGCTTGAAAAGGAAAAATAAATGATGCATGTGTACCCATTTTTTAGATAAGCATCATTATCTGTGTTTGTTCAGAGTGCCAAAAATTAGATACTGGTAATGTGTGAGTTGATCAATAACTTAACTCAAAATATGTATACATTCTGTGTGTATTTTTGGGTCCCGTTCCCAAGATATTTCATTATTAAATGCAGATATACAAAAAGACGGAATATTCCGTTATCAAAAATACCCCTGGTCCCGAACATTTTGGATATGAGAGACTCAACCTATACGTACAGTTGTTTGCTTGAAAAGGAAAAATAAATGATGCATGTGTACCCATTTTATGGATAAGCATCATTATCTGTGTTTGTTCAGATTGCCAAAAATTAAATACTGGTAATGTGTGAGTTGATCAATAACTTAACTCAAAATATGTATTACAATAAATGTGTCACAATCTGCTACAGTAACACTGTTCCACCAGTGGTTCGACTACACAATGTCCCAGCCACTCTAGTTCCATATTCTTTTAGGGGATCCCAGGGCCAGATTACAGGCAGGTGGACAGGAGTGGTTGCTCAAGGGCCACCACACATTAGGGGCCCCCACACTCAGCAAACATTGTCCTGAACCGGGCCACTCTGGACCCTCCCTGTTCTGGCTCCTGGCAGCATCACAGACTGTCACTTTTGATGAAGACAGCTTTTCTCTGCCTCTACACTACAGTGGGTGGCTAGCAGGACAATGACTGACCTCTAATCCCACCCCCCCGTGCTGATAATGCCACAATTCATAAGTGTATGGCAAAGAGGCATGGCATAATGCTATGACATTCCCGCCCCTGTTGGGAACATGATTAAGGCTCGCTGAAACAGGTAGTGTGATGAAGACAGCTTTTCTCTGACTCTACACTACAGTGGGTGGCCAGCAGGACAATGATTGACCTCTAAGCTCAACCCCCCATGCTGATAATGCCACAATTCATAAGTGTATGGCTAAGAGGCATGGCATAATGCTATGACATTCCCGCCCCTGTTGGGAACATGATTAAGGCTCGCTGAAACAGGTAGTGTGTGCTCGTGGTCTCCCTTTCTGTCTCCCACCTTCTTTCCCTCTTTCTCCCCCTCTCTGTCTCTTCTCTCTTTTTCTCTCTCTCTCTCTTCCCTTCCTCTCTATCTCTTCCTCTCACCCTATTTCTCCCTACCTATCTGTTTCACATCTGTCGCTCTCTCTTACTCCCTCTGTTTCTCTCTCCCTCTCTTTCTCTCCCTCCTCTCTCCCCCACTCTCCATCTCTCACCCCCTCTCTCTCTTTTCCCTCTTTTCCCCCTCTCTCTTTACCTCTATTCCTCACTCCCTCTCTCCTAGGTAAGGGTCATAGTAGTGGCTGCGGGGGGAACATGGAAATTTTATAGGTAGGGCCCCCCACAACTTAGTTGCCCCTGCGCCCCCACAAGCCTTAATCTGGCCCTGGGTGATCCAACATGTCTGTGTTAATTACTTGACATAGCAGATATGGGCTGCACCTGTGTCTTATTTAAACTTGCTCCACAGTTGCTTCTGGGCCAGATTCCTTGTTTCAGAGTCCTGTACCTCTGGTTACCTTTTCATCCTGCTGGATTCTGCTCCTTGGGTTCTTGGTCTCCCTGTGTCAATGAGGTACAGCTCTCACATGAGCTAGCAACTTGGCTGCAGGTTCTGCTTTGCTATCTGCTCCAATGCTGAAAACCTGCTCTGTATTGCTCACAGCACTCAGCTCCAGTGCTATTCATAAAACCTGCTCGAGTATCATCACCAACTTCCAGATATCTCTACAGTAGTGAGTTTACTTGCACATCTAGTTGTCTCACCTCACTGCTTCAAGGCATTTTAGTACTGTGTATTTCACCACCTGTTCCTGGATCTATTCCTGTAGTAATAGTCTATATTGTATGTGTGTATGTATATATATATATATATATATATATATATTAGAGGAGTGCGGGTCAGGTTCCCAGGGAACTGACAACAACCAAATTTAGGGGTTCTGAGTCAAACCGAGTCCATCTTTGCAATCACTTTGGTGTCTCAAGTCGAACCGAGTCCTGGTTCGGATCTTCCTGCGGCTCGGATCTCGGATTTAAAATTCGAAAGTCGGGTTTTGGATTGCATGCTAATAGGTCAAAATTACTGTACATCATTTTAGCTTGTATTTTTTATTTAGTGCATTCTCATATTATTAATTCTTGGACTGTTCTCATTATGAGTTCATTTGCATTCTATTTATTCAGCTTGCTTATTTACTGCTTTAGGTTCACTATATTTTGTTTGAAAATAACATTATTGTTCACCTATACTGCAGTGGTGCTAGTTTTATTCTTGGCAAACACACACACGGGAGTTCTCAGAAACGTGACAACATGCTAATATAGGTTTTCATAATTTCAAATTAATAATATTTGAAATTAGCATTAAAATATTACCATTGGACTTTGAAGTGTAACTTTCCTTTTAATCAGTTGCCTTTATTAATCCTCACTTTTTTAATTTGAATACATAACAAATATATACAGTATATATACATATATATATATATATATATATATATATAATATTTCAGTTATTGTTGGAGATATTACCCAAATAATGTTTACCAGCTTCGCTTTTCTTTTTATCAGAGTGACTATTTTATCTTGCCTTCTAGCACAGCCTCGGTGTACAATACATTATTTGACAGATTTTCAAACGGCTTTTGATAATTGAAAAAGAGATTCTGCTAATGGCCATTTGGATGGAGCAATTTCACTTTTGGGAAGTTACAAAAAAAACAGTCAGTCTCATCCTATTCGTCAATGCCTTTAAATTGTTTGACAGTTTTCATATCCTATTATAACAGATAAAATCTCATTTCTGGTACATTTCAGCAGATACTGGTTGACAAACATATGACAATAAGTCAAATGCAATAGATCTTCTGGATATTGTCTGTTTATAGATCATTACTTTTGTACTAATGATACACTTTTTTATAACAATGTTATAACAATGTTGATTTAAAGATGCCTATTTTTTATATATTTTTTGTATTTAAATTCACTCGAAGTAAGAAAGATTAATGTTTTGATAAAAATGTGAGGGTTAAACTGGTGAACAGTTTTATAGCATTCCATATTTTCAGTTAATTGCTTAAGTTTTGTACATGGCAACACTTAATTGAACTTTATTTTCTTTACTGTAAATTATGTATCTTATTCTGTTAAACAGACAAGTGATG
This sequence comes from Taudactylus pleione, assembly GCA_031769625.1. Taxonomy (NCBI): domain Eukaryota; kingdom Metazoa; phylum Chordata; class Amphibia; order Anura; family Myobatrachidae; genus Taudactylus; species Taudactylus pleione. The sequence goes on from JAUIMM010000182.1 coordinate 7,071,279, forward strand.
GATTTTCTTTTTGGCTGCTTTCAAAGTTGCATTTCAGTTTTCAACTCCTCAACATGATGTTTCCAGTTTCACCAAACTTTATTATACAGTAGTTCAATTCCATGTGAACCAGAAAGTCACTAGAAATATAGGAGAGTGCTACTAAGAGGCTCACATGGATACTGCTAGTCAATGTTGAAAAGTATTCTGTAACTATATATATATATATCCCATATCCAAAATGCTTGGGACCAGGGGTATTTTGGATATCGGAATATTGCGTATTTTGAAATATGTGCATACCATAATGAGATATCTTGGTAATGGGACACAAATATAAACACAGAATGTTTTTATGTTTTATATACACCTTATACACACAGTCTGCAGGTAATTTTATACAATATTTTTAATAATTTTGTGCATCAAAAAAAGTTTGTGTACATAAATGAAATTCATTTATGTTTCATATACACCTTAAACACAAAGCCTGAAGGTTATTTTATACTTTATTTTTAATAATTTTGTGCCTTAAACAAAGTTTGTGTACATTGAACCATCAGAATGCAAAGGTTTCACTATCTCAGTCATGGGAGACTCAACCTGTATATATACATACATACATACAAGAGCAAAATCCCAGCACTCACTCAGTATAGAATAGTTATAGCGTGTGTGCCTTCCATGGACCACCTGGTCCCGTACAGCAGAAGACAATGTACGACTGTATTTCTGATTAGTAAATTGTAATCCGACATTTTGGGCACATGCCCTTCCTCTGGGATACAAAGTTACAATGCACAAACACACATATTTATACACAAGATTAAAATTACCTCATTCTGTTGATATGGTGCACCTGGCGTCCGCCATTGCTCATTCCCCATACCATGTGCCCACTAAAGGGAGTCGCGGTAATCAGGATGTCATACAACCACGACTCTAGAGCAACCCGATCAGCCAAACCATTACCATTTTCATGTGTTTTGTTACAGATAATATATTATTGCCGATAGATTTAAATATGTGTGTGGTTTTGTTATATATTTTTAGTACATTTGTGGCAATGTTTCGTCCTGTTACCATGACAATGGTAATGGTTTGGTTGATCGGGTTGCTCTGGAGACACGGTTGTATGATGTCCTGATTGCCGCGACTCCCTTTAGTGGGTGCGTGGTATGGGGAACAAGCAAAAGCAGATGCCAGGTGCACCAGATCAACTGAATAAGGTAATTTGAATCTTGTATCTTTATTTTCATCAGGAAAATCTGAATAAGATTGACACATTGAAAACGGTCATCTGCGTCATTGTGTTACGTTTATACCCTGAGTGTTGCACTCCTGGATTGTGCTATCACTGATTACTTGTGGAGGCACCGGGTGCAGCTATTTATTCTACTGAGTGCGGACCATTTGTGGCTTTATATATAATATATATATATATATATATATATATATGCCATCCTGGCAACCTGTCCCCTAATACTCCCCTAAACAAATATAAATGTAATTACACTAGCCCTCTGTAAAGTTTAAAAACACTTCACTCCTGGATTGTGCTATCACTGATTACTTGTGGAGGCATCAGGTGCAGCTGTTTATTCTACTGAGTGCGGACCATTTGTGGCTTTATATATATATATATATATATATATATATACATGCCATCCTGGCAACCTGTCCCCTAATACTCCCCTAAACAAATATAAATGTAATTACACTAGCCCCCTGTAAAGTTTAAAAACACTTCAAGGCATTAAATTATTTATGTTAGGTTCTCCATGTGTATATACATTTTCCAATGCAGTGATGTACACAGCTCAAGCTGCAACCAGTGTCTGGTCGGCATGACAATGAATGAAAGATCTGAAGATGTGCCCATGGAGGAGAGGTACTGAAGCCAAAAATAAAAAAAGAAAGGAGGAGAGAAGTGGAAGAAACAGAGGGCAGAATGGAAAAAGAGATGTAGACATAGAGGGGCAGTAGAGCTAGAGGGGATAAAATAGCAAGACAAAATATGAAGAGAAAGGAGGCAAGAGAAACAGAGTAGCACTAGAAAGAGGTGAAAGTGTGTAATAGGAAAAATTAGAAATAGAATGAGGAGGAAGGAAAGAATATAGGGGAAGAGAGAAATTGAGTAAGAGAGGGAGAGGGAATGAAAAAAGTAGGGAGGAGCTGTGAGAAGAGAATGAAAGAGAGAGACAGAAGGAAAGAGAGTGAAGAGAGAATGAGATAAATCCCCATGGATTTGTGAACATGTTGCCACCCCTTAAAACTACTGCCAGTTGGCAACAAACTGTTAAATGACTATCACCAGATAATCAATGATACACATCAGGTGAGAATAATAGAATAGGTAGGAAAACCAGAAAGCGGTTCATAAAAGAACAACTTAGATAATGTATCCTCAGCATCTTCATGAGAGATAGTTTCCTTTGACAATTAGCCATCAACTGGCAATGGTTTGTTAGGTAGGCCATGTTTTCACAGAACCTTACAAGCACATAAGGCAACATCTGCAGAAAATTAGATCCAAGAGGGTGAGGGCAAACTTGCCAGGAAAGATGTAGAAATTATTTTTTAATTTGTCTAGCCATACATTGTCACCTGCCAAAAAGTCCTTTTTGAGTAAAGGGTTATCTTTCATCTTGACTAATAAATTTGATAACTTTAATTGGTCTATGAACCACCATAGAATGGATTGTAAACTCAAATTCAAGAAAAAATTTCACATAGAGTAGTGATGTAAAAGAGATTGCAAAATTTAATGCGCACAGTAAATGTTAACCTAATTTTAATAATGTGAGTTAAAAAAAAACATTTCTCAGGATGTTGAACAATAATGTGAGGAATAGGTTCTAAAGTGGTGTTTGATAACCTTACTAATGCTGAAAGAAAAGCTCTACAGTAATTGAGGGATAACTATTCTATAGCTGTATGCCCAGCCAATAAGGGTGGGGCCATTGTTATTCAGAATTTTCACAATACGACAAAAGAAATCAGGAGGCAATTTAATGATCATTTGACATACTGTATAAAAAAAAATTAAGAAAAAGGTTATTTGTTTTTTTATCATTAGAGAATTGCAGTATTTGGATTTCTTGGCAGAGTAGTCTGGTGACTGCAGATAGTAGTAGCAGAGTAAAGCTGTCACTGATATATGTGCTTAGTGCAGTAGCTGTCCAGATGAGAAGAAACCCAGGTGTACATGTAGTGGCTAAGGTACTATGGTATTGTGTGTGTAATGCAGGTGTTAGTGATGGTGGTGGTTAGTACATACATTGTTTTCTTAACTGGCTCTTAGCTTTATTGTAATATGGTATAACAGCAAGTACAAAATGACACAGGAATATCACAGGTGTAACAGAGGTAGGCAATCTGTGTGGAATATAGCAGCCTGAATCTTAGGGTAATGCAGGGCATTGTAGTGTGCCGGGTGTAATCTGTGGAAATGCACTGGTTGATGGTAGCCCTGGTATCTTACTATATATTGGTGGTGGTTTTAGATACTTGCAGTTATGTTTAGGTGCTGAAAAAGCTCTTGTCATGGTCAGAGTCTCAGTCTATTCTGTACTCATGGACACAATGGAGTAAAGAAACATTGAGATGCCACACATGCACAGTAACACTTGTCAGAGGTCTGAGCCCTTCTGACTGAGCTCCAGTGTATCCTAGTGACTGCCAACTCAGCATAACTAAAATGAAGCTGGAGGGGGCATCTATCTATCTATCTATCTATCTATCTATCTATCTATCTATCTATCTATCTATCTTTCTCATTCTCTGGAGGGTTTATACATCTATATATCTACAGTCACTTCTTCCAACAGGATTGAAAACATTATACTTATTTTTCTTAGAGTTTCTCATCCCATTTGTCCAATTTTACATACTTTGCTGAAATTATATAAATCTTAAGTTAATCCCACTTACTGACCCATAATATTGGCCAGGGGTTCCATTTTGCAACCTTTGTGGCACAATACATTGAATTTCGTTTGCAGCCTTATCTCAGGAATACCAACAGTTATTTTAGAGGGCAAGATTCATGAGTTGAGTATTTTCCTGAACAGTGTATTTCTGTTCACAATCAAAGTGAACACATCACAAGGATGATTATGTAAATGCAGTTAGACAATCCCTCTTAAGTGAACATCATGATGTCCCATGTATAGAATTTAGTATGTTTTGAATCTCTTTCAAAACACCAGTGAATACTATGTACAGCTGTCTGGGACAGAAATGAGATCCAATTTGGCCATGGCATTCACAAACATATTTATGCATGTATGCAGAGGTGGATCTACTGTGAAACTAATGAAGCTTAAGGTTCAGGGACCCTAACCCCGGAGGGTCCCTGAAGCAAATTTTTTTGTAATTGGTGAATTTTTCAACAAAATCAATGGAGTTTTTTAAGTGAGTGTTATTAAAATAAGGTAATTTTAGTGATAGAGTAATAAGCCAATGGGTTGAAGTACTTAATTTTGACATTAGAATATGCTCTACAGTAGTGCATGTAGGGGGTGGTTTCCAAGTGCCCAGAAACCCCTCTGATCAGTACTGACCCGCAGACACTCTATCTACAGCTCCAACCAGAGGATGGCTTTTATGAGAATAGAGAACTGCTGTCAGTGTCACTGCTGAGTGCAGTACTCCATTTGTGCTGTCCTATCTGCCAGAAATTGGCCCTGCAGTGCTCACCGCAAACTAAAAGCTGAGCTGACTGAGGGATGTCATGCAGCTGAGAGGTGGAAGCATGCAGTGTGGGGGAGAGACCTGACTCAGGGGATTACAGAGATTTCACTCATATGTTTCAATAGCTGGGATCCTACAGAGTATATTTTGGTTCTGTATGTGATCTATCTACAGTCTCTTTTTCTCTAAGGGGGGTTTCTATATCTATCTATCTATTTATAGTGTCTCGCTCACTGGGGGTTTCTACATCTACTTACCTATCTATCTACAGTGCCTCATTCTCTGGAGGGTTTCTTCAACTAGTTATCTATCTACAGTGTTTCACTATCTGGGGGTTTCTACATCTATCTACAGATATTGACAGTGTCTCACTGTCTGGGGGGTTTCTACATCTATCTATCTACAGTCAGGGATGGCACTAGGCTGTGCTGCGCCAAGCGCCATCCTGTGTTGCCACCACTTCCCTCCTCTGCTCCCTCCCCACTGAGCTGAAATATATGCCATAGCGCTGGTAGGGAGGTGGGCATTTCCTGCACCCTCCGGAAACAGTTGCTCTCCGGGCGATGGACCGGCTTGCCCATGCCTAGAGCCGCTACTGTCTACAGTCTCTCGCTCTCTCTCTGTCTCTCTGGAGGGTTTATACATCTATCTATATACAGTCTCTCACTCTTTGGGGGGTTTCTACATATATTTACCTACAGTGTCTCACTCTCTGTGGGGTTTCTACATCTATCTATCTACAAAATCTCACTCTCTGGGGGGTTTCTACATGTATCTATCTATAGGCTTTCGCTCTCTGGGGGTTTCTACATCTATCTCACTGTCTACAGTGTTTCACTCTCAGGGGTGTTTCTACATCATTCTATCTACAATGTCTCACTCTCTGGGGGTCTCTACATCTATCTATCTATAATCTCTCACTCTCTGGGAGATTTCTACATCTATCTATCTATCTATCTATCTATCTATCTATCTATCTATCTATCTATCAATCTATCTCATTCTCTGGAGGGTTTATACATCTATCTATCTACAGTCTCTGACTCTCTAGAGAGTTTCTAAATCTCTGCTACGTGGCCTCAACGTCCTTGCAAGGGCAGCAAGGCCCTTTGAACCTTTTTGGACATTGCTCTATTGTTGCTGGTTGCAAAGGGGTCCCCATAACAGTTCAGGCTTCAGGGCCACAAAAATGTAGATCCACCACTGCATGTATGTGAGGTGTTACAATAACTTTTAAAATAAGACTCAAAGATTATTTTCTTTAAAGATTAATTAACAATCTGTTTCTACTATGAACAGGTACTATGACAGAATTTGCACCAATAGTAATCTAATTAAATGAACTGGGCTTTCCTGTATGCTTTACATTTAAGGCAAATGATAAATCCTTTCTTTTTTTGGATTTGACCATTTTTGCGAACCAAGGCTATTTATCCCATTGATCACAACAGAATACATTCACGATCCCAACAGCGGGGATTCCGGTGTTCACAATGCCAATGCTGGAATCCTGAATCTCATTGGAATACTGGTGCCAGAATCCCAACTGCCGGGATCCTAAAGGTAAGTACCGGGGATAGGGGGAGGGTTATAGTTAGGCACTAGGGTGAGAGTTAGTGTTAGTCACTAAGGGGGGAGAGTTAGGTTTAGGCACCAGGGAGGGAAGATTTTGGTTAGGGGTTAGGTTAGTATACTTACTTACAGCCATCGGGATGGTAACTTGGTCAGGATGCCGGCATCGGGATTCTGACCACCGGAATCCCAAGTACTGTGTCACAACCGTGGAATTTAGGAGCTGTGTTCCCGGACTGGGCCTTGGATCTGTATTATTTGGCGCAGACGCTCGCTGGAGGAGGCTTGGCTTAATGAAGTTTCTCCGCATGAGAGGGTGCAGCGAACTGACAGGGGTTTGAGGAATGCGGCAGCAACGAGATAGCTAGGAAGCTGCGTGGAGCGGCTGGATAGCTGTGGGTAGACGTTGGTAGCTGAGTGGCTACGTGGAGCGGCTGGATAGCCATGGGTAGACGTTGGTAGCTGAGTGGCTACGTGGAGCGGCTGGATAGTCGTGGGTAGACGTTGGTAGCTGAGTGGCTACGTGGAGCGGCTGGATAGCCGTGGGTAGACGTTGGTAGCTGAGAGGCTACATGGAGCGGCTGGATAGCCGTGGGTAGACGTTGGTAGCTGAGAGGCTACGTGGAGCGGCTGGATAGCCGTGGGTAGACGTTGGTAGCTGAGAGGCTACGTGGAGCGGCTGGAGCGCAGTGGGAAGGCTACTTAGCTAAACTAAGAAACTAGTTGCACTGGCAACTTGTGTGAGCATTGGGGATCCTTTTATAGTGGACACTGGGAGCTGACAGGCTGAGAGAGAAGGAGAAGGCTCCTCATTGGTGGAAGTGGGGTCACATGGGCAATCCAAGATGGCCGCGCCCATGGACCGGAGGACAGCGCTTCCTGGAGGTAGTCAGCGGGGACCAGCGGTGAGCAGGAGCCAGCGTGGGAGCAGCACAGCAGCGGGATCCTCCAGAGGACAACAGCGTACAGCGCGGGAGCCGGAAGACAGCGCGGGTCAGCGCCCGCACAGGTAAGCGACGGGGTCTGATTCTGGGGTCTCCAAGACGGCATGTGACAGTACCCCCTTCTTCAAGAGTGGCCACCGGACACTTCCTTGGTTTATGAGGAAATTTCACATGGAACGCTTTGACCAGACGGGTTGCATGGACATCGGAGGCATTTATCCAGATTCGTTCCTCCGGACCATAATTCTTCCAGTCGATAAGGTATTGAAGACGGTTGTATCGACAACGGGAATCTAAGATTCTGTCAACTTCGAACTCCTCTCCCTGCTGTGTTTGAACACTAGAAGCTTTAGGCAGGACCTTCTGAAATCGGTTTAAGACTAGTGGTTTTAAAAGAGAAATATGGAAGGAACTTGGAATGCGAAGAAATGGAGGAAGCTTTAACTTGTAAGCCACAGGATTCAGGACTTTGATGATTGGGAATGGACCAATGAATCGCGGAGCAAATTTCATCGAGGGTACTCGGAGTCTTAGGTTTCAGGTAGAGAGCCAGACCATATCCCCAGGTCGGAAATTTGGAATCGCTCGTCTTTGGCGGTCAGCAAATCTCTTGTACCGGGCTGACATTTTAGTCAGAGAGGAACGAACCTTTTCCCAGATGTTGGAGAATCGTTGAAGGGACATTTTGGCCGCAGGCACATCTAATGTGGGAAGAAGAGGGAAATCTGGCACTCGAGGATGTTGACCAAAAACTGTAAAAAAAGGAGTTGAGCTGGTGGATGTGTGATAATGATTATTGTGGGCAATTTCGGCCCAAGGAAGAAGTTCAATCCAGTCATCTTGGGAGGAGGAGACAAAAGTGCGCAGGAACTGTTCCAGGTCTTGATTGACCCTTTCGGTCTGACCGTTGGTCTGGGGATGATAAGCGGTAGAAAATTTGAGTTTTACCTGAAGGGCTGAGCAGAGTGACCTCCAGAACTTCGCCTCGAACTGTACTCCCCTGTCGGAGATGATCTCTTGAGGAAGGCCGTGGAGCTTGAAGATCTCTTTTATAAAGCTCTGGGCGAGTAGAGGTGCAGACGGAAGCCCAGTAAGTGGTACAAAATGAGCCATTTTAGAAAAACGATCCACGATAACCCAAATTGTGTTGTGGCCCCGAGATGGAGGAAGATCAGAGATGAAATCCATAGATAGGTGAGTCCATGGCTTAGATGGAATTGCAAGAGGTTGGAGTTGACCGTGTGGAACCCGCCGAGGTATCTTGTGTTGGGCACATTTGATGCATGAAGACACATAAGACCTGACGTCCTTTTTCATCGAAGACCACCAATAGGACCGCTGGATAAATTCTAGGGTTTTATCCATACCCAGGTGACCAGAGAACCGGGAAGCATGAGCCCAATGCAGTAACCTCTGGCGGAGTTCTGGCGCGATGAAAGTCTTCCCAACCGGGGGTATAGAAGATAGTTGAGTAGAGGCGAAGGAAGCGGAATTCAAGATTGGTTGGGGCTGCTCCATGGGTAGATCAGGGTTGCTCGTCATGGAACGGGAGAGTGCGTCAGCTTTGAGGTTTTGTGAACCGGGGCGATAGGAGACTTTGAAATTAAATCTGGAGAAAAACATTGCCCACCGGGCTTGACGAGGGTTCAAGCAATTTGCAGATTTAAGATAAAGGAGGTTCTTATGGTCAGTAAAATGGTAATGGGGTAATGAGCTCCTTCTAGAAGATATCGCCATTCTTCGAGGGCTAGTTTCATGGCGAGTAACTCTTGATCTCCAATGGTGTAGTTCTTCTCTGCAGGCAAAAACTTCCGGGAAAAGAAACCACAGGGATGAAGTTTTTCATCTTTAAATCGCTGGGAGAGCACTGCACCAACACCTTCAGAGGATGCGTCCACCTCCAGGATAAAGGGCCGGGTGGAGTCTGGTTGCTTTAAGATGGGAGCGGAGATGAAGGCTTGCTTAAGAAGTTGAAATGCAGAGGTAGCTTCGACGGGCCATATAGTTGGATCTGCTCCCTTGCGGGTGAGGGCTGTAATCGGAGCTACCAGAGTCGAGAAACCTTTTACAAACTTGCGATAGTAATTGGCAAATCCTAGGAATCTTTGTATGGATTTTAAGGAAGAAGGAAGAGACCAATCAAGAATGGCTTGTAGTTTTGACGAATCCATTTGAAGGCCTGTTCCGGAGATAATGTATCCTAGGAATGGTACACTTGAGACCTCAAACAGACACTTCTCTAATTTGCAAAACAGTTGATTGGACCGCAACCTCAGAAGGACTTGTTTGACCTGGTCTCGATGAGTTTGGAGGTCTTGAGAAAAAATCAAAATGTCGTCTAAGTAAACGACCACACACTTGTACAAGAGGTCCCGGAAGATTTCATTGACGAAAAACTGGAAGACGGCCGGAGCATTACAGAGGCCGAAGGGCATAACGAGATACTCGTAGTGCCCATCCCTGGTGTTGAAGGCCGTTTTCCATTCATCGCCTGGACGGATACGAATTAAATTATAGGCTCCTCTTAGGTCGAGTTTGGAAAAAACTGTGGCTCCCTTGACTCTATCAAATAACTCTGTGATGAGAGGAAGAGGGTAGCGATTCTTAATAGTTATTTCGTTAAGACCCCGGTAGTCAATACACGGGCGCAAGCCACCATCTTTTTTTTTTACGAAGAAAAATCCAGCCCCTGCTGGAGATGTGGAAGGTCGAATGAAGCCTTTATTTAAGTTTTCCGTAATGTACTCCAACATGGCCTGAGTCTCAGGGTGAGATAGAGGATAGGTTCGGCCCCTAGGAAGATTCTTCCCGGGAATCAGATCTATGGGACAGTCCCAATCACGATGGGGAGGTAACAGGTCTGCGCTCTGTTTGCAAAAGACGTCCTGAAACCCATCGTAGGCTTTGGGCAGGTCTGTAGAATCCCGTACAACGGAAGATCTGATAGGTATTACCCGCTGAAGGCAACCTTTGAAGCAATTGGAATCCCAGGAGATTATTTGCATGGTGGTCCAATTGATTTGAGGTGAATGTCTCTGTAGCCAGGGTAATCCGAGGACTAAAGAATGAGAGGCTTTGGGAATCACTAGGAAGGATAGTTGTTCGGAATGGAGCACCCCAATGGTAAGTTTAAGTGGTGTTGTACGATGGGTGATGGTTCCACTAGAAATGCGACTACCATCGATGGCGGTTAAAGTGATGACTCGAGGCAACGCTTCCATGGGGATTTGATGCTTCTGGACAAATTCCGTAGTGACAAAGTTCTCTGCCGCTCCGGAATCCAGGAGAGCTAATACAGCTTTGGAACCTCGAGGACACTTTAAATGAGCCTGGATGGTGGAATCAGACTTCCTTTGTGATTCAATGGCAACTCCTAACTTAACCTCTCTTTCATAAGTTAGGAGGAGGCGTTTCCCGGACGAATGGGACAAGTTTTAACTAAATGTTGCGGAGATCCGCAGTACATACAGAGGTTCTGCCTCCGCCTTTTCTGACGCTCCTCAGCCGATAAATGAGAGCGGTTGACCTGCATGGGTTCTTCGCCCAGAGGAGGAGAGGGTAAGCGGGAAACTGGACGTGGCCTACCACGATCAAATCTGCCTCTTTCCAAGGCACGCTCCCTGTGACGGAGATCCACCTTGTTGCAGAGGGAGATTAACCCATCCAAACTGGTTGGAAGGTCACGGGAAGCTAGGTCGTCTTTGAGCCTTTCAAAAGGCCACTCCAGAAGGCAGCGATGAGGGCATCCTCGTTCCAATTGACTTCTGAAGCCAGAGTCTGGAACTGGACTACGTATTGGCCGACGGTCCAGCTGCCCTGACGGAGGCGTAGAATATCAGCTGATGCGGAGGTGGTTCTTCCGGGTTCATCAAAGATTTTGCGAAATGTAGCAACAAATTCGGGGTAGATGGAGAGCAGGGGGTCCGACTTCTCCCAAAGGGGCGAGACCCAATCGAGTGCTTGGCCAGAGAGTAGAGAGATGATATATGCCACCCTGGTTCTGGCCGTCGGAAAGTTGGCGGATTGTAGCTCGAATTGGATTTCGCATTGATTTAAAAAACCCCTGCATAATTTGGGGTTGCCATCGAACTTGCTCGGAGGGGAGAGCTGAAGACGAGCAGGAGGTAGAACCGGAGGAGCAGGTGACACCACAGGAGGAGAGGCGGCTTGGGAGCCAGCGGGAGCGGGATGAGCCAGTAAGGACTGGATGTTGTCCAGGCGTGACGACATATCTTGGATAAATTGGATCAGCTGAGCCTGAGAGGTCTCCTGTCTTTCCAGACGGGATAGTACATCCTGCGAGGCTTCTATCCCAGATCCTTGACCACTTGCCGAGTCCATCTGGCCAGTGCAAACTGTCACAACCGTGGAATTTAGGAGCTGTGTTCCCGGACTGGGCCTTGGATCTGTATTATTTGGCGCAGACGCTCGCTGGAGGAGGCTTGGCTTAATGAAGTTTCTCCGCATGAGAGGGTGCAGCGAACTGACAGGGGTTTGAGGAATGCGGCAGTAACGAGATAGCTAGGAAGCTGCGTGTAGCGGCTGGATAGCCTAGGGTAGACGTTGGTAGCTGAGTGGCTACGTGGAGCGGCTGGATAGCCGTGGGTAGACGTTGGTAGCTGAGTGGCTATGTGGAGCAGCTGGATAGTCGTGGGTAGACATTGGTAGCTGAGTGGCTACGTGGAGCAGCTGGATAGCCGTGGGTAGACGTTGGCAGCTGAGAGGCTACGTGGAGCGGCTGGATAGCCGTGGGTAGACGTTGGTAGCTGAGAGGCTACGTGGAGTGGCTGGATAGCCGTGGGTAGACGTTGGCAGCTGAGTGGCTACGTGGAGCAGCTTGATAGCCGTGGGTAGACGTTGGTAGCTGAGTGGCTACGTGGAGCGGCTGGATAGCTGTGGGTAGACGTTGGTAGCTGAGTGGCTACGTGGAGCGGCTGGATAGCCGTGGGTAGACGTTGGTAGCTGAGTGGCTACGTGGAGCGGCTGGATAGCCGTGGGTAGACGTTGGTAGCTGAGTGGCTACGTGGAGCGGCTGGATAGCCATGGGTAGACGTTGGTAGCTGAGAGGCTACGTGGAGCGGCTGGATAGCCGTTGGTAGACGTTGGTAGCTGAGTGGCTACGTGGAGCGGCTGGATAGCCGTGGGTAGACGTTGGTAGCTGAGAGGCTACGTGGAGCAGCTGGAGTGCAGTGGGAAGGCTACTTAGCTAAACTAAGAAACTAGTTGCACTGGCAACTTGTGTGAGCATTGGGGATCCTTTTATAGTGGACACTGGGAGCTGACAGGCTGAGAGAGAAGGAGAAGGCTCCTCATTGGTGGAAGTGGGGTCACATGGGCAATCCAAGATGGCCGCGCCCATGGACCGGAGGACAGCGCTTCCTGGAGGTAGTCAGCGGGGACCAGCGGTGAGCAGGAGCCGGCGTGGGAGCAGCACAGCAGCGGGACCCTCCAGAGGACAACAGCGTACAGCGCGGGAGCCGGAAGACAGCGCGGGTCAGCGCCCGCACAGGTAAGCGACGGGGTCTGATTCTGGGGTCTCCAAGCCGGCGTGTGACATACTGGCATCCAGAACCCAACCCAACCACAACACAGTTATTGGCCACTAGTCACCACCCTCCTGCCCTGAGTTAAAATGTACTGGTGACTCAGTTCTACAATGTAATGCAGAATATTTTTGACAAAGAAACTATGGAACAACAACTTTAAAAGGTGAGAGAATGATTTTTGCAAAGGGCTATATTTGTGTTGACAAATGTTTATGAAAAGCTACTGTATGGATATGTTTTCTACACATCCTATAAGAACAAAGAAGGAGAGCAGGATTATTTTGAAGTTCAATGTCTTACCAATCTACAGAAAACTTTAAAGCCTGTTAAGAAAAATTGGCCATTCATTTCAAGTAATCCCATGTTTAGGAGAACATGTTCTACTATATCACTGCTCATTTTCAAGCGTGGTCCAAATCTAAATGACTTATTAATAAGACCAAATTATAAAAGTTTCCCTCTACCAATAAACTAGAGAGCAGACACTTTTCTAAACTGTGTTTCATGACAAAATTGTACTACATGTAGGTCTCTCATTGTTTGCAATTTTTTTCAAACATTTTCATACCGGCATGTGAATTCCCATTCGATGGAAATATATATGAAATATGGATAAAATCATTCCGCTTACATTCGCACCTACTGACATAAACACCACATACATGATTGTCCCATACTCTACCTTTATATTACATATTACTTTTTTTCCATTATTGGTATTATGTAACTCCATAGAGTTTCCAGATTGCAAGATAGATTCAGCAAGCACAATTTCTCTTTCAACTCTACAACTATAATATTTTGTATGTATTAGCAATATCAAAAATATTAATATTTAATATAATGAATTCAATAATAATTTCACTTTATTTTCTCTTAAAAGCACAAGAAATTCAGAACAAAGTGAACAATAATCTTGGTAATACAAATTTACATTATGGGTTCTCTTCTGAGGAAGAATTGCTTTGTCCCACTAAAAAGTGGTTATCCTTATCTTTCAATATTCTTACATAAGCCTTTCAGAATTAGAATAACAATAAGCTTTCTGATCGCCGGGATGCTGTAGTGACTTTATAATGTACTGTAACATTAAACATCTCTAGTTTACTGCACAGAGCCATATAATTTCCTGTTTGTAACACTTGTGGCTTTTCTATAATTTTTGGTATCAGATGAATCTGTGCAGTTTATTCATGAATTAAGAGCATCAGTCAACAACCTTTCTCCAGGCGACTGACAGAGGTGCTGGGAGTGTTTATAATAATTTACAGCTACATATGCTTTCCCAGACAGCATTCAGAGAGGCATCAGTTCGAACTGGCATTCTTCTATAGCCTGCAGTGCTGTCTGCCATCCCTGGAACCAGCATCAAATGCAGAGAAATGTCACTCTTCTATAGTGCAGCTGAACAGTGCCAAAACTTTTCGAGTTCCAGCTTTTGTGAGAAATTGTATACTGTTTATACATTCACACAATACACATGTAGCCTTGGCTATATTGCTATTTGTGAGTGAAAACTTTTTAATTGGAGTAAGCATGTACAAACAGTAGAATTTGCAAATTATGATTTTGATGTATTGTTCTATTTTTTTTATTACCAGAATATAAAATACATTAAGTTTGGAAAGAAAATTTTAATGAACAAATATGAGAAAAAGTACATTTATACAATCTGTAAACTTAAAAGGCACATTGAGAAAACTCACAAAATTTCACAAATGTATATTTGACCTTATCACAGTTTTCTCTTTGGGGCCTATTCATCATCAGGGGCCGTATCCACCTCGCAGCGGAGGATACTGAACACTGTGGCAATTCATCATTGCTCCAGTGTGGGGACAGCTGCTCCGAAAAGCTCAGAAAAGCAGCTGTCCCCATGATTAGTAGATCAGCTACAGAAGTAGCTGTGTTACTAACCTCTCTCCGGTCACCACTGCTATGCATTAATGACCCGAGGTTACGCATGCCCAATGCCGCCAGGGTGACAGTGAGGAGGTGGCGGAGGTATCCGCTCTGATCTCTCTTTGCATCTCTTTGCTGTATACTGTTCATGAAAGTTTAAATTCCAAATCAAAGCTTTCTTTGCTATGTCACATGTGTAAATGAGTATAGCATTTGATTGGAAAGCTAAAACATGTCTTCTAATAGGTACTGCTTTGCTCTCATACCTACTGTACCATGCCACATAGGTTCAATCTACAGTCTGTTCCAGTCATCCAAGTGCTACATTTTATAACTACAGTAGTACAGTTCTATATATAAGAAAAATTAACAGCATATAGCCTCTTATCTGCTACACATGCAATGGGGCTGAGGGAGGCTAGCCAGAGTCATAGTAATAAAATTGACGACCCAATTTAAGAGTGATGTATTTATTCTTACAAAAGCCTATGATATTTCACTAATCGCACATGTTCAATAAAATGTTTTAAAGGTAATTGTTCACATGCAGACTGCATAGACACAAAGTGGTTATGCAAAGTTGCACATAAGTCACTTTTACAGATAGATCTTGCAATTTATAGCACTAAGCATGTTCTGTAGCAATATTGAGCAGAGTCATATGCAACTCAATAGCCTCTCCACTTGTGGCTGGATGCCCTAACAGGGTAGCAATTGGGGTTCGCACATAGGCTAAGTAGGGTGAGGGCATTTCCTATGCATGTAGGTTCAGATGGCTGCTATACTGAGTTGATCATATTCAGAGATCCATCTGATATTCATATGGATCTCTTGCACTAGGCATGGGATTAGTACAAGTGAGCAATGATAATGATGAAGTCTACTCCCACCTGCATATGGATAGGGATTGTGTATGCAATTTTGCATATGGCCGATTTTCTGCATTCATTCCTGTGCACACAGCGTGAGTTAAATAGGAGGTGACTTGTGTGCACACCTGAATCAGTCCCAAAGTAAGCTAATATTCACAGCATAATTTTTATTAAATAAATACAATAATAATAATAATAATTATTATTATTATTATTATTATTATTATTATTAATTTAGCACTTTTCTCCCAATAAGACTCAAAGTGCTTTACGTTTGCATTTTAAAAAATATAAAATCAATTTTGGGACCTTATAACACCTTGTTTGTATGTTCCCTCTCTCATAGCTACTGGATATAGATACTGTTTCCATGTCTGCCAAAGTGGATGAAAACAATTCTTGAACTAACATAGGGCCTGATTTAGCAAGGATCGCAATTGCAAAGCTGCACGCAGACAGCTTTGCAATTACGATTCTTGCAATAAAGCAAATACAGAAGGGGGTGTATGACACTCCCTGCTGCATTTGCGATGCCAGCAATGCGACAGAGGTCATAGACTGGGATCACCATTGCGACCATCGTGACCATCAGTGGTCGATGGTCGCATTGGTAGACGGTGCTGGGCAGCCGGACACTGAGTAAACCTCATCTTACTCAGGCTGGCTGGCTTGTGAGCCCAGAAGACTACATACATCCCTGCAGTTTGTGGGCTGGCCACTCCCAGAAAACAGGGCGTACATGCCCTGTTTCCAGGAACGCCGGTCACCCCACCCACACACCACCCCTTAAATGCCTCTGCCTGTCAATCAGGCAGAGGCATTCAAGGGTTTGCGTGTGATTGAGCAAGACCCATTCTGCACACTCGCAGTATGGGTCCTGCGCATGTACAGATTCCTGATGATCGGGAATCTGTATTCAGCAGTGCACGCAATGCACTGCTGAATCAAGTCCATTGTCTTTTATTTTATTTTACATTCGTGTGTAACTTTGAACAAAGAATTATTCTTAATTTCCTATGCCAAGATTCACCTTACACTATTACATAGATCTTATTTCACTTCAAAATCAAGAATACTTACTGGCGCTCCTCCAGATTCTTATTGTTTTAAGTGTGTCCAATCAGATGCTGACGTATGTGCTCTTGTAATAACGTTTAGAGATTCTGGATGCTTATTCATGGTTATATCACACATAACCTTCATACAGTATATGTTTTGCCATTTATTATGAATGGGCTTTATGAAATCTTGATGCTGCCACTGCCACTCATGAGTTAATAGGTTGCTTCTGGCTAAAGTATCTGCAGTTGCAAACAGGTCCATTTGGCCTTGTACAATCTGGAATCCTTAACAATGGCCTTATCCCCTTTATTGTCTCAACTAGTTATTTTAGATATATGTACATGAAGCCCCTTTTCTTTTACTTTTGCAGGGGTTATCACCTGTTTCTTTTTTGTTGTTTATTGATGTACAGTATTGTGCTGTGCAATGTATCTCTTAAATATGTTGTTTGTTATTTCTTTCTGACATTTCAATAAAATATGATTAAAAAGGGAAAAAAAGATCTAAAATAAACTTAAGAATTAATAGACTATAGAAAACACATCTGAGTTTTTTGGTTTTTTTAGAAACTAATGGGGGCTTTAATGCAATACTTGAGTAAACAGCCAAGTCTTGAGTCTGTTTTTGAAGGTTTCTAGAGTGGAGGACTCAAGAACTGTGTAAGGAAGCCAGTTCCAGAGAGTCTGAGTCACAAAGCTAAAAGCTTGACTACCAATATAATTAAGGGAGCTTCTAGGTACTTCTAATAGTCCTTCATCTACAGTTCAAAGGAAGTGAGTGGGAGCATAAGGAATCACAAGCTACTTCAGGTACTTTAGACTTTAGTTATGTAGAAAAGTCATTAAGCTAATCTCAAAATATGTCATCCATTTTACAGGCAGCCAGTGAGTAGAGAATGGGTGTTATGTGGCAGGATCAAGGCTGATTAATTAACAGCCTGGCAACTGCATTTTGTACCAGCTGCAAGCAGTGCAATTCTTTTGCTGGGAGACACTAGAGAGCATTTACATGTTTATGTCATCAAAGTTCTGGATTCCACACTACAGCTGCATTTCCTCTATTTTAATTTTAATATCAAATATAATTTTTTCAGAAGGCCACAATTGTCACTTGATTTTTTTTTTCACTAAGGCAGATATGACTGGCCTTTTGTACATATTTATTTCCTTATTGTCATGACTCACTAGCATAAATTGGAATCACTGTCACCAAAGAGCAGGAGCAACCCATAGGCATGGAGTTTAACAGGGTACTGGTATTCACCAGGGATTCTTGCATGGGAAAACGGATGTTGCTGCAGTAGTCACAGGCCCCTGGATGGAACCCAGGTGCAACTAGCAGAGAGCGTGGCAGACACAGAAAATAATACTGTTGTAAAGGGAGGTGAGTATACAGTAAATAGCAAGGCAGTCTATGGGGGGTATTCAATTAGGCTGCGAAAAGTCAGAATTGGTGATAAATTATTATAAATAAATTATGACGTCATTTTCGCCTATTTCAATTATCCCCATATTCAATTTCAAAGACTTTTCGCAGGTTCAAAATGTCTTTGAAAAAAAACGGGGATAACTATTCACCATGTTATACATGGCGAAAAAAAGTGCAGAATTGGGGTTTAGGGGTGCAGGCTTAAAAAAAAATTACCTGCACCCCTGGGAATTACATTTAAATATAAACTGTGTCAAAAAAAAGTAAAAAAAAAAATAGGGACACTCCAAAAAAATAAATAAAAAATATGGGGTGAAAAAAAAGAAGGGAAAACAGTGTTTAAAAATAGGGAGTATTCTGCAAGTATGCGGCAGGTGTTTTCTAGAATAATCAATTAGCGGCATGTGCATTTTTGCTGATTTTTTAAAAAATTACTTTAGAGACTTAAGAATATGCCAGTAACCTTTTTCATGTACCCCAAATTTGATGGGACCACTTAAAAAAATGAAAAAAATAACCTAAGTGTTCTTCTGCATCACTTCTTCAATGTCTGGAAAAAACACCTGCCGCGGCTATTTAAAAACCTGACTTTCTTTTGCAGGCAAAAATGGGGGTACCCATTGTTATCCCCCATGTCTGGACATCTTTAGGGGGTCCTACAATTAATTCCCGAAAAGTCACGTTTTTTTCCGTAGATCCCAATTTGCCGGGTCCCGTTTTCGCTGATTTTAAATTGAATACGGGGATAAAGCAGGCACGTGCCCGATACTCTATCTCAGGAAAAGCTTCGATGTGGAGCGAAAAGTCCAGCACAGACTTTTCACTCCCAAATTGAATACGGGCCTATATAGCTTATGGCTGGAGATGACACACTAGTAGATACAGTGTGCTTGAGCATTTAGAGAAACTACAGGAGAAAGGCCCAAATGGAAGCATCTTGAGAAATCAGCTAAGTATCCTCAGGAGGAAGGTCCAAATGGAAGCAGCTGATAAACCAGAAGAGTATCCACAGCAGGAAGTGGAATCACAGTACAGGACTGTAGCAGACAGGTTATCAAACAGTAGCACAGACAAGGATCTGACACTCTGCTGTGAGAGAGAGCAGTTTAAATGCCACCATCCAGTCTTGTAAGGTGATTGACACTTATTTTGAGACCGTGGACATTTTAAATCTGTGTGATTTCTTTTCACCCTTTTCCTCCTCTTACACACATTTATATTTTTCACCTTTTAACTTATGGGAATTATTCCCAGACTAATCACGTTCACTACCAATTAGAATAAGCATTCTTGCTTGAAAATTATCCTAAAATATATATTTTTATTATCTGTAGTTATAAACTTGGATCAGTTAGTTTGGAAAACTGTGGTGTCATTTGAAGTCTGCTATGGGTTGCTTATGTTCTTATTAAATCATTAATAAAGTTATGCTTTAATACAGTGTATATCTTGATGATTGCATACAGAGTCATTTGAAACAACATGGCGCTCACATACAGTTGGATACATTTTCACCCCAAATTTAAAGAGCAAAAAGAGGCACACAATAAAAATGTTATTGATGTGTATATGTTTGGTCGGATGTACTTTAAGATGTATCCAGCTTTACAATAACAGCATAAGTCCCAGTTTTATTGGGCATGAGACAGCATACAAATTTTGCATTACCTGACTTGGTCACAATACAATATAGGTTGAGTCTCCCATATCCAAAATGCTTGGGACCAGAGGTATTTTGGATAACGGAATATTCTGTATTTTGGAATATTTGCATATCAAAATGAAATATCTTGGGAATGGGACCCAAATATACACATAGAATGCATTTATGTTTTATATACACCTTATACACCTTATACACACAGCCTGCAGGTAATTTTATACAATATTTTCAATAATTTTGTGGCTCAAGCAAAGTTTGCGTTCAGAAATTAAATTCATTTATGTATCATATACACCTTATACACACAGCCTGAAGGTAATTGTATACAATATTTTTAATAATTTGTGCTTTAGACAAAGTATGTGTACATTGAACCATCAAAAATCAAAGGTTTCATTATCTCAGTCATGCCAAAATAAGTCCATATTTCGGAATATTTGGATATGGGAGACTCAACCTGTAAAGCAGTGCAATGTCATATGCATAAGAGTGAATAGTGTCTGAACTGAGTCATTGAAAAATTTGAAAGTAT
Organism: Taudactylus pleione; assembly: GCA_031769625.1. Lineage (NCBI taxonomy): Eukaryota > Metazoa > Chordata > Amphibia > Anura > Myobatrachidae > Taudactylus > Taudactylus pleione. The sequence continues at coordinate 7,091,474 of JAUIMM010000182.1, forward strand.
CATTTACTACATAAAATTATTAAATACAAACATTTAATGTTTCCTCTTTTAAAATGAATTAAGAATCTTCATGCTTGCTGTAGTCCTGACAGAATTTGCAATTAATTAAGACAAATATATAGCTGTTAGTTCATATAATATAACAGTACTGTCAATGAAAGGAGTGAATCCACAATCCTTTAATAATAACTAACTGGCTAGTGCTTTCATCATCATCAATACTGTTTCTAATTGTACCTGCTCATCAGCAGACAGTTCACACCTACCTGGTGTCTGAATCCAATTTTACCTCTGTCGCAATTGTGTGAATATGCCTTTTTGGTATGCTGCTATTACAGTATATGTCCTTCCATTACATCCCAAGTTACACCTTTCCAAGTGTAAGTAGCAGTTATTGTAAAATGAGATACAAACTTCATGTAGATGTAGGTGTATGCATTTTGTTGTGCATGTGATGCATTCAAATATGTATTTGTGCACATCTCACTCACAAAGTAGGATCCAGAAATTACTGTGGTTTTGCAAAAGTGATCTTAAGTGGTCTACACTGTATACTTCACAGTGAACATCTACTTTCCAGATTTTTGAAGCACCAATTAAAACTGCACCTAGGTTTGTGGGAAAAGCAGATAGAACTCTCACCAAAGTCACAAGCAATTACATTTTAGAACCCCATTTCTCCTAAAATACTGATCACTTTAGCCACTAAGATGGCTGTAATTTTTTATAAAAGTAATTGAACACCAGGGCAGCTTTTTGAATTTTTTTTAAATACTTCTCAAAGATCTTGACTGCAGAAGTGCAAAAAAGGTGGTGTCAATTGAATCCTGTTTTAAGGAAAATCTTGGGTGTCAATAAGGCTGCAGCTTTCGGGAACTGTGATCGATCTCTCAACAGAAGACCGGAGCATGCACAGTACAAATCCTGCGCCTCAAATCGAGGCATTTAACTTCACCAAAGAAAATTTTGCCCCACAACTCTGCTATTTCATCATTTTTAAAACTAGTTTACAGTACAGTATGTACTTATTACTTATGTACTCTTAAGTATGCCTTGTTTTTAAGGCTGTTATATGATGCAGTCAGTATATTAAACAGATAATTTAAGTTCTTTAATAATGACTCCAAAGGCAAAATAGTTAAATGCATACTCTAGTTATTAAATGTCAATTTTTACATATTCAGATGAATGGATGAGTATACTGCAGAAATTTAAGTAAACAAGTTTCCTGGCTTAAGGTTAACTTTGCAGGGCCAAAGTAAATAATAGCATGCAAATCTTACACTGCATAGCTGTTTACAAACACAAAGTACTCTCACAGTGTCTTTTTTTATCTTAATTCCTTCCACTATGCTCCAGTGGTTTCTAGACCTTTGTGACATTTGGACTATGGTTTGCCATATCTTGCATGGCAACTGCCGACAGCCTGGGAATTAGATCTTGCCAGCAATCAAAAGGACAACAAACCTACACATCAGTAATCATATTTACAAAGTTTAGCATCTGGTAAACTCATTTAATCTCCTCTGGCTTTGCCAGTCTACATATTCATCTCTGGCCAAAACAAAATAGGATAATGATGTAAGAACAAAACAGAAAGCAGTTAGTGATAATCTAAAGTTATACAGTCCGTATAACATAATGATAGAAAATAAACACTAGTAAAGGCAAATGTAATAGTGTCTTCTTTGAAATACTGTGCATATACTTAGTAGTTTCCTTTACTAAATATTGCAGGCTTTTTATTTGCTTAAAGGTACAAATAATTAGAGATGTGTGACTCCTGAAAACCAAAAACACTCATATGTTTGGGTTCCAAGTTGAATAGAATGTTGCTTTTATCACTTTTGGGAATCCAAATACAACCAAGTCCCAGCTTGGGTCTGCTATAAGTGTAATATGCTGTTATATGCACTGTTTCTGAAGTTATTTATACAACGTAATGGTGCCCCACCTGTGTGTGGTCCTGTTGTTAACTTTACTAGTATGTAACTGTTGGTTTATATTTGACTCATAACTACCATGGTTATTTATTGATTGCTAGGGGGAAAACTAGCACTTAAATGCCTTATTGCCAGCAGCAACTCAGTGGTCATTTAATTTGCCCCCTCCCTGTCTGTGAAAGTGAGACACCTACAAGAGCTCAGCACACAGTAGTATGCAGCCACAGTAATGTAAATAAAGGGACCTGCGCACCAGCTCCCTTTTCTTCTCCTAACTGATACAGCTCTGGGTGAGGACAAGTGGGGTGTGATGCAACAATATACATAACTGAGAGCTGAAGACACAAGAGGTCAGTCAGTGAGGACAGATCCGACTGGTGATTGAGTATGAGAGGCCATTCAATTCAAAATTACAGTATGTATGACATAGAGTAGGGATAATTGCTGCTTTCAGGATATAACATATAGTGAAATTGATATAACATATAGCAAGATGGATATGACATATAGGGGTAGATGTACTAAGCTTTGGAGAGTGATACAGTGAAGAGTGATAAAGTACCAGCCAATCAGGTCCTAATTTACATTTTACAGGCTCTGTATAAAAAGTGACAAATAGGAGTTGTTTGGTTGGTACTTTATCACTCTCCACTTATCACTCTCCAAGGAGTAGTGCATCTCCCCCATAGTGAGATGGATATGACATATAGCAAGATGGATATAACCTATAGCAAGATGGATATATCATATAACAAAATGGATATAACATATAGTGAGGTGGATATGAAATATAACAAGATAGATATAACATTGTGATATTGATATAATATATATCAAGATGGATATAACATACAGTATAGTGAAATTGATATGAAATATAGCAAGATGGTTACAACATAAAGTGAGATGGATAGAACATATAACGAGGTGAATATGACATATAGCAAAATGGATATAACATATAGCGAGATGGATATACCATATAGGGCGGGATGCAGCAAAGGTAGAAATGCAATGCACTCCTGGGCTTAGATGCGGTGAGTAACGCCATCTCCTGATGGCATTACCCTATAGAAGCCTATGAGCTTCTATCTGGAGAGTGCTGTAAGAGGCATGCGCAGAATGACACCAGAGGGACTTCTGGGTCATAGACCCGGAAGTCCTGCACTTGCAAAGGACAGCTCTTACCGAGAAAGCTGTCCTTTGTGATTCTCTTCATGCATACCAGTGTAACTAATGCTGGCCTGCATGCGAAGGATGGCGGGATGCATCATATCCCACATGCCATGCATCCCGCTGATAGTGAGAAGGATATAACATATAGTGAGATGATATAACATACAGTAATTTTGATATGATATATAGAGATGTATGGATTTGTCTTAAAGGGCGCACACTGGGAAAGGAGGGAACGGGGGAGAGTGGCAAGAGTATACAGTGTAGTGTAAAGGTTGTTTCTGTGCGGTGCTACAAGCATAAAAAGTCAGTGACCATAATAAACTTGGTTCTTATAATATATTTATTAAGCACAGGCAATTTTACATAAAAAAGGAAACATTTATATAGATATGTGTGGTCTATGCGCTCTCCCGTTTGTCCTTTAACTTGATTGAGTATGCATAGTATGTATACAGATCTTTAATAAAACCATTGATGCTAAAACAAATATTAATATATAAATATGACTTTAAAATGAATTACAGACAATTTAATGGTAAGGTTTGTAGATATCGAGAGATGTGAAATTTGTGGTGTGAAAATCAATATAGATAGATTATGAGAGATATTGTTCAGAGTAAACTTCACACACTGTGTCTTGAAATCAGAGACGTAACTAGACTTTTTGGTGCCCTATGCCAGAAAGAGCATTGGCGCCCCCCTCATTTTTCAAATGGACATGATGCACCCAAAAAAAGGAATTGCCACAAGGGACCACCTATTGCAGTGCTCATACAGCTCTGACTCTCCACCAGCTGACATATGGAAACAAAGCCACGACAAGAACAGGCTAATGCACACAGAACAGGCACAACATGGGTGGCTGTCCAGTCACCTGCATCAATTCCACTGGGAACTCTAGCTAAACCCTCATACGGACAGAGGTAAGAGGTGCGCGCACCCCAAGGACTTACCATCTCCCCCCTTTTTTATCCTCTAATTTTTTAACTCATGAATGTTTCAAATTTTTTAAGAAGACCCTTTGGAAATTGAAGTTTTTTTCCCAGATATGAAATATATGTGGAAGTAAGACATAGTTACCAGAGATAGCAGCATCCGAGACATAGTTGCAATATATTTCAAGACACAGTGTGTGCAGTTTACTCTGAACAATATCTCTCATAATCTATCCATATTCATTTTCACAACACAAATTTCACATATCTCTATATCTACAAACCTTACCATTAAATTATCTGTACTTCATTTATTTTAAAGTCAAAATATATATTGATATTTGTTTTAGCTTCAATGGTTTTATCAAAGATCTGTATGCATACTCAATCAAGTTAAAGGACAAACAGGAGAGCACATAGATCATACACATCTATATAAATGCATCCTTTTTTATGTAAAATTGCCTGTACTTAATAAATATATTATAAGAACCAAGTTTATTACGGTCACCGACTATTTATGCGGACAGCACCGCACAGAAACAACCTTTACACTACACTGTATACTCTTGCCACCCTCCCCCGTTCCCTACTTTTCCTGTGTGCGCCCCTTAAGACAAATCCATACATTCCTATAAATATCTCTGAGTGATCAAGAAAGGGATCACATTGATCTGTGGCAGCCACAATACCTCCTTTCCCCACCTGGACACTTCCCAATCCCCAATTTTTCTCCTCCCTGATAAAATAGCGCAGATCACACACTACCATATATTATATATAGAGAGATGGATATAACATATAGCGAGTTGGATATGATATGTGAGACAAAGAGAACATAAAGCTATGTAAATATGACATATAGCAAGATGGATATACCATATAGTGAAACTAGATATAATATATAGCAAGATGTTTATAACACATAGTAAGATGGATATAACATATAGCAAGGTGGATATACTGTAACATTGTCAAATGGATATAATATAAAGCAAGATGTCTATAACAAATAGTGAGATTGATATGATTTATAGCAAGATCAGAGGTGTTTAAAGAAAGGATGGGGCCTGTGTGCAGACTCAGTGCGGGTCACCTCCTCTCTCCAGCAGTGCTGCGGCGGCTACAGGTGAAGCAAATTATGACTAATCTTCTGGCCACCACTTTCCCAGTGATTTTGCTGCTCTGCAGAATCGGCCCGGCGCTGCAAAGCAGCACTCTAGAGACAACAGACAGGTAAGTATAAAGACTATAATGGGTGCAGAGTGTTTGGTGTGGGCCCCCCTGGACCCAGGGGCCCATGTACACTGCACACCCTGCAAACATTGTAGATACGCCCCTATGCAAGATGGATATAACATACTGTATAGTGGAATGGATGCAAAATATATCAAATTGGATATTCAGTACAGTAACATAGTGAGATGGATATAACATATAGTGAGATGGATATGACATATAATGAAATGGATATAACATATAGCGAAACAGATATAACATATAGTGAAATGGATATAACATATAGGCTGATGAATATGACATATAGCAAGATGGATATCATATAGTGAGATGTATTTAATATATAGTGAAATGGCTATAACATAGTAAGATGGTTATAAGTTATAACATATAGGACGGGATGTATCAAGCATTGCATTTTGCATTCAATGCAACCCACTATTCATTTAATGCATGATGGCATTAATAAAGCTGGTATGCATGAAGAAAATTGCAATGTACAGCTATCCTGATAAGAGCTGCCCTTTGCGATAGAAAGATTTTCTAGTTTATGACCTAGAAGTCCCTCTGCACATGCATCGCATGAGATGCGCATCATGGGGTGGGGTTCTATACTTTTTTGTTCAAATTAATATTTCAACTATATATTGAATTGCAACCTTTGCCATGAGTTATGTGCTGATTTGATATTAATTGAGGAAGTGTAAGATATTAATGAATACTAATACTAATAGTCATGCTGTACTATGGCAGAAATGGCTATGTTTTCCTTGCTAGCACTGCTTCTAATGTAGGAGAGCTGTGATTGGCTGACTCATGTGCTCATTGGTATATGTTATACTCACAGGAAAGCTGACATATTAATTTCACTATATGTCATATCAATTTTACTATATGTTACTGTAGATCCATATCTTGCTATATGTCATATCCATCTCACAATATATTATATCCATTTTACTATATGTTCTATCCAGAAAGCAACAAATAGCCCTAGATCATATCCATAAACCTGTAATTTTGAATTGAAAGGCCCCTCATAGTTGAGGTGACTCAGAGTAGAGCAGAGGACCTGAGAATAGGGATGGCCATTGACCATCAATGGTTAACAAACATCGATGATTTACCACTGATGGTCGATGGTTTTGCCATTGATTGTGGAGATCCAATGGTTCTCCACCATTGATGGCACAAAGCCAAGAAATGTTTTTATTATCCATGTATCGAGACTTTAAACTTAGCTCCACCTCCCAACACAGCCCACAAAGCCCTGTCTCCACTCCCTGAATGGCCCATTGCTTGGCCAGTATTAAAAAGGAATGACCATCAGTGGATAACTGTTAGGGTGTTATGTAATGTATATAAAGTGTATATGTAAAGGAAAGTGTGTTTATTGTATTGGATTGTTTAACTGAAATTAACATTTAAAATGAACATGCAATCAAGCTTTGCAGTCCATGGCTGGATTAAAAAAATATAAATTTTTATCCATAACCATTGTCGGTCATTGATTTGTGGTGTGTGGGGTCCTTGCCTCTGTGTATGAGAAAGAAGGAAGAACAAACTGGCTGAGAGTCAGTGGCATCCATTGCTAGTCAGGAGGTAAGACACAAGAAGAATTACTTGTTGGCGTGGTATCACATAAGTACGTAACTCAGATTTAAAAACCTAATCTCAGCTGGTGGATTGCATGTAAAGAGGTCCAAATGACATGATTTTAGCAGTTTTATCATTGCCTTTGCGAAAACCATAACATTTGAGGGTGGTGTTGCTAAAACCAAAACACAGGGGTCCGCACACATCACAACAAATAATAGGAAAACAAAATGTACAACCCAAGTGAAAATTATTTATTAAACACATTATTTGAGGTGGAAGTACTGCTGATGTTGGATACAGTGGAGTGATATTTTGCTACTGCACATGGTACTAAGCCTAAAGTGTGCTGCACATGTTCTTGATTGTGTCCGTACAAAATCAAGTTGTAATTTCAGGCACATGTAGGAAGAAGTGTTTTGAAAATATAGTTTGCTTTCCTGTGCATTGACAAGGAGGTGGAAGTTATGCATGGAAATAATGGGGGGTGTTATGGGAGCATGACCAGCATGTTGGTGAATGGGTTGCATACACAGATGCTCAATTGCTTGCATAGGAGGTCATTCTTGGACAGTTTCAATGGTGCAACTGATGTGATCTAAGAATGTCCCAATTTGAATTACTGCATGTGCCTCTGCAATTGGGCATCTCAGTCCTTGTATATTCAAACGCACTATGTACACTAGGGAGGTGCTTTGTAGTGGCATTTGCATAAAGTCACTGATGTGCGGCAGGTGCTTTGTAGTGGCATTTGCATAAAGTCACAGATGTGCGGCTTGCAAAAAAAGCAGATATGGATATGACTGCATCCAACTCAGAATCAGTCTGTTTATGTTAGAGATGAGCTGTCCAGATTACCTTGAATCCAGACCGCTCCGGACTTGTTAATCAGAGCTGCATCAGAGTCAGGACTCTGATGCAGCTCTGATTAACAAGTCCGGGTTTCTCACAAGTCTGAGTTTCTCACCAGGCTCAGATGTCAGATTGAGGCCGAACTTCATCCTCCCGGCGTCAGTTTCTCATAGGTTTTGGATACCTTTTAAAGAGCCATTGCCAGGACTCAGCGCCATTTCAGTCCAGTCAACTTCTGCATGCTGCACTATGCTCTGCAGTGTCCAAGTGTGCTGCTGGGAGTGTCCATCTATAGGAGACTGTGCAGCAGGGGCTGTGTTCAGGGGTGTATCTACCCATTGGCCAGGATGGCACTCGCCAGGGGCACCGACCAAAGGGGGGGCGCCGCCCGGCAGTGCCACCAGTAGCCAAGGGGTGGACAAGTCCCCCGGGCCCACAAGTGTAGGGCAAACTGCAGTGAGAGCGGTCTGCCCTACACAGTTTACAAACAGACAGCCGCTGTATTTGTAATAGCAGCCAGCTAATGAGAGTCTGCCTGACTCTCATTAGCTGCTGTGTCGTCCGCGGAGGGAGCCGGCTGGAGCTCACTCATGAGCTCCGTGTTCCAGCTCCCTCCGCAGCATGTGATGGGAGAGACGTCATACGTAATGATGTCTCTCCCATGCAGGAGAAGAGCGGGCCGGGACTCGGATAGCGGTGGTCGCGTCAGGAGCGGGGACCAGGTAAGCTGAATTTTTTTTTGTTCTTTGCATGTGTGTGTATGCCTGGCACGGGGGGGCACTGAAATAGGGGGTGTCTGCTACTGGGGGCACTTTATGTGGGGGTGCCTGCTACTGTATTGGGGTGGCCACTACTGGGGGCAATTTATGGTGGTGGCCACTACTGGGAGCACTGTATAGGGGGGTCTACAACTGGGGGCACTGTATAGGAGACTATTACTGGGGCCACTGTATAGAGGGGCTACTACTGGGGGCAATGTATAGGGGGGGACTACTACTGGGGGCACTGTATAGGGGGGACTACTACTGGGTACTATTACTGGGGGCACTGTATAGGGGGGACTACTACTGGGAACTATTACTGGGGGCACTGTATAGGGGGACTACTACTGGGTACTATTACTGGGGGTACTGTATAGGGGGACTACTACTGGGGGCATTGTAGCATAGGGGGGATTACTACTGGGGGTACTATATAGGGTGGCTACTACTGGAGGCACTGTATAGGGAGTTCTACTACTGGGGCAATGCAGCATAGGGGAGATTACTACTGGGGGCACTGTATAGGGGGGCTACTACTATTGGGGGCAATGCAGCATAGGGGGGATTACTACTGGGGGCACTGTATAGGGGTGGCTACTACTGGGGGCAATGCTACATAGGGGGGATTACTATTGGGGGATTACTACTGGGGGCACTGCTTAAGGGAGGTAGGGGGGCGCCAGTACATTACATTGCCTGGGGCGATTGGAACCCTAGATAAACCCCTGGCTGTGTTCATCACTAAGGGGCTGTGTTGTCACTGTGTCCATTTAAGTGGCTCTGCTGTGTCCATCCACAAGGTGTGTCCAGTCCCCTCAGTGTAATTAGTCTAATTCCATCACAGTGGTGCTGCACTGAATCCGCAAGCCCCACCCACTGCGTTCACAGTATCTCCATATTTGTCAGTAAAAAATAAAAAAGTAAATAAAATAAAAATAAAATTGGTTGTATTTGTACTGTTCTGCGCACTGCACCCCAGTATGCTGTAGTATCCCAGAGTGTGTGCGTAAAAGTGGTCTGAATCCATGCAGCTGCGAGTTGTTCAAAATTGACTTGAAATTACAGGAAATTGATGTTATTTGTGTTAATAATACTCTAGGAACAAAAAAAGGTCCATATTATGTGGTTTTAGAATTTTTGTCAATTTAAAAAAAAAATGCAAATCCAAATCCATTTCCAAATCCAAAACCAGTCACTGTGGTTTGGCAAATCCAAATCCAAAACAAGACAAGGAATCAGAACTAAATCCAAAACCTGCCAAAATGATGTGTCATAAGCACATGGGAAGGTCTTATTGTATGTGGAGAAGTCTTAAGGGCATGTGAAGAGATCTGAGTGTTATAGCTCTTTGCAGTATCTAAGAGCTATGTTTGCCTCATAGTTTCTAACATGTTGACCACCCCTGCTTTAGAACTTGCAGGTGTCCCTTAAATTAGTTTGGAGCTACTTGAATTTTGCTGGCCCTGGATCATACTCAATTGTGGCAACGCCAGACATTTGTGGGGATTAGAGATATTTGGGGATTAGAGATATTTATTATTTTTCAACCTTAAAATTTGTTGATTAGTAAATTGTTACAAGTACTCACATTGGCTAAATTAAATCCACCAGGCAACTTTTAATAATTTTACAACAGTGCTGTAATCTTAGTAGCAACTGACTGGTAACTTCAGTTATTTCATTTATTTTTTGGGTTTGCATAATTTATTCAACGAACTGGCTGTCCTCATCAAAACTAAAATGTACCAAATTAACATATCAGACTTAAGTCCATTTCAGGGTCGCAAAGGTATTGAATCCTAAGAATATACAGTAGGTTTATAATGTAACACCAAATTAAACTTTATAGTGATGGTTATAAACAACAATAAAATATATTTATGTTATGTACTACTTTTGAACTTAGTTTTATCACATTCTAAGTTTTTTGCAAATGTGTATTTTTGTAAAAGTACAAGCATTTTAAAATATCATAAACTAAAGCAATTTTCAGTTTATTTGTAAAATCAAATATAAATGTATTATGGCTAGAATTTAAGATAAGAAACTAAATATATATTAAGCAAAAAAAATGGTAGTACCTGTTTATTACCAATCTTTTGTGCAAAATATATTATTATTATTATTATTATTATTATTATTATTATTATCAAAGATTAGCATGAGTGGATGAATATTTATAAATTATTGCAGCCCACACCAAACATATACAGTAAATGTTAAGTTTGGACAGCAGATTCATATGATTAGACAGATGCTGTTAGCAGTTGCTATGATAAGACTTTAAGGAATATAAATAGAAAGGGAAAGAGAAAAAGAAAAGGGGATCACAGGGAGAAAGACAAAGAGATATTGAGAAAAGAGGATTGTAGGTAGTTGGAGGAGAGATAGTCTAGATAAATGTATAACAAAATATCAGTGTATCAATATTGTTGAGTTTTTTTTTAGGTTTAGTTTTAGATTAAAAATTGTGGCAAACAGCAGCAGATCTGGTCACAATTTTTTTTCTGCATTTTTCATTTATATTTTCTGATAATATTGCTTTCCTTTTGAAATTGGTGGAATGATTATAATAATAATAATAATAATAATAATAATAATAATAATAATAATAACAATAATAACAATAATAGTATTACGCCGTTTGTTCTATTAATGTTTCCAAATGTAAAGTGCAATGGAATATGCTGTACTGCATAAGAAACTGTTAATAAAAAATTAATTAATAATAACAATAATAATAATAATATTTATTATTATTATTATTATTATTATTATTATTATTTACTAATCTGAACTAATACAAATAACTGAGCTGTTCTGAACAATTTTACTTTTGCCTATACCGTATTTTGTTTGCTTAAGCATTTCAGATACTTCAGTTAGCAAATGTCCACTAATGAAAATCACAAATTATTGCTCTGATACAGTACATGTTCTTGCAAACCTATGATTTGGTCATTTGCAATAACATAACACTAGAATTTCATAGTTTAATTGTAATTCACATTTAAATTCATATCCACTTTGAGATGTCAATATGTGAAAAAATAAGCTATTTTTGACTGTAGAAAAATATTAAGGAACAGTGCCATGAGTTTTGTATTATATGCTGGCAATGTTCCCATATCTTTACAATTATATGCTTAAGGTGGTGCCAGATGTATACCCAACAGCTTCTGTATGCTTGTTCATTAACTGTTCAGGAGCGCTCATGGTATTAAATAATGACAGCTGTTTTCTATCGATTGGCATGTTGCCATAGTTAAATGGCCTAGATTTTTTTTTATCCTAATTAAAATATGAGTAGCATTATCCAATATATCTACCTTAGGCAGTCTAAATTATTGTAAAATACAAAGTGGCATTTAATGTTCTAAAACTTAGGACAGTTTCAAATATGAATTTATAAATTGTTTTTTTCCCTTTATAAATAACATATTTTACCTTAATTTTTTGTTTAAAATTAAAATAATGATTAGCAGGAAAAATATTTTTGCAAATTAGTTAATTTACTGATTGACATATTGGCACAAAATATATACAAATGACTGTAGACATATACATGAATACATAGAATATGTAAACAATACATTTTTATTTCTAGTTTATGTTTAATATTAGATAAAATAATCTTTGAAAATATAAGGGAGCATGCTAAATAATGATAATATTTTAGAATAACTGTAAACAGTTAGGTTATTTACAAAAATTATTTTGGTATTTTTCAGACTCATTTAACTAATTTAACCTCTAACAAGCCAATTTTTAGGATGAGAATAAATGTTACATATTGCCTATATGCTATCTTGCTGGACCTACAAATGTGTCCTCATACATTGAGGCTTCAGTCACGCGAAACAGTCCCTCTCAGCATGGCAGGTCCCGTGTGACATGGCTGCACCAAGAATTTTTTTGCTCAAAATGTATAACTTATTTCCACAAATTAAACAACTGGAAGCAACAAAACTATTTTGCTAGATTGCACTGGTTAATCTAAGGTGTGACATTTGCACATTTGTGTGAAAATGAGTCTGAATCTGTATACGAACTGCTGCGATGCTGCAGCCACAGCTCTTTGTTACACCAAGTTCTGTTGTGATTCATCTGCAAATTTGTAAATATTTCAAACGAATTCCTGTGCAGTTAAAATCACAGCTAAAGCAAAAAGACATTCCCCTGTATTGATGCTAATTATGTATCTATGTGCTAAACAGTTTTTTAAAATTGTGATAATGGTCTAGTTGGATACAAGTGGCTGCACCTCTTGAATAAAAACCCAGTTAGTGTTGCACCCAATCTTATCCAATTCAAACAATTCAAAAAGGTGCTCTATCAGTCTCACACTAAAGTCTAACTAAAATGAACCCACCATGATATTATTAGTTTAAAGATTTTATTCCGAAAGGAAGATCTACATTTATCAGAGAATGATGTAAAAGTGTATACCCAAACTAAGAAATGTCTAATTCTTTGTAGAAATATAATAAGGGTGTTATTGAATTTTTACTATACCCTTCTAATTGATGTACATGATGAATACCCAACAATAAAAACCATTTGCCATGTAAAACCTCTTATGAAATGTATTAAAACATTTTGCTTAAAACATATTTTTTCATTACCAAATCACCCCTTAGGACAAAATTTTTTTATCCTGAGCAAGGGGTGTAAGACCCTGAAACGTCGATACACATTAAAATTCACTCTGCTGAGGGTATTGGATTTTTCTGTCTCTGAGTGCCGCCTTTGCATATTGGATTCTATAATATATAATATTAAAAGGGCACAGTTGTGCCCTTATATTAAGGATGCATCTAAAAAAATGGATTTCTCCATAGAGAATTCTGAAGGGGGTGCAGGGTGTTCAAGGTGCTACACCTCAAAAGCTATAGGAGGTACGGATCTGAAATTTGGCATGGCCGGGTAGAACTGTCTCTGGGTGCTGCATGTCAAATTCAGGCCATAAACATAAAAAATGAGGACATGGGAGTAATCTAAAGCTCCAACTGTCAGTTTTTTCTGACATTCTCAATTAGGACAACTTTTCTGCTATAGTCTATGAGGTTTTTTTGGGAAGGCAAAACTCAGGGTAGGGGTGCAATTTAGACTTGGGGTTTGTTTTATTAGTTAGCTATTGTGCCAGTGTATGTGCTTTTGGGGTTCAAGTAAATTAGAAAGTGACAGTTTTTAAACTACAACCTCAAGAATGTGCCATTATAAAGATAGGACTTTTCAACTTATTACGCAGCCGCAGTAGGAGCTTCCAGCAGATGTAGTCATAGTGGCTTCACTTGGGTGCAGCAAGATGGCCATCATTTGCGGGCGGTAGCAGGCAAAGCAGTGGCGGGGACAAGGATGCAGAGGTTGGGACCTCTGCGGCGGCAGGTCGCAGTTGTTAGCGGGGGATGTGGGTGACAGCGGGGGCGCGGGTGTTGGCGGTGGAGGGTTCAGCAGCAGTGGCGGAGGGTCCAGCGGTGGTGGATGGGCCAGCAGCGGTGAGGGCGTTGGCGGTGGGCCTGGACCGGAGAGGATTCAGACGCCTACAGCCATTATGCCGAATACGGCAGCGGCGCCCATTTCAAAAATGGTGCCTCAGTGCTATTTTTTAAATTCAAAGATAGCCCCCGCTAGCCAATCACGGCTCGCGGTGGCCATCTTTGAATTTTAAAATGGGCGCCGCTGCCGTACTTGGCAGAATGGTTGGCAGGGACAAGATCTTCTCAGATCCAGGCCCACCGCCGACACCCAAACAGGCGCCGGTCCTGCAGCTGCTGCCGACGATGTCTTCGTGAGCCATGATTGGCTTGCTGTGGCCATCTTTTGAGTTGCACCTGCAGAGGACCATAGAAGCCCTGGGGAGGTGGCAGCCACCCCCCAGGTGAAGATGCCAGAAGCCCTGGCAGGTGGGCACCGACCAGGTGAAGACGCTGAAGCCCTTGAGGGTTGGTGCATGTCAGGCGAAGATGCTGAAGACCTGGTGGGTTGGCGCCCAACTGGTGAAGTCTTTGGAAGTCCTAGTGGGTGGTGGCCATGTAAAAGAGCTGACACAGGCTGCCACCCACTAGGTGAAGATGCCAGAAGCCCAGGCAGGTGGGCACCCACCAGGCGAAGATGCCGAAGCCCTGGTGGGTTGTCGCCCGCCGGGCAAAGACACCGTAAGTCCTAGTGGGCAGTGGCCATGCAAAAGAGCTGACACAGGCTGCCGCCCACTAGGTGAAGAGGCCGAAGCCCTGGAGGGTTGACGCCCACCAGGTGAAGACACCGTAAGTCCTAGTGGACAGTGGCCATGCAAAAGAGCTGACACAGGCTGCCACCCACCAGGCGAAGATGCTGGAAGTCCTAGTGGGTGGCAGCCACAAAAAAGAGCTATCACAGGCTGCCATCCACTAGGTGAAGTCGTCGAAACCCTGGTGGGTTAGTGCCTGCCAGGCGAATACCCGAAGCCCTGGTGGGTTGGCACCTGCCAGGAAAAGATGCCTAAGTCCTAGGGTGGCGGCGGCCATGCAAAAGAGCTTAAAGGTCGCCGTCTCCCAGGTGAAGACCTGTTAAATCAAATATTACAATATATAAGTGTGTTGTGTTATTTAAATATTTTACTTTACAGGTGGACTACAGGTGGCAGTGGGCCCTAATGCCCAGCATGCTGGTACTTGTGGTTTTCCAAGTACCAGCATGCAGGGAGATGTGCTGGGACCTATAGTTCACCTGCAAAAGAAAATATTCTTTAAAATGCACCACACAACACAATCAACCCAGCACCCACTGCCCAGGGGTGCTGGGGATAGCCCTGGGCTATCTGCCTGGGTCTGGGGTGCCCTGAGGAGGGGGACCCTTTTATTGGGGGGGTCCCCAGCTTCTCAGGGATCCCCAGCCTGGACTGACTAGCGGTCAGGGTTGATGTTGCGGCTGGGGGCCCGGTGAAAGGGCTCCCCTGGCTGTGGCATCAGCCCCCCCATTAGAAATAGTCTGGTGCTTGTCCTGGAGAATACAGGGGGACCCTTCTAATTTTTCCCCCCTGTATTTCCAGAACCAGGTCCGGATAAGAGCCCAGTGCTGGTTGTACAACCTACGGGGGACCCCTACGTCAGTTGTCCCCCGTATTTTGGCAACCAGGGCTGGTTCTGACTAGCCCGGTGCTGGTTGTGCCTAAATATGGGGGAACCCTATCTCATTTGTCCCCTGCATTTAAGCACAACCATGACTGGATGCCTGAGTTTAATTAGAAAAAATGGCCTGGCCCCACCCCACAGAAAACAACCAGCCCTGGGCTTTGGAGCCTCAGTATTGGTTGTGCTAAATACAGTGGACAAACGATGTAGGTGTATTAAGCAGAACCAGCACCAGGTTTTTGATAACCTGTCCTGTTTGCCAAAATATGGGGGACAAATGACGTAGGGGTCCCCCGTATTTAGCACAACCAGCACAGGGCTCTGAGCTGGTCCTGGTTCTGGAAATACAGGGGGAAAAATGCATAGGGCTCCCACTGTTTTTCCCAGAACCAGCACCGGACTCCGTTTAGCGGGGGGGGTGATGCCACAGCCATGGGAGCCCTTTCACTGGGTCCCCCAGCTGCAGCATCAACCCTGACTGCTAGTCAGCCCAGGCCGGGGGTCCCTGGGGAGTTAGGGACCCCCCAATAAAGGGGTCCCCCTCCTCAGGGCACCCCAGGCTGATAGCCCAGGGCTATCCCCGGCACCCCTGGGCATTGGGTGCCCAGGGGCGTATCTACCCATTGGCCAGGATGGCACTCGCCTGGGGCACCGACCAAAGGGGGGGCACCACCCGGCAGTGCCACCAGTAGCCAAGGGGTGGACAAGTCCCCCGGGCCCACAAGTGTAGGACAGACTGCAGTGAGAGCGGTCTGCCCTACACAGTTTACAAACAGACAGCCGTCAGCAGCGGCTGTGTATTTGTAATAGCAGCCAGCTAATGAGAGTCTGCCTGACTCTCATTAGCTGCTGTGTCATCCGCGGAGGGAGCTGGCTGGGGCTCACTCATGAGCTCCGTGTTCCGGCTCCCCCCGCAGCATGTGATGGGAGAGACGTCATATGTCATGATGTCTCTCCCATGCTGGAGAAGAGCAGGCCGTGACTCAGACAGCGGTGGTCGCGTCAGGAGCGGGGACCAGGAAAGCTGAAATTTTTTTTGTTCTTTGTGTGTGTGTGTGTGTGTAAGCCTGGCATGGGGGGGGCACTGAAATAGGGGGTGTCTGCTACTGGGGGCACTTTATGGGGGGGGGTGCCCGCTACTGTATTGGGGTGGCCACTACTGGGGGCAATTTATTGGGGTGGCCACTACTGGGAGCACTGTATAGGGGTGACCACTACTGGGGGCAATTTATGGGGGGTGGAAACTACTGGGGGCACTGTATAGGGGGGTCTACAACTGGGGGCACTGTATAGGAGACTACTACTGGGGGCACTGTATAGGGGCAGCTACTACTGGGGGCAATGCTACATAGGGGGGATTACTACTGGGGGATTTCTACGGGGGGCACTGCATAAGGGAGGTAAGGGGGCGCCAGTACATTACATTGCCAGGGGTGATTGGAACCCTAGATAAACCCCTGTGGGTGCTGGGTTGGTTATGTATAGTGTAGTGCATAAAAAATATAAATATTGTCTTTTGCAATAGTACTACAGGTCCCAGCAGGAATTCCCCACATGCTGGTACTTGGAGAACCACAAGTACCAGCAGGCGGGGTATTAAGGGCCTGCCGGCACCTATAGTACCCTTGCAAAAGACATCTTCAAATAAAACACACAGACACAGTCTTTTAAATCTTTTATTGACCAGGACCTTCACCTGGAGCGCGGCGGCCAGTAAGCTCTTTTGCATGGCCGCCGCACATCCAGGGCTTCATGTCGTCTTCATTCTTCATCTGGTCTCTCCAGCTCCCCGGTAAAGTGTGGTGCATTTGCAAATATAAATATTGGCTTTTGCTATGGAACTACAGTCCCCAGCAAGCCTCCCCTGCATGCCGGTAATTGGAGAACCACAAGTATCAGCATGCGGGTCATTACGGGCTTGCTGGTACCTTTAGTTCCACAGCAAAAGCAATATTGAAATAAACACACACACTGTAGAAAAGTATAATTTTGTTAAAACATACATGCACACACACATGTACTCACACATGCATACACACTATCTCACATACTCACCTATGTATCCCTGAAGCCAATCTGTCCTCTTCTCCAGTAGACAAACCAAAAAAAATCCATACTCACCTCCTCCTATGCTTGGATCAGGTCCTCTGCACACAATCCAGGGTCTTGGCAAAAAAAAAAAACGGAGATAACCGGAGCTGCTCCTTTGACAGCTCTGCCCAGGATTTCAGAACGGAAATCCCGATGCAGAGCGCTCATTGGCTGAGAGAGGCAAGCCTTCTGCCTCTCAGCCAATGAGCGGTTCTCACCATTGAATTCAATGGTGAGAACCGAGCATGCCCTTTTCACAAATGGCACCTCAGCTCCATTTTTGAAATTCAAAGATGACCACCGTGAGCCAATCACAGTTCATGACGTCACCGCCCCGCTCCCTCAGCTAGCTTAAATACAGCCAGCAGCACATGCCCCATCCATTCAGTCATCGGCCGGGGAGCTGGAGAGACCAGCTGAAGAATGAAGATGACTGGAAGCCCTGGATGTGCGGCGGCCACGCAAAAGAGCCTACTGGCCGCCGTGCTCCTGGTGAAGACGCCGTAGAAGTCCAGGATGAGCGATGGCCATGTAAAAGAGAATAAAGGCTGTCATCCTCCAGGTGAAGGTGTGGCATAATAAAATACTTTTATGTTTGTTTGTTTTATTTTAATATTTCTTTTCCAGGGGTACTATAGGTGCCAGCAGGCCCTTACTACCCTGCCTGCTGTTACTTGTGGTTCTCCAAGTACCAGCATGTGGGGGATGCCTGCTGGGACCTGTAGTACTATTGCAAAAGACAATAATTTTCTTATTCACCATACTATACATAATCAACCTGACACCTACCGCCCAGGGGTGCCGGGGATAGCCCTAGGCTATCAGCCTGGGCCTGGGGTGCCCTGAATAGGGGGACCCCTTTATTGGGGGGGTCCGCAGTTTCCCAGGGATCCCGACCTGGGCTGACTAGCGGTCAGGGGTGATGCTGCGGCTGGGGGGCCTGGTGAAAGAGCTCCCCTGGCTGTGGCATCACACCCCTGCTAGACGGAGTCCGGTGCTGGTTTTGGAAAATACAGGGGGAGCCCTATGCATTTTTCCCCCCTGTATTTCCAGAACCAGGACCGACTCAGAGCCCTGTGCTGGTTGCACCAAATACGGGGGACCCCTATGTCATTTTTCCCCCGTATTTTGGCTAAAGGACAGGATCTCAAAAGCCTGTTGCTGGCTGTGCTTAATACAGAGGACCCCTACATTGTTTGTCCCCTGTATTTAGCACAACCAGTACTGGGGCTCCAAAGCCCAGGGCTGGTTGTTTTCTGTGGGGGGTGGCTACGCTTTTTTTATTTTTTTACACATTCAATTTTTAACATAAATGCTGCAATCGTCCATCTGTGACTTATTGATTTGATTTTCTCAGGAGCATACTCACTACCAGTGAGCCCTCTGTCACCCACTGATGCCCCTTTTGCACTGCACCGCTGCCACTGCTCTGCACCACTGCTGCTGCCGCTACCCCACACGCCTACAGCCATCTCGCACTCTGCACCTCCCAAACCCATATATCCCAATATTTAAAGATGTTGAGGAGATACACTTCCCACGCCCAAAAGTGGGCGCGGCTTGCTGTAAAAGGGGCGGATCCTTGCGGTTTCCCCCATTTTCATCCGAGATGCTGGCCAGCCCCCAGGCTGGAAGTGGGACAGTTGGGAGGTATGCAAACCAACTTCCTGTGTTCGGTCCCCTCTTCCACTCTTTGTTGCCCACTGGAGCCCCCTTTGCACTGCACTGCTGCCACTGCTCTGCACCACTGCTGTTGCCGTTACCCCACACGCTTACAGCCGTCTCACACTGTGCACCTCCCAAACCAACCCCCTGTGTGCTGTCCCCTCTTCCACCTGTGTTAGAGTACTATTTTGTTGCCCTTCTCCCCTGCAGGTGGCCCGGTTTGCTCATCCAAACCCTGATAGTTAATAAATTTTAAAAAAGCTATGAAATTCCATAAACAAAAAAAAAGCTTACAGTTTCATATGTCCCATTAAGGCTGCTTAGACATGATCTGAAAATTCACAAAACCTATTGATTTTCTGCTACTCAAACTCCAAAAAGCAATAAAATTATGATCACTAAGGCTGACGCCTTAATGGATGTGTTCCTTGCACAATACAGATATGGTATGCCAACACACCCTGTGGTAAACTGCAGATTCAGCACTCTCACAGAATGAGATTGTTGTCACTCACAAAATGGTGGAGCTGCTAATTCACAGAATTGTGTGCTCATTGGAATACACACATGCAGTCTATGCAACTGAGGTCAAAGCAGTTTTGTGGCTCCCACATCCCACTCAGTGCCCACAATCTTCCCATTTGATCACCAAAATAATCTCACTGGCTTCCCACATCCTTCTCACTGCATACATTTATCTCATTTAGAATACACGTTCAGCTCCCTTATTTTTAATCAATAGTTATATCATTGTCTTGACACACCAGTCTCTATAACCAATTGCATAAAAAATATCTGTCTCTATAATAGGATGTGAACAATGTAATTTCCAAAGCACCGGCCACACTTTTATTCGTGGCCGGCGTCTTCCCCGGTATCTAATACCAGAATCCAGTTGGGAAGTAATCTAGAAAAAAAAGCACAGAGAAAGGGGGTGCCACATTGTGCATCAATTCAATTAGAGGCGAAAAGCCATAATCAGCTAAAAAGTTTCATGTATTGCCGCTTTTTGCCTGGCCAGTGCTTTTCTCCAAATTCAATTCCAGCCAGAATTCGCCTAAGCGGAAACTCAATGCAATGTAATAGTCAAAAAGATTTTTCTATAAATAGCAGGTAAAAAGTGCAAAATCTTTATTTTGGGGTGCAAACATGGGGAAATGAACCAGATCCTTTAGCACAGTCCCCCAAAGGACAAATCTTGAAAAAAAAAACCTAAGAACACCCCAAAAAAGTACTTTAATTTTGGGGGAAAAAAAGTAAAAAGTGGGGGACAAGCGTAAAAGCTACTGTAGCAAAATACACTTCTTGGGGATCTGTAAGGATGGGTCAGGTGTTCTTGGGATTGCAGGTGCATGTAGCAGGTGTGTTTTTGGCGTTATTTAAAAGTTAACTTTAGAAACATTAAAATATGCTTGCACCTATTTTCAAGTACATCAAATTTTGCAAATACGCTAATAAGAAGCAATTAAAACTATTTAAGTACCCCAAACACTTTTATTAGGAGTATTAGTACACATGTACATTGATTTCCTATGTTAGTGCATCTTTTTTGGGGGCACACACTGATGTCCCTACTTCTTTCAGTTTTCACATGGTTTGGAATTGGATTGGGTGAAAAGCAGGGATGCGCACAAAAAGTTTTCACCTCTGAAACAGGCGAAGGAGGTGGAAAGTTGAACAGGTGAAACCTTTCCTACTCTAATTGAATACGGGCCACACTCTGATTTAGCGTGCATACCAGAACATGCGGCTATAACCACTGCTTTAATAAACAATGGAAGTATTCTCCCAGCTCCTCCTGCTGTAGCTTCTTAGCAGAATAATCGAATCACCAAGCCACGTCCCTACATGTTTCATCATCGGACTTCGTCAGGAAGCTGGCTGGTGATCAATGGAGCTTATTTAAATAGGGCTGGTGGGCTAATAGTATCAGATGTTGTTATTGCCTTGCATTTTACTAATCATTTACATAGGTAGCACAGAAAAAATGTACATAAAAAGTGCTGGTGTATACATATACACTGTTGCAATATTAAAACCTCATTAAATTTGATAAATTACATACAATGTGTCTATTACTACCAATACATACTCATTTACAATATAGGCAAATTGCTATACAAGAAACTTTTAAAAAGAACAGTATCCTTGAATAAAAGCATTGAAATTTTAAATAAATAAACCAATAATTTAATTTGTGCACATTGCCGCACCTGCTGCTTTTTACATATCTTTAATATACGTGACACACAACAAATTTTACATAGAAAAAAGTACTAATGCTTGCAAATACACTGTTACAATAACATACAGTCAGGTCCATAAATATTGGGATATTGACAGAATTTTCAGATTTTGGCCTCTATTCACCACCACAATGGCTTTGAAATGAAACAAACAAGATGTGATTTAACTTCAGACTTTCAGATTTAATTTGAGGGTAATTACATCTAAATCAAGTGAACGGTGTAGGAATTACAACGGTTTCTATATGTGCCTCCCACTTTTTATTGGGCCAAAAGTAATGGGACAAACTAAACAATCCTAAATCAAACTTTCACTTTTTAATACTTTGTTGCAAATCATTTGCAGGCAATTACAGCCTGAAGTCTGGAATTCATAGACATCACCAGACACTGGATTTCATCCCTGGTGATGCTCTGCTAGACCTCTACTGCAAATGTCTTCAGTTCCTGCTTGTTCTTGGGGCATTTTCCCTTCAGTTTTGTCTTCATCAAGTGAAATGCATGCTCAATCGGATTTAGGTCATGGGATTGACTTGGCCATTGCATAACATTCCACTTTTTAGCCTTAAAAAACTCTTTGGTTGCTTTTGCAGTATGCTTCGGGTCATTGTCCATCTGCACTGTGAAGCGCCGTCCAATGAGTTCTGAAGCATTTGACTGAATATGAGCATAAAATATTGCCCGAAACACTTCAGAATTCATTCTGCTGCTTTTGTCAGCAGTCACATCATCAATAAATAAAAGGGAACCAGTTCCATTGGCAGCCATACATGCCCACGCCATGACACTACCACCACCATGCTTCACTGAAGAGGTGGTATGTTTTGAATCATGAGCAGTTCCTTTCCATCTCTTCTCTTCCCATCACTCTGGTACAAGTTGATCTTTGTCTCATCTGTCCATAGGATGTTGTTCGGGAACTGTAATGGCTTTTTTAGATGTTGTTTGGCAAACTCTAATCTAGTCTTCCTGTTTTTGTGGCTCACCAATGGTTTGCATCTTGTGGTGAACCCTCTATATTCACTCTTGTGAAGTCTTCCCTTGATTGTTGACTTTGACACATATACACCTACCTCCTGGAGAGTGTTCTTGATTTGGCCAACTGTTGTGAAGGGGTTTTTCTTCACCAGGGAAATAATTATTTTGTCATCCACCACAGTTGTTTTCCGTGGTCTTCCGGGTCTTTTGGTGTTGCTGAGCTCTCCGATGCGTTCTTTCTTTTTAAGAATGTTCCAAACAGTTGATTTGGCCACACCTAATGTTTTTGCTATTTCTCTGATGGGTTTGTTTTGATTTTTCAGCCTAATGATGGCTTGCTTCACTGATAGTGACAGCTCTTTGGATCTCATATTGAGAGTTGACAGCAACTGATTCCAAATGCAAATGTCACACCTAGAATCAACTCCAGACCTTTTACCTCCTTAATTGATAATGAAATAATGAGGGAATAGCCCACACCTGTCCATAAAATAGCTTTTGAGTTGATAGTCCCATTACTTTTGGCCCCTTAAAAAGAGGGAGGCACATATTGAAACTGTTGTAATTCCTACACCGTTACCCCGATTTGGATGTAATTACCCTCAAATTAAATCTGAAAGTCTTCAGTTAAAGCACATCTTGTTTGTTTCATTTCAAAACCATTGTGGTGGTGAACAGAGGCCAAAATCTGAAAATTCTGTCAATGTCCCAATATTTATGGACCTGACTGTAACAACATTACATTCAATAAATTGAATAAAATAAATCTATTACTGTCGACACATTATGTCATAAACTATTATATAACATGGAAATTTATCAGAATCCTTTAGCGGGTCACAATGATAATATATGTGACTACACAGTTATTATTAAAATCTATAATTTATACAATAATGAAATATATACCTAGAAACTTTTGGTTTATTATAAATAAAAATACTCAAGAGGGGAATGCACAAACATATTATTAAAAAGTGCTGGAATAAGGGATATCTAAATGCTAAAAATGTAAGTAATGTTAACGCTTTACGTGAAGAAATGTTATTAACACTTTTAAAGGGAGTTATTTCAAACCCTTCATTTAACCCGTGAGAGTATAATGTATTCAGGGTAGTAATCCAAAAAGTCTCGCGTTTAGCTAGCATATTTTCTCGATCTCCACCCTTTTTGTCTATTTCAATATGTTCAATTCCCATGAATTTTAAGGCTGCAGGGTTAAGTCACTGGCACTGTCTGAAATGTTTTGGAACACTGTGATTATCTATATTGTTTTTTATATTTCGCAGATACTCCAAAATTCTAATTTTCAGTGACCTTTTGGTCTTGCCAATACATAATTTTCCACAGCAACATAATAATAAATAAACTACAAAGATAGTGTTGCAGTTAATCAGACTTTTTACTTTAAATGCTTTCTCTTTTTCACTCATAAAGGCTTTTTTTACCTTTTAAACCATGGGACCAAACTTTACTTTTGCCACACGAGAAAAATCCATCTCATTTATTCATAATAAGGAGCCTCTATTATCAGTATCTTGTACACTAGGTAATAAACTCGGTGACAGATAAGATTTCAGGGTCCTTGCTCTTTTAAAAATTACCTCTGGTCTGTCTGGTATTGAATGTAATGTTGTTATATTATTGCAACAGTGTATCTGCAAGCACTAGCTCTTTTTCTGTCAAATTTGTTGTGGCATGTATATTAAAGATATGTAACAAGCTGCAGGTGTGGCAATGTGCACAAATTAAATTATCGGTTTATTACATTTATTCACATTTTAAATGCTTTTATTCAAGGATATTGTTCTTTTTAAAAGTTTTTTTGTATAGTAATTTGTCTATATTGTAAATTAGTATGTATTGGCAGTAATAGACTCATTGTATGTAATTTATCAAATGTAATGATGTTTTAATATTGCAACAGTGTATTTGTAAACACCAGCACTTTTTTATGTAAACTTTTTCTGTGCTACCTATGTAAATGATAAGTAAAAAGCCGCAGGTGCAGCAATGACAACATCTGATACTATTAGCCCACCAGCCCTATTTAAAAAAGCTCCACTGATCACCAGCCAGCCTCCTGATGAAGTCCGATGGCGAAATATGTAGGGCCGTGGCTTGGTGATTCGATTATTCTGCTGAGAAGTTACCCCGGGAGAAGTTCCTGGAGATGTTCAGGATACCGGCCAGGTGAATGCTTCCATTGCTTATGCCTGTAATACCAGCGGTGGTTATAGCCGCATGTTCTGGTACGCATGCTTCATCAGACTGTGTATGAATTGCAAGTACATTTTATCCATCGGGTGAAAACAGGCGTGCCAGTGCGTTTGGACGGTGTTGCAAGGGCGTGCATAAATTAGCCACTGCAATACCATCCGCAGCCTGAGGCCTCATAGCGTGCATTGAAGTTAGCAATACCTGAGTGAGGTCTGACATGCCTTAACTGTGCGTATGGATCCGATGTTACTTGATGTTACTGAAAGTTTCGCTATGTTGCCAAAGTATACGGATATGAGTTAGGGGAAGTGGGCGTCCTCATGTTAGGCTGAGATCGCATTGTGAATGCAAACATTTGTATATCACCGCTTTATATTAGCAACTGCATTGCGGGCGTATAAGCAGAATTGCGATTCTTGGTGAATCAGGCCCTGAGTGTGTAATCCTAGTGGTTTGTGTTCATCCATGACATATACATATAAGCATGGGTTTGATGTTAGGTCCTTTTGAAAGCTAAGTAGAGGCCTTGATTAATGTAGAGAAAGTAGAGATTTGTCAGTTGCAATCACAGGTCAAAATTTTTTGACTGACCTAGAAAATTTTATGGTTTAAAGCCGTTGACGATGGGAAATCATGGTAAATATTGAGTTTTTGGAATGTAAAAGTCCCCATGGGCATTTGGAGAACTTCATAAATTGTTTTGTTGATTGACTGTAGCCTTTGGACATAGGGCCTGATTGAGACCTGGTTGCTAGAAAGCGTTTGCTCTTTGCTGGCGATGTTAACAAATGTGGGCATGAGTATGCATTGCAGTGCACGTGCGCAAACTAGTCCAAGAGATCAGGAAGTGCTCGCTCAGCCAGCAAAGACAGCCCAGTGGAATGAGTGACAGGAGAGGCCGTTTGTGGGTGGTAACTGGGGCAGGCCAGTAGTAACGGGGGAGTGGAGGTGCAAACGCAGGTGTGCCTGAGTGTTTCAACGCTGTTTCAGAGTAATGCATAATTAATAGGCAATGTCATAGTACACATCACCTGGCTGGTTTTTATACTGAAGTGCTCACAGTGCTTGCGGTAGGGTTAAGGCAACCACAAGCGCTGCAAATGCTTCTGATGGTACCTGATGTACCGATGGTTGTATACACTTCCTGGAGATGACGTGCGCAACTGGGCATCTTTAGACAGGCTGGTGGGCATCTGCATACACAAAGTGATTGCACGCCAAGACATAGTGAGTGTGCTTATGCCTTGCCGTGCGATCGCCTGCCTTGCTGAGTGTGTTCCGAATTTGCATACGCTGGGAACGAGCATACGCATCTAGCGACTGGGTCTGAATCAGGCCCATAATTTGTTATTCCATCTTTTATATATCAACTGCTATTCTTGACTTGTGTTTCATATTATTAATAATAAAATGTATGTAAACAGAGAGATATTGGAACATGTTAGTGTACGCAGTTGATGAAAATACACTGGCTAAAAATAAAAGTAAAATATGTGCCTTAATTACATTCAGACAAAAACACAAATATCTGTAAATTTAAAAACTAAGCTATTAATGTGAAAAATGTAGCACAAAATCACTTTATGTCCTGACTTAGTTATATTTACTGCCAATTAATGCAGGAGTAATTGATCACTCGCCAGCAAGAAAAAGAAAAGGAAACATAAAAAACAAAATAGTTGTTTAAACCACTAGCAAAATTCACAGGAACTTGTGTAGTAGTTAGAAATCATTTAAGACAGCATCAGTTAAATTAATTAGCTTTACAATTATGTGAAATATATAGT
The DNA here is from genome assembly GCA_031769625.1 of Taudactylus pleione. Classification (NCBI taxonomy): domain Eukaryota; kingdom Metazoa; phylum Chordata; class Amphibia; order Anura; family Myobatrachidae; genus Taudactylus; species Taudactylus pleione. The sequence goes on from JAUIMM010000182.1 coordinate 7,118,078, forward strand.
CAGCTTCAGAAATTAGGTAGACAAACAGTTTGTAAAAATGACAAAGTGATCAGCCACAGAATGTCTAATGACATTATAAAAAGGTATTGGAAAGGAGACAATGTGAAATCACTGAGTAAAATTACTTGCATGCAAACATGGTTGAAGAAAACAAAGATAAATAATAGATCCTATCAGAACTACAAATTCCAGTACGCATTGCAACATTTTTAGCATGGCCAAATAGCAAAACTGTGGCAGGGCATGCTAGGATATGTAGTTTTACAACATCTGGGAGCTGCTTATTGCCCACCCCTATTCTAGACAGTCCACCGTCGGTGAACAATCAACACTTGCACCTGCCTATGGCAGGTGCAGTGTCTCCATCTTAACATTGCCTCTGATGAAGAAGCTATGCATCTAAGAACACAGCTTCTTTCACTGACACACCCACGACATTCCCATAACAAACCTATGAGATGGCTTTTTTTTAGTTCACTTCATGCCACCTCCCAGTCACCACCCAGTTACATCCATGGTTTTGCCTCGTCATTTTTAATACCAGCGGCCCCACAAGCAACTGTGCATTTGTGCATACACACAGAGGAATGCATGTGCCATAGGGGTTTTCAGATTATTTTGTACAGTAATCGCTCAACAGACCAAACCTCTGCATTGCTTGTAGCTCTGAATCAGACCCACTGCATATGGTTTTCATAGACAACCCTGCAGATTTACTATCCTGCAGTTTGGAAGCTGGAAACTCAAGATTTGAAAATCCCCAAAGTGAGTGTGGATATCACAGACCACATGCAGATTACAGAAAGCTGTCGGTTTTCACTGAAAACTAAATTGTGCTTGAAACATGCTGATTTACAGTACAGTGCAGATTTGAACTGGATACCAAAACAGAAGGAATTCTGATTGAGATCATTGATAATAACCTTTGCACTTCCACATTAGCTTTGGTAGGGGCCAATGGGGAGAGAGTTGTGCAGCATAATGGTACAGTGGTTAGTGTTGCTTCCTGAAGCCAGTGGTGTCATGGGTTAAGTCCCTGTGTTTAGTTTGTACATTCTCTCCATGTTCAAGTATGTGTGTAATTGCTCTAGATTCCTGCACAATCTAAAGACATTTTGGTAGGAAAGTTCTGACAACAATAAACACAATTTTTGTTTGTCTAATAATGGATTTAGGGCCTGTTTTAGAGGTGGACTCAGTTGAGTCTTTGGCCCCAGCCACGACTGCATCTTTATGCTAATACATTGGCAGATGGTCTTCCTACTGATAAAATCACTGCCTAAGGTGCTAATCCACTGTTGTGCTCATTAAGATGCACCATTGATGAACCAGCCTATGGAGGAGCAGATTCTCAATCTGAACTTGGCCACCTGTGTAAATGCAACTGCGTCTTTAGATACTGTTGCAGACCACGACATGTCTGTACCTGACTAGCCACCTCCGTCTTACTTTCCAGGAATGCCCACTGAATCCCCTGCTCTTGTTTCCAAATTCATCCATTGTTATGACTACGCAGTGTGACTTTCATGTATGCATACTAAAAACATTAGCTTCTTGACATTAAATTCAACTTTGAATCAGGCCCTTATACTGTTAGCTTCTTTAGGGTAGGAACTGAGGTGAATGATAAAAAAAACACTGAGAAGCACTACATATTATATAGCCACAATTTAATAAACCACTTAGGGGTCTATTCATCATCAGGGGCCATATGATGCAATATCCACCTTGTTGTGAGGGATAATTATCACCAGAGCAATTCAGCATTGCTCCAGTGCATACAAAGATGTACTATTGGTGAATCCATCGGCCACACAATATGACATTTCACCTACCTATGGCCTGACATCAGCATGCCATTTGCCATTACCCACCCCTCCAGACAATTGCCCAGGAATACTCATAAAAATTGTGTGGATTTCCATGTATTTTCGATATGCGTTCCCCTGCCTGTATTTATCAAAAAGCATGTGCCGTACATCTCAGATGCTTGCGCCTAATTCTTTTACTAGCATCCACCTCTGAATGAGGCCTAGACAGTGTAAGGAGAGGGCTTCTGCTAGTGAGAGTTTGGAAGAAGGAAGAAGAACAAGAAGTAAACCAAGAGGTGGCAGAAGAGATGTAATTTGCGGATGTGTAGACATGGGGCCTGAATCAGAGATGCACTCTATGTCAATACCGCATGAGTCGCACTGCGCATGCATCTTGATGGTTACCATTGAATGCCGTAAAACGAATTTGGATGCAGGGAGTGGCAATTTCAGTGGGTGTTTCTGGGTGGTAATAGGATGGTGGCTAGCCAGATGTGGGCGTGTTGAAGTCAGTGGCTATGTTTTTTGTTGCAGTAGCACTGATTCAAGTGGCCATGTTCAGTCCTTTGTTATGCACCTTCATAGGGCTGCTGCAATGGTTGATGGTGGTACTGAGGTGTGGCTAATGGTGCATCTTAATTTGCACAGCGGCAGATTATTGCCATAGCCGATAAGCATTTCTGTACGAATAGCACTGGCTGTAGCATTAGTATAAACATGCAGTCACACTGCAACAAAACAAACAGTCGTGGCTGCAATAGCATGTACTGTACCTCAGTCTTATTCAGGTGCAGTGAGCTATGTGGCCAAATTGAATTCTATTTACAATATTCGGTTCTCACATGACAAAACTGTGTTTTCATAACTAACATGTACAGTAGTATGCTGCTATGGTCTGTTTTTGGAGAATCAGGCACCAAACACTGAAGAAGTTGTTGTTATGACCAATCTCCAATTAAGGGCATGAGTTATAGGTAGATGCAGTGTCAATTTCAGTAACAGTGTGTGCATGCATCCAAGTCACACTGCACATGCATACCATACCTCCCGGGGATGCAGAATGATTTTGGATGCAGTGAGACAATTTCAGTGGGCGATCCTGGGTGTAACAGAAGAGTAGCTAGCTAGATGCAAGCATGTTGTAGCCAGAAACTGCATCTTTTTTGGCAGTAGTGCTGGCACCAGCGGTCATGCTCCAATAGACATTCTGAACAACCATTGGGCTGCTTTAATTTCCTATGCTGCAACCAATTTGCATCCAGCAGTGCAGATAAAGCAACTTACTACACAAAGCGGTAGATTTGAGATACAACCAGTGGGCATCTCTGTATGAGTCCCATTGGCTGTGGCATTAGCATAAATATGCAGTTGTGCTGAACAAGAAGATGAAGTCACAGCTCTCAATACTATCCACCTCTGAACTCCATATTTCTTAATAATACAGTATCTAATTAAAATAACATACATTTTCCTGGTTATGCAACATACTCCACCATCATGTCCAGGACATCCACCCCAGGCAACAAATATAACTCTCCAACAACACCTGTCTCAATCAATTAATGTTTCAATGTCATATGTAACAATTATAATGTATTCATTCCACTGAGAACATACATATGTATCCTACACATTCAGTATATGGTATCAATTAACTTCAGGTTTACTAGAATGTCTATTTGGGATAAATGATTGATGGGGGGCAGCCAAATGTGGTCAATCTGTGGCTGTTTGAACAAGTAAATGTGGCTCTCAGTTGAATGTGCTCTGGTCACCAGCAAATGTGAATTGTCTCCCAGCTACTACATACACAGGGAGGTCATGGAGCACACAGTACCATCTTCAATGTGTGTCTAGAGTCTGATGGCTTGTATGGTAATGTGGGGAGGTCAGATAGCAAGTGGGGAAGTATGATAGGCATACAGTATAAGGAGTATGTGGGGATGTGTGATTGTCATGTACAGTAATGGGCCTGTGTTGAGTTCTGTTAGTATATATACTATGGAGAGAGAGAGAGAGATCTAATGGATATGTGGGTGGTCTAATGGCATGTGGGGAGGTGTGATGGGGATGTTGGGAGGTTTGATAGCCTTGTAAGAAGTGCTGTACAGGGCCATAACTAGGGTGCTGCGACCCGTGCCATGGCACAGGGCACCACGGGGCAGGGGGTGCTGTTTGGACCTGTCAATTTTTCTGTTTATTATCACTCTCACTTGTAGTTTCCTCTTCTTTTATCCCCAGCAGGCCTCCTGGCCTCCACTATCTCTTCCCTGGCCCATCCCCATGAGACCATGGCCTTTTTTTTGCCCCTGTCCCTATTTAAAATATATGCTCTCTATGGCACAAGGCACCAAAAAGTCTAGTAATGGCTCTGGTGCTGTATATGGAGTCTGGAGACATGTGGGAAGGCCTGATGGCACATGGTTAACTTTTGGGGGCATGTGAAGAGGTCTGATGGGCATGGCTCCTTCTTTCTGTATCTGACTGGGTGGCCACCTCTGTTCTATACAGTAAGAATGAATCCTGTCTGGATTGTCATTTCCTCTAGGAGCAAGCTGTGCATCATAATTTTTTTTATTGTTAACTATTGGATCACAAGTGAAATTAAAATGAAAATAAAACAAGAAAAAAATAAACGAAAAAACAAGAAAGATTATTCGTAAGGATTTAGGTGTACACTTAAAGAATGTAATATGCTGTGTGATTTTTTTAATTACTTTACTGTTTGACATCACAGGACTCTGTGAAAGCCAGGGTATGTTGGCATATGTGGTTCTACAAGCACAATCACACTCAAACTTCTAATAGCTGCCAGAGCTTATGGGAAAAGTAGTGCCACATATAAAAATATTATTATTATTTTTTACTTTTTAACATTATTACAGTACTCTAACACACTCAGCAAGAACAAGTCTCTTATTTTCTTGTGAGGACAACATTTTTGTGGGCACTATTCCCTTTGACTGTGGTTCAGGCACTCTATGACAGGGATCCTGTAATAGTGGAACCAGCTTAGCCTTGTATAGCCTGGTGTGAGTTGCCTCTTTTGTAAGATGACTCCAATATTCTTGTTCCCTAAACATTATTAGCCATAACCTGATTTCTTGATATGACCTTGTTCTTCTAACACACTATTTTAAGTTGCAAATATTTAAAGATATTGACAACTTGAAATAACCAAATAGGACCACAATTTATGTTATGTGTATGTTCGGGCTTCAAATTGTGCTCAGCTCTAAAAGAGACCCATAATATTTTTTATTCTGTTTCAATTATTATTATTATTATTATTATTATTATTATTATTATTATTATTATTATTAATAATATTATAACCCAGTTCCAGTGCTGTACTACTTGTTTTCTGGAGCCTGTGCCCTTGGCTGTCATTTCCCTCCTACTAAATACTAATTAGACCTAGTCAGGTCTAAAGGTATATGTGATATGTGCCAATTTGTCATCTCTCCCTGCCTTCGTATGTGACTTTTAACATCAACCTGAGCTGCCATTCATAATGATTTCTTGCCTGAACTTATTCTCAAACTTTCACATGGTTCCCAACACTAAAATACGTACTTTCTTCCGGTGCATATGGGAATAGGAAAGTCTAAAATTCACTATATGCCCTTAGTACTTTTAGGGCTTGATTCAGCACAGATCACGTGGCTTCATTTGCACGCACCCGCTAGCTGTGAAAATATGCTAATGATTGCAATCACATGGCAACCGCAGCACTTTACCAAGATGCCCATCACTGTATAAAGCCGCTCACTTCCCTTGACATGCATCTGCAAGTCAGCAAAAACATCGGTAACATCGAGTAACATCGCAACCATTCGCACAGTTGTGGTTGACCTGACCCTACCTCACAAACTGCTCTACTTCCTGTCACCATCTAGACATGTGCCAGCGTATTCAATTGCAGGGGCTTAATTATGCATGCCCCTGTAACAGTGTTCAAATGCAGAGGCAAGCCTCCATTCCCCAGACCCCCCCTCTACACCCCCAAATGGTCACTTCCTATCAATCACTATGAGATGGGACTGCATTGCTCGTTGCGATCGCTTTCCGATCACAGTGGCCAGTTCTTGCACACGCACTGCAATGCATACATATGAGAAGAGCACAAACATCTAACGGCTGCATGTGAACGTAGCTGTGTGATCCAACCTGAGTAAGGCCCTTAATACCTTAGCAGACTGTACTATTTACTTTGCCCTGTCATGTTATCATATTTACCCTACTACTACTGTGGTATATTTACTTTGGGTACCCAGATGTAATGTGGCACATCCTTTGTGATAACTTTCCTCTGCACCAGCGATGTCATGCTGTGGCATCCATGACCAGAAGAGTCCACAAATACATGGGTTCTTAGCCCAAATCACATGAGGGAGGGGATGTAGTGTAATAAACAAATGTTGGTTTCCAGACCATCTCATGTTGAGACAACAATAAAACTTTATTTACACTACTAAACATCCTTCAGCACAATAAGTGTAATGGTTGCAACCTTTATTTTGCCAACTTCTTCAAGCACAATACTTGCAAAAGAAAATGGTTACATTTCCACTAACACCTCCAACACAGTCTTACGCATATGATACACCAGTAAAATAGCAGCACATACATAGTGTTTATAGGTACATGATTTTACAGCATGTCAGACCATCAATTAAACCATATAGCATACAAGGGACTCCAGATTTGAAGTTCATTGCACCTCATCTCAACTCTCACAGGAGACTCTTAATATGCAGTAAATCCCATCACAAAGAGGCCCTCTCTCCTTCCATCTTCCCACATACACCTTCTTCAGGCAAACATACTTATGTCTCAAAACTCAGGAATTCTTCCAATATAACACATCCCACTATCCAGGGACCTTCCATAACTGACATTCTGGCATCATTAGTCCAGAGGTACTAATTAAGTCACATGTGCTCAAGCATGAATAGCCTTACAACCTGGACTGTAATGGTACAGTTTGCATAACTATGCAATAAAGTAATCCTCTATCTGACACAGTAAGCATCAATAAAATGGTAGAGTCATGGTAGATGTGTCAATCTATGTGGGCATTTCTTTTAAACCAGACCAGATGTCATAATGTTTCACTCTGGTGTGCTGGGTTCACTCATCATCATCGTAATCTGTGGGTCTCGTGGAAAAGGTGAGTTTTCTGGCAGTAGAATTTGCTGTAGAACTGTAGCAGGAGACTGTGCCACTTAAGCTTACATATTGCTTGCAAGGAGCTCTTTGCATATCTAAAGATCTGTATCACTTGAAAAGACAGACATTACATAGGACTTAAACCAAGAATCAAGCATGGTTGCAAAAATGTAGTGATCCAATTGCAAGATGTTGCAAACAGTTTGGTCCTGGCAAAGCAAATTAAGAAATTGATCTACACGTTCAACATACTTAGTGGAATTTCTTTATTTAATCTCCTCTTTAAGCTTTTCTAGCTGCATTTCCAGTAGTTTAATTAAGGGTATGACCTCAGGCAGGCAGTGTCTGAACTCACTTTATAGGATACAATTTAGCTTGCATAAAATTGAAAGTATTCTTCAGTGTGATGCAGTATTGTGGTAACATGTCCCCCCTCTCCCTATCTCATGTCTTGATGTATATGTCTAGGTGACTTTTTGCTGCTATAACAGTAGCTGAAGCATATAAAGGGTGGAATTCCACCTGACTATTACATCTTGAATTAGTTGGTGGCATAACAAAATTAACTTTTCTTGCAGCTGCTCCAATGTTCTGCATCACAGGTTCTCAAACTCAGTCTCAGGACCCCAAACAGTGCATGTTTTCCAGGTCTCCTCACAGAATCGCAAGTGAAATAATTAGCTCCACATGTGGATCTTTTAAAATGTGTCAATGAGTAATGAATACACCTGTGCTCCTACTGGGTGATCTGGAAAATGTGAACTGTGTGGGGTCCTGAGGACTCAGTTTGAGAACTACTGTTCTACATGCATTTGCAAAATGACAACATTTTATGGGCCACACCTAGCATCTCCTGCAAGGACCACTTTTGTGCTCCTAATATAGTATGTATCAAAATTCACCCATTTGCAAGGCTCGTATAATGTTTGTTCTGCATTTGAAAATTACAACTGATCACATCACATGTCAATGATGGTATACTTCTTATTGAAGCCAGTGATACAGAGAGTAGCCTGTATATAAACGAGCTGGTGTTGTGTGTTAGATTTTGCTGCTGATGGAAATACACCCACCCAGTAGGCTATGTATGTAATCTTTATTTGTTCAGTACCACTTGTTTACATATCTGTAGTTAGGTGTATAGTCAGTACATTGACATTTTCAAGGCAAAGAATAACTTTTTCTTAAATGTCCCGGTACAAGTGAGGATTTGCTGTTCTGCAAAAATAGAATTGAGATGGAATTTGGTACTACTTGGCTAAAACTAGATGCATTAATGGTGGATAATGGACACATATCTAATGTTTCTATGGCTTTATTGTTCCGCTGTTTATCTCTTGGCTACACCATAATTTCCCTCTGCATCTCTCAGCCATACCATCATCTCCTTCCTGCATCTCTCAGCCACACTATTTCCCCCCTGCATCTCTCAGCTACACCATCATCTCACCCCCACATCTCTCAGCCACACCATCATCTCCCCCTGCATCATCTCTCAGCACACCATCACCTCCCCCTGTGTCGTGTCATCTCTCAGCACACCATCACCTCCCCCTGTGTCATCTATTAGCACCATTACCTCTTCCTGTATTGTCTATCAGCACACCTTAATCTCCCACCTGTGTTTGCTATACAATGTATTGCTCACCTAAATCCAGGGTCCAGGGGGATTCACTGCAGATCATGTATGACATCCATGACTTGGAAAAATAAAAAACCAGAGTAAATGCCTAAGAAGTGCCAAATCACTTCTATTTATACAATGGGATTTTTCATGGACAGTATAATTTAAATCACCATTGTAATACACTGTACAGATACTGTATACTAATAGTAATTTACACTATATCTGGGTTTTGTATCATAGTACGTACAGTTGCAGACATCTTAAAATGGTACAGAAACAGACAAATCTCAGATGCACAACTCCAAATTATTGATAAAATATAAATGCAATAAAATGATTATGCTAAAAACCTCCATTGATTGCAAAATGTTATTGCATTTATATATTATCAATAATTTGGAGTTGTGCACCTGAGATTTGTCTGTTTCTGTGCCTGCAATTAGTCTCATCAGGTAGCACCTCCCATTATATATATTCAGGTTGTGCAGTCCAGGAATCTTTCCCATCTTAAACTGGTAACCTGTTCCCAACTAACAAATCCAGAGCTGTTTTATCCTGATTGGTCAGAGCATGGGAAAGCATAAATCCAACATGGAAACACATTGGACTTCATAGTTTCTTTGAAACTCATTGATATAATGAAGTTAATTGAGTTCCCAGTTGGAGAATAGTTATTGGCGTTGGTAGCATCTTTTGTGTGAGAACCCATCGCATTATCAGCTGATGACAGGTCTGGTGCAAGATTTCTCAACATCCTGAGCAATGCCGTCTCCACTCCTTCCTATATCCAATTTACAGTTTCTCATACACATGGCTTATGTAAAATAAGAATAATAGTTTTTCTACACTACTGCCCAAAGGCAAGATGGCCTGCTCATGCATTGTTACACATAAGTAATTTACACAAGACAGACATCCAAAAATGGTAAAAAATACTCACAAATTTTATTTTTTAAGGTCACATGTTAAACCCCACTTTAATACATTAAAGCCACTGGCTTTGGCAGGGCCAGAAAATGGGGCCAATATACCACCATTTTCAGGGATGCTCGATGTCACCACCCTTCCTCACCCCTAAACATCTGCAGCTTAGGGGACACTGGGCCTGATTCAGAGTCGGACGCTCTTTCAGAGCACTCGTTCTGAATCAGTGCCCTCCCTCTCTTTTTTGAGAGCGGCCTCCTGGCCGCTCGCATAGCTGTGGGTGACCAAAAAGAGCAGCCAAAAAGATCATCGCGATGGTCAAGAACATCGCGACCATCGGGCTTGCGACGAGACCCTTGTGGTAGGGTCTCGTCTGCCACAAGCCCTGGAGTGCTTTTGGCTCTATCAGAGCCAAAAGCACTCCCACTGACATCACTTGTGATGTCAGTGGGGCCAGCCCCAGACGGTAGGCGTTCCCATGGGAACGCCTCCATCTGGGCAGCAATGCCCCTGGCACGACCACCAAAAGGGGCGTGCTGTCACTCAACATCGACAGCACGCCCCCTTTGTAGCGAGACCCATAGCGACGGCTCCCTCGTGCGCATGTGCACTTGGCCAACATCGACCAGCTTGCGAGCGCTCAGCGCTCGCGAGCGGGTCTGAATCAGGCCCACTGTTACCACCATTGCGGACACAGATCGGCACGTACACAGTACAGATCCTGCACATCCACAGATTGCCAAATATCAAAGTTGTACATTAACCATCGGGTTTGCATACAAGTCTGAAGCAGGCCCTTTATTGTACATTAACCATCGGGTTTGCATGCAAGTCTCAATTAGGTCTGGAGTTTGTGCATCCTATTGTGCAATACCTGACCATAATATATATGGCTATACTGTAAACTTTGCCTTAAACAAAGTGTATTTTTTATTGACAGAGATTGTCTATTAGTTCCACCTGTCTTCAAAACTCAGAAACCATGGGAGATTTGGATTAAATTATTGGAACATAGTTTATACCAACTTCAACAGAAAATTGTCTTAGAAGTGCCATTTTTGACTTAAATAAATATTGCAGTAGAGGTGGCTGAAATTATTAGAATATACTTCATACCAATGATGACATTGCATGCCTTTAAAAAAACATTTTTCATTGCATATTTTATACATTGTGACATTTATATATTTGAAAAATGGTAGCAAAGAAAAAAACAATGCTGGTGTATTTGCTTTAAAACTACCTTTACAAATGTCATTTTCATTCAAATAATTATTACAGTAGGTTTGGTTTAGATTATTGGAACGTGATGTATTCTACAGTAATTGCAATATTAAAAGATAAGTCTAATAAACGACACGTTTCACTGAAATGGCACTATACGTATTGTTCAAAATTGCTGTAATAAACGTTATTCTAATAGTGATAGGAAATGGGTTTTATAAGCATTTTTTTATCACAAAGGTAAGTAGTTCAGAAAATATTATTAACTATATTTTAATTTAATCAGCATATTGAATTTAATCAAACTTGACATGTCTATCTTTTTGTATCAACAGCAAGAAAAGGGATATACATTATTTTTTTTAAAGAGACAGACCACAGTTTTAGGGGTGTTTGCATACACTGTAATTACATTTTATATGATAAATGTGACTTTCACATTTATTAATACTGTAAAACTGTTAAGGCACTATTGTCTTTGAGTGTGAGATACATAATTACATTATTATTCTGTATTAGTGTTATGTGACTTTTGCATTTATTTTAGCACTGTCCAGCAAAATAGCTGTATGCTATTGCTATTTGTTAAATTCTTTATTTATTAACCCATTCGCTGATGAGGATTTTACCACCCCTGTGCTGAAGCTATTTAATTAGATTTTGGCGCTTGTCACATTCCAGCATCAGTATCACAGATTTCTTATTCAGTGGTATCCACTATGCAGTACTTAGTTTTTTCATCAAAATGGCCAAAAAAGTGATTTTTAATTTAAAAATCAAGACAATAAACACCATAAATAAATTAATTAATTGTAGTTCTTTTTTTACATTAATCCACATTTCCAAAATAGCAAAAAGCAGGATTCTGCATGTAGGTTTTTTACAAAAAAATTGCACTTGAAAATAATAATTTTGTGATAATCCTTATTTAAAATTTTACTATGTGTAGGAATAATATGGTAGCCCAGCAAGGCCTACCATTTCTTTAAACTAGAGATGAGCGGTTCAGTTTTGCTGAAAACTGAACACAACCAAACTTTGTGATTCTAAGTCAAACCAGGTCCCGACTCTGATCACTTTTGGGGTTCTAAGTAAAACTGAGTCCTGGCTCAGGACTTCCCACAAGTCGGATTTTAAATCTAAAAACTGGATCTTATGTGTTTTTGATTGCATGTAGATTCCTCCCTTGTGAATTTAGGTGCCAAAATTGGTCAAAATTGACTGGAAATTAATGTTGTTGATGTCAATTGTACCCTAGGACAGTGGTTCCCAAACTTTTTTGAACTATGGCACCCTAGGGTATCAGAGAGTATCATGGTTTTCATGGCACCCCTAAGCCAAATGTTTGTTATTGAGAAATTCTGAAAAATATGCAGTAAAGTGAAGTAAATTGTGCTGACCTGTCATCCTTAGGTTAAGTTATGTGGTGGTGGACTGGTTTGCGCTTCTGTTTGTCCACATATTTACATTACATTGACCATAAATAATTTGATTTGGTGTTAACCACCACCCTGAGGCACCCCTGCAAGTGTTCCAAGGCACCCCAGGGTGCCATGGTGGACAGTTTGGGAACTACTGCCCTAGGAACAAAAATAAGTCCAAGTTACATGATTTTAGATGTTTTTATATTTTTTTTAAAGAAAATCAAAACACTTCAGGGTGGTTTTGCCAAAACATGAAACTACATTAATTGAATGGACTCTTTTTTATTTGATACCACCCCATTTGAGGTAAACTAATTTTTTGTGTAATGATTCTGTCATTGTCACACAAGACAATAACTATAAAGGAGCCATTGTCTTAAAAAGTAGACTCCCCTCTTTCGAACAAGTGTGCCCTCATGTGTGTGCAGCCCAATATGGAAAATAAAATGTTTCCATTGCACTGTGTGATATTATCTGGTGTTCAAAGATAATAATGCCCAGACAATAGTGGCTAAAGGGTCACATCATTTGAAAGAGATGGACTTTCTTTTTTCATATGTGGGTGCCCAATGAATAATTAATGCACTGGGAATATACTGTAATACCCACCTGAAAAAATACAGAAAATGTAGGTTTTCCATAGTTCAGAATAATCTTGTGTGGTGATAACATGTAATTACCAGAGCTTAATTATTAGATGGCCACATCTTTCATAGGTACAGGTAGAGATTTGTGGAGACCCCGTGTTTTGGTTGTAAATCATCGCTTTGTTTTGGTTTTGATTTTGGCAAAACTACTCTCAAGTGTTTTGGTTCAGCATCGGTTTTGGTTTCGGATTTCATTAAAATCATGTAAATTTTACCAATTTTTGTTTCTATAGCATTACTAACATCAATACCATTCATTTCCAGTCAATTTTGACCACCTTATACACCTGAAATCACAAATCAATCCAATCACACAAGATCTCGGGACTCGGTTCTACTCAGAACCCCAAATTGATCAGAGCTGGTAATCAGTTTGTATTGGAACTCCAAAGTTCAGGTGTGTTCAGTTTTTAGCAAAACTGAACTGCTCATCTGTAATTTATAGTGTCCCCCACTAAAATAGAAAAAAACTTATGTGTTTCAAATATATGTGTAATCACCAGTAAAATTTAATCTAGTTGGGACCTGAGTAGGAAAGAGGGACCTCCCTCTTTGAAATTTGGATGCCTGTTAATTTACAGAAGTCAGGTTGGGGGAGATCTTCCCTCATCCCTGAACTTCATTATTTACTGCTTGGTGGTCACAGGTTATTGCTTGGTGGTCAGACCATGATCATCAGGAAAACACTGTTATGGTGGCACATAGATCGAAAGATAGGTTTGGAAGTTAGGAGAACTTAAACTCAATCCTCATTGCCAGGTTCAGTGGTTCCCAAACTTTATTGAATCACGGCACCCTAGAGTATTTGCATTGTTTTCATGGCAACCCTAAACCAAAAGTTTGTTATTGAGAAATTCAGAAATGTAGTATAGTGAAGAAAATTGTGCTTACCTGTCATCCTCAGGTTCAGTCATGTGGTGGTGGACAGATTTGCGCTTCTGTTTGTACACATATTTAAATGACATTGACCATAAATAATTTCATTTGGTGCTGGATCACCAACTTGAGGCACCCCTGCAAGTGTCCCGAGGCACCCCAGGGTGCCACGGTGCACAGTTTGGGAACCACTGGCCAGGTTCCTAGAGTTCTCACCAGTCACCAGGAGTAGTGGGAGTAAAAAAAAATAATAATGTATTTTTCTCCCCTCACTGGGGAGGATAAATGGTTTACAGGTACATTCTAAGGATTAGCCTATTTCACACACAGTGATGGGGAATGGGGTAACATGTATTTACATAGTACCAGCATATTTTCTCGTGCTTGAAAGTTGAGCTCAAGCATTGTCATAAAACAGAAATTATATTAAAAGAGAAGCTCCTGCTTTTAAGCTTACAATCTATAGGTAGGGGCACAGAGAGGGGGTGGAGTAGGTACTTGCTGGAGGAGCCCAGAGGGTGCCCAGGTCCAACTCCACCCCTCATACCTTTCCTGTCAGCAGCCCAGCACACGCCAGCATCAGTCTTCTCTGCCTGTGGGGGGGAAGCGATCACACTGATCACAACCCCCCTGGATTTGCGCAAGGCTGAGGGGCTCACAGCAGATCTCTCACCAGCACAACTGCAACTAGGTTTTTTTCTTTTTCTAAGGGAGCATGGCTATGCCTCCCACGATTAGGCCATGACCCCATCCATCAGGCCCGAGCTGGCTCTTAATGGCCCTGTCTATAGGATAATAGCAGTTTGATACATGCAGTTAAGTGTCACATTGCATATTTGTATAGCCATATTATGAAGGTGAAATGTGATTTGTGGGGCTATATACTGTAAGCATAGAAATAAAACACATTTTGGGCCCTATGTATCACATTACATATTTTTAAATTTGTAATGTAAAAATTAAAATTTTCATGCAAATGGGTCATATTATTGCATACTGTTATGCTACATGATAATAGCACATACATTAATGTATCTAAGTTGAGAGCAAACTCACCTGGAGGTGCCGCAGAATTCTATAAACAGCACTATAAACCAACACATAAATCCTATAAACCAAAACATGTTCCCAATGCTGGTCCCATTTATGCCTCTCAGAACAGTAATATAAAATAGTGGCTGCTCAGATCAACTTAATGGTCAAAGTGGGTGCTATTATCATGTAGTGTTATTGATCACCGGTACAGAGACGCCTTGACGCAGCCCGAATTGCTTTTTTATTTTTTTATTACTCTCTATTAAACCCCTCCCTTTTCTATCACCTGTGAAAGACCATTAAGTTGATCTGAGCAGCCACTATTTTATATTGCAATATAGAAGCTCGCATCTATCAGCTCCAACTTAGGCCCGTATTCAATTTGAGGAGAAAAGTCCGGATCCGCAATACTTTTTCGCAGATGACGTCATTTTCGCCTGTTTTGCTTTTACCCCGTATTCAATTTGAAAGACTTTCCGCCTAGGCGGAAAGTCAATGCAACGTACCAGGCGAAAAAGTTTCGCCAATGAATAGCAGGCGTAAAAATGTGCAGAATTGAGGTTTTGGGGTGCAACGTTGCAGGAACCCACCTGCAGCATTCAGACAGTCCCCCAAAGGTAAACTGTGTCAAAAAAATAAAAAAAACACTTTAGGACACCCCAAAATTGACTTTGGAAAAGGGGGCGAAAAAAAAAAAGTTGGGGGACAAAGTTAAAAACTAGCGAACTTGACTCTGGGGGTGTCCCCAAGTATGCCCCAGGTGTTTTTTGGATTGCAGTTGCTTGCAGCAGGTGGATTTTTCACGTTATTTTCAACTTCACTTTAGCAACTTTTAAATATGCTGACCCCCCATTTTCAAGTACCCCAAATTTGCTGGGATAACTTATTTTCTGGAAAAAAGACTCCTGAACACTATTCTGCATCACGTATAGAGAAACACTATTTAGCAGCTATTGAGCCCGTTTAAATACACCAAATACCTTCAGCAAGCCAAATTGGGAGGTACCAAAGTGAACCCCCATGTCAGAGCATCTTTTGGGGGGTGTCGCAAAACAGGCGAAGTAGGCGAAAAGTCCGGGCTGCGAAAAAGTATCACGGCTCGGCTCACATTGAATATGGCTCTAAGGCTGTTAAAACGGAGGTCAGCTAATTGTAAACATCACTTTTATCCCCTTTGGTGGGATTTTTTTCAAACA
Source organism: Taudactylus pleione (assembly GCA_031769625.1). Classification (NCBI taxonomy): domain Eukaryota; kingdom Metazoa; phylum Chordata; class Amphibia; order Anura; family Myobatrachidae; genus Taudactylus; species Taudactylus pleione. The sequence goes on from JAUIMM010000182.1 coordinate 7,134,014, forward strand.
GAAGTGATGTTTCAGTTTTGCAATGTCTCCTAATAAATACTGGCCTATTCCAATCAAATTAAATCCAAATGGAACACTCACCTGTTATTCCATAAATATCAGGCTACACAAACAAAGAACTAAACTAAATAATGCTCCTGGGATATAATCACAAAATGATATTAAATATCATTAAGTAAAATACATTTAAATACATTTCTAAACGGAAACAAAATTAACTTATAACTTAAACATATATAAAACAAATATACAACATATTTAAAAATTATATAAATATATATATATATATATATATATATATATAATGTAACACGGGGTGTTGAAATGAGGACTCCAGACAGGCATAGGCCTAGATACACACAGACATATGACATAAAATAAGCAAATAAACTTAAAAGCAAATGTCCCAGCACTCCTTAACAGTCAGTAGATACAATATCTGTGGACCTTCCAGGTCCTGGCACCCTAATGCTAACCACCACACCCGGTTTATCACCTGGCCAGCTTGTCCGGCATCAGGAGCAAGGAGCATCAGGTGTGTGAGAGTTTAAAACTCTTCCTGTGCTCCAGTGATTATTCCAGTTGGGTCTGTGTAAATGTGAAATCCTGGAATTCCACACCTCCACTGCTAATGCAGAATGCACAGGTTTCACTCCAGCCTCCCCTGGAGTGAGCTGATCCAACAGGAATGTGGGCAGGTAAGGTGAGAGACAACCCCTCTCACCACACTATATATTCTGAATATAAACAATTGGCTTCAATCCACGGCACTCACGCATCTGCTGTGCCATTGGTATGTGACCACACTATTTAAATTAAAAAAATCATACAAACATTGCACTCACCTGCTTATATTCCAAACTGTAATATATTTAAATTTAGGGAATGTTAGTTTGAAAATATTGCAATAATTTGTCAAGCTGACCAATCGGTTCACGATCTTCCCATCTGGTTAGATCTACACTGACACTCAAAATACTTAAAAATATGAGCATTGCTCTACCTCATTTGGCTCTAGCTATCACAAAAAGTTTAAATACAAATTATTTATATATATATTTATATATATACATACACATATGTGTGCGATACCCCAGTGAGAGCATGAGGAAAGAGATTTCATATATGTACACAGAGAACATATTTGTCTGTATGATTGAGTTAGAACCTATTTACACAGTTGTTGTATGTAAAGATGCTGGTTGCATTTATATTTGCGCCACCCACCTCATGGAGAGGAAATGAAGCCAGTTGCCCACTCCAGACATATGGCGCCGGTGGGCGCATGGACACAGATGTTTATATGTAACCCCAGAATAGGGGAAAACTGTCTCTATAGAAGTTCAAGGGAATGCAGGGGCAGAGCGGCATGAGTGGTTGGCAGGAAGGAGCCTCGCACATGACCACTGGATATAAAGGGTGTGACTCACAGGGGTGGCTGGGAAGAAGCGCCTGAGAAGAGCTGACTGAAAGACCAGGGGGTGGGACTTACTGGAATGCCCTGAGTGGATCTGCGGCTGCCAAGAGGAGATTACTGGGACCGGAACACAGAGGAAGCTGCCGGGGACATAGAGAGGAGGAAGCAGCATCAGCGGGACCACCCAAGCTCCATCCCCCCTGGTGGTAACTGACAGCTGGGAGCCAGAGAGTCTACTGTCTGCAGTGCTGAATCGGAAAGCAGGTCTGTCAGCTAAATCACACCACCGCTAACAGCTTCTTCTTCAATAAAGGATTAAATTAGAATTTATACAAGCAGCTGCAAGGTAAACAGTTCTAGTTACTAAATTTATTGGTCCCAACAAAATGAAAGGGACAATTCTCATCACTAAAATGTTCTCTCAGGAGGCCAGAAAAAGCTAATTCAGCACTTTCTGAGGTAATACTAAAAACTGAAGAGTGAGAAAAGGGAACCTCTCATTTAGTATAGCCAAATCTCTCACAGTGACATGAAGGAATATTTAGTCTATACAGCATGAGAGGTACAAAGAGAAGAATACAAAATAAAAAGTGAAACGCAGGAATAACCACTAGGTCAGCAAGGATTATAAGCTATCAGTGCTAGTACAATAACATAAGATCCTAGGAGGCTCATCTTACAGGGAACCTTGATTCTGATCAGGGCATTTCACTGTTGCGAGTCAAACAATATTGAGGTAACCTTTTCTCAAAATGTGCAACAACGAAAGGGGACTGGCCAGGGTTTAAGGGACTTGAGTTATATCATAGGATTTGAGTACTTGTTAAGTAAGTTGGTTCTTAGGATCTCATTCAGAGTCGGTCGTACGGGAAAAGGGGTCGGATATGCAAATGATTCCCTCGCAAGTTGCGTCCCTAAGATCGGATCGGTAGCTGGCCGACCAAGGGGAGGAAGCGGCCGGAAGACAAAAAAATACGCCCCCTTCTCGTACGCATTACATGTCATCTCCGGGCATATAAGGATTAATCAAGATCATCGGGAACCATCGGGAACCATCGGAACTGGTCGTAGAGCTTAAGGTTGACCATACCCTCTCTTAAGCTCTACGATCATGTCAGTGTAAAAACCTTCCATGTCACATGTGCCATGACGCTACTTTGTTAATTATGCACTCCCATAAACCGTATGCACTCCCATAAAATGCTGTTCGCATAATTAGGCACGCCTGCATTCGGATCTCCACTCCCCCGTTTTCAAGCACCTTCCCCTGTTACCACCCACAAACGCCTCAATATGTCACTCAAACTACCGACCTGGCTGTGTTCAAGGAGAGAGAAATTTCTGAGCATAGCGGCTAGTTTGCGCATTGCGAACTTTATGCATGCGCAGTATAGCGAACATCGGTGGCGTACGACCGTGCTGCCGCTTCGACCGACTCTGAATGAGGTCCTTAGTGTGAGCTGATGTTATTTGTATGCATATAGTGGAAGTGCTAAAGGATATTGCTAACCCACTTCAATTACAGTTCAAGAAAGAAGCGTTCCTGAATAAAAAAAAGCTTTGGCAATTGCACAGTATGTGTGAATCATTGTTATCACTATTGTTATTGTGAATACTGGTGACAGGGTTTGAACAAAAAAATTAATTGTTTGTATTCTCCCATGCAATTCATTACAAATAGACAAACTATCTTTAGAAGATACAGTATCTATTTGTGTCAGTGTCCATACAATTGCCTATCCTTAACCTCTCTGCTCGAAAAGATAAGTGTGAACATCACTGGAATAACTCTTAACTCGTTGAGTGTGATATATATATATATATATATATGTAGATAGATAGATAGATAGATAGATAGATAGATAGATAGATAGATAGATAGATAGATAGATAGATAGATAGATAGATAGATAGATAGATAGAAATTGTAATGGGGAAGGAGAGAGAGAAAAAATTGAACTAAAGTTTAATATAATATATATATGTATATATATATATATGTATATATATATATATATATATATATATATAACAGAGGGTTGTCATATTAGTCAATACTATTCAGAAACTGTATTAGTGTATTGGAATTCTTAAAGGGCCAGTACCATTTCTACATTCACTATGACAGCTATTGTTGAATTTCTTATAAGGGCTGAAGGAACAAAACATGAGGATATTTATAAAAAATTAAGTTCTATGGATTTAGTCAAACACTCTGGATGCAAGGTCCTAAGACTATGCACCCAGAAAGCTTCACGTATAAATAGTCTACGATACCACAATACCATATGTTCCAAACCTATAATTTAAAAACCTGCTGGATTACCAGACTGAACTGCTGAAAAATTCTGTGATAACTGTTTAAGATGTTCCTACGATGTTCCAAAAACCTAGTTTTTAAAGATCTTATGGTGCGCCAAAATTTTGCAATGTAGTTTGTGATAGATATATTATATACAGTAATCATGTCTGTATATCTTAATGAAAAATTCACAACTATGTGGGCAATATTTCTGTATGTATTGCAGCATGTATGATCACATTTACAGCATCCCTTAAAAAGTTTATTAAGATGGCGTTTTGGATGGAATTTTATTTGTTTTTTTAATACAAATAGGTGCCAAATAGATCTTCAAACTATGAGCTATTTTAAATATAAAAGTAGGTGTAGAGTCCAATTCACTCTTAAGAATACGGTCTAGATCAGTAGCGGATTTTACCTAAGGGATGCAGGATTGCAGACCCCCAGTAAAATCCACCACATCATTGAGCAGTTGCTGTCTGTGACTGCATGGCTACACTGTGGCTGGCAGTGAATTCCAATTTGAAGCGCTATCTGCCAGTCACACACTGGACAGGCAGTCTCGGTGGAGGTGTTTTCTTCTTCTGTGACTGACATTCTGGGCTGCAATTAGCAGAGAGTGGCTTCCAGTGGAAGCTCCTGCTCTGCCTTTCGGGCAGCCCTACACAGTTGCTAGAAGCTGCAGGCGATGCAGTCCCTAGATGCTGGTGTTATACACATGCACAGCACCACTGCCACGTGTGTGTATGCACCAATCCTGGCATCTGCCAGATCTATTGCGTGGGTGGCAGCCCCACTCATACAAGAGCATATGAGCTGCTGCTGGACTAGAAGTAAAATATTATAGTTCTTTTTTAAAATATTTTCAATCTTGTTTGAATAACTCTTATATGTAGAAATTAAAGCACTAGAGATATCTATATGTGAAGATGTCCTATCAATCTCTGACATAAAATTAAAAGCCTCCTGTATTAAATGTTCAGGATAATTGTTATCCCTGAAAACTGAATTATTGCAGAGGCTTGTTGTATACACATTTGTCTGGAAGAACAATTTTGACAAATACGTCTATACTGACAACTAGGGATATTAAATCCAACAGCATAGCAGCTTTGTGGTCAGAAATGGAAGGACCATGGAGATATTCTAAAATAAGGGAAGATACAGTATGTATGTTGGTGCCATAATGAAAAATTGTCAGCTTTCTGAGAATACCTCTCCCAAATAATAAAATAAATACTCAGTTTGAGAAAGAAACATTTAATGAAAAAGCATGTGATTTTAAATATGATACATTAAAAAACATATAGCTAACATAAAAGAGAAATACAATTGTTAATTAGGAAAATTAAACCACGAGTATTTTGAGTGTTGCCACATTAATAATGTGCTGGTAGTTGCCCCCTTTAAGTTTAGTTGATATAGGCAGCCAATGACTGTTCGTTGGGAGGGGTTTAAGGGTATTTAGTGTAGGGAAACATAGGAATCAGCCTCTTTGTTCAAGTTTTTTCCAGTACAGAGAAGTACACTTTGTCAGTTTGAAAGTCCTTTATTGAAGTCTCCTTTTACTGTTTTTTTCTTTATCTTGATCTCTTCACTGCTTACTTCTACTGTTTCCTTCCCTCTCAACCTTCTTCCTCACTGTCATTCTTTTTTTTCTCCCTGTTTCTCTTGCTTGCTGCCGGGAGCCCTCATTATGTCCTGCCCCATTGTTCTGTGCACTGGCTGCTTATATACTGCCTGAAACTGCAGGCTCCCAGGTCAGTCAATGTCACGCCCGCCGCACTCCAATGCAAGGTAGTACTGAGGTGGCAGGCACGCATTAGCAGTTGGGCAGAGTCACAGCTTCGACCATGGCCCTCGGCCTTGCTCTTGCCTCAGTTACTGAGAGGTGGGTGGCGCTAGCCACAACCTCCATTTCTGCATTCTCACTAGATCTCCCGCCATACCCCAGTGTGGGCTTTCCCTTGGGAGGTGGCCAGAACTATGCAGCCAGGTGGAGCCCCAGATGGGCATGTGTTTCCGCTGGCTCCACCTGTGTAGGGAGTGATCAGCAGTGGACTGCGTTAGTGGCCACCGCTTATCACACTGCTGAAGGGCTGGTCACACACAGTCACACGCACATGATCCTGGACCAAGGCAGGGATGTGGCTTTGCCATGAGTTGTGCCCAACATTCTGACAATGGGGGGCCACAGCTACCAGCCCTAGTGCCCAAGACTGCTCCTTTAGTGCCCCATGATATAAGGAAATGTGATGCTAGTCATCCTCCAGGTAATGCTTTTGGGGGTCAGGCAGGGGTTGTACCTGTGGCTCTTGGTGATGGTGCCACAGTGATTGTGGAGAGTCACTCCTCTTTTCTAGCTAGGGCAGGGGAAGATGGTAATGCAGGTAGCAGATTTAGGTCACCTCTTTCTAGGCAGGCTGCAGCAATTGCATCGGATCAGGGTATAGGTTCATCTGTGCTTGTGCCGGCAGCTTGGCTTTCCCCTCTGTGTAGGGCTTGTTGGTCATGGTTCCAACAGGCCAGGTTGCTGCCTAGGTGGCTGTCCGATTCTGCACCTGTGGCCCCCCTGCATTGGGCCCATCAGCTCCTGCAACTATAGTGAGTTCCCTCGATCCTGCTGAGGCAGTAACTGCCCTACATATGCTGGTGTCATTGGATAACACATTAACTCCATTGTTATCAGTGTCGGCAGCCACTCCAGCTGCAGTCACAGCCCAGTCATCGTCCCTGCTGCCTACACAGGTTCAGGCTCAGCTAGGCCCATTGGCGGTCTAACATCTCACTGTGCAGGGTGTCCAGGCCCCTGTTTCCCCTGTCTCCCTGTTCCTGCTACACTTATGCCTGTTGTGTCTTTTGCAGTTCCTATATCTGCTGAAGTTGCTGCTGTTCCCACAGGTACCCCTTCCAAAGCCATGTCAGACAAGACTGCTGTGGCAAGTTGTGAGGAGCGGAGACTTACAGGAAAGGGCTGCTAACTCGTAAACTCTTCTTACTGAAGCAATGGCCAGCAGAAAAACCACTTTCAAGGTAAGGTATCGCAATTCTACAGACTCCAAAAGGTCCAAAGGGTGCATTCTGAAGCCCCTCTAACACCAAGTTCAGATACCAAGGTGGAACTGGCGGAACATATCGAGGCTGTATGAAAGTTACCCCATGAAGGAAAGTCAATTCTTCAGGAATAATGGGCAATTTCCTTTGAAACAGGATAGACACGGCTGATACCTGTCCTTTGAGCGAAGATAACCTCGCTACTCCATCCTGGGATAAACAAACACTTTCAAGCTTAAACTAAAAAGCTGGTACCTAGCTAGTGCCATCTCCAAGGCACTAAAAACAAGACTGAGGATCCAGGTTATGGGGAGGGGATATATAAGGGGTGGGAGTCAGTTTGAACTAGTTAGTCATGAAGGAGGTTCCGCTGGGTAGAATGGCAGATAATTGTCATACTCCTTCATTGGTGGATCTGGTTCTTTCTTCTGTGGGCATAGTCCCCAAGAAATAACCAGGAAAATTTAGGCTCATTCAACATCTGTCTTAGCTACAGGGATCCTTGGTCAATTGCTATTAATAAATAATTATGCTGTGTGCAATATCACTCATTTGATCAAGCCTTGGACCTGGTTCAAGTATCTAGCACAGGATCCTTGTATGCTAAGATTGATGTTGAATCACCCTACCGCCTATTGCCTTGCACTCAGAATATAGATTCATGGGTTTTAGCCTGCAGGATAGTTTCTACATAGACAAATACTTTCTTATGGGTTTTTCCGTATCATGCACATTTTTTAAGCATTTCAGCACATTCCTGCATTGGTGTGCTGTTGCCAGCACAGGGGAGGTCTGAGTGACTTGCTACCTCAATGATTTCCTGTGCATTGGCCCGGCTAATTCCCCTCGCTGCAAGAACCTCCTACTTTCCATGCAGGCTTTATGTAACGTAAGGGCCAGTGGCGAAATTGATAATTTGGCAGGTTGCTGTCATCTCCCCCTGGACAAATTAGACAATTTACACAGAGCGATTGTGGTTGCGCTGGGTGTGGACAAACTCACCCTGCATCAGGTGCAGCCCATGCTGGGCCTATTCCATTTTGCCTGCAGGGTTATCCCCATGGGAAGGATCTCCTACAGGAAATAGGAGCAGTCCATTGCAAGCATCCTTGGCCTTTATTATTTTGTTAATTTATTGGCTGAGATTAAACAAGACCTATGGGTTTGGAATGTGTTCCTTTCCCATTTCAATGGTGTTAGTGTCTGGCCCGCCACATCTTGCAGTAACTTGGAGTTGCAGATCTTTACTGATGCTGCTGGTGTGACTGGCTTTGGAGCATATCTAAATGGTTCATTTTGTTCAGAACCTTGGCTGTTGAATTTGTCTGTGGACGGTTTTACTAAGAACATATTGTTGCTTGAATTATTTCCCATTGTGGTTGCATTGGAGTTGTGAGAGGACCATTTGGGCAATGCCAATATCGTTTTCATGTGCAAAAACCTGTGTATTGTGCACGCGAGAAACCATCAGAGTTTGTCTTCTCTGCTGGTTGTTCATTTGTTGTCAAGACTTGTTCTGCATTGCCTACTGCTTAGTATCCATTTTGTGGTGTGGCATGTACCAGGGGCTCAAAATGGGATTGTGGATGCACTGTCACAGTTTAACTGGTACTGCTTTAGGTAATTAGTTCTTCAGGCCGAACTGACTGGTGACTTGTGTCCTCCTTAGGTTTGGCAGATCACCAGGCCGGCATGGAGGAATTAGCATTGTGGGCTATTGCCCCAAGGACTTTGCATTGTTATCAGGCAACTTGGCAGGAATGGGAGTGTTTCTGGGTTTCAGTGGCTCAGACAGGTAAGAACTTGCAGCAAATCATGCTCACCTTTATCTGGGACCTGTATACACAAGGGTGCTCGTTTACAGTAGTGCAGCGTATTTTAGCTGGTGTGTTGTATTTTTCTTCATTATATGACAGGCCTGACCCCTCTAGGTCCTTCCTAGTTTCAATGGCCTTGAGGGGTTGGTCCAGGTCAACCCCTACAGCAGTTGACTGCAGGCACCTCATTGATATCTACCTTTTTCCTCATTTGTCAGCTGTGGTACCTTTGGTTTGTTTTTCGGCTTTTGAATGTTTACTGTTTCAGTTAGGTTTTTCCATGGTGTTTCTTGGAGCATTTCGGATCTGTGAATTAGTTGCCCCCTCTAAGAGGGCTGACCCCCCCTTTCACAGTTACAGAAGTGATTGTATGACCAGACACAGTGTTATGCCTTCTACAATGTAACAAGACTGACCAAGCTGATAGAGGGTACTGGCTTTGCCTTCAGCCATGTCCCATTCCCGAGGTGTATCCTATAACATTGGCGCATGCCTTCGGGCAGGTGCGCTGTGAATAGGCTGGGGCATGGTTGATGCATGAAGATGGGTCCCCGGTTACAAAATACCAGTTTTTTCATGTCATGAAGTGTTGTTTCGCAACTTTAGGGCTCGAGCTGGGTGAGTTCGGTACTTACTCGTTTAGGATTGGAGCTGCTACATCTGCAGCTTTTGCAAGCTTATCAAATGGGGAGATTCAGGCCCTCATTCAGAGGTGGTCGGAGGATGCAAGCGGTCGCTCAGAAACTGGGCGGCCGCTTGCATCCTGATCGGCCACCTCTGTTTTGGTCGTTAGGCTGTGGGTTTACACCCACAACTCTAACGACTGCTAGGGTGATGGTCATAGACCATCATGACCATCGGGGCTTACGACGAGACCCTAGGATAGGGTCTCACTTGACGTAAGCCCCGGAGAGCTTCTGGCTATGTCAGAGCCGGAAGCTCTCCACTGACATCACTAGTGATGTCAGTGGGGCCTCCCCCAAATGGCAGGTTTTCCCATGGGAACACCTCTGTTTGGGCTGCCACCCCCCTGGCCCGCCTTCCAAATGGGGTGAGCTGTCAATCAACATCGACAGCTCGCCCACTTTGGAAAGAGACCCGCTACAACTGGCGCTGTCGGTTGTAGCTGGTCTCACGCATGTGCACGAAGGAGCCGGCTCCCTCATGCGCATGCGCACTGGACAAACATCGAGGCAGCCGTGTGGTCGTCTGAATGAAGCCCTCAATCCCTTGGTTGGTAGTGTTCTGCTGCATTCCAGTGCTATATTCATCCAGGTTTATCTGTTTTGCCCCAATGTAACTCATTGAAGGCCTGACCACTTGCCGACTTATTTCTGGAGTCTATGAGGATTTTTTTTTCCCCCAGAGACCCAAGTGGCTTCTGAGTTATATATTATATGGTGTGATTATTGGTTTACTCTGGTTTTTTTTATGTTTTTTGCCTCAGGTCTGGTTGGCTACATTGTTCCCCTCCCCCATCCCCTTTTGTTACATTTCCTTGTCTTGTTGGTATGGTGTGCCTGTGGTATGGCTTGTTTTGTCTGTTTTTTCTTTCCGTGTTGACCTCTATTAATGTGATTCAGGTGGAATCGATGTCAAGCCAATCTGGGGGTTAGGGAATTCCTAATTTTTTTGGGCTGCTCTATCCCCCATAGCGTCTGATGCAAGTATTTTCTCTCAGGAACATTTAATTAGGTGGTTGGGTTTCAGGGGGATGGGCTGGGGTTCTATTCTTGATAGCTAATCCATAAGACCTCACAGATGACACTAACCTAACATTTTAGTCCTGCAACTGGGTGGAAATGACTTAGGTCAGTGCACTGCTCTTGATTTGTGCTCTGTAATCATTTGGGATTTCCATCTGATAGCAGAAGCCCTACCTTCCTGCAAGTTTGTGTGGTCCTTCGTTGTCCATAAGCATGTGTAGAGGAATGCTGGGTCTGGTGTGTGGCTGGATGTGGCTAGGAGGAAGGTCAATACTGCAGTGGCTAGGTACATGTTGGAGACTGGTGGTGGTGTAATGGAGCATGTATTGATTCAATTCCGTAGTCATGTAGGTTTGGCTATTTTCCTGGAAGGCATTTTCTGTTAGTAGAGGGATGATGCACAACCCCTATGGGTCACTGCAGCCGGCCGATGGTATGCAGATTAACTGATGCTGCGTTGAACACAGCTCGGTTAAGTAATGTGCAGGAGGCATGATACTTCCTGTGCATTACCATATCTGCTAAGGATCACAATTGCAAAGCTGCCTGAGTTCAGCTTTGAAATTATGATCCTTACAGAATCAGGCCCTGTGTATTTATTTTTAGAAGTTAAGTTGCATTGTTATATTTAAGAAAGGTTACTGTATGGTAACATGAGAATACAAGTTAGTGAGCATAAGTGATCCCGAAGGCTGACAATTAAGCATGAGGAACATTAAACCTCAAGTGTTTTGAGTTTTGCCACTTTAACAATGTGTTGTTATTTGCCCGTTTAAGTTTAGTTGGTACAGGCAGCCAATGACTGTTCGTTGGGAGGGGTATAAGGGTATTTAGTGTAGGGAAGCATAGGAATCTGCCTCTTTGTTCCAGTTTTCCCACCCTCCCACCCAGAGGCATGTTTATAATGGGTGCAAGGTGTGCGGGGCAAATGGGCCTAGCGGGGCCCTCTCTCCACACAACATGCACCCAATTAAATATACTCAACCCTTTGTCAGCCTGGCGCTCAAGGTGATTTCCTCCGTGATTCGCACATGCGCAGTAGAGATGTCCCGGGAACACGACGAGGGTGCTATGTTCCCGGAGACCTGCGAATGCGCAGTAGATTCTGGCACAATGTCAGAGTCTACTGCACTGCCGGAGAGGAGGGGGCCCAACCTGGAGCCTTTACTCAGGCCTCCTCCTCTCTTAAAGCGCTTCTGCTCCCTCCCTTTGTTATATTGTGTTTATTGGTGAAAAAGAATACACTTTGAGTTAGTTAATGTTAATATTTTAGGCTTAGCAGGTGCGCACTCCAAGTGGCTACACCAGCCGAATGGGTAGTTGAAGTTAAAGGAGAGTTTATCACCAATGCTTGGCTTGTGTGTGTGTTTATTTGATTGTTTATTGCCCTGTGCATTCTTTTTTGTGCCACTGCCATTGTTATTATTAAGTATAGTAAAAAATTTAATTACAGGTTGAGTCTCCCATATCCAAATATTCTGAAATACGGAATATTCCAAAATACAGAATTTTTTTGGCTTGCCTGAAATAATGAAACCTTTGATTTTTGATGGTTCAATGTACACAAACTTTGTCTAAGGCACAAATTATAAAAAATATTGTATAAAATGACCTACAGGAAGTTTGTATAAGGTGTACAGTATATGAAACATAACTGATATTTATGTATGTACACAAACTTTGTTTGAGCCACAAAATTGTTGAAAATATTGTATAAAAATACCTGGAGGCTGTGTTTAAGGTGTATATAACACATACATGCATTTTGTGTGTATATTTGGGTCCCATTCCCAAGATATTTAATTATGTTATGCAAATATTCTAAAATAAAGAGTATTCCATTATCCAAAATACCCCTGGTCCAAAGCATTTTGGATATCGGAGACTCAACCTGTACTTGTCAAAAATTTAATTTACAAAAATTTTAAATGCCAGCACTGTCATCCATTTCTTTTTTTTTAGAAGTTAAGTTGCATTGTTATATTTAACAAAGGTTACTGTATGGTAACATGAGTATACAAGTTAGTGAGTATATGCTATCAGTCAACAGGTGGTTATTCAAAATCACAATTACAAAAAAAATGAGGTAACACATTTTTATAATGTAAAGCTGCTTGTTGGTTACAGACATAAAAATAATACACTGGCACATAACAAACTACATTCATAAATCCAGTATGTGCCTGTATCAAGTGATATAGTTACTTATACAGCTGCTTGTAGGCTATCCACTAGTGTGAACATATATATATATATATATATATATATAAATATAAGGTGAAAATGTATTAAAGTGCCAATGCTATATAATAAAAGATGTGCAATCATAAATATATAAATAAAAAGGGTGGTAACAAAATGTATTAGTGATAAAAATAAAACAAGGGTCAATATGAAAAAACAAACATAAAAACAACAATAATTCATCAGCTGCTAAAAAAATTCATATGTATACTGTATCTAAAATGGTTAACAAACAGTATTTTGAAGACAGCAAAAAATTTTTTAGCTAAAATTAAGTTAATAAATGTCTTTAAAAAAAAACTTATCTTAATTCAGCAGAATTTAAGGAGGATACAAAACGCGTTAGACTCCTCCATTCTCTTGCCACTTGAACTGTTATTCTCCTACACATTTTTTATTATATGGCATTGGCACTTTGATACATTTTCATATTAGCACATTACTTGAGTAAACACACAGGTGGCTGTACCTACCTTATATAACTGCAAATTTGTTCACAGTATATTAAGCTGATGCCCTTGCTGGAATGTCATTGCAGTTACATTGTGTGTTCGGGGAATTCTTTATATTGGTGGGCATATACAGTATTATTTGGCACTGTTCCTTACACTTTTTTCACACACACATATATATATATATATATATATATATATATATATATTCAAGCATTATCTACCTTTGATTTTATATATATATATATATATATATATATACTGTATATATAATCAAAGGTATATATATATATATAAAGGTAATAATCAAAGGCAAATAATGCTTGAATACACTCTTATAAACATTCTTATAAACATTCGATGGTAACTGTAATATTTGTCATGAGCATACATAAATACTGCAGTCAGCAAGCAATATCTATAAACCAGAACATAAATATAATAGGCATAAAATAAATATTTATTGTGCCTTTTGTACAATTTCATGGAGGATAGGGAAAATAACACTTATTCCATAGGCATCAAAAATTCAGTATATAAATAGGACTCTCTCTGATATGCAGATGTGCCCAGTTCGCTCAACAAACGTGTGCATGCATCACGCCGTGTGTTTCCCCAAGACAGCATATTCTACAATATTCTATGGTGCACACTGTGATCACACCATGCATTCCTATGGAGGCATGGTCACATACGCATTGCGCGTATCCGCTCATGGGCATGCTTCTCACACCATGCGTGGCGTGATTTGCCGTACCAGTGACAAGGATATAACTGAACATATAATAATGTTTCACAATATCTTGCATGCAATCGAGGGAGTTGCAAGAAAGATGAAAAATAAAGAATCCAAAGCCAATTGGCTTACCTACTTCTGCTTTTCATCATGATGCAGATTCATGTAAACGATGAATGAGTGATAACCAGCTGCCTAGCAACACTGGCTCTGCTGCACATGCATGAACTAGCTTTGTTTCATATTTTTATTTCGTATCCTGCAACCCCTTCTAAAGTTGAACTGAGTATGTAACAATATATGCCGTAGAGGTTGTTTTTCAGGTGTTCTGGATATTTAATGTATTTGTATTATACTCATTTTATTAGTTGACCTCCTCAGCAGACCTTACACATTTGTTGATGAAGCTATAACTAAAAAGACAGTATGCTGTGAACTACGATCATGCACGCACATCGAAAGCCATCGCAGAGTGAGTGATGGGACATCAGCGTTTGGGTTTATGACGGGGGAGTGGTTGAATGGGTGTGCATAAATTAGCCACTGTGACGGCATACACAGTTTGAGTACTCACTGCGTGCGATGAGACTTGCAATTTCTGAGGTCAGAGCTACTTTAATTCTGCGTGAGGGACCGATGTTACTTGATTTTACTGATGTATACACAGGTATTATGGTTGTGAGAAAGAGGTAGTGGGCATCTCTATGCTGACTGAGCGGTTGCAAACATTAGCATATTTTCACATCAGAACTGTGTGTGTAAGCCAAAGCAATCCATGCGAAACCAGGCCCACTGTTCATTAATGCAGCTTCAACTGACTTACATCATATAGTTTATTAACATTGATTATCATAATTTTATTATTATTATTATTATTATTATTATTATTATTATTATTATTATTATTATTATTATTATAATGTTATATTTTTCCAATTGTCACTTGCTAATGATTTTTTATTGCCACTAATTTCTAACAGAAAAATATGTATGTTACAAGATATAACATTGCCTACTGTATGTATAATTTCAAAAGTTTTTATAGAGGGCTGCTTTTATCTACAAACCACCTTGAAATAGAAGGTCAGATATCATCAGATTCATTACAAGAATAGAAAAAATACTTTTGTCCATGTCAAACATATTATCGGTTCTCTTCTCTTTAACAAAATAAGGATGTTCAATAAAGTGATAAGATACAATACAGTAGAACTAAAATGAAGGAATTATTTAAAGTAAAGACATAAGGAATGATAGTCACCCTAAACACACATTTAGTCTTAAACACAGAATATCAATGCATGCTACTGAAAAATATAGCTTAAGGACAATGACAATATATTGTAATTTCTGTTTTAATTCAGATGTTTAATAGTACAAGCATATGATCCTCATATCTAGGTATGTGCAACCTATGTTGGCAATGCTTTGCAGCATTCTAGTTTAAGATATATAAACATAATAATGTCACTAAAAATAATTATATTGATAGATGAACCTTATCTGCAGGACATGAAAAGTGACTAGCCAGTCAGCAAAATAGATAATAGCATGTGCTCGGAGTGATTATATTTATTTTCCACCATGTACAGTATATTATAATAAAAAGTAGATGAACAAAGTTCTTTATTTGCTATGGTAGATTTTTAATATAGCAAAAACTAAATTGCAAGTATGCTTCTGCATTTCCACCACTATTGGTACTGGGACTAAAAAGGGCAAATACACACTCCACTAATGAAAGAGTACTAGCGACCTACCCCAGCTTTACATGGGAGCAATTTTGACTTTATGGTGATAGTCTTATAAGATTGCCTTGTATATGACATTTGTTGTTTTTCCTCCCGACATCAAAACAAAAAGATTTAGGCCCTCATTCAGAGCCGTATGCTCTGAGCAGAGCGCACGCTCTGAATGAGGGCCGTCCTCCATAACTATGGAGCTTCCTCCTGGATGCTCGTATAGCTGTGGGTCACCACCCACAGCCTATATGAGCGTGCAGTTTGATGGCCGCGATGGTCGTGACCATCGCGACCATCGAAACTGCGAGCCGGAGCCTGCGGTTGAGGTTTTCAACCGCAAGGACCGGAGTGATTTTGGCTCTATCAGAGCCAAAATCACTCCCACTGACATCACTAGTGATGTCAGTGGGCCGGCTTCTGACGGGAGGCGTTCCCTTGGGAACGCCCCCGTCAGGGAGGCACGCCCCCGGCATGCCCACCAAAGGGGGCGTGCTGTCAATCAACATCGACAGCATGCCCCCTTTGATCAGACACAACGAGCGAAGGAAAATCCTTCGCTCGTTGCGTCTGGCGCATGCGCACGACGGAGCTCCCTCCGTCGTGCGCATGCTCAGTGTAGACCATCGACCCACTTGCGAGCGGGCAGCCGCTCGCGAGAGGGTCTGAATCAGGCCCCTAGTTTTGAAGTGACACGTAAAGGATAATGTAAAGTTGTCCATGAGTACAACGGTCTCCTCTTAGGTCAACTCCAGCTACGTTAAGTCTCTGTACCTGTGCATTATTTGTGGAGAAGGTATAGTCCTGAGGAGATGCCAAAATCTAAGTAGAGGAGTTGCGATGCTGTGTGTTAGATTAAGCACAGTAAAGATCAGGGATGTGGCATTCTGCATTGTGTGAGTTGTGGTTTCCTGACTTTCACTTCGTGCCTCATCAAATGGGGGATTTATTGGGTGTACACTACAATTTCCAGTAAGTGCTTCCAGGAGCCAGGCTCAGGACCTGTTAATGTTGGTGAGTGAGGAAATTCATTGGGATACAGTCACTTCTGACCACCTGCAATTGATACCATTGGGGCTATGATTGTGACCCATTGGCCTCCCTGCTTATAATCCAGCACTGGAATACATGTCATTGGTGTGTAGATGCCATAACAAACATAGTTGAGGTGAGAATACGCAGAGGTCTGTATGATTTCACACTGATCTTTTTTTAACTTTGTATACTGCTTGTGAAAGTGCATGCTAATAATGATAATAGCTATTTGAACAAGCTTATATATATATGAGGAGTGGCCATATAGATGGGAACAATTTGGCATATGGGTGAATATTTGCATTTAATTATGGGCACGCAGTGAAAGTGTGGTTGTGGCCAACTTGAGTGCAACTCTGTATCACCCCTCAGTGTTTGTATAATGTAACAGCATGATATCCTCAAATACTCTAAAAACTTCTTCACCATGAAAACAGTATTGCCTTTAAAAGTTGATCAAATCCACAAAAATCCACCTATAACATGAAGAAAGTGAGGAAAAAAGATTCATCGTGGATCAATGTAAACATATCAAAAATAATGAATAATTAAAAATTTGCTCATGTTATAATATGTTTTATGAAACAAAAGTATTTTTATGGATGGAGAAGAAAAAACAGAAAAATTCTAAATGAACAGCACTAATTGGTTAATAAAACTGTAAAATTATTAGAATCATTGTTAAATTGTATACATTTGTATTATATAAGTGAGCAGAGAGTGAAGTAATATGTGTTGCCGGGTAGAGTAGTGAGAACTATTGTGTCATTCCTTCAGCCTCAAGGAGAGATGATCACCGTGCTCACCATTGGACCCATTAAGGAGAGCAGCAAGAATATAGTGATGCTGGGTCACAGTAATTCCATTTAGATTAAGTTATTCTTTAGGGCAGGGATGGGGAACCTCAGGCCCGCGGGCCTATAAGGCCTCTGGCATCATTTGGCATGGCCCTCTGAGATTTTTTCTGCTAGCTTCATCTGGATAGCAGGGTGCCTATAATGGCACCCTGCAGCCAGAATCTATGCAGCAGTTCCATCTGGAGCATCCATAAGGTGCTTCAGACATTCACACCGCTGCCCTTACAGCTCCCCGGAGCATCCTCAGGATGCTCTGTGCATTGCCGTAATCACTGGTAATTGTGGTCCACCCCCATGTGACATCACATGGAGGGGGTGTGGCCTTCACAGGGCCCGCAAATAATGTAATATATATTAAAATGGCCCTCGGACGAAAAAATGTTCCCCATCCCTGCTTAAGGGAGACATTGGTATTGCCCATAATTGTAATATTCTTTTTAAGTGTACAATGACTTTTATATGGATTTTTATGCTAATTCTACATTACAAATAGGTTCCATGGTCATTTACTTTTATTGATTGCAGTGGTGTTGATAAATCTACATAACACTGTAAAAAAAGGGTTAGTGCTGAATACATAGGTCCAACTAAAGTAGTTCTTATTCCAAGCAATGTCAGCTCCACCTCTGCTCAGAGTTACAAACAATTCAATATGGGAGAGAGACAAACATAGAGAAGTGGCAATAGAGCAAATGTTTCCCATTTATTAAAGAGCAATACAAACTTACAGAAGGAATATAATGTGAATGGCAGGTGAGCACTAGGCTGCTAATGTTAAGTTACAGTATTGTTGGTGTGCAGCACCTTAGCGCTAATTAACTATTTCATTTCTACTGGCCTTGTACTAATAGAGAATCTCTTGATCTGTTGCCTGCATCTCTATTTCTTTTCAGCACTCTCCTATACTCCATAATGCCTAGTATTAGCTAACCCTCAAGAGTTGAATGCAGGGGAAAGTAGGAGTGGTTGGAGTAGATGTTCCAGTTATATCAGCACTTTGTCTAATAATTCAAAAACTGACTTTTGGCCCCACCCCCTCATGACATAATGCTGTGAATTGCACATCTATAAAGAGAAGGAGGCCACACAATAATGCAATTCTTCCATTGGACCTGTGATTCCCAGCATTAAGATCCCCATCCTGACTATTCCACTAGAAAGTGGTTAGGATGCAGTAGGATCACCAACTAGTAGGTAGATATGACTGAGAGAATATGAATGTGAACTGCACTAATCCAGAAGTGGGGTGGGGGGAGATGAGGGAGGGTGGGTGTGTGAATGTGTGAGTGTATGATAGTGGGGGGATAGTGGTGGGAGGGAAGGGGATACGGAGGGCTGCACCTAAAATCAGGAGTACCAGGTCCTGTGCATCAAGATAAATAGCTATAGGGTCAGCTGCGCTCTTCCTTTACATGTGGGATATGGTGTTTAAATATATATTTGTTGTGTTGAGTGAAAATAAGGACAAGACACTTGGTATAAGGGGGCCAAGCCGTTTATTAAGTAGACACAGTGCTGCTCCAGTGTGGTCTTTGAGGAAGGGGGGGTTATGAGGGTGGTGGTGTAGAATCATGTAAGGGTGTGGGTGGGGGGGGAGGATAATGTAGGTTGACTAGTTCTGGTGGGGAGAATTGGTAGACCCTTTCAGGGGGCTCCATACTGTGTGGTTCCTGACCAGCATGTCCTCCCTACTGGAACTTTGGTTTACAGTCTTTTGAGCTGTCAGTATTGGTGTGGTGTATTTATGGGGTGGTAGTTTGAGAGGCAGTTCTGGGAATGCGGCATCCCACACAAGGTTAGTGTCAAACCTTACCTACCGGTAGGTTTTGCTTGGAGGTCTGTTGTTGTTGCAGGTATTGTTTGCTGTGAAGATGGGCGCCTTGATGTAGGTGGGAGGAGCAAGCTTACCTCTCTCCTGGTGCCATCTGGATGTGGCAGTGGGTGAGAAGGTTTGGAAGTACCTGCCGACCTGGGCTCGAATGGTGCCATCAGCTAATGGTGCTGTCGGCTGGCCCACCTACCCTCCCCATACGCACACCACAATTGCAACCCACCACCACCACCACTCCCTACCCATCCAGAGACCTTTGAGAAACAACTCACATCCCCCTTACATGAAGACACGACCCCTCCCGTGCAGCCCTTATGACACACACAGCACATTACCATTTGACTCGCACACCAGCACACACACACACATATGAACCCCCACGTTGCACACATCCACCCACACCAGGTAACCAACACACCATGCAGCACACACACCTCACCGCCCCGAGACTACCTGAGACAATCAAGATCTCAACCACCCATGAACCCCAATTATCGTCCCAGTACACACACTACCTGGCTTGACAGCAAAACCATCTGGCCATAACAACCCTGTTTCCCAGCTTCTTACTCCATCACGCACACATGCACACCTCAACGGACCTCCATTCTAAGCCATCACGCACACCAGGACTCCCCAAAGTATCCCTGTCATGTACCTACACCGCCTTGGCACATGCACCATCTTCAAAACTACTCATTCACCTACCCTGGTTTGTTTACATTGCATCTAAAACTCCCCCATTGGCCATCCCCACACGCTCCTCCCCTCGTCTCACACACACACCCCCAGCTCGCCATCACAGTCCTACAGGCTTTGTCCCATTGGTTTATATGCTGACACATGATTGGAATTAAGATCCAGTCACACAGTATTTAACCCACACATCCATTACACCTTGGTAACCTCCTTGAAGAAGGCATCTTTAGCCGAAACGCATTGGAGACAGCCCACACTTCCATTACCCCACTGGAACGAATGTGCACCAGAATCCAGAACCGGTGCCATGCCAGACCCCTGCCCCCCCAATCCAGTGGCAAGGAAGGCACCGCACAGCATGGTCAGTCATTGCACACAAACAACACACCCTCCGTAAGCTGTCCAGCATTGTGCCCCAGCCCCAGAGGCTGCGGACACCAGCATCCACTTGCATATGGTAGCAACTGCCTCACACCAGGTGGTGAGTCACCTCTCTCCATCCAGCAGCAACTGCCTCGCAACAGGCGGTGAGTCACCTCACCCCCATTGCCACCCAGGGAAGGGCTCCTGCCACCACAGGCCAGCCAACAGCACCATTAGCTGACGACACCATCCAGGCCCAGGCTGGCAGGTACTTCCAAACCTTCTCACCCAAAGCTGCATCCCAATGGCACCAGCAGAGAAGTAAGCTTGCTCCTCCCACCTCCACAGCTAAGAATACCTGCAAGAATACCAGGCACCCATCTTCACAGCAAAGAATACCAGCAACAACAACAGACCACCAAGCAAAACCTACCGGTAGGTAAGGGTTGACACTGACCTTGCATGGGACACCACATTCCCAGAACTGCCTCTCAAACCACCACCCCATAAAGACACCTGCCTATACTGAAAGCTCACAGGACTGTAGACCAAAGGTCCAGCAGGGAGGATGTGCTGGTCAGGAACCACATGGCAAGGAGCCCCCCACCAGAGCAAGTCAACCTACATTAACCCCCCATGCCCACCCCCTTACACGATTCTACACCACCTTCATAACCCCACCCACCTCCCAGACAATGCCGGAGAAGCACTGTGTCTACTAAATAAATGGCTTGGCCCCCTTATACGAAGTGTCTTGTCCTTATTTTCACTTAACACAACACACATATTTAAACACCATATCCCACACGTAATGGAAGAGTACACCTGACCCTATACCTATTTAGGTAGATATGCTTATTTACATATATGTGACAGTTAAAGTTCACAATTTGACATTGTGCTACTACCTTCAAAAAGGTGAAAATATTGCATGAAGAATCTGTATTGCATGATTGAAAAGGGATGCAGATCCTGCCTGAAATGAGTCATTAGCATCTATGCTGCCACATCGTCCCTATACAGTACATCCACTGAGATGACTGAGAGCATTCTTCACACTAATAGCAGACATCTATCCTTGGTAAAAAAATAAATAAAAAAGAACCATCTGAAAGCAGCAATATCTCTGCATACAGTTTGCCACCTTTTAGTAGCCTGCAATACCATCTCTATGGCTATGGCATGCCCACATCACACTTATGCTGCATGCAAAGGCCTGACAACCCCGCAGGAGCACACAACAATGGCTGACATAGTGGGTCCAAATATGATGCTTTGAGCAATTTGTTATTCCGATCCATCGGAATCAGGCAAATCATTCAAAATAGAAATGATTTGCTTTGACATCCCACTCCGTACACCACACACCTTCACCATTACCATCACCAAACACCTTCATATACTCACATACTGTAGCTGACTTTAGTGAATGGGTTACAAATAAAACAGATGTACTATACACCCAACTCTACATATGCCTCATATTGTGTGATTCCCATGAAATGTATAATTTTATTTTAAAAAATTATTTAAATGTATATATAACTTAAAACCGCTATTTTATGTTCCCTGCTTGTACTTTTCATTTTCTTCCCGTGGATCATTTTACACTACTTTTTCTACAGCTGACCCCAGAATATTTTCCAGACTTAGGGAGTGATTCAGATTTGCATGTAAGGTGGCCACAATTGAGGGTGGTTTATGCATTTGGAAATAATGCTGATCTCCACATGCATGCAGAATTTAATCTATGAGACCCACACCATCCAGATCCATCATCTAGTAAAAGCGGTAGTCACTCTTTTGAAGTAGTCATTCTTTTGAAGTGAGACAGATCTTTGTATATGCTAACCTTCAATTCAATCAACACTCCCACGACACAAATACAGAATACTTATTTTAGGTGTGAATGCACCATTGCCAGGGCCATAAGGAGGCCAGTGCCACCGCACAGGGCGGAATTGTTCACCGACCACCAAAAGCTGCCCTGTTCCTGCAGTGTCTATGTAGTGACCTGTACAGCAGCTCACAGTGCAGGAGTTGCCTGTCAATGGAGAACCCATCCTCCATCCTTCCCTGATGGCAATGATATGTGCTCAGGGGAAAGGGGGTGGTGGTGGCAGTGCTGCATAGGGCGCATTGCCGCCCTGATACAGCGATGCTCATTGCCAATGATCCCATTCCATTGCTATACATTAATTTGCTTTTGCATGTGTATTCCTATTAGTGTTCTGTATAAAATCAAAGTGCATGATATAGCAAAGCAAAAGTTACAAAATGTACATTTACATGCGGTACATAGAACTGAACTTTTTTGTTTTGGGTGTTTAATAATAATAATAATAATAATAATAATAATAATTATTATTATTATTATTATTATTATCATCAAGTTTATTATTATCAGCGTTTATTTTACTGCACTGTCTATTGGTACCCTGTACTGTATGTTCTTCCCAATCTCTTGAAAATCCCAAAATTGTCTTTGACAGACATACAACTAGTTTATTAAGGTTAACTTTAAGCCAAATTAAAATAAAATGGAAATATTATGGTTATGGTTCTTTATATTAATAACTGAACTCAGTCTAATGCTCTAAAAGGACATTTGAAAAGGACACTAATGCTAGGCACAGAGTCAATTTACATTATTATGGCTAAGCATGTTCTAATATTGGAAACCTAACATTGATGAGTAAGTCTTTTCAGTACAAGGACACATCTTAAATACCTGGAATAGCAGATGCTGAGCTGTCATTAAAATGAAACCTAATAAAATAATCAGTGCATATGCATTGTACTGTATTTTATTTGTATGGCAAATGTGTATATTTGACATGTATTATGTTTATTAATAGAGCATTGCTTTATGCTTATATAATGATTTAACTATTCTAGCACTGTATTGAGGAAAAGATTTATAGATTGGCTTCATTGGACAAGGCCTAGGAAAGCATCATTGTATGGGCATTTGACTTCATTTTTTAACATAACATTTACGTATTTGTTATGCCCACATAGATCGTTCAATGATACTTTTAGATTATCAGTAAAATATTGTGATTGTATTTATTTTATTTGTAAAATCCGAAAAGGAGGGTATCAACAACTGGATGCCAACGATGCATACAATATTGGATTTAAGTCTGGCCATACACCTAGCCGATTTCGGGCCGATTCCCCGATTTTCGATGCACTGTACGATGGATCGTGTGGAAATTGTGTGGTTTTTTTAGGTAAGATATGATGTGATGCACGTTCCTGCAGCCATCAAAAATTATCGAGTGATCAGTTGTGCAGTCCATCTTCTCCGTTGTGTTCGTATGCTGATCATGCCATTTTTGCAGCATGCGATGCATCGTGTGTCCGAGCAGCATAACCATTCATTGGTTGAGAGGCGGAGGGCTCACCTCTCTCAGCCAATGAACGCTTAGCAGTGGAGTTTCCATGGTGAAATCCCGACGCTAAGCTCTCATACGGGAAGTACCATTCTATAGAATGGTACTTCAGTTCGCGGATCGGGATTTTAGTTGTTTTTTTGCCAAGTCCGTGGGATGCCTACTTTGGAACGATATCATATGATGTTACACATACTGTACAACCTTTCATTAAGCCACTACTCTATCTGCAGCATTTTTTTCTGAGAGACTAATGAGACCACGAAAAGGTTTACAGTATGCTCAAGGACAAAATGGAAGGATTATATCCAATTTGCTCAGACATATCTATGACAGTTTGGGTCTGAAATCCCGGTGTCCTAATAACCGCCGGGATGAAATGCCGATGCCAGAAGCCCACCAGAGGAGAATCCCAATGGAGCATGTAAGTCCCCTCACCCTACCCTTCATTCCCCCTAACCTTAACCATCCTTTAAAGGTGCCTAACCATAAAAACTCCAGGGGTGGTGCCTAACCCTAAGTCCCCCCGGGGGTGCCTAACCCAAACCTCCCCATAGTGGCTACTAACCCCCCCTTTCCCTAGCCTAACCCTTCCCGTGGGGGTACCTAACCCTAAATTCCCCCAGGAGTGCCTAAACCTAATCCCCCATGGCTAGGTGCTGAGGCATTCTGGCATTGGATTAAGATAAGCATCAGTATTTCTACGCCCTTCTTAAGTCCCTTGTCGGGCTTTAGCTGTCAGGATATAGACCAGTGACATTTAGTCTGCTGGTCTGTAAACCACATCCCTTCTGTGACACATCTGTGGCTAAAACAAGAAGATTGTACAGTAGTTCTTGGGCTGAGTGGACAGATCTTCCACATGTTAAAACATTTGCATCAATAAGATTCAGATAGTTTTAATCAGATGGATTTTACTCAGAGGCAGAGATAATGTAAAGTCTTCCTTAATTATCTGCCAGTAAATAAACTCTATGGGGCATTTCTTTGGTTTTCCTGTGACTGTATTATCAATCAGTCCCAACTACAATATATCTTTATTAAAAATTGGTAGTTATCAGCAGTTCTTTTGGGTACATGTATGTGGTGGTTTATGCCAAACACTTTGTAAACTTGGTAAAATTACCAGCTTAATCACTACATCTGTAAGTACATGTACAAAGCCGTAAATAGACTTTTTGGTGCCCTGTGCCAGAAAGAGCATTGGCACCCCCCTAATTTTTCAAAGGGACATAATGCACTCAAAAAAGGGCCATGGCTTCATGTGGAAGGGCCAGGGAAGAGATTGGAGAGGCCAGGAGATGCTGGGGATGAAATAAGTGGAAGCTACAAGCAAGAATGATAGTAAACAGAAATTTCACAGGCCCAAACAGTGCCCCCTGACCTGTAATGCCCTGTGCAATGGCACCAGCCACACTACCCTAGCTACGGCCCTGTACATGTAGGTATCCTGTAAGCAGTGGTACCTGGATGTTGGAGAATAGCATGAAAATAAATCATTAATAGAAGTTGGGAAATTTGGTACTGAGGATTGAACCTGTCTAAAGTGAATTAAATCGCAAGGCTTGTTGCTGGCTTTTGTCATTACACTGGGTTAAAAGATAGGGGGTATACTGCGCACTGAGCTATGGGCTGGTTGTGCGGGGGGGCAGCATTAGCAGTGGAGGGGTATCAGGCCTCCTATTTGATATATACTAAACAAATTGGATTAACGTGCTCTATGTGAGGGCTCTAACCTGCACTGATGTAGAGATATCGTAGGTAAAAATGCATATATCAAAGAATTGATTATGTAAATCTGATAAAGAGGAAATGTTCTGAAATGTTCAATAATTCTTTACTAGAAGAAAATCAAAATGGTTGGACAAAACACAGAACATTAAAAACACAGAACATGAAAATAGTTAAAAATATTAATAATGAATACAAGTGTAACGATGGGAGCAGGCTCTCCACATCAGGATATATGAGTTACTAAAAGAAAACAAATTGCAGCAATATGGTAAATGAACAGCTGGGAGTGGATATGAAAGTCAAAAGGCAAATGAAAATGATAACAGGTAACACTATATCAAGTGTTCTTCTGTATATGTAACCTTGATGTGCTTAAATTGTGCTAAGGCACTAGGGGTTAGTGCAGTCTATAGGCAATTCACAAATGTCAGTCAAAGCTCTCTAAAGGTGACAGGAGGTGGTTATGGTGTCGTTGTTAGCGGCGTCCCGCTGAAGAAAGTGTGCGGTTCCCGGGGATGGATTCTTCCCGGGGTAGGAGTACGGGGCTCCAGAGGGTGTAAGGCTGGTCTGTCCCCTGGCACGCGTCTGCCGTACCCAATCCACGTGGCAGCGTGGGTCCGAATGAACAGGCCGTGCGCTGCCGGCACTGAAGGGGTGGACTGCGCCTGCCTGGGAAGGAGGTATGATGGCAGTGGCTCGTGTGAGAAATATGCCGCAACCTCCTCCAACGGTGGGGCTTACCTCCTTGAGGCTCAACGGATCACGCTCTACCCCTTGCCAGCTGTGTTGATAGAGATCCTCTGTGGCTTGCGGTGTGTAGTTTCTGGATGGAGCTTGTGCCTGAGTTTGAATAGGCTGGGTAATGTGGCTGTTTTCTGCAATCACTCAATATGGGTCCTTAAGTTCTGGTAATTGTGGGTAGGGTGGGTGCAATTGGGTAATGCGTTCGACCCTCTGGGGGTCTTTTTCAAACCAGTGTAACATGGACATTTGTTGTATCTTGCAGTGATATAAGGCCAGGCAGGTCCCGCCTCTTGTTTGTTTAATAAAATGATTGGTCCAAACAAGGTTGGTGTCAGGTGATAGGATGAGTCTCCTGTCACTCCTAGTTAACCACCTGCTGTGTGCATGTAATTGTGGTAATTGATTAAATGCCAAATAAATCCATCTCACTGTGACAGCAATATAGTGGATTGATGCCATGTAAGAAAGAAAGGGAAAGAACGGAAATTTGACAGAATGTAGATCATATTCTAATCTTAGTAAACCTGTATGTTTAACTCATTTAAAAAACACCCTAAAAAATTGTGACACAAGGGACATACATTATAGAAAGGATATTTAGGATGGTACGATGGTATAGTCTAAGTTTATAATCCAGACTCAAGAGTATTAATTAGGATAATTACAAACATGACAGACTCCGGTATAATAAAGAAAGTTAAAGAATGCCAAAGCGGGGACTAGTGATGTATCTTATTCATAATATCATGAGTATATAAAATTGAATATGTATATTGAATAGGTATATATGGCGCAATTAATCTAATGGTGAACTAGTCACAGACAATGGATCTTAGCTCATTGTCTTGGTTAAATCCTTCCGGGTGGAGGGTTCCCATGTTTATCGTTATGCGCAGTTCCTCTTTATTGATTTGCTTAGTATAGACACCTCCTCTCCAGTTAGATTTTTACTGCTTTGAGGGCAATATACTCCAGAGTTGCAGGGTCTGAATCGTGGTGTATTCTGAAGTATATTGAAATGGGATGTTCCTCACATTGTTTCTTAATATTCCGCATGTTTTCATATACTCTTACGGTTCTTCCTATATATTGTTTCTTGCAGGGACATTGTAGTAAATAGATTACACCTTTACTGATACATGTAAGGTTGTCTCGTATTTTGTATATAGTTTTGTTTACTGTAGATTGTATTGATTTAGTGGGAGCAGTACTCCTTTTCTTTGTGGTGTTGCAGGTACCGCAGTAATAAAATCCCCCATTGGTTTGAGTCTGACTGTTAAGTTTCCAGATGTTTGTAAGGGTATTTTGTTGTGAACTTGTTGGTGGTAAATGGTTTCTAATTAGTTTAGTTCCAATATCTGGTGTCTTCCGAAATATTCCTTTCGGTTTGGGGGGCAGTAAAGTGCGCAAAATGTCATCCCCCAGAAGTATTGGCCAGTGCTTGTGCACTGTTCTTTTGATTTGTTGTGCTCGGTTGTTATATTGTGTCGCAAAAAAAAAAATTATTTATTGGCGTCTAAATTGGAAGTTTTGGTTTTATACTTCAAAAGAGGACTTCTGCTTGAGGTTTGTACTTTCTGAAATGCTAGTTGCACTTTGTGGGTTATATTTCTTTTCTATTAGTTGTGATTGGAGCATCTCACCCTGTATTTGATAGTCGCTTGATTTGGAACAATTGCGCCTAAGTCTTTTAAACTGACCTATGGGTATCCCATCTAACCCGCTTGGATGATGACTGCTTGTGGCTAGGATGAAACTATTAATGTCTACCTGTTTCCGGTATGTACTGGTCTGAATTTGGTTGTTCTCAATGAAGATGTTGAGATCCAAAAATTCTACATTAGTTTTACTGTAATTTGTCGTGAATTATAAATTATAATCATTATTGTTAATGTACTGCAAGAAGGTTTTCAGGGATTCCTCATCACCTTTCCATATAAAAATGATGTCGTCTATATAACAGGCACAGAGGATGAGGTTTGCGCCAAAGTCATGCTGGGACCAGATGTAATTTTCTTCCCAGAAGAGGTTCGCATAACTTGGTGCAAACCGTGCCAGTGGTCTGTAAATAAAACTGGTCCTCGAACCATAAATAATTGTGTGACAGGATGAAACTAATGCTTTTGAGGATGAAGTCAGATTGTGTAGTGGTCATCTTTGGGTCACGGTCCAAGTAATATTTGGTGCTGTTCAAACCTTGGTCATGTCTGATCACGGAATTCAAGGATGTTACATCACTTGTGCCAAGCCAGTAATCCTGGTCCCAACTAATATCTCTCAACTTGTTAAGTATGCTGGTGGTATCTTGAAGGTGGGACTTTTGGTCTTTTACATAAGGTTGTAAAAAGGTGTCTAGATATTGTAAGAGATTTGATGTAAGTGAATTAATCCCAGATACAATGGGGCGACCTGGTGGGTTGATGGGGTTCTTTTGCACCTATGGAAGGTGATAAAAAACTGGGATGATGGGATGTGTGGTATTTAAAAAGTTGTATTCTTTGGTGGTGAGGATGCCTTGCTGCAAGCCCTCTTGAAGTAATTTGTATAGTTCATGTTGATAATCCTTTGTAGGATCCTTGTTAAGTATTTGATATGTGGTACTGTCTTGTAATATTCTGAGCGATTCTCTGATATAGTTGTTTTTGTCCATGATTACTATTCCCCCTTCCTTGTCCGCTGGTTTTATGATTATATTTTTATTTGTTTTTAAATCTTCTAGAGCTGTTTGTTCTGCTCTGGTAATGTTGTTACACCCCCATTTAGGTGTGTTGTCTAGGAGTTGCACTATATCTTTCACCAGCATATTGGTGAATGTGGAAATATGATTACCTGTTGCCTGTACTGGGTAGAATCTTGACGGAGGTTTGTGTTCAGTATGTATAAAGCTTTCTTGACTCGGAAGGTGCTGAGGTAATGGTTGTTGTTGAAAAAATCGTTTAAGGGTAAGTTTCCTGGCAAACTTATGGATGTCTAGGTAAGTGTTAAATATATCCGGCTGTCTAGTTGAGGCGAATTTTAAACCCTTATCTAAAATGGAAATGTACTCTTTGGTCAATGTGAGGCTACTTAGATTAAAAATGCCCTTGCCTATGTTTCGTTCGCCCCCTGAGCAAGTCTTTTTGGCTCTCTCTCCTCCCCTACATCCTCTTCTAATTTTTGTTTTAGTTGCTTTAATGTGGGATTGATCAGTAGGTCTGTCTGTCCTAAAAAAACGGCCAACACATGGTGGTTGTAATTGGCTTGATGTTGTTGGTGTGGTCTGAATACTGTTATTTTGGTCTTGAGGTTCTGTGGTATCTTTCAGTATACTGGGGTTAGTGGTTTCGTGTACTGTTATGTTTAAAAGCTCTCTTGCTGTTTCCAGCCAACCTCTTTCTAATGTTTATCTTGCTAATTGTTGATTAGTCTGGTCTTCTATAAAGTAGAGTGAGAAGGAGTCTTCACTCACGTTGTTATCATCAGATATTGATGAAGTAGAGGATATGTCATAAGTTGTGCTGTTATGTCTGAGATTTTGACGTGTGTCCCTATTGTGTATCTGTGTTTGGTATTCTTGATACGTTAGGTTAAGTTTCTTGTATATTGGGGTGTCAGTGGTTTGTAGTAACCTCAGTTTGGACTTGTTACCTATGTTTTGATGTTCATTCTTGTTCCTATTCTTATATCCAATCCTTTCTTTGTAGAATTTATGTGTAGTTGTTGTAGTTTTGGATATCTTTTTGGAAGGTCCGTATTTGTCTCTAAGAATTTTTTTCTTCTTTATAGAAATTATTTTTTCTTGACCTTTGTTCAATTTATCTACGGTCAATTCTAGTAGTGTATGGAATTCTTGCTCTTGCTCATGTGGTGCTAACAGTGTATTGACTTGTTCGATGTCTTTGTTGAGGCTTGCTAGGTGCTCTGTGTGTGTCTCAATAAGTAATTGCAACAATCTTAATGAGCACTCTTTTGTTATATTGTACCATGCATCTGTAATTTTAGTATTGTTGATGTAGCTTGAGGGTGTTTTTTTAATCTTTAAACCTTTTGGTATCAGTAAATTGTTTTGGTACCAAACAAGGGTTTGTATATCCCACCACAGTTTTTTTTATATTTTGAACTATTTTCATGTTCTGTGTTTTTCATGTTCTGTGTTTTGTCCAACCATTTTGATTTACTTCTAGTAAAGAATTATTGAACATTTCAGAACATTTCCTCTTTATCACATTTACATAATCAATTCTTTGATATATGCATTTTACCTATGATATCTCTACATCAGTGCAGGCTAGAGCTCTCACATAAAGGGGTCTATAGAGCGCGATAATCCAATTTGCTTAGTTACACTGGGTTAGTCAATGAAGGTTTTAGGGGAGGGGTACAAAGTATATAAATTTGCTGCCCTGCTAGTCCCAGGGCTCTTTGTTTGATGGATCTTCTCTAAAGGAAGTGTCCATGACATACTGTACAGTAACAATTACTTGTAGTGTTATTGCTGGTCTTGCATCACTTTTGTTTTCCTGTCTCACTATTCTCCTCTGCTATTTTGTCTGATATTTTTCCTCTCTATATTCATTATTTATCTCTATTTTTTCTTTCCTTTTCTCTTGATTCCTCTCTCCCGTAGCAGCTTGTCCCCGTCCCACCGCTGTGCTCATCCCCATGGCAGCTTCTCGGAGCAATTCACCTCTTCCAGCATCCCCAGATTTCCTGAGGCCTCACTTGCTATCCCTGGGGTCCCACCATGATCAACCCTGGAGGATGAGCACCCAGCAGAAAGGCTCATGAGGGTGGCCTTTCGTTTCACATTGCACACTGCCTGGCACCAGGGCTGGCACTAGGAAACTATCTGGAATGGGCTCCAGAACCTGGATGGGAGCTGACCGCCCTGTGTGCAGTATTGGCAGCTGGAAAGGGTCTTGCTGCTAGGTTGAGCTGTCATCTTAGGTGTGGCACTGTTTGTTGCCTGGGTTAGAGGTTCCTGGCACTGTGGCCAGGCGGAATAATGTGAGGTGTTTGGGAACGATAACCTCCTGCATCCTGTGGCATCTGGGCATTGCCACTGAGGTAGCTTCAGCTCAACCTCTAAGCACCCTTCCCTGGATTCCCATTCTTTGGAGTCTGCTTTCCAAATTGTTAATGGCTCTTTAAGTGTGACACCCATGGATGAGTCTACATATAGTAGTTCAGGTTGGAGTAGAGTTTGCTTGTGAAAGCATGCTACTCCCACTCCTGCTGCAGTGGCTTCCCCTGTGACAGCAGGTGCTGTGCAGCCCCTTGACCCTGGTGTCTTTATGGCAGCTATGGCAGGTTTATTCCCTATCCTTTCTACTGCTGTAACTCCTCCTGCATTGACAGTCATGCAAATGGCCCCATTTGTGAAGCAGTTCATGCAGGCCCAGAGGTGGTATCTTTGCCCCAGCTATAGGTTGGTGATTGTCTTTGCATTTTAGGTGGGTGCCTTTTGGGTGAGATTTTGATGCAGATAAGTTTAGTTTGTCCTTCTCTACTTATTCTAACCTTTCAAAATGTGCTAAGCATCATTCTGCAAAGTACAACTGCTTCAATGCAGTTTAGTGCAGTGCTCCAGCAACCACTGTAGTGACCAGTGTTGTGCCAGGTAAAATTGGGATCATGCACTGTGAAAAAACTGCAGTGTATCGAGTTTTAGAACACCACAACATGATCCACTACTTGCACCTAATCCATTCTGTGTATCAGGGTGGTATAGATAGACATCTTATAATAAAGAATTTCATAATAAGCAGGATGAGGTTGCCAATATGTTGTTTTGGTGCAAGGATGTGGAGGTGTGGCTGCAGGACACTCAGACCAAACTATTTTCCCAATAGGGTGTGGATCAGGAGATCTCGTGGGCTTGTTCGTCCAGCAGATCAGACTGTTCTAAAGTCTACATTTTTTGCCTTTAATAATTCAATCTGTTTGCAGGGTCAGCGTTGTTGTTTTTTTTTCACATATGATTGTGCTGTGGAGAGACCCACCTCATTGCTAACTGAATTAGACTTGGCAGTGCCACCACAACCAGGAGAGCTCCTGCAGGTGAGGGAGGGGTCAAGTAAAGCTTCATCCCCGGTCCACCTAGATTAAATGGTTATCATTGTATGCATTTAGGAAAGAGGCTCCCTTTTTATTTAAAGATTTTTGATGTTGTTTTACATTGGTATGGTATCACTTGTCATCCTTAAGAATCTTAAATCTGCTAGGGAGTTATCTGATGTGTTGAGGGATTGCTAAGGAGGTGTTGTTTGGTCAGATGGCTGGGTCTTTTGCCTCACCGCCTGTGGCTAGTTTGGTACTGTTTCCATGGCATAGTACCTAAAAAGACACTGGGCAAATTTAGATTGATTCAAGATTTTTCAGTGGGCTTGTTGGTTAATGATGCAATTACCACAGAAGGTTCCTCTATGTGATATCAGTCCTTTTATGACACTTTGGAGCTGGTGCTTTCCACTTTCGTGGAGGCTGGGGTGATGGGTAAAATTTATGAGGAGTCCAATTTCCGTTTACTTATTTTACACTCTGAATCTTTCAGATTTATAGATTTATGCTTGGATTGAGGACATTAAATGGCAAATGTTTGCCCATGGGATGTTCCATCTCCTGCCCCATTTTTTAATAGATTGGCACTTTTCTTTATTGGTGTTTTGAGCAGTGCATGTGAGGTCATGGGATAACTCACTATCTCAGTGATTTCCTGTGTGTAGTTATGGCTCATTTAAGCTGATGTGCTTACTTGCTATTTTCTTTGCAGTCTCCTTTCAGATATTTTGGGGTCCCCATAGTTCATAAGAAAATGGAAGGCCATGCTACTTGGCTGTCCTATGTAAGTATAGAAATTGACAACTTGGACAGGTGTTGTCACTTGCCAGAGGACAAGGTGCTTCAGTTGATCATGGCTTTGAATCTTGTATGGCGGCGAAGAAGGTCACACTTCAGAAGATACAATACTTGTTGGGTTTGCTGAAAGCCAGGTTCTCTCAATGGGCAGGAGTTTCTGTAGAAAGTTAGAAAGGGCCACTTCAGGCATCACCAGACAACACCATTTTATTTGCCTCTCATCTGAATTGAGATGAAATTTCTTAGTTTGATTGTTGTTTCTTGAAGACTTCAATGGTGTGCTCCCCCTACCGGCCCTTAAATGTCAGTTACATCAGTATATGGTTCCAGCAGGGTCCTTGTATTTAATTTTTTACATGCATGGATCCTGGTTTGTGGCATCTTGGCTTTCACATTGGGTCGATAGGGGATTTGTTCGGGATCTGCTTCTCTTAGGGGTAGATTTTCTAGCTATTACCTTCTAGAAGGTGCTAGATAAATGTTAATTAGAATCTGATTGGTTGCTATGGGCAACATCTCTACTTCTAAAAACCTGCACTTTAGTAAATATACCCCTTAGAGTTGTTTCTCAGTGTTGTGTACTGGAGATTTGAGGCATTTGATTGGGAAATTGCAGCATAATGCTTTGCTGTGACAGACTACCACAGGGCTTTTTGGGTATGGGAGTTGAAGGGGCCCTCAAAGAGGGCTGTGGCAATGCTAATGCATGATGATGTCTTGCATGGTAACCATTCAGTCCTGTGTAAGGTATGGCACTCAAATGGACCTGTTGAACAGAGGAAGGTGGATGTCCCTGTCTGCTTCCATGGATGTTTAGATTTGTCTGGTGGTGCTACCTGTGTTTATGTGAACTATCAGCTGGTGGGAGCTGGGTCTTTGAAATATCTACAGTCGCACAAGAATCATTATTTCTCAATTGGAGAGAACAATAGAACCCTCATATCATTTATATCGAAAAATTCTAACAGTTTTTGGATGGATTTCATATATACAGGGAAAGAGATACAGAAATGAAATGTCATGCATGGTGCACTATTAAAACTTAACTTTTATTCTTATTACAGGTTAACTTTTATTCTTGTTACAGGTTAATACCTGGGTCTTGGCTCCTACTTTCTGTTGGGTCCTCTTTATTTAAATTCCAGTTTGCCTTGGTTCTAAAGTGATGCATCTTTTGCATTGGCCTCTTGCCAGTGGATTTCAGCACACACTCGATTTGTATAGGTGTGGCTATTTCTGTGGCTGGAGCAGGTTTTTGTATTATTTTTCTATGTATGTGTTTTCTGTTCCTTTACGTGCATTTCCTACATGGAGCACCCTGTCTGTCCAATTAGATGGACACTAGATGGACAAAATTGGCTGCAAAGACCCTCAGGAGGAATTTTGGTTTATGTTTAATTTATAGTTATATAGTTGTTTGTGGTGCACTCACCTTTGTGACTTTGTTGAGAACTGTACCCATCCTGTGGGAGTTGTTGCTGGCCCTGTAAGGGTGGTAGTCAAGTTTAAATACCCATTACTCTTGTTGTTTTCAGTACTCAGATGGGCTACCTTTTCAGTTTATGTTTTGTTAGTTTTTGGTTGAGCAAGGTAGGAGTTTGCTGTGTTATACTTGTCTTTTCTTCACCACCATACAGTTTCTTTAATACACTGTATAGAATTCATTAACAATAAATTAAAATAAATAAATAAATGCTGGCCTTTATTTTAATTCAACTCACTGTGTCAGAGCATTTATTTTTAGTATAAGTTATTGTAATCGTTATAATGTCTGTTAGTACTGTATGATTTATCTAGAAGTCATTCTCCAGCTTTTTGGGAGCTTAATTAAGCATCAAAGTTAGACTTAAGAAGCCTGAATCTTCAAATAATAAAAAGATCATATTGTTTTGAGTATTAATAATATTGAAACAGTGAGTGAACTTGCAAGATTTTATAGATTCATGTAAGGATTACATGTGAGGGAGAAATACACAGACAGGTCTGTTCCAAATGTAAAAGGTGGAATAAGAGGAGCTGTCTGTTATAAATAAAACACTACATTTACATAAATACAGTATGACAAGTGGCAGTTCCAGAGGTGGGGCTGCAGCACAGTCCAAAATCCAAATAGTGGAGCCACACCACCTGACAGTGACTCCTGACTGGCGATGTTTGGCAGTGTTTGGGGTGACAGTTGGTGTGGCTCTCCTATTTGAATTTTGGACTGTGCTGCAGCCCCACCTCTGGGTCCACCACTCAGTATAACATTAAAATACAGTAAACAAAAAATGTATTAAAGTTTCTCTAGAGGTTCTCTGATGAAACTGTAGCCACAGTAATATAAGCATTCGATATATTCAGATTAAGGGCCTGATTCAGAGCTGGGAATAGAGAGAGATGTCTCTCTCAACTGATCATCTTGGTGAAACCATGCTGAACTGCAGATGGGGCAGATTTAAAAGGTGCAGAAAGATTTAGATTTGGGAGAGATGTGTCCAAACTGACATCTAAAGTGCAGTGTAATAATAAAGCTGTGCAGTATTTGTGGGCTACATGCAAAAGCAGCCAGTATTTACACTACATGCAAAAAAATTATGTATTTACACCCCTTGCATTGCAACATGGTTTGCCCAGGTACCTAGTTAAGTGCTGTCTCTCTCTATTCCCAACTCTGAATCAGGCCCTAAGTCCTCATTAGCTTATAAAAACAATTGATAGAATTTACTGAAGATTGGTAAATCTCTTTGCCCGTTGTTAAGAAGGTTAGTTGTAATGAGGGGATTTCAATTAGTAAGCATTAAGCTTCACCAAATATTTATCAGTCCAGTATAGAACAGGCTATCTCCTGGTACTGGTGAATCTGTCCACCCCTATTACTGTAGCATACCGCTATAGCAGTGTCAGGGAGTCTGGTACTTACAGAGTATTCCTGTCCTGAAACACAGATTAAGTTAAACTGATCATGCAATCCAGAATGTATCAGCTGAGGGAAGCGTTATAGCCCAATATCCTATCCTGACACGTTTACCAACCTCTTACTAGGGTTGCTTAGGTCTGAACCACAGTGCAGATATTACGCCAAAGCAAATCAATGCACAGCAAAGTAGGAGATAGGAGGTTCAGGTTCATCTTACAGCACTGTCTGACACACTTTTCTCCAGAAATTACAATTTTGCATTGACCCTGCTAGGATTTAAAAAAAAAAGCATACTGTAAGTTTATCAAGTGTGAAATGGGAAACTGTACTGTATGTTTAAAATTGTATTGAAATCTTTATTAAGATCCTCTTTTGAAAATTAAGTCTAAGGATTCAAATCAAAGAAGTGTGTCAAAAGTAAAAAAGAATAACTTAATGTTTGAAAAAGCGAAACGCAGATCACTATACAGCCTATCTTACACCACCGCTACATTATATCAATCTGCGTAACTCCTAAGTTATTAATTACAGTGCAGTTTCTGTAGTTGGTGGGAAGTGTTCAGTGATTAATGCAGACAGGTCTATTTAACAGATGTTTCCTTGTTTACAGGAATCGTAGGATGAGAGCAGCAGTGGTCAATGAATAGCTGTAAGAGGATTTGTGATCATTTAGTATTTTATTAAGAACTGTGAATGGAGATAGCAACATATTGGTTATTTAACCATAAAACAATTGCAAGTATTACTAAGAAAAATCACTAGCAACACTTATGGTGACACAACCTTTTTTTTGTGTGATGTAATTACCATTTAATTGCGAACATTTAAAGGTAGTATCCTGATTACCTTCCAGTCATTCTAAGAATATTCACACACTCCTGGGCAGATACAATGGGGTATATGTCATAGGGTGCGAGTTACGTAAACCAGCTCAATCTCTGCGTTTCAGGCTGTGGAATTAATGTGGAAATAGTTTAAAAGGCAAAATGTTTGGTCACTAATTCTACCTCTAAATCCAGTTTGTGATGTTGAGTCATAACTCCAGAAACAGGGGTGTTGCAATGTGAATTGTATTATGTCCGCAGTGCAGATTCATCAACACAGAAAATCAGAAACACAGCACAGTAGGGATTAGTAAGGCAGAGTACAGCATAGCAGAAGTTAGTATGGTCAAGTTCAGATGAACAGTGATTGGATTTAGTTAGCACACTCTTTACTTAATGGCTAACAACTTAGCATTGGATCTGCTGTAACCTACTGTATAAAAAGCATAAACCTTTCCACTGTACAGAAGGTGTTGTGCTACTGTAGCATGTGTACAGTAGCAGATCTTTACCCTGCCATAATCTAACTGAAGGTTAACCCCTGTCTATTACTATAGCCAGATATTGTGTAGAGTGGCCAGATATTGTGTAGAGTGCATGTAGTGTCCCATGAGGGAAAGGGCATTAGCATAACAATAGAACCACCAAATTCTAAATCACGTTTGACACCAGCATATATTTATGGTAGTCCATTGTGTCTCTATAAGCACCTTCTACAACTGCTGAGACAAATTGGTGATATGTTCTGCACCATTAACTGAAATATGCAAAATTGCAAGTACTGTATATTGTGAAAAATTGTGTCTATACAAATAGATAACTGTAAACTCCTTGAAGCTATGCAATCTGTGTCTGTAGCAATAAATTATAAAGACATGTTGTATTAGTACTATAGCTACATTTGATAAAAACAGAAACTTTAAAATATTTTCAAAACTGTTATTATTACTCTTTTTATTATATTTGGAAAATGTAAAGATGGATTGCTCATTAGTTAGATGAAAATCAACTTCAGGAGCTGGGTTAATGGGATTAAAGCGCCTGCATAGGTTGTGCCATGTGTTCCTTTGCAGGCACATTAATCACACATTAGAAATGGAGGTGCCCAGAGGGCTACTGCATTCAATATCTTCACCCAAAATTACCATTCATTAAGATAAACTGCGTTAAACTATAAAATAGAAAGAAAGTTAATTAGCTTTATTCAGTTTAAGTCTAATGATTTATTTCTGCATCCATAACTGGGTGTTAAGAGAATGTCTGCCACTTAAAACATATTAATTTTATGAGCTATTTAATGAGTTATTCCACGTTTTAAGCCTGATTCCGATGCATTTGTGAAAACGGCCGAAACTCCCATTTACAAATGAATGCCATGTGTCTTAAGTGCAAAAAAACGTTTGTGTGTGGAAAGTCATCCTTGGACCCGTGGGGGGCCAGAGATGAGGATGCAGCAAGTGTCTGGTGATGGGACCACCCGGTCCCTCCCAGCTGTGAAAGTGTGGTTGTGGCGAGAGTCCGACGCTGGGACCGCTTTTTGGCTCCCAACACCAGCAACTTCATATATTAGATGCTGCTGGGTGGGAGACCTCAGTATGTCTGCATTGACTGAAGAGGACAGACACCTGGAAGAGCTCCAGCAGCTGCGGAAGAGACCAGAAGATGGTGGGTGCGGCCTTTGAAGATCAAAAGATGGCAGCAAGCATTGAAGATGGCGGCAGACAGAAGACCAACACCTGAGGATTGGAGAGGAATGCAGTGGTAGGATGCAAAAGAGCTTAATGAAGCACCCCACTGCAGCCTTTCCAGCGGTACTGTAGGTGGGTCTGGAACACCACCAACAACTTGTAATTCCCCATAGACCACCAGGGTAGTCGGGCATTAGGCCCGTGGCCCAGTCAGGCACTAGGCCTGTGGGGAAATAGGACACTAGGCCCTGGCTCCCTAGAGGGCACTCGGCCCCGTAGACTGAGAATGCTCCAGTTAGGTGTGGATGACCTTGGTGCTAGGCCCAGGTCACCAAGTGGGTCATCATAAGGCAGGCATTAGGCCCATGGCCATCCATCAGGCCTCAGGCCTGTGGGCAGAGAGGTGGGCAAAAGGCCCAATTGACATTAATGACCGAGTTTGTTAGTGAGCTGGGAACTAGACCAAGTTCACTTAAGGCCCAAGTGGGCAGGCACTAGGCCTGAGCCCATTGTGGGTGGCTTTGAGCATTAGGCCCAGACCACTATTGTAATAAGTAGACAGGAGCCTAAGCCCCATTACATAAAGGGACTCTGGGCATTAGCCCAGAGGCCTGAGCCCACATTAAGATGAAGTGACACTGCGAATTAGGTTCAGGTCAATTGCCGACTGCAGGCAGGCCAAGGCCTGAGCCGCTGTAAGGTGACCATGGGTATTAGGCTCATGTTACCATTTGTAAACACTAGGTGGCACAAGGCCAAGTTGAATGAATAGTACCTTTCTGGTGAGCCTGGATAACAGGCTTGGTTAAACACAGAAGTACATGGGGATCTATATCTGATGTGTAATGTAGCTTTACAGCACCCACCCTCTGGTTACATCCCTTGTGTGGAGGAGTGGTCCAGTTCCCCACACTTAGCTAGTACTACTTCTCCCCATGTAGAGGGCTGTCAGGCTTCCACGTAATAAGCGTGTTTCCCCATCCACTTGAAGAGGAGCTGGCCAGCTCTAGCTAGGCAGGATTAAAGGGACAGTACTTAGGTTAATTGTCTGTGATTGCTTCTGAACAGTATAACTGTCCTTATTATGCTCATTGTATTATTGTGCCTGCAGATTAAATTTATGTAACACTGTTGCCATTTGTTGAATTTCATAGGTTTTGTTACAACACACATATAGCTTGTAGAACTAGTGAGTTAGGGCTATTGTCAATGCAGATTTTAGTTAGTGTATTAGTGTGACACACTGTTAAATTAGTATAGGAGCTTGCATGGTGTTATTGTTCTATCTCTACAGGGATTTGTGTGGGATTGAGTGGGATGTAGCCCAAGAGTGCCACTGGTGAGAACCTCTGTGTTTGTTTCTGCCTATCTTCCTTCTGTACACACAGTGAACCTTGCTCTCCGGTACAAGGTAAAGTCTTCACGCTGTGTGTGAGTACTCTTTCGTGAAACTCGGGATCTGAGGCCAAAAGTGCCAGTAATGATCTTTACTTAAACCTGAATTCCTCTTCTCATAGAGGCGGTTCTCAGCTTGGCAGTGCATGAAGGTCGGCTTGAGTATGGTTAGTTCTCACCTCCTTCCCTTCCTCCTAGACCTCCTCCTCCATATTGGTGACCAGTCAGCATAACAGGATCGTCTAGCACCTAATGGTCTGAAGGTGAGTGTGTGCGGCATAAGGTATACCACTGGACTACACATGCATGACAGCAGGAAACAACACTCACCACATCCCTCTTACACGCGCATGCACTGCACGATGTGTCCAAAGTCTCAAGTAGGTGCGTACATTCCTGGAGACCAGTGTGATGTAGGCATTTCTAGGCTGCAACGAGGGGGTGAGTATCAAGATGCATAGAGTGACTATTTCTGATGGTAGTGTATGAACAACTCCATGAGAGTTGTGTGTATGGGGGTAAGGAATGCCTTTTTTAGATGGAATTATTGCACCTAGCATCTGACTGGTTCAAGTGCCGATACTCATGATGACAGCTGTGTCTGCAGATGCTAGAACAGTGGTCAGGATATGCTTGCACTTTCAGTGCACAGATTTGTGACTTAGTTTGGCTGATTGTCGCATTAGCATATGAAAGTAAGTACAATGCAGTGGCCATAGTGAAAAATGACCACGTAAGTGTGTGCGACTCAGAAACTGGCCCTTCATGTGTACTGTAGGTGTGTTTTGCTGTTACTGACAGCAGTGCATAAAAATTGTTCTAAACTAGTACAGATCTGTCCTCATACATGAGGCGTCTTCATGCCATATGGCACAAGATGTGAGGCACAGCTGAGATGCCCTGAATGGTTTTTCTTCAAATTTGACATCTTAGTTAAATCACAGTGTACCAGAGATGCTAGGCTGCGACTTTAACTGCATAGGAGTTGGTTTTACACACATAAAAAGCACAAAGGAACTTGGTGTGAGAAAATGCTGCATCTGCTCACATCACACACAGATGTACAAATGTCTCCGTGGTCAGTATACAATAGCAATGTAGTTCTGTCACTCCCAGTAGTTTTACTTATGGGAACAAGACACATTTTTAGCAAAAAAGTTGCACAAGAACTGGCACGCCTAGAAAAATAAATCTGTTTTAGGCAATTACCGATGTGTCCTCACTTATTGGTTGTCTGTATACCATATGGCATGAGGCACCTGGTGTGACTGATATACTCAAAGAAGAGCAGTGTATCATATTTTTGTTTAAATGTTGCATCCTAGTCATATTGCAAATGCATTGAAAAGCCATTCACAGTGTACTAGATACTCTAGGATGCAACTTTAATCGGTCTTTCACAATACAAAGTCGCAAATGAAGCACAATGGAACCCACATAGCCCTTTTTACACAAATTCAGACATGTACAAATGTCACACATCAGATTAATCAGAGGAAGCTAGCAATGTAGTTCTTTCACTTCCACATGTTTTATTTATGTGATTAAGATGCTCATTTTGAGAGAGAAAGATGCTCGGTGTGGAGAAGTCACACAAGACCTGGTGCACTGAGAGGGGCTATATAGAGAGCTGAAGCAACAGTAAGAATAGGATATGCGTCTTTCTTACTGTTGCTTCAGATCAGTCCACAGATCAGAAGTTTGTACATATAAGATATCTACATACGGAAATGCAGCAATTTTAGGAAAATATTGTAAATGTGGTCTCATATTGTATGCTGGAGAACATTTTCAGTAGACAAGGCACCAGGTTTTTGAGCGGCAATGGAAAGGGTACTGAGAATGGGGGTGAAATACCGGCATTCTTGTAGTTCTTGTAATTATAGAGGCCAATGAACAATCTCACCCCCTGGCTGCTAAAGTCTGTAGAGAGAGGTGATGGATGTGGGTTGATAATTTTATCTCCCGGTGCGAGGCCTGAAGTTGCATGAGTGGGTGCCACTGTGCAACACAACAGGTCAAGTAACCTAGATTTGTATTGAGATGCCCACCACCGGCTTTGCAAATCCAAGCACTTGCATACAATGACGCAGAATTGGTTGAAGATCAGTCGATTATTGGCCTTCTGAGTAACCCTATGGTCACACTGTGGGAACTGAGAGATGGGATCACAGTCGCAGGCATAGACATGCTCTGAAAATGGTAACAACATGCCGGCATTTGAGTTTCCAACTCCCCACTGCCATCCAAAATTGGTCTCTCTCTGTCAATCACCTTGAGAATAAATCCTCAATGCAACTTGATTCATGTGTAGTGCGACTCACACGCATGCACAGATCACCAATAATTGCTGAACTGCATAAACATCAGCATTGCATCTAACTCTCAATCAGGCCCACAGTTGTTTACAGCACTGCATCATCTATGGTTGTATGCGCTAAGCTCCAGAACATGCACAGTCCACAAACATGCAAGATACAGAGTTTTCACATGTAGAAAAGCAACATCGTCTTTCATCCTCTAATTGTCTGTATACATTATGGGCCTCATTTAGAGTTGGTAATAACTAGAGTTAGTAGGATGATTTGTGCTGCAAGTGAAGTCACAGTTAAAAGTGCATAAATATGTACATGAATTCTGAATACAATGTACAAATAAAGTTGCCCAGTATTTGTGTGTTACTCTACATACAATTTGAGGTTGTATTTTGCCTGCAGGCAATTACATTTTAATCCTCCACTCTGCATTACATGATGGATGTTCAATAGAAAATTGTAATATTTAGCTCAATTAGCTCATATTGTAAATGAAGTCCTTTGAGGCTGATGTAGAGTTGGATGTAACCATATTTTTAGAGTTGGATGTAACCATATTTTTAGAGTTGGATGTAACCATATTTTTAGAGCTGATTGTAAGCATATTTTTGCAGAGCACAGAATATGCAGAATCATTTACATTATGTAAATAGTAAGGGAATGTTCACGCAAATTTGTGTCATACAGACCACAAGGCATATGTACTTGTCAATAGGCATATATCTTTTTGGGTGTTTTATATGGTATACCCTGGTGCAAAATACAGTACACACTGAGGGTGAGTGCATCTTGACCTCTAATACTGATGCTATTCTATTACTATTGTTAGTGTGGCTGCTGACACTTGTACACATTACAGTACTTACAGTATTTGATACTGTATTTTCAATAATTCACAGCACAAAAGCAGATTCACATTTGATATTTTTTAAAAGGAAAAAACAGATATTTGTGTTTAATTGAACCTAATTGGTACTTTTATTTTCTATTTGTTTACATGTAATTGAATTTTACATGCAAATTAACTTTTATTAAAATCACGGTCCATACATAGACATATCGTCTTATGCATATGATGCTTTGCAATAGTACTGTATTGTTTATAAACTGGTGCAAAAACTTTAACATTTACAACTGGCACTGTCAAGCCAAAGTAATATACTGTATGCACCTAAACCAAAGACATATACTATTTTAATCTCCAGCAAAAAAAAATATGCATATGCTACACTTGCATTCTGTTTACCATTGTGTCTTTGGCATAAAATGCATCCAACTTACAACAGCCCCTTTACATGTAGCTAAAAAGTTATAAATTAAATAAAAAATTCCATCAGGGAACAATTTCAAAATGAGTCACATGACCTACAGTAAGTGACTCATCTGCTCTTTAATATGAGGATATATATTAGAGGAAATGCATTGCTGCTATCCAAATATATATAAAAAAAATCAAGTCATGACTTAGGAGCTATTTTACAAAGTATTTTATATAGATATATAAAATACATTATTTTGAAAAAGTACAAAGTAAAACAAATATA
This sequence comes from Taudactylus pleione, assembly GCA_031769625.1. Classification (NCBI taxonomy): domain Eukaryota; kingdom Metazoa; phylum Chordata; class Amphibia; order Anura; family Myobatrachidae; genus Taudactylus; species Taudactylus pleione. The sequence goes on from JAUIMM010000182.1 coordinate 7,177,644, forward strand.
TACAGTTTCTTTATTCTGCAAATCTTCCCTGGAATTAATTGTAAGCAGTAGATAAAAGTACATACTCTATTAACACAACACTGCATAAAAAGACAATTACTGATTCAAAGGAGAAGTAAATTCCATTTTGTTGCAATCCATCCAACTGTTAGAACTTCACATGCTTGCTGTTTTAATTGAACGGCTCATTAAACAACATGGTAGGAAAAATGTGTTTCATAGTACGGTTGAATATCTTAAAACAGTTGCTATCACATATTGCATATCATATTTTCATCTGGTCAATTAAGTTGCCTGGGGATTTTGACTAATATGTCTGATATTCATTCCCAACAGGTCTAGACACAAGCATTTGTTTGAGGAAGGTTACATGGAAAATAATCAAGATATTTAGAGTTTATAAATCATGATACTCTGTACTGATTGTAATTATTCCATAATGCATAAGTATGAAATAAAATGAACAAGCCCCAAAAATATAAAGTAATAAACATTTTCAATCAGTCTAAGTATATGATACAATGTAATAATGACTCAAAGTACTTTGCAATCACTGAACGGTTACATCCTGTGGTGTACCACTTGCTTTAATTATTTATAGAAAGATGATGGTTTATTTAGAAAAGAATGCATTTATGCCATCACACTTTAATCATAATCAATATGCCTTACTAGTATGTTAATGCAATAGAAAGAAAACTATTTTCTCATGATTTATATTTAAATTTGAAAGCGCACATGATAATTTTGTGAATTGGTAGAGAACTAAGCTATGTATTTGCAATGGATTATATCAGAAATAAGGACAGCCATTTCCCAGATTTACAATGGATAATTGGGAAAAATCTTTGAGAATAGAGTCCTACGTCAAAATTTAAATTTTCAATTGTGGTGGGATTAACAGGAGAGTTGCTATTTTGTAATAGTACAGTTAATGGTTACTAAAGTTGTATTCTTTAATATTGTGAGAACATACTAAATGAAACCAGATTGGAAAAAAAATGTTATAGGACATAAAGAAAACCAGAAGGTTCTGTAATATAGCACACGCATATATATATATATATATATATATATATAACACCAAAGGTAACTCCACAGGTTGCACAGATTAAGGCACTCTCCAGACTTGTTTATTCACAACAATACATAAGCTTTATTAGCATGTGTAGAAATAGTTGCCAAGATTTCGGTCCACATTAGAACCTTTATCAATGTATAGTATAATAAGTGAAACTCTAAGGATCACCCTAGCATTCATTGAAACAGCATACAGGTGTGAGTGCCAGACCACAGATCGAATATATTATATATAGAAATCACATTTTTATTTGTTTGATTATTTTTTTTAAATAATCATTTTGTGATCACATTTTCTCATGCACCTCTATTAACCTGTTTAATCTGGCTTATGTCAACTGTTTTGCTAGGTGGTTTGCGACAGGTGTGCTAGGTGACTGTCTCACGTTTAAAAGCCAATTTGCTGTGAGCTTTAAACCCTCATAGCACACCCTGAGTTTAACACTAATGTGATGACTATTTCCATGCTATAATTCCAAGTAATAATGTAGGGACTTGCTGTAAAGTGGAGTCTCTTGTCCTTTAAAATTTTAACTTGCTGAATTTGGATCAGGAAAAAAGCAATATAAAGTGGTCTATGAGTAAATACCAGAGTAAATAATGGAGATGGTAAATAAATTCCAACAGAGTCTAAAGTTTAATTGTAGATTTTATTTATGGTTATTGCAAAAAAAGTCTGAGACTGTTTTCACTGTAATGTCAATGGTAGGTCAGTGTCATTTGGTTTCAGTATATTTCTAGGCACAAAGGACCATTGAAGATCAGTCAATTAACCTTGGCATCATTTGCTTGACAACCAATTTTGTGAAATTACTCAGGGATCATCTAGGGTGAAGTTTGTGTAGTACAACACATATGGCTCCAACTTTTAAATTAATCTTATGAGGTGGCATTCCACCAGGAGTAAGACTGTTACAAACTTCCATTGGGTAATGTGGCAAGATCAGGGTAAGGGTGCCGTCTCCCAGGATAAACGGTTGCACTTTTCATGCAGCAGCCAATTAGTGGTACATCAGTTCAGGGCCTAGGTACAAGTAGCCACAGCTAGTTTCATTAGCAGCACAAAATAGACAACACTTAAAAGTAAATCCTGGCCTGTTCCAGCTCTAGCTAAACAAAATGATTCCCTCTCTGAGTTGAAGTACCTAACATCCCTCTCACAAAACAGAAGTCTTTAGCATAGCACATACATTCAGTAATCAGTGTCTTTCAACAGGCCTCTGAATTGTTTCCCAGGCAGTAACAGAGTGACTTCAAAGACTGACCCACCCTTTGTCAGCCTCTCACAGGTGGTCTGGCAATCAAGACTGTAAATTAGCTTCTGTCTACAGTATATATATATATATATATATATATATATAGATGTATGTAGAGGGGCACTCTCGGATCCAAGTCAGCTAATTGCCGGGGTGCCTTCCTTGGTAATAGTATAACAGGCAGATGTCCAGAATCACGGACCAGGCGACACTCACACGGACTCCATACAGTAGAAAAAATGTGTATTTATTGCCAACATTGCAAGGCACCATAGGCCTTTTCGTCAGGGTGAATCCTGACAAAAAGGTCTGAATCCTGACCTGAAAAGGTCTATGGAGCCTTGAAACGTTGGCAATAAATACACACTTTTTCTACTGTATGGAGTCCGTGTGAGTGCCGCCTGGTCCGTGATTCTGGACATCTGCCTGTTATACTATTACCAAGGAAGGCACCCCTTGACAACCTTTCAAGTATTTTTACACAGTACTGTATGTGTTTTTTTCCTCAGTATTTGCTAGGGATGTGTGCCGACCCCCTTGTTTTGGTTTTGGATCTGTATCTCCATGTGTTTTGATTTTAGCTCTGTATTTGTTTTCAAAAATGTATAAAATCTGCTAAAATCACGTTATTTGTTTTTTTTTGTTCCTACAGTATTGTTTACCACAATAACATTAATTTCCACTCATTCCTGCAAATTTTGAAAACCTCACAGCTCATAATATTGTTTTCATCTGGTTTAGGCCCAACATTTGCACCAAGCTAGCTGGCTAACTAAGCTAAGAGGCAGCAGTGGGTGGCACAAACATGTGACAGTTCAACTTCCAACATTAGACATAAGGAAACATATGTTCTCATTAATTAAGATGTCTGAGGGAGAGTATGTATGTAGTTGAAAGCAGGGACAGGATTGGTTCATTGATAGTAAATTTAATTAAATTTTTTGATTCTGATGCAAATTTATGAGGAAGGAGGGGAGAGGATGGGTGAACAATATGTCCCATGTTTTGCCCACAAAATCAACTTGTGGTTCAGAATATTTTTTTTTAATTAATAGGGGCATACAGGAGACGCTGTCTGTTCCCATAAACATTTTTAGCCATTTTTGCCATTCAGCTACTACATGTCAAAGATTGCAGCAGCAGTGGCAGTTCAACTTACAACATGACACATCAGGAAACAAATGTTTTTATTATTCAAGAAGCCTGAGAATGTTGGAGTATATATGTAGTTGAAGGCAGGGAAGACATATTTGATTAGTAGTATATTTAATTTTTTTTTATTCTGAAGCAAATTTATGAGGGAGGTGGGGAAGCATTTACAAAAAAATGTTTTACTCATTCACATCAGTCCTTGCCCTAGAAGAATCCTTGAGCACTATGCCTGCTGCTGCTGGGAGTGGATTCTCATCCCAGAAGGGGACCAGGAAGACTACTAGTAGTGCTTTAAAAAAACAATTGACTGTTAAAAAATCCTTTGCAAAGATTCCACTTCTCTAGAAAAACAATTCCCAACCTGTACAGGGACATTAAAAAAAATGTAATTAGTGGTATCCAAAATGCCATTGTACCCACTGTCCACTTAACCACAGATATGTGGAGAAGCTGAACAGAGCAAATGAAGATTTAAGGTTTAAGTCTTACATTGTGTCTTTCTTGAGAATCCTTGGGCGCTATGCCTGCTGCTGCTGGGAGTGGATTTTCATCCCAGAAAGACACAAATCTGAAGAGATGCAAAGAGCTGTTGGTAAGCAAATTGTCAGGTCTAGTGGCACGTGATGCAGCGGTGGCTTCTCCTTCAGTTTCTCCAGCAAGTGCATCTGCCAAGAAAAAAATAAACTTTCCACAAAAAAAACTCACTGGTGGAGCAGATGACTCAACACAACCAAGTTTTTTGTCTTGTGCCCAGGCATGATATTGGGATTTTCCTTATCATGGGCAACAACTTTCATCCACTGGTGCCTAATTTACACAAACAACATCCTCATCAACAATGTCCTCATCATCAACATACTTATTAGCATCAGCTACACAAATATCCTGCTCATCCTGGTGCACTTCCACAGAAGCACCCTCAAGTTCTATGTCAGCTTGTTCACTTGTGCTTACATCATCATCTTAAGAGGCAGAACCACCAGTCATAAATAAAGGCCAAATCCTTAGCCTTTCCTTGCCACTTTATGTGGTGAAACTGGCATATTGCCAATTTTATGTCTTTCTGCAGCTAACTTTCCCTTTGATGTTTTCTTCTTTACCACTGTAAAAGATTGTTTCTTGATTTTAGATGCCCTGACTTAAGCCCTGTATGCCCTTGGACATCGACTTTAGTAGATGATGTAGATGGACTAGTATTGTCATGACTGAGGGCACTGGCAGCAGCTCCAGCACTAGTATGTGGTTCCTGCTCTCCTCTCAAGTCTCAACTAATCGTTCTCCATAGTTATTACACTGCAGTATCAATAACCTACACGGTCACAAGATTTTTTATGAATCAGAAAAGAATAACACTGCGTTGCCACTTAGTGTCACAAGATTATTTATGAATAAGAACACACTGCGCTACCACACAGTGTCACAAGATTAATTACTTATGAATAAGAAAAACACACTGCGCTACCACTTAGTGTCACAAGATTATTTCTGAATAAGAATAACACACTGCGCTACCACTTACAGTGTCATCATGAGATTATTTATGAATAAGAATAACACACTGAGCTGCCACTTACAGTGATGTCATTATGTTTTATATATAACGCATGTTATTTAGCACTTTGTGGTCTTGTAGTCGGCATGTATACTAATCATTTATTCACAATTGACGAACGTAAAAAGTTGAATATTACACTGCACTACCACATAGTGTCACAAGATTAATTATTTATGAATAAGAATAACACACTGCGCTACCACTTAGTGTCACAATATTTTTTATGAATAAGAATAACACACTGTGCTACGACTTATAGTGTCACAATACGTGGACGATAAACTGCAGTCTGGCCGACAGTGTCACCAACCAATAATAGCACAGTTAAGTTGCTAATGCACACACAAAAATAAGGATTTAAATTTTTTTGGACATTGGGGAAGAGTACCCCTGAATGAGGCAGCAGCTCCTTGATGAACAACACAGACAGAACCCTTTTTTATGGACAACAAAGCACCCCTGCTGAGTGTGGACAGACCACCTGTAAAGTCACATATACTTGGACGATAAACTGCTGCAGCAGTGTCACCAAACAATAATAGTGCAGCTAAGTTGCTAATGCACACACACACACACACACACAAAAAGTACTTTTATTTTATTTTTTTTGCACTGGGGAAGAGCATCCCTATTTGACAGAGCACCCCCCTTGGACAACATAGTACCCCTTTATAGACTGCAGCCTTAGCCTGATGGACAGGACAACAACACAGCAGCAGTTACAGTTAATTGGCAGGACAAGTGACACAGCAGCTCCAGCCCCCACTGAAGGCAGCCCCCCTTTATATACTGCAGTCTAAGCCCCTTTATGGACAACACAGCAGCAGTCTTCAGGCCAAGACCCCAACTGGACACACACACTGAGTGACTGACTACTTCTGCTAGCTTCACTCTCTACAGCTGGAGTGAAAATGGCACCGAATGCGGGGACCTTTATATAATCCAAAACCTGCGAGAATCCGACAGCGGGAGGATGACACATTTTGCCTCATTTTCGGATCTGAGTCAGGCGGGAAACCCCGAACCTAGCTCGATTCTCGCCTCGGATCTGGAATTTCAGAGAACCGGACCTGCTCATCTCTAGCATTTGCACTGTCCTATAGAACTCTATCTACAGTATGTTGAAATATATTTTCTCCTCACTTTGAATTCTCAAAAGAACAACTTGATTTAGATTTAATGCATCTCAATTTCTGGAGTAAAATAAAATCACCTTATTTGAAATACTGTTTGCTATATGGGGCATAATTATTTTGAAATACAATTCAGAAACACAAGTTGGAAGCAAAGCAGTATTACATGAATGTACATTTTCACTTAGTTGGCTATCTTGACAACAGTTCAATGCCATGACATATTTAGAATTTAAAGCTGTATTCTGCATTGACATTTTGTTTCAGATATTATTTCTTTTGGGGAATTCCTGCTACTCACGTATCCAGGGTTTTAAACTTTTTTTTCTTTGTTTATAGGGAAAGGGAGCTCAGGTAGTAGCAATTTTAACAACAACAGTGTCACAAACATTACTGATAATTGTATATATTGTTAAACATTAAATAAGGGCAGAATGGACCTATTACCACTTGCTGAAATCAGCTTAAAGCTTGTGTAACATGTGACATCTCAATATAAAAGTTCAAACATTCAATATGGCATACATTTCTTCATTCATATCTAACAGTTATTTTTATGCTTGATACAATGAATATGTACGCAGTTTTACAGTAATGTATTTTAACAAACACAATGCATACAGATTCTCTTAATATCAGTAAATATTGTAGGTGCAAAATAAAAGTTTGAAGGCAAAAAAAGCCAGTGCTCTTTTCCAAGAAAACTATTGTTCATCTTCAAAGTAATTATTTAATTGTTGTAAACATTGAATGCATTAAGCTGGTTACACACTGGGGTTAGGAAAAAACAGGGACACTAGAATACATGTCAACCATGATTGCATTTTCCATGTCATATGGTACCTGCATCCAAGGGGGATGACAATGGAGGATGCTTAGAGAGTGTTAATAAATGATGCATATAGAATCCATAAGATGCTTATGTGCTGTCAGTCTTTTTAACTGCAGAATTGAGCAGGTACTCTATGGGTCATTGGTGTGAATATGTTCCTTCACCATAGCTGTGTATGTTTGTATTAGCCATGGAAAAATATAATGAAATAATACTTTTAATGTTAATGGGTAGCTGACCTTTAGAGTTTGGACATTAAACTCATTTAAAACATGCAATAGCCATTACTTAAAAATAAAAGTTTTGTTGATGATGATAATGATAATAATAATAATAATAATAATAATAATAATAATAATAATAATAATAATAATAATAACCATAGTCTCAATATAATGGTTGTTATTACCATTATTGTTACTACTACTACTACGCTATCTTGTCACGGTTTCTATCTTTGTTTTTTATTACATTGATGCAACGCATTTTTAGACAAGAGCCTTTAGACATGAACCTTTAGAATAGAAATTGGACCAGTACGCAGCCACAGTCAATAATGGGAAAGTTGGGTAGGAGTTGGCAATATTTTTTTTTTATGTTTGAGGACACTTTATATTGCATAGATTAATTAATATTATTCAACATACATTTGCCTTTTTCAGTGTGGAATGTACTGTAGTCAGAGATGTGCGCTGGACCATTTTTGCTGGTTTTGGTTCAAATTCTATCTCCATTTTTGGTTTTGTATTTGCCAAAATATTGTGACTAGTTTTGGTTTTATAATTTTATTTAAAAAAAATCACAAAAAAAACCTAAAATCACGTTTTGGACATTTTTTTGTTTGTTCCAAGAGGTTTATTAACCTCAATAACACTAATTTCAGTCATTTACAGTCAATTTTGACCACCTCACAGCTCACAATTTTGTTTTCAACTTTTCACCAATATTGACCAAAGGTTGCAGTGAGCTGGATGGTTAAACTAAGTGACAGAGCAGCCGCACAAATACATGGCACATTACACATTACACCACACAGTAGTGTCCATTATTCACATTACACCACATAGTCGTACTCCTTATATGTTACACCACAGTAGATTCACTTATACACATTACACAAGACAGCAGAGCCCTTATACACATTATGCCAGACAGCAGAGCTCTTATACACATTGCGCCACACAGCAGGGCTGCTTACCTAGGCTGCAGTCACCGCGGGAGCCAAGAGAGGTGGAGGTGGAGCTGATTGCACAGGAGCTGGGCGCCCGCTGCTAAGATGTATATTAGTAATATACATCATAGCGGACAACCAGAAGATTGCGGCGGTGGCAATGGTGGCCCAGTGTACTGATGTCAACCTCATGCAGCCTGTTAGATCCAATCAGTAGCCGTTATCATGCTAACAGGTCACTGGTTGGCTGAAAAACAGCAATTCTCAGCAAACCAGCGGCCTGTTACCAATGGTAGCAGCCGCTGATTGGATCAGAGCAACCAGCTTTCCCAACTAAAAACACTGAGATCTGACGTGGGGACCTCTGTGTTTTGGCTCGTTTTCGGATCCGAGACTGGCAGGAATCTCCAAGCCAGGACTTGGATCCTTGCTCGGATATTCAGTTCAGCCAGGTTCAGATTTCCTAAAATCCGAACTGCTCATCTCTAACTGTAGTCAGTATTGAATTGCAAGATATTCCGAACCTAGATCAAATTGAATTCATCAAGTCTCCATGGTTAAAATAAAATTTAAATAAAAAAAAAGATAATTTAAAGAAAATTGCAAATGTATTTTTTGAATGAAAGGTATGTTTAAAAAATCATTAGCTTCTGCCATCAAAATTATTTAATTGTTGGTCCAAATGTAGAGGAAGAATATATAGCAGCACACCAGGAATCACAGTGAGGGGACAATTTACAAACACTGGACACTACTCAATGCAAATACATTGGATTGCACAAAACAAAAAGCTGCTTATTTAATACTTTGAGATGGCCAAAGAAAGCCATGTATGCAGTGCTTATGGGACATGTTCAGTATTTCTAAACAGGGGATGCCGGCACTTAGAATACTGGCACCGGAATCCCGACACCTGTCAGAATGCCGGCACTGGCATCCCAAAGGTAAGTACCAGGGTTGAGGGGAGGGTTAGGGTTAAGGTCAGGGCTAAGGGTTAGGCAATAGGGGAAGGGTTAGGGTTAGGCACTAAGGAAGTGTTAAGGTTAGGCACTGGGGGAGGGTTAGGTTTAGGGTGCGGGGTGGGGGAAGTTAAGTTTAGGCACTAAGGGGAAGGTTAGGTTCATGTACCGGGAAGGGAGGGTTAGGGTAGGGAGAGGGGGAGGGTTAGGATACCTACTGACAGGTATCCTAACCCTGTCGGGATGCCAGCGTAGAAATTTTGACCGCCCAGATCCTGAGCGCTAGCATCCTGTACCAATCCCAAGCTTATATATCGCTTTCAGTCATGAAGCATCAAATTGGTTATACACAAGCCATCACAAACATAAGATAGGTTGAGAGTATGTGGTAGGGAATATAGATTGTAAGCAACACTGGGGCAGGGACTAATGTGAATGGCCAGATATTCTCTGTAAAGCACTGTGTAATGTGTGTGAGCTATATAAATAACTGCAAGTAAATAAATAGACATAAAGTGTTTTCCTCATTAGCAGGGCCATAGAGATAGGGGATAGCCTGTGTACAGCAGGGGGTGTGGGCAAATAATTGAAATGTGGCCACATCCCCTACAAAAAATCGCAGTGCTGAGTCACCAGGCATTGCACATGGGGGCACCGTGCACCCCTCAGCCAGAGGCACATCATGTAGGCACAGAGAGGAGACTTCTGCTGCCCAGCAGCAGCAGCCTCCCTGGACCCTAAGTAACCCAGCATACAGCAAAATGTGCTGGGCTGGAAAGAGAGGCTGCTGTCGCTAATAGAAAATAAGTGTTATGGGGGGGAGTGGACGAGGCCCAGACCCCTCCAACAAGTCCATGCAGGGTAATTAGTGCCCGTCCACCCTCTTGGCTCTCCTGCTTATTACTGCTCAATTAGTTTTTTGCTTCAAACCCCATTTAACCTACTGTAGACATTTTTACTGTATTTAAACATAGTTATTACAATTATAATAGCTAGCCTTGAGAACAACCCTGGAGACCAAAGCCAAGGAAGACCTTCCCTATATCAGTAAGGTACATGTAGGGCGGGGGTGATTTAGAGGTAGATGCAGTTGCAACCACTACTGTGAACCATGGATATCCTATTGAGATGCCCACTGGCTGCATCAATCATCTGCCAATGTGCATACTAGCATGTACTATTGGCACATTATCGGCTGCACCATCGGAAATTTTCTACCTACTACCTCATATTTGCACTATATTTGTGATAAACTTTTCCATCAAAGTTGTAGGTTGTGCTACCTGTACATTTACAATAAAAGAGCAAGAGCAATCGTACTGGGAATAATTTTACATATATAGAGAGAACTATATAACGTTATGACCCTAAGGTTGACAGTATTCCACCTTTCAAAAATACATATTTCCAGACATTTTAATTGTATACTGTATATTCAGGGGTGCTATCACAGGCTTCATTTGAAATATCCAAGCAGAATAAGAATATATCCTTTATTGATTCATCTAAACCCATTTTCTGTGATTAATTAAAATGCAGCAAAATAAAAAAAATAGATAATTGTGGCTATAATTGAGAATTTGTGATGATATATTTTAATTCTCAACTCTTTACACTATTTATAATTGAATTGTACAAAGGTGGTTTTAATATATTCAAAAGGACTTGTTTTACATGTAGTTATAAACATGAAAATTTGTGCTTTTATTTTTTGTTTTCCAATTTTTAATCCATATTTAAAAATTATTTATTTATTTTTGTAAACACAAATATTTTTTTTTTAGTCAGGGACCTCTACTTTTTATGTGTTACCCTGGCATACTCGTGTTGTAGTATGTAAAAAAATGGTGTGTCTTATCTAAGCACTCCTGATTTCTAGTTCAAATTAAATAAACAACAGACAACATTATACATTTTTATACACAACATTTTGACTCAAGTTTACAACAGGGGCCCACATGTTTCTATTATGCTGCCTCGGGCGACGCTAACAGGTTTGTAACACCTGCAAGTGAATTTAGCTTTACCCTTTTACTCCTTTAAAATAATGAAGAAAAAAAAACCATTGGAAAACATACAAGTGATATACTATATCTTTTTTCCTAAATATCATTTGATTGCTTTGCTGGGAACTATAATCAAAATAAATGTTTAACAATAAATCCAAATATATGTTCCTGACCTAAAGGTTATTGTTTTTAGTAAAATCCTGTAAATATACAAACACAAATGCTCTAAGTGCTCTAACAGGGGAGGGTTAATGGATTTTTCCACTCTCACCGCAATATTTGTGGTAAAATAGTTTTACTAACACAACAATTTCCATATAAAATATTATAAATTTAATTATAAATAAATTGTTTTTTCTTTTTAAATGCAGTGTGTCTAAAACCTTCAGTACCATTTGGCTCTAAAGGGTATTGTTGTCATAATGGTTTCTTGCCCATTGGTTTATATTTATAATTCAAAACTAACAATTCATCCTAGAGCACATGCATAATAAATATTATGACCTTGTATCTTGTAAAGGAACAAGTTCCAACTGAGATAAAGAGATATGTCTGTGATGGCACAAAAACAACAGACACAACATTAATGATTTTTTTTTTACAGTGAAAATTATTTAAGCGGTTATAGTCAGTTAAATATTTTCCATATTTTGTTCATTTACACCAATGTGTAAAGGGAGATGATTATTGCAGAGAAGGGCATATTTACTGTAAGTAAACCGTAGAGCATATTAATAATATACTTGTTTATATTCTTTGCCATGTTAAAAATATTATTCTATGCAGCGGTTGTTTAATTTTATTGTGTTGCAGAAGGGAATTCTATTATATTTTGACAATGATCATAATAACCCCTGGTTATTCAGGTATAAATGCCTGATTAGTTAGTAAAATAATCCATTGTACTTTATGGATTCAGTGACTTTTTAATAAAGTTGGTTGCTGATACTGTATTAAAATAACTAAATGTCTAAAAATGACAGTACATTTATCTTTACAAGCAATATAGGAGCTAATAAATATATGATAATTTACAGAGAAAGTTGTCCTCTATTTCAGATTTGTTGAACTTTGCAAAGTCAAATTACACTGCACAACAATGAAAATGTTTCCGATGTGAAAATAATTACTTCTAATTGATTTCAGCATGCAAAGAATGAATATGACATTTAAAATTCTCAGGGCCTGATTCAGAGCCGCTCGTAAGCGGCCGCTCGTTCGCTCTGAGCGATGTTCGCACATCTGCGGTCGGAAAATGTGTGTTCACAAAATTGCGAGTGCCTGCTAATTTGAGTGACAGGATGAGGTGTTTGTGGGTGGTAACAGGGGAAGGTGCTTGAAAACGGGGAGTGGAGATCCGAACGCAGGTGTGCCAAACGGTCAAAACGGGCGTTTTAAGGGTGTGCATAATTAACAAAGCAGCGTCATCGACCACGTCACTTGCTTGTTTCTTAGCCTGAACTGTTCGCATGATTGCGGTAGGAAAATCCTACCACAAGCACTGCGAGCAGTTCAGATGCTTTTCGATGTACTCGATTAATCAAATAAATAGCGGAGATGATGTAGGATTTGAGCGGCCAGGGGGCGTCTTTACAAAATAGCGATCGCATGTTTCGTTCACTCGCTCAGACATAGAGGCGTCAACAGACCGCAAAGAGCGAGCACTCAATTTAAATAGCCGGCCCCTTTTTCTGAGCGAGCGCAAATAGCATCCAGCTCTGAATCAAGCCCTCAGTTAGCTCTGAGTTCCGAGATATAGCCCATTTATGATGTTGTAGGGGTATTCCTAGTGAAGTGGGCAGATTGAAAAGAATTTTATCAGCAATCTGTGTTCCATGCACTGGGGGCGGGGCCTAATGACCCAATTAATTGAATCAGTTATTTGTCCCCTCCCCTATTCAAATATATATCACGGGATTACCCACACAAGATAACTGTGGTGCACTGAGTGACAAGCATAGTGAGCGATTCCACCAAGACATTTCAGCAATGAAACAAAGATATCAGGGTAGATGACTCACTACTGTTGGACAGTGACAAAAGATGCCCCAGAAGAGGAGTACAAGCGACAAGCAAAGAGAAAGCATCCCCATGAATAGGCCACTATATTGGATAGTACTTTCATATGCTGTATGTTTGTTTCGTATGCTGCATGTTTGTTTTGTGTTCTTATTTGTGATTGATTGAATTAAAACAACGGTAATTTTTTTCTATCAAGAAAATATCAGATTATTTTAAAATAGCTTTTCACTATGACTATATTACTAATGTACATACAGTATAGTGCAAGTAGTGTAGCTCAAAAAATAGAGCTAGTAAAAACATTCTGAAATCATTTTAGTTTTTCTTGACCTCAAATTAGTAATGTATGACTATTTTTAGAAAGGAAAAAAATTAAAAGTATTAATTTGTTGTACAGTGTTATTCTACATACCTTTTTATTTTGTTCTATTTAAAATGTAAAAATATGACATATTGTAGCGTAGTCTGCAACAGCATGCAGTAATAGGTATTTCCTAAGCCCTCCAATCTCATATACTGTGTACAGTATAAGGCACAAATAGGCAAGAACCCAATACAGAGAGATCCATCTACTGTATAAATCAGACAGACAAACTTGTTTCCAACTGCTTTGTCTGTCAGTCCCCACTAAATAGAGAGAGACTATGATCCCGGGATTTAGGCCCAAACTTCCTGGGATTTGGAGCCCGAGATTGGAGGTTCAAATCCCGGGATTTGGGGATTGAGCTGCGCATGCCAACTTTGTGCCAGGCACTGCTGAGCAGCTGAGAACTTAGCTCAAATGCTGCCCACCTGTGCTGCTGTGCGCAGTGCCATGTGACATCAGAGGCCACGCAGTGGAGCGCAGCCCCATGCTGGCTGACCCCTTCAGCCACGCCCACCAGTGATCTTAAGCAGAAGTGGACTGCTTACTCAGCAGCACAGGCAATAAATGGCGGCGGCATAGCATGGCTGAGCATGAGCAAGCCAATACTGTCTGTCACAATTTTTCTGGTCAGCCCTGGACTCTATAGATTAGAGTTGGGAGTCAGGACTCTGAGGGAGGAGGAAGCCCTGCTGCTGCCCTGCAGTGCCAGTCAGACCAGTGCTGCCACACCTCCCAGCCCCACGCCCAGTGAGACAGTGCCTGCTTCCTGGGCACTGGGCACCCCTCTGTCGCTGCTCTTTTGGAGAGGAGGATAAAGAGAGAGTGGACTGTCACTGGCATCAGACTGGAAGAGGGTGAGTTAGAGAAGTTATTTTATTCCTGAGGGGATGCAATGGTGCAGCATTATAATTTGAAAAATCTGTTGTATGGCTAGGGCAGGGCTCAGCTGGGGGCCCTGAAAGTTGTTTTACTCCTGTGGGGGTCTGGGTCATGAATGTTAATTTATTCCTGTGGACACTGTTGGGGATGGACCAGGGGGCCATTAAAGATTTATTTTTTTTCTTGTGGGCCTGTGCTGAGTCATGAATGTTATTATTTTACACCTCTGGTGTTGGGGCCCCGGCTGAACCTTAACACCACATAAATACAATAACATTTATAGCCCAGCACAGGCCCATAGGAAAAAAATTATATCTTAGAAAAAGTACAGAATATATAATATTTTCATTGGCCAATTCTATCCTGAGGATCCCTTGGTTGAGCATTTTTCAATACCAAATCCCAGGATTGAAAAAACAGCCGACGATTGGCCTTCCTAATATATATTTATAGGATATATAGGAGTTAGACTTTATGCACTCTCATAACTTTCTCCATCATTCAGGGGTGCTACATAAAATTGTTACACGTGCCCATCCTCTAGATATGTGACAACACATAAAAGACTGTCTATATGAGCACTCTCCCTTATAAAGCACAAAACTCTGGTTTATTTATCATCTTCAGACAATCCATCAACATTGGTAAATTACTAATGAAAATCCAGGACTGAAAGTCCAATCATCATCATATAAATTTGGTTCATCACTTAGATACAGTCGATATTTCAGTCCTACCAATGACCTTTTTCAAGACTCCTCACAGCCAACAAATCTAATACCAAAAAACCTTACCTGGTTACAGAACATATGGGCACCCTGATCCCTGATCCTAAACACCTGCGGAACCGAGCCGCACCAAACTCTGAATACTGTACAACTTCTACTCATCTGAGCCTGGTACTTCTGTTCTCCACTCCATGGAAAGCATAGTGTTCCCCTGCTCAATTCCGCATTCCAGCTCATGGAACGCAGTCTACCACCCAACTACTTCACTAACCCTATTAACAATACCGCTGTCTTGTGACTAATACATTGTCAGCATACAGTACTGGCATACTTCATATGATTGAAGGAAGGATGAATGGAAAAATGTACCGAGACATTCTTGATAAAAATCTGCTGCCATCTACCAGGATGCTGAAGATGAAATGAGGGTAGACATTTCAGCAAGACAATGATCCCAAACACACAGCCAAGGACTCTCTCAATTGGTTTCAGAAAGAGAAAATATAGCTGCTAGAATGGCCCAGCCAATGACCTGACTTGAATCCAATTGAAAATGTATGGAAAGAACTAAAGATCAGAGTTCATAGAAGAGGCCCATGGAACCCTCATGATTTGAAGACTTTAATCTCCATACAGGAAGTGTCTTGAAGCTGTCATTACCAACAAAGGCTTTTGTACGAAGTGTTAAATATATTTAGGTAAACGTGTTCAATAATTTTCCAATACTTTTTCCTTGTGTCATTATTACACATAACTTAATTTGTGGACATCTATGGTTTGATTTCATTGCATGTGTGGATTGCATGGGTTGTTGCTGACATTTGGTGAAAATTTCATTACAATAGCCCATCCCAAATATATTTACTGAGAAAACTATGGATGTGTTCAATACTTATTTTACCCGCGATACATACTGTATATATATATATATATATATATATCATGTACAATGACCTTTATCCTGAGGTTTTCAATTCAACTACAATAATGTCTCTTGGAAGAGCCTTGCAACTGTGGAAGTGCAATAAAAAACAGACAGTATGCTATAAGTGCCCAAGTTTTTGTACTAAGTTTAATAACATCTACATCTCATACATTGTGAGCATTTGGTATTCTTGCAAAATTGCTTATTTGAAGGCCATTCATTGTGTAGCATAAAAAATAACTTCTTCTATGCATTTAACTGAACATCAACCGCAACAGTTGTTAACAGCACACTCACATTAACCTACAACAGGTTGCAAACTCCTAACTGATGTAGTTAACTTTGGTGACTGCTTCTATGTTGAATATGATTATATCAGAGATGGTGAATACTTAGTGAGCACAACGGAGCAAGCTGGCAGCATCTAGAAATATTTTATACATCTTCTCATTAATCAGCAAGATAAACAGGTCTACTGTACATTGATTAATTCACATGAATTCTACAGTTTTGAGTAATTTGTATTAGAGCCCTTTGACTGGGGACGGAAATGTAATGTGAGTCACATTCATATGTAACTTGAGTCACATGTCAAAATTCATTTTAAGTAGAGTTTGGATAACATTCATTGTTTTGTTTGTGTGTCAATCATACATTTAGGGTCTTTTAAGTGCACAGTATAACAATCATTTTGTAAAATAATTAAGAGAGCAGGTTTAAATAAATATATAAGTCCACTCAGTTCCTATGTCCATTCTGTTGCAACATGAGTTGAACAGCATATAAACAAATAAATGTAACTACTACGATTTAACTACTTTCTATTTCTAAGCAGTAATTATGACTACCTACACCATACATTATTGTCATAATTTTAAAATGTTACATTTCAGCTTCATTTTTGTGTGGTGTATTTAAACCTATAAAAACGAACATGAAATGTAACGTGAGTTATATTATAAGGGCACAGTCATGCCCTTATATTAAGGTTGAATTGAAAAAAAACAGCATTCTCCCACAGATACTTCCTGAGGGGGGAGGGCATGGTGTTTAGGAGCTACAACTAAAATGTTATTGGAGGTACCAAGCTGATATGTGGCATGGTCAGGTAGAACTGTCGCTCAGTGCTGCATGCCAAATTGAGGGTTTGGGAATAATCTAAAGTTCCAACTGTCATTTTTTTCTGCCACTCTCAGTTAGGACCACTTTTCTGCTGTTCATTATGGGGGATATTTGGGAAGGCATAACTCAGGGTAGAGGCGAATTTACACTTGGGGCTTGATTTATGAGGTTGCTATTGTTCCAGGGTAGGTACTTTTGGGGTTTAGGTAATTGAGAAAGTTACAGTTTTCAAACTATTACCTCACAATTGTGCCATTATACAGATAGGAAACTTCAATTTGTTGCGCAGCCACAGTAGGAGCCTTCCAGCAGGGGGTGTACTCACTGTGGCTTCACCTGAGTGCTCCAAGATGGCTGCCTTTTGCGGGCATTAGTGGCAGGGTGACTCGGCAATGGCAATGGCCAGAATAGGTGGCAGGGACCCGGCGGCAGTGGAGCAGGCATCAGCGGCACCAGTGGAGTGGGTGGTGGTGGCATCGATGTGGGCAACAGCAGTGGTGGTGGTGGTGCAGGCTGTGGGACCTGGCAGCAGCAGCGGGACCTGGCTTCTGTGCGGGTGTTTGTGGCGGGTCTGGATCTGAGAGCGCCATTTTTGAAATTCTAAGATAGCCACATCGAGCCAATCCCAGCTCATGACATCATCGCCCTGCCCCCTCGGCTGGCTTATATAAGCCAGCGCAAGGTGGCAGCATGGCAGTCCAGCAGCAGAGGGAGCTGTCAAGATCTCCTGAAGATAGAAGATGCTGGAAGTCCTAGTGGGTGGTGGCCATGCAAAAGTGATTACACAGGCTGCCACCCACTAGGTGAAGAGGACACCAAAAGCCCTAGGGAGGTGTCAGCCATGCAAAAGAGTTAATTGGCTGCCACACCCTAGGTGAAGCTGCTGAAGCCCTGGTGGGTTGGCACCCACCAGATGAAAACGCTGAAGCCCTGGCGGGTTGGCGTCTGCCAGACAAAGACAACAAAGTCCTGGAGTAGTGGTGGTCATGAAAAAAGCTTAAAGGCCGCTGCTCCCCAGGCAAAGATACCAAAGCTCTGGCGGGTTGGCGCCCACCAGGTGAAGACACCAAAGCTCTGGTGGGTTAGTACCCACTAGGGAAAGAGGCCAAAGCCATGGCCGGTTGGCACCCACCAGGTGTAGACAACAGAGCCCTGTGGTGGTGTCGCACATAAAAAAGAGCATAAAGGCTGCTGCCCCCTAGATAAAGGTGCAGACCAAATAAATTATTAAAAAAAAAATTGGTGTAGTCTCTTTATTTGAATATTTATTTTACATGTGTACTACAGGTACCAGTGGGCACTAAATGCCCTGCTTTCTTGTACTTGTGGTTCTCCAAGTACCAGAATGCGGGGGAGGCTGGCATGTAATACTGACATGCCAGCATTGACTGTGCCCAACACGCTGCAGAAGGTTGTTAAAGTGATGGACTCTTTGACCAATCAGAACAAACCCCCAGGGACCAATCAGAGTAAAGGGAGCAACGTCTGACAGCTCAAGAGTACACATCCCACATTGTGGACAAACACACATCTCCCGGAGGAAGACCCATTCAGAGTTGAAATGCATTGGAGCACACAGATTATTCATTAGTACTGCCGCCACCCTCCATCTCGATTCGGTCACATGTCCCGGAAGTATCCAGACACTACAGACACTGTAGCCGCTGTGCAGCTACATACTACAGACAGACATCTGCCAGAGGCAGAAGGAGGAAAACCATTACCACGAGGCACAGCAGGAGGCAGGTGAGTCTCTAATTAGTGTAGGGGGAGCCCGGGTTTGATTTTCCCAGATCGAGTCTAGTGACTTCCCCTCAGAAGGCAGAGCACTTTACATCTCCAGACAGAGCACTTGCCGAGGTGTCAACACATGACAATCAAAGTCTGGAATCCCTGCTTCCCACCCAAGTGGTTCCCTTTCCATCCAGCCCAGAAGACACCCGGGCGACGTATTCTTGTTACACAGACTATTACATAAACTTCCAATTGTGAGTATACAGTGGAATGCCGCAATACTCTAAGGACAGCAACTTTGAATTATTGCCTACATTCAATTTATAAATGAACTGCAGTATATAAACTGAAGGTGGATGGTACTGACACTTCACTAGCATTTCTACATCATCTGTGCTAATTTACCTGTTTTTGCCATCATTCCTATATCTTTTTTTTGATTATTCTTATATCCTGATTAAGTTTCATACCGATTACATTGATCTGGAGTATATAAGATAAGATTTTACCTAACAACCATGAGTCAAATAGGTTTTAATTTAAATTTATGTTTATATATGTTTTGTTGATGCATTACATCCAACTTGATATAAGTAAATTTGACATTTTAAAATGAAAACTAGAGTGTTTTGTAAACATACATTTGAAGGGGGTTGAGCACATGATATCTTGTTATAATTTTTGTTCTACCAGTAAATTGAGTAAACATTAAGTATCCACAATTGAAATATTGTTATTAATCAGGGTAACATAACTTTAATCCATTTTATGATGTTTATATGTGCTGCATATACCGTACATTCCAATCAAGTATGTATAAGTATAATAGGAACCTAAAAAAAATGTTTACACTCTATTATGCAGGTTAAATTATTTGTAGTATTCCAGATTGATTTGATATTATATAAATATCTTAAAATCCCTCCTTAGTCCCTTGACTTTAATTTTATGATGCTCATCTATGGTACAGTATACCTAATCTTTTTTTTAACCTTTGACAACATTTATATTATACTGTAACTCCAATAGAGTTATCTAATTTACTCAACGCAGATCCTGAGTATTTTGTATATTCCTACTGCTTTTTTCCACTATAACATCAACACTCATACACTGTCCTAAATCTTGCTGGGATAATATGGATTTTGGCAGTAATTGTAGGATTTGTGTAAACCCAGAACAGAGGCATGAAGTCTAACATATTTCATGAGGGGTTTGGGCTTCACTATGCCAGAAATGCAGGTCTCAGTCCTATGACTAGGTTCCTAATGTATGCGGCTGTTGGACTCTGGAGTAACTGAAGGCAGGCAGTAAACTGGATGCTGTGAGATGAACTGAAGTGTGGTAGTTTGAAATGGATCAGTATTAGACAGGAAATACCTTACCAGGGGATGGGCAAGATCAGGACAGAAGAAGGCCAAAGTTGGTACCACATAGTCACTAGGAGTTGTACCAAAGCAGCCAATGAGAATCATCAGATGGACTGGGTCAGAACACAGGTAAGTATGCAAGAGGTTCTATCAGAACAAACACTGGAGATCAGGATGTGAGAAATACTCTGGCACAAAATAGTGCTCAGAGACTTCCTTAAATAGGGAGGAAATTAGAATTTTATTGCTGAACGTGATGTCATGTTTTGCCATGCCTTGCCCTTAGAATTTCAAACAGAGTAGCATGCATGTCCCTATGAGACCCACAGCCACCGGGTGCAAAGCCATCTGTAGCAGCTCCAGAGGAGGGAAAAAGGAGCTTGCTGCAGCAGCCACCATAGAAGAGATGCTGGCAGCCACAGCTACCAGGGAAAGAGGGACATTACTGTGGCAGCTGCTGACCAGCAGAAGAAGAGCACCTGTAATGAATCAGTCATTTCCTTAGGGGATCCAGCATTGCTGGACTTGGTAAGAAAGAGCCATGCTCCGGCATGCTTTGACATTAACCCTACCTTTAGGGGTGGGAACTGTACACCCCAATAAATTTATGGAGATACTACTTCCAGAACTTGAGTACAAGATGAAGGGCATGGACATCTGAGCACTTATCATTCCAGTCCACTAAATATTGAGGAGATTCCAGGATTTGCTTTACTTCATATTCTTTGTGATGGTCAACAGGGATGGCAGAAGGAGGACACTTAGAATTGGAAAACTGATTTAAAATGACAAGTTTTAGAAGACAGACATGAAAGACATGAGGGATCTTGAGTGTAGGTGGGAGCTTCAACTTGAACATCACTGGACTGATAACTTGTAGAATTTGGCCCAATGAATCTAGGAGCAAATTTCATAGTAGGCACCTTTAAATGTAAATATTTACATGAAAGTCAAACCTTATACCCTGGCTTTAGCAAAAAACCTTACTTACTACTTTCTCTGTCAGTGAAGAACTAGTAATGAGAAGAGGCTTTTCGTAGATTCCGCTTTACCATACTCCAAATTTCAATAAAGATTTTAATAGTGTAACGAACAACTGGAAGAGGAACTGACTCACAGGAGAGAAATTCTGGCAAGTGAGGTTGGAAACCATTCTTGATGCATAAGGGAAAAAAGCCTGAAGCCTCATGGAAGAGGATATTATTGGCAAATTCAGTCCATGGCAACAGTGAAACTGAATTCTACTGATTTGCAGAGACATAAATTATAATAAATTTCCCAAGGTCTTGATTTATATGTTCTTTTTGACCAGTACTCTGAGGATGATGTACTGAGAGAAAATTAATTTAATGTTGAAACAATTGCAGAGAGCCCTTGAAAACTTGAAAGTTGACAAAGATGCCAGGTAGCATTGAAACATGTGGGTGATAGCCCACTAGTCCTGCACCTAATATTGTTCCAAGGGATTTTGATTTACTAAAAAGACTGTCCATTACCAAGGAACAGCTACCAGCACTCATTATTTGCCTCCCCAGGTCTGCTCTCTGTGCCTGGTTACATCAGAAGGCTGTGACTACTGACAGCAGCCCATGGAGCTCAACCACAGTGTCACTCTGGCAGCACTGCAGTAGTTCTGGCTATGCTCCTTGCTGCGAGTAATTGCCATCTGGAGATTGAATCTGCGCTGCAACATTGTTGACCTCTCCTCGCCTTCTCCTTGATTGTTGGTCCACATTACTACATAGCCACCTTATTTCCCTCAGCCTACATATTTCACGATTGGGAATTATCAGACACATGTCCTAAAGGTACTGAGTGTACTACTGTAGAGATAGATTCATTTGGTTCAAACAGTGCTGCTGTCTCATTACTGGGACACTTATGTCTATCTCTCTGTGAATATTGCTTTTTATTCTGGTATTATTGTCTTTATACGTATAATTAGCACAGCTGGTCGACCACAACTATGTACTTAATTTACCTACTGTATTTACTAATTTTAGGTTAGCTTAAAAGTGGGTATATGTATTTTAATAAATGTTATTCTATATTGTGCTACATAATAAATCATTATTGTGCATTATTTTTATGGTTAGTGAAGACCATAACTGGGAATTTTCTTACTTCTAAAAGATGCAGCC
This sequence comes from Taudactylus pleione, assembly GCA_031769625.1. Classification (NCBI taxonomy): domain Eukaryota; kingdom Metazoa; phylum Chordata; class Amphibia; order Anura; family Myobatrachidae; genus Taudactylus; species Taudactylus pleione. The sequence continues at coordinate 7,200,079 of JAUIMM010000182.1, forward strand.
ATTCCTATAAAGCAACTTTAGTTGCTAACAGTTCCTTGTCCCCAACAGCATAGTGCTTCTCAGGAACTAAAAACTAGTGGGAGAAGAAATCACAGAAGTACCACTTCCTGGCTGCATCTTTTTGAGAGAGGATAGCCCCAACCCCAACTGCAGAGACATCCACTCCTTAGAAGAAAGGCTGATCAGGATTTGGTTGCTTTAAAATTGGTGCTGATGTGAAATGTTGTTTTAGTTGAGAAAACACATTTTCTACTTCAGGAGACCAATTCTTGATATTCTTTGACTTCCTGGTAAGAGCTGTAATGCGATCAACTACCATTGAATAATTCCCGATGAACTGTCTGTAAAAGTTGCAGAATCTCTGAATAGCTTTTAACCCTATAGGATGAGGCCAGTTGGCGATGGCGGAAAGGATCACATGGATGACTAGTGTCAGAGATAATGTATCCCAAGAAAGAAATTTAAAAAAAAAACAATTGTATTTGGATACACAGTAAAATATGTGTGCATGACCAACATACTATTCAAAATATATATATAGTTCTTATATAACAGTATAAATGCTTTTTCTATTACCCATTACATTTATCTTGTCTGAAGTATTTTTCACTTCATTTTTTTCACTTCATTCTTATCTTGTGCAGAATATTTCCCTCTTCTCCTTGTACTATTTTAAAATGCCCCTTGGATGGAGGTTGAATTCAAACCCACAATTACTTCTATGCAAAAGGATGAGACCCCAAGCCCATTTATTTATACAAATAATTTTTATGTTAAATAATTTCAAAATGAATTAGCTCCAGTTCTGATTGGGGTGTATGAGATGATTGTTTCTATTTAGTCTTGTCCGTATGAAAAACTGACAAGTTGCCCTTATCTTGCTTTGAATACTACTAATATTTATAATATTTACTTTATCAGTTAATGCTATTTAATCTGTCCCTATTGTAAATTTGTCTGTTGCAGCCAGACATGACAAGACACTGGAGCTCTGCAGAAGCTTGTCATTACTGAGAGTATACACAAACTAACATAGCCACCAGAAGTACTTCCAGGGCAAGAGACGTTGGCAGGAGGAACTTCTGCCAATCACACAGCACACAACTACACCCCCTTTTCTTATATAAAGAATGCATAACGTGTGTGAGTATAGAACAGTGTAACATATGATAAAATATACACAACCAGTGTGTGTGTGTGTGTGCAGAACAGTGTGGGAAGGGTGCATTACAGAATGCCCAATTCAGAGAGGTTGATTAACATGCTGCAGGTATTTGGAGGCAGTGGCGGGCAGCATTCCATGTTTTTTGAGCATGCTGAAGCCAATGCTGCATACTTTGGCATAGTGTCACTGGCTTCAGTAGCATGTTTTCACCAGACATTCTGAGTAACCTTGATTTGATGCTATGTCTTTGGAGGCAGCAGCAGATCACAGAGGCCGGCAGTGGGTGTCTTATTACACAATATGCCTTCTGTGGCTTTTGCATATTTTAGCATGGCTGCTGTGTACAAAGACGCAGCGGCTGTTGCAAAAGCATCCATCTCTGAATCAGGCCCAGTGTATGCAAATACAACATAGCATACAGAAAAGCCAGCAGAATAAATGTCACTAAGTGACATAAGGGTCTATGTGCGAAGCCTTGGAGACAAATAAAGTGTAGAGAGATAAAGTACAACCAATCAGCTCCTAACCGTGATTTTACAGACTGTGTTTGAAAAATTACATTTAGGAGCTGATTGGTTGGTACTTTATCTCCATCCACTTTATCTCTCTCCAAGGCGTAGTACATTAGGGACCCTATAGTTCTTGAATCTAGAATTGGGTATGGAGTTTCGTCCTAACCTGGTAACGAAGAAAGGGGCAAGTCTCTCTGGTGATTCATTACTATCTGACATGGATGCTGCAGTATCCTAAGACACTTAGGGTGAATGAGAGTCTCTAGTCAGAACAGTAGATGCACCAGTATGAACAATTAATAGATTATTTGAACATCGCCAGTAGGAGGTGCATGTAGCGCTTCTACAGGATGCCATCAGCTTCCATGACATAACTGTTAGGCCTATTAGAAGAACTCTGCACCATGCCAAATTTGTCAATTTGAATGCGTGCATCCTGACCTGACTCAAGCAGTGTGAGATTTGTCATCACTGGCATTGAGTTGCTAATGCATAATGTATATTGTCTTGAACTTTTGGCTGTAGTTTAGGTTTGGTCATATGGATGACAGTATAAGTGCAGCGTGAGAAATTTAGCTGAGCTGGTGAGGATCGTTCATGCCTTTGGGTTTTTCTCAGATTTAGAAATGCTTTGATCAGAACCATCACTGGAACATTATTCAAGCAAGTGTCTAGCAGAGCAGTCTGCTCTCTCTGCCAGTCTATTGACTATAGTTATAGATAGCTGCTGGTAGTGTGAGTAATGTCCCATTGTTTAGTGAAATTCTGACACTTGGTGCTCATGAACTGCTTGGTATTTTCTATGAGGAGCTGTGTTTGGTATGCCATGCACTGAGAAGGGCTCTTATTGTTGTTAATTATCCTGGCACTGGTAATGTTCAGTAGTAGCCAGAGAACAAATCTACCACTAACAGGTGCTCCTTCCTTCTTCAGTTGTAATTGTCTGCAGCAGCAATAGCCCAGGGAATGTTGGGTACAATATGTAGAAAAAGAAGTTCCTTGGCATGATTAGCCCACAGCACATTGCAAGGAGCACAAGCAGCACAGCATGCTCAATGTCAGCAGACATGGAAGGCCATAAAAATGGCATCCTTAGGCTAAGTATGCTTTTTTATGGCTATCCATGCCTGCCAACATTGAGCATGTCATGGATGATTGTGCTCCTTTAAATGCACTGTGGACTAAGGACCTTAGCCGTGTACTTGGTTGCTTCAAACCCAGGATGTCTTTGATGGACCTGTGTGGCATAAATATTCTGGAGAGCATGAGGGATTAGAAACCATTTATCTCACCTGATCAAACCTTCAGAGAAGGTAAATTCATCATGCATAACAAATATAGATCTAAAATTATGCGGCAACTCCCTGGAAGAGGATGGCAAGCCATTCAAAACAACTTGAGAAAGACACTGAGAGGTTATCACAGAGTGTGGCCTCACAGAGTTCTTGCAGATGCCTGGAGGATAGAACATCAAACTCAAGATTATCATCATCAGGTAAATCAGAATGGGGCAGGTGTAAAGAATTGAATTCACCAAGTGAGAGCAGTCAATCTGTGTTTGGCTTTTTCAGTGGCAGGGGTCCCTTGACAATATGTTACACTTGATCTTGAAAGCATTTTGTGTGTCTTTGCATGTGACAGTGAGGAATATTTTTCCTTTCTTAATTCTGAGGTCTATGATTTCACAATGGAAACCTGCAACGTGTTGTGTCTGGTGTGAGCTCCATGACTTTGTGGTGGACAGTTGGACCACGCTGTGTATGGCTGTCTTTTTTCGCTCTATTTTAGTCATGCAATATCTTGCAAAGTGGTTACATTTGCCTCAAACATTACAGCATCTATTGAATGTGCGGCATTCCTATAATGCTCATAGGAAAGGCAACTTCCACAGTTCCCTCAGCATACTAATTGCTGGAGTTCATGTTGGAGATTGCAGACATTTAAACTCCTTCCATTTTAAACTCCTGGACATTTTTATCAAACTGTTTCTGTAGCATGTACTGCAGTTTTTAATGTTAATCCTGTCTCGCAGAGTAAATGAGAGTGTGTTGCGTCATTGTTAATACTACAAACAAGTATGTCCCTGATGAGCTCATTTGTGAGTGAAATAATACGTCATGGGCAGTAATTATGGCAGTATATGAAAGAATACTCTTAGTGTGGCTTTGAACTGCAGTCTGCAAGGTAAGCCAATCCATAATGTAATTCTTTACTGCCAGGCACGTTTCACCAAACTTCATTATAAATATGTCTGGACTCCAAGTACTCTCCCCCTCCAAACAGACAAAAGTATATGCATTTTCCTTCCAGACAGCACCAGAGTATAAGACTATCTTTTCAAACATGTCATTCTTGAATGACGCATGTAAGTAGGTGCATTTGTATAATGGGTGCAGGTTCTACGCATCAGAGTCCCAAAAGCCAACTCAACCAGACATCTGACATCTGATTTCTCTCTCTATTGTGGCAAGGCAAGAAATGACAGGACACAGGAGCTCTGCAGAAGCATTTCTTTACTGAGAGCATGCACAATCTAACACTGCCATCAGGGTTACTGCTAGGACATCCATGCAGCCCACATCTACAGTACAACTACCATGTTAGAATATTTTCCCTGTTTACCTAAAAAAAATATCATGGCATTCAAATGTTTATTCAATTTTAAAGTAAGAATGTATTTTTTTCTAGTTACTCTTCAAATCTTCTATACAATGTCTATTAAAATAACTACAATTTTAGGCTCATGGATGAAGACCACAAACTCATGCTTTCTCCTTATTTATGATAAATTATTGATAATACATTAAAGTGTAGACTGTAGGCCAGTAAACCATCCCTACTGCTGAGCCTTACTTGTGATAAGAATAAGAGATTGAATTTCATTAGTTTAAAACTTTGGCCTCTAAAAGTTTAAATGTAAATGCTGATCAGAGTTCCAGAAAACGTGATTAGTACTCTCTAATGTTCCCAAAAGCAAGTCAAGCATTATTTTATAGATTTGTATCAGGTACAGACTGAAATAAAGCAGTAAAAGGGAAATATAAATAAATTCATGTATAAATTTAATGGACATTGTATTAAAGGGAAAACTATTAACCTTTGGAACATTAACCCTGTGAAGCTGAACATTAAATCTTGCTAACTCCTGGAATTCTCATTAACATGCAAAATGCTGGTCAGATTGCCATTCAGAGCAATGCAAAAATGTCTGACATTGCAAAGCAGACCAATTTCTAAAGTAAATA